>JAYKKI010000021.1:15692500-16892500 GCA_039881145.1 Druceiella hillmani | reverse complement strand
ACTTAAAAAAATAGAAATTGCAATTTATTGGTCTATCCAATTATTTCTTGCTCAATGGGATAGGAAGTACTTAAAAAAATAGAAATTGCAATTTATTGGTCTATCCAATTATTTCTTGCTCAATGGGATAGGAAGTACTTAAAAAAATAGAAATTGCAATTTATTGGTCTATCCAATTATTTCTTGCTCAATGGGATAGGAAGTACTTAAAAAAATAGAAATTGCAATTTATTGGTCTATCCAATTATTTCTTGCTCAATGGGATAGGAAGTACTTAAAAAAATAGAAATTGCAATTTATTGGTGTATCCAATTATTTCTTGCTCAATGGGATAGGAAGTACTTAAAAAAATAGAAATTGCAATTTATTGGTCTATCCAATTATTTCTTGCTCAATGGGATAGGAAGTACTTAAAAAAATAGAAATTGCAATTTATTGGTCTATCCAATTATTTCTTGCTCAATGGGATAGGAAGTACTTAAAAAAATAGAAATTGCAATTTATTGGTCTATCCAATTATTTCTTGCTCAATGGGATAGGAAGTACTTAAAAAAATAGAAATTGCAATTTATTGGTCTATCCAATTATTTCTTGCTCAATGGGATAGGAAGTACTTAAAAAAATAGAAATTGCAATTTATTGGTGTATCCAATTATTTCTTGCTCAATGGGATAGGAAGTACTTAAAAAAATAGAAATTGCAATTTATTGGTCTATCCAATTATTTCTTGCTCAATGGGATAGGAAGTACTTAAAAAAATAGAAATTGTAATTTATTCCTTAACATAAAAAGCATTTACTTCATATGAAGCAATTTACTTCCAAAATGTCATGCACATAGGCGTAAAACTTAATATTTGTGAAGTTGAGATAGACAGACCGACGGACAGATTGACAGATAATGTACAAGGAGTCCTTGTTTTATTAGGAATCTTAAAAATTCACATATGTGTGTGCAGATATAATTAAATTGATTCTATGATTTATGGAATACGGAATAGTCTTATAAAATGTTTTGTTATCGTCCATAAACACACCGCGAAGGTATTTTTGTTATAGACGTGAACATTTGACTGTACTTACCCTTTCATTAATAATACCACTAGCATTATATATCTCGGCATTTTCTTCATTTTCACGTTTAATGTGTCTGAAACAACTAGAAAAAGTAGAATGTATAAATGAAGGAAAAAATCGTACAACATCAAGTCAGTGCCATCTGTCATTTTTCTTATAAATTATTTAGTTTCGTTTTATGCATAGATGTCGGTGTTAGCGTTATCGCCGAATTTTTAACAACGATGATTATTGATAAGTTTTATTGAAATTTCACTTTGCACATTAATTTTTTCTAAAGATATTGCAGATTTAAGCTATATTATAATTTTTCGGTAGGCGTAAGTTCCGTCACTATGAAATAAAATCGTGAACTTTATCGCTGTGTGCTAATTTTAAATATAATACGTAGATGGTGCTCTTTACTTCAATGACTTCGTTTGGTTCACAAATTATATCAGGTAACAATGTATATTTTAAAATAATCAGTTAATAAGCGTAAATAAGTAACTTAAAATTTTCAATTAGCCATCAACTGAGATCGCCCGTAATATACTTTAATTTTGGCATTTCACTATTAAAAAATAAATAAATATATATATATATATATATATATATATATATATATATATATATATATATATAAATATATATATACAATGATTACTATCTTTCAAGTAGCATGACAGAAAAATATATAATGAAATAATGCAAGTTTTATCGGGTTATTTATTAACGGAGTGTCTACTAGGTCAATGTTGCCCGTGATCGTTTTCCACGCAAGTAGGGACAGTGCAACTTTGGCTGTATGCAGAACAACTGCTATCTCTTTTTATTTTTGTTAATTATTTACTGACAGTTGTAAGCGTCTTCTATTTTGGCTGGAAGTATTGCGTTTAATAAAAGTAGTAAAATTAATATAACAAAAATAAACTACACGGAGAAAGAGTGAATATATTCGTCTCTCACAAAGGTGTAACTGAAAATAAACCCACCAACGGAGAAAACGTGAAGATGAAAAAAATGCCGAGATACCTATATAATGCTGATGGTATTATCGATGAAAGGGTAAGTACAGTCCAATGTTCACGTTTATAACGAAAATAGAATTTGTTTATTTATTTATTGAAAGGCTCATAAAACGAGTTACAGTCACGTAGATGCACAATAAAAAGAACAGAATATAAAACTAGACTATAACTCTAATTAAAAAAGTTAAAGTTTTTATGTGTACATTTTCAAGGGTATTTGTGTTGTTAAATATATTAGAAAATGTATTGATCAATTATTAAAGTTAGTACTGACGTAGAATTATTTTATTTTCTACATACTGAACAAAAGATTAATTCTATCGTAGCTGGTTTTAATTTGTAAATAATATATTTTGTATTTCCTTTTTAAATGTTAATAATTTCGGTTCAAAAATGTCCAAGGATGGATGTTCAGTAACAATATAGTTACGCAATCGGTACATTCGAATTACGGGTTTATAAAAAGAGGTATTATATATGTATCAGGGCTAATTGTCATAAATTTTAGTACAAATAATTTCTGTAATAGTATACGAGTCTGAGTTATGTATTAAGTTTAGTAGAGGAAGGAGATATGGACAATCAACTTGGGAATGTATGATTTAATACAAATATAATAAATTATATGACAAAATGTATTGAAATTTAAAATTTGGAAATTTGTGATATTCATGAATTGACATTGAATTAATTAGAGTCATTTATCTGGAGATCCGCCTGAGCACCAATCGACGAGCAGAAGTGAAGTTTTTACTGAAACTGTGGAAACTTTGCCAACATCGTCCGAGGCAACGGAAGCTGTTCCTACGGGTCAGCAGGGATGAGGTACAGGTAAGCATGTTGGACGTAGACCAATGTACCAATCGCAGTAGACGCACCAGCAGCCAGCATTCGGATATCCGATTCACTTTCAGCCAACGTCAGTTACTTCAGACGGAAGATTAAAAAGAAATTGTATGAGGCATGATGGAGCAGAGACAACGAAGAGAAGACGAGCTCCATGAAATCCACAAGAAAATTTTGTCAAGATCGAGAAGCGAAGGCTCGTGCTCAAGTTGCAGAGAGGGAATTGACAAATAAATGAAATACATTTTTAAATTATAATTTTTTTACTTATACATTTTTATTCTATTTTGTGTTTTTAAATATTGTTTTTTTCTTATTTCGTTTTTATTTTTTATAAGCCTTATTTATATACTTTTTGTTCCATTTTTATTTTCATTACTTCCATTTTTTTAAATTTTCCTTCTCATATTTTCTGCTCAAATTGTGTTTTTTTTAATATTTTTTTTCAATAATAAATCATATAGTCATTATTTTGCAGTGTATCGAAAGGCAGTGTAGCACGCTATTTAATGTATTTAAAAGGTAAAAAATGTTAATGTTTATATTTTTGATTTTATATAAAAATAGCGGTAATTTTTTCTAATTATTAAAGTGGCATTTATTTTGTCAAGCTTTGTTAATAAGGGTCTATAAATACACATTACAAATAGGATTTTCCTATTGAAACCTTATGTAAAAATGGTTTGTATTATCCAGTCCGTTTTTGTTTTAGTTATGGGCAAATTGAACCATACATTACATTTCAATAAGATAATTTTTACTTAATGCAGTTTTTGTCATCATTTGTCGTTACAGTGGTGTGTTGGGTTGATCACAAGGCGTACGGCCTTTGACAGTGTGGCGCATCGCGGGGACCCGGGTTCGATTCTCGGCCGGTGGTCGAGCGAAGCTGGTCTGGTGTTCTGGTTGGCTGTAAGAGATTGCTCTCATAGCAATAAGTTTGCCATATGTATTAATTTGATACATTAAACCAAATAAATAAATAAATAAATTTGTACTCGAATTCGTCAGAATACATTATGTTTTTGCAAGTATTTGTTAAATAACCAAATATTAAGAATACATATTTACTGATAATTTCCTGACTTAAACCAGTTACTGGCTTATACCATCTAGTCCAAACTAATTGAATGAATATTTTATCATTCTAGCTATAGGTAAAGGGAATCATGTCGCTAGTCAGATTGAATTTCTGTAATAGAATTTTTGAATTGTAATCATTGAATGTTATTATGTGTGAATACTTGGTGTCTTACGTGAAAAAAAAATCTTGATTTTGACCCCGAACGAGTTTTTGTGAGGGCTTCTTCACTATACAAAAAAAACACAACATGTACTTCATTCGCTCACAACTTTTATAACTGAATGTAACTTAGTAGCTATCAATGTTTCATTGAGTAATTACACTGTTACAAGTTTTTTAAAAAAAAGTACATTTTTTACATTATATAAATGCGTTGCGTATTGAAAGAATATAAAAAAACTTTTGAACTTTTCTTTTCTAGTACTTTTCAAATAGCTTAGTTTCAATGTTCCATCAAACAAACTGTAATACATTGACAATCCTGGTCGATTAATGATTAAATAACTGGGCAGTTAGATTAATGAGTATGTATTTTTGCTTGATATCAGTAGATAAAATGAAATAAGCAATTACTTTTTATGGAAGGACGTAATTAAACGTTAAAATTTATTTAAATTATGTAAGTAGCGGTAGTAGTACCGATACGAAATATATTATTACAGACAAAGAGTATTACAAGATACATCATTTACTGTTAAATAAAATACATACATTTGTAATATTCATCATTACTTATTTCTAATGGCACAATTTTTCTTAATATCTTTTACAACATTTTTACACCATAAACAATTAAATTATAAATAAATAATAAGGTAAAATATTCTCTAATTATGTAATTGCCTAAATGCATATACGAAATATAACGACGCTATATTACTCGTAAGCTATGTTAGTTATAAACTTTTCGTCTCTAAAGAAACTTATGATCTAATTCCTAAATACAAACTAAGCATGATTTATATTTCTCTCCTTTATTTTGATTGTATTAATATATTACATTTATGTATATATTATAACGTCATCTTCATCAAGTTGGAGTACAGACATTGTATACGGTCGCCGGTTCCGCACCAAGTCCTCTAGTGAGACTCTCGCTATCCTAAGATACAGTATGAATAATCTTATACTGTACTTTGCAATATACACTGTAAATTAAATAAATGCCATAGATTGGTATCTATACCATTTTTTTAATAAGGAGCCAATCATCCTATTTGTTCGGTTTTGTTACACTCCACAAAAGTTTGCAGTAACTTAGATTTTAGCACTCACGTGCAAATCTATTTACAGCTTTAACCTTTTTTCAGCGATTCAATTGCAGGGGTACTTACTTCTTTCTTTAGCAGTAACTATTGTTGCTAGATCCATTGGTTCAAAACGTTTCTCCCCACAGGAAGAGTTAGCAGGCAGGAGCTGGATTTAAAAGCTCTCGCTCCTACGATTTAACTATTCTAAGATAAAGATCCATAAAATATGGATAGCAAATTGGATGGCACTTGTGAAATCAATTGGCTTAAGTTATTTGATGTTAACGAATACAAATGTATTCAAAAACATATTGATTTTATATAAATCAAAGGTTTGTAAGTACATAGTACTCATTGTTAAGGTTACGTAATTCCACAGTAAGACCTTTTTATTACGCCGCCGAAGCTGATTTCATGACCATCAGTTCCAAAGTCTGCTCCTGTTCCTTCAGCATACGCTTGCTGATGCGCCTGTGAATTTGAAAGTTATATTTTGAGTGAAAGAATAATATTGTTACAGTGATTAACACTGTTATTATATAGATGTTTATCATGTTTGGCGGGGTATGTACACTGCATAAATCTTACTGTAATTTAGCAGCGGTATTAAATAATGACAGAACATAAATTACAATGCGATTTTTTGTAATGTTTTCTTGAAAAGAGAAGTTGAGCAGATATTCTGTGGAAGTATTGAAGATATTAAAAGTATATTCTGCAATGAGCCGTTCAATATAATCATTCAATTTTTTTGCAGGGAATTAGTTTGGATAGCGAATAAGAAATACAATTTATTGTATTGAGTCAATTCAATAATTATTTTATGCGGCAGAAAAAAACATTTCGTTTAATATGAAGGTTGTTTCATAGTGACTTAATTCCTATTTTTAAATTTTTTATTAAAAATGCATTCCAGGATCTGAATTGGTATGAAAGATGTTTATTGGCGGGGAATTACATGCTGAAATATGTTTAGCATTATAATGTTGATTTATTAATGACTTAACTAGACTTTGAAAGTACAAAACTTATGTTTTTGGATAAAAATCTGAAAAAATTTCGTCACCTTACACTTTCTGTGACAAATTTAATAAAGTTAGAAAAATTGTTGCTTAAATGTTATAAATTTGACAGCGTGTAAAATGTTTTTTTCAGGCATTTGAGTAAAACCATTTGGAAGCTCTTCTCTTAAAAATGAGTTAGCAGCTGTCAAAGCACATATCTTTTGAAATAATGATAGTATAACAATCACGTGCATATCATTACAAAGTTGAAAGTATCCCCTTTAAAAGCTGAAAGGGAATAGAATAACTTGAAATTTGGCTCGTTATATATTGACTTCACAATATTTTTATCAGAACTGAATTTCTCATAAAAATTAAAGGATAATTATACCCAAATATTCAAATATTAATTACTTCAATTATTGTCAGTCATACAAAAGTGGATGTTGGTTTTATTATTGTATACTAACGCACACACTAAAATCTGTATGTGAAACGAATTAATCTTTACTATCGAGATGGAGTCCATATTAAATATGTATATATATATATAATATTAATAAGAGAAGTATCCATTCTAAAAGTCAAGTCATTTTTAATAAAATATCAAATTTAGGTCAAACTTCATCAACCAGTATTGTTGTTAGAACGTGTGGTGTAAGTATGCACATAAGATATAGGAATTTAAATTCGTGACGAATTTACTTTTTCTTATTTTGTTACAATTTAATTATTATGGACATCGTAGTTGAATTATTATTTCAAACAATTATTTCACTGCAAATATGTATCCACTTTTTATTTGTATACCGTTTAATTTAAAGCTTAGCATATGCGTATTTTCAAGTAATAAGCAACCTACCTCTTATCCAAGAGATCTTGAATTTCCTGTAGAGATTTTCCTTTAGTCTCTGGCACGAAAATGACTGTGAAGAAGAAGGCGAACGTACATAGTACTCCGTAAATCCAAAAGGTATTATGCATACCGAGGGACTCAACCAGACCGCCAAAACATTTTGTCATGGCGAAGGCGACCATCCAGTTTAGGCTGACCGCAAGAGCGGAAGCGAAGTCCTTGACGTTGAAGGGAAATATTTCGCCTACCACTACGTATGGTACTGGACCGAATCCTGCAAAGAGCGAGTTTTTTTTCTTAAATTTTTTTTGGAGGAATACTAACAAAGGTGAATAAGAAAAGAAACAAACCGATGGATTATTATAGAAATGTTTGTATTTTAATAAAATATTAACATTTTTGTATTTTATTTCCAAGAAATTTAGCTATTATGTTTGGTTGTTTTCTGTCTACATGGTTGTATTCATGGAAAGAGAATATACGATTTCGATATTAGATATTTTATGTTCGCTTTCTTTAGGATAAAGTTAATTTTCATATACTATGTTAGGTATGACGTTGTATAATATCACATATGGCATAATGCATTAGTTAGCAGAGAAGGCTAATTAAAAAATGTCAGGAATAAAAAAATATTGACAAAACTGTACCTGTGCAGTATAATATCATGAACAGCACGAGCAGCAAGAGAGGCAGGAACCAAATCTTTTCGGCCCATGGACTTTCAATGTCTTTTAGTTTAAAGAACATTCCGAATAAACCCTGCAACAGAAAATGCACTTTTCTATTAAGGGCCTACATGGCATAACAAGATAGTCGTGTAGAGGGAAAAAATAATGTAATGAAAATTAGATGTAAAAAGCTTTTTGAAAACGAAGATTTTCCGAAAATGTATAATTGCCACATTTCCGAATTCATGTAATAAAGAATAGCATTTTCAAATAAAAACTGTATACTGATTAGTTTATATAAATATGAGAAGAGGATGAATTAAGAGGTTTCCGTGCACGCATTCATATATAAACACTAAAGGGTAAATAGTAATTCTATATTATAATTTAAACATATTCATTTTATTTTTCGCAATATAATTTTTCCTTGCCTAGTGTATTTTTGACAGGCGTAAAGATGAATTTTTCAAAAACTACGAGATTTCGAGTCATTTTTATAGTTTTCCCGTAATATCTAAGTAAACTTCTAGTAACGCTGTTTTCGTTCATATTTTTGACTTGAATGGTTTCGGAGATCGGAATTTTTTTCACGGACCATTTAAACAATATCTCTAAAACTATTTTGTACACAATCCAAAAAAAGTCTTTTACGATTCTTACAACTACCTCTTTTAAATGACAGCCCACATAGTAAAAGAAATTGGAAAAAAAATACTTCATGACCATGCGTATGTACAACTTTCAAATTTCTTCATCTAACGGTTTCTTGGGAAAACGGCTGTGACTCAGACGAGTGGGCGGATACGTGAGTGATCGTATAAAGGTATCCGTGCTTTTTTTCTGAGGTACGGGAGCTTAAAATCCGCTTTCGATAAAAGTTTGAGTTTGAGTAAGGACTCCGAGAAAGTGCACGTTAAATTTATTTTATTCGATCTTTATTTTTCTCAAATAACGTGAAAGCTATTATGTTGATAGAATTATCAGTAAAACTATATTAATTATTGTTGCTTTGTAAATAGACGGTGAATGCTGATTATATACTCGTAATTTGACCTTTGAACATATTTGTGGGTATTAGGTAAGAGATTTAAATAAAATACACGAATACGAATTTATAATATTGCCATCTGTGACGTTGTTCAGAGTTACTTATACCTCGGAATCAATGTATCCAACACAGGCGGCTGCGAGTAAGAAATCAAGAGAAGATGCACCATTACATAATCTGCGGTTGAAAAATTCAATAAGATTTGGAAGGATAGAAGGCTAACCAAAGATACTGAGCTCCGACTCATGAAATGTCTTGTCTTCCCAATATTTCTCTATGGAGCTGAAACTTGGTCACTGCGCTTACAGGATCGCTGAAGAAGGTGTTGGAGGCGTATGCCGAAGACCCCTTGGAACGCTTTCCGCTCTAACAACTCTATCCTGAAGGAACTCAAGGTCAAGGAACGACTTTCATCGACTGTGCAACTGCGAATACTAAAATTCTTTGACCACATATCCAGGAATGAGAATTCGATGGAAAGACTGGGAGTGCAGGGCCACGAAGAGGGCAAGAGATCTAGAGGCCGATCCCATACTCGATGGATGGATTAAATCAGTAACGCAAACTACCGTGACTGAGTGCTCTTACAGTGCAGTAAACCAGCAGAAATGGAGAGGCATTACTAAGAAGGCAGTTCAGACCAGGAAGACCGAATGAAGAATAGACATGTACAAGCACCTAGTACCCAAGTTATCGGAGCAATCACGACCACTATTTAGAGTGCACGACTGAGAAGAAGAATATGTATATGTATATATATATATATATATATATAAATATGTAATTGAAAAAGTAATCATCCTGTGCGGCAAAAATGTAATCCTTACACATGTTTCTCAAAGTACATTCTAAAACGTCTAATATATCTTTTATATTATCTCTTTTGCTAGGTTTAAGTTTTCATAACTCTTCAGTGTGCTCCCCCACCTCCCTTTAACTAGTACAGTGTTATTTACTAAATATTTCAATGTAATTTCCTTTTTACATTATATTTATCTAGTGAAAAATAATATCAATACTTACAGCATAAAAGTGGAAATATTATTGAATATATTTGGCGTTAATTTTGTTGAAATTCATTATTTACAATTAAATGAAACTACGTGATGTAGTATTATTTCTACTTTCTTTAAGTTCTTTACCACGACCTAGTATTCGTTGTATTCCATCTTCAGGTGGACCATTAGTGAATATCTTTGCTAATAGCCCACCTGAAGATGTTGTAATATAACGAAATCTAAGTCGTGGTAAAGAAATTAAAGAAAGTAGAAATAATACTATATGACGTAGTTTCATTTAATTGTGGAATATTATTTACTTTTACAGGTTAAAATTTTAATACGAATCTAAGTGTACAAGGATCCTCAAATACATATTTACATATAGTATAAGTTCTACTCGTATTACATAAGTTTATATCTATGTAATGTTCGTGATGATGCTGACATGATTTCGATTTCTTTTCGAATTTCAATCTATTTGTATATTTATTGTTTTTTTGACATAAAAGATCGTAGAACTCCTTAATTATTTTTGATGAAACTTGAACAATGATTTAAATAGAAATTTCGCCAAACTTGCCTCACCTGGGTTGTTTTAATTTCAGTCCATTAAGTTGAGTATTATGTGGATGTATTTTGCAAAGTTAATACACCGCTATAGCCAATATAATGTAATTTACTTTAACTTTATAAGACAAAAATGATATATGCGAGCAAATCTATGTTAAATAATTTCAGAACGGATTGCAAAGATTAAAGTTTTCTTTTTTATTCTCATTTAACACATCAAGTATAGACGCTAATATTTGTTTATTTGTTGGAAAATTATTCCTGCCTATAAATAAAATCATTTAATCATATTTGGCGAAATTTATGAAATATATTCAAAATTTTAATTATAGGGAAATCGACAACAATTGGATAACATTGAATCTAGTAACAATGGTGTTTGTTAATATCGGTAAATGAATATGAGTATATTCACAAAAACCTACCCAGCATATCGCCATCCCTAAGCTCGAAATCATCAAGAGTGGCTTTCTTCCCAGCCTGTCAACGACCAATGGAGTAATACAGCTCGCAAGTACTTGCACCGCTCCCACAGTAATACTGGCGATTTCGGGCCTCACATCAGTTCTGGCAGCGTCAAACACTGACATCAAGTAGACTATGATTATGTCTATACCGGCTAATTGTTGCAGTGCCATGAGACTGAATGCTATGAACATGGCTTTCTGATTGCTGCGCGTGGTCCAGAGATCTTCGAGGTGTCCTTTGGCCTTGGTGGTGGCTTGAAGGTCCCTCTCTAGCTGAGTTAATTCATGGGTAACGCCGACTGCGGTTTTGCCTCGAATGAATTCAAGACTTCTAGATGCTGCCGGGTAGTTACCTGAATAAATGAATGCTTCAGTTAGCGGTGGACAGTAACAAAATTTTGTAGATAAATATGATAAAATATAAAAGAAGATCCGAAAATTTTAGTTCAGAGTATTTTTTTACGGAATGTTAGCTTCCGAAATAGGAACCAGACGAATAAGAGAATTACACTAAGTAATTTTGTAGAAACATTTACTTAATTTTTTTGTAATATAAATTAAAGTACAATGTAAACGGTTAATAGTTTTCTTCTCATGGTAATAATAACGAAAATAACAGTGTTCATCTCATGGTAATAATAACGAAAATAACAGTTTTGTTCTCATGGTAATAATAACGAAAATAACAGCCTATTTTTCATTGCATCGGCAAAAAAATTACGAATAAAAAGAAAATAAAATTCAAGATATAATATACAGATAATTAGTTAGATATGCTTTCGATGATAGAAACATCATTTCTATTGATTTACCAACTTCCAGTTGAACAAGGAACTAGAAAGAAACTTATTCATAGTTTCGATTTCTACAAGATGTAATGACTGAATTCATGAAAATGCCAAAAAAACATACAATATGTAAATTAATACTATACCTTTCGTTAAGAAATACAAAGGTGTCTCTGGCATAAAGAAGAAGGCCACGAAGAATATCAACAGGCAGATGATGCAGAAATAGTTGACGTGGTTGTAGGAGAGGAACGGCCCTACGGTGAAGATGGAGAGGGTTCCCAACATGCCGAAAATGTGAAGGAATGATACTAGCGCTCCTCTTACTTCATCCTGTGATCAAAAGTAAAAATGTAAATATAGCACAGACAAACGAATGGCGAATCGTTTATATGTTCAGAATTTAAGTTAGAAGGTTGCTGATAGACGTAATAAGCAGTTTTATTTTTTTCTGATTTTATGGGATATATGTTGGATATAAGACAGGTAAAATTTAGTCTAAACTTCTATATAAAAGTATCCATATATGTAAATTGTAACACAGTACATAAACAAAAAAATTCAAATAGATAATTCAAAAGAAAACCTACGACAAATTATTATTAAAGGTGAAAGTGGTAAAAGGACTAAAGATATGTGTTTTTCTTGAAATACTTTACGAATAGGGGAAATTCCATAATTTCTATTTAAAAAATATTTCGTAAACTAAACTTATTCGCTAATAATAAATGGCACCTTCAATAGCTAAAGGTCATTTTGAGAGCATTTCCAAATGCAACATTTTTTTGTAATAAAACGAATATTAGTAGTGTAATCGTATAAAATTTCTCGTAAACAAGTTTAGAGATACTCCAATCTCATGCTTAAAATACAGAGGAAAAATTCGTAGAAAATAAACGGTATGTGATGAAAATTGCTAACAATTATTTTTGTGTGATTAAAAATGTAATATTTTAGGTATTTAATCCTATAATTACTGGTTTACTTGGGATATAATTACTGGATAACCTAGGGATAACATTTACCAACATTAATTATAAACATGACTTTTGTCAAGAACATACTTTTATTATATTGTTCCCATTATTATGTTATATAAAATTAAAATATATCTACAGTCAAAATAAAACGTGCGCATGAAAGGAATGAATGGCGTTTTCATCTAAACATTGCTAGTTGCGAGGTATGTACGAATAGATAATGAGGACTGATATTTTGTTTGTTATATTGTTATTTTTAACCAGTTTTCGGTAAATGACACTCAATGGATTTATTGAACTGTAATAGCACTATGTAATTAATAACAGTGTCATCAATTTGATTAATGGTACCAGTTGAAAATAGTTACTTACTGCGAGCGATTAAAAACTACATTTATTCAAAATACTAATATACAGTATATTGGTATTTTGAAAAAATGTATGCTGTAAGTAAATACAGTGATTAATTGGTGTAAAAAATATATTTTCCAGTTCTTCTCGAAAACGTAAGTCGAAAATTACCCATAACATTTTATAATTTGAGCTTTTATTATTAGCTCTCAATTAATTTCTCTTTTCATTTTTAATATTTCCTTTGTCAGAATTACAATTAAACTTTTATTATAGTGAACAGTTTTTCCATGAAAAAAGAATTGAAGAAAAACATTAAATTACCATTTTAATATATATTCCTTTTTAAGGATTAATATTCGTGTATATATAACTATTAAAATGGCAATTAGTGATTCCCCGCATCGCGTCGTATCGTTCTGAACCGGTTTGCTATACCAATTTAACTGCTTTATGTGTAGATGTGTAATTCGCATATGCGAGTTCAAATCACAGTTTACTGTTTTATTTTAATTATGATGGTGAATCGATTGTTAAATATAGAGATCGAACTTCACATATACACACGTCAATATTTATATGTTAAATAAATGTTTTAATCAATAATTACCAAAATAAAGAAGGAAAATATAAAGTAAGTGCGTACATACGTTGTAAGAATTAACGATAATAGTCAGTCACGAAATTTGAATTCCATTTGTGAAGAAAATACAAAAATTATGAGACTTGTGGACTCGGTATGGTCAGGTGGCCTCCAAAATTTAGATCGCTTAATAGAATGCAACATTTTTAATATTTCTTGCAATAAATGCTTAAATTTTCTTTCTTTAATTTGGATACACCACATTTGGACAAACAAAACCCTCTTAAAAATTTTGTTTTTAATACCTGAATGCATCTCTTCTTTGTTAACCCTGTTCACTTTCATCAAGTTTATGCTTTAAAACTTAACGAATCGTCTCAGGCCTTTATTAAGAGAATTAAATTAACATTTCTGCCTTGCCTTTCTCAGGCCTTTATTAAGAGAATTAAATTAACATTTCTGCAAAATATACGTAGAAATTAATTTTTTTCGATACGTCACCTTCATGTACGATTCACTCGCGGGCCATGCATTATACGTACATTGTTTCTAGCGAAAAATGAAATTTTAGTGTGGAGTTGTAAGATAACATTCATAATTTATTAATTTCAATTTATTTATGATACAATTTACAGTTTTTGAAAAGTGCAATTTTCAGTAGCAAACCTGCCAAATCTTGCCAAATCGAGGACTGGAAAAATAATTTCAATAAGTGGCTTAAATTAATAGTGCTGCCGTATAAAACTTTTATACAAGATTAGTTACTCACCGACGCAATCTCTGTTACGTACAACAGCGTGATTGTGAACAGCAGCCCGAAACCGACGCCACCGAGAAACCTGGCCAAGTAAATCATTAGGATGTGCCGGCCTGTCGTCAGGATTAGCAAACCCAGCATCATTAAGGAGCAGGTAGTTAGGGTGCCCCCCTTCCGTCCTAGCTTTCCTGCTAAGTAGCTTCCTAGGAAGGGACCTGTTAGGAAAAAATATAGCAATTTTCACAAAAATGCATAATTAATTAGTTTCTTTATCTCATGGTTATTTTAAGTTATACTACAATCCTATGGTTAAACCGGATGTGCTTAATCACAAGGAAGAGTTCATTGGAACATCCGAGTCAGGTCGAAAAAGTCTTCTTATTTACATTAGAAAATCTACAACAATATTATTAGGGTTCCCTACCTTAAAATGAAAAACGGAATCCTTATAAAAGCACTCACGTGTTTATCTGTATGTCCGTGACAGCCGTTTTTCTTAGAAACCGCTTGATGTAGAAACGTGAAATGAGACACGGTAATAAAACATATAACTCGCATAATAGCTAACACCCAGAAATATACATTTAGATATTTTAGGGAAGGCAAATTATGTACTCGAATTTTTTTTAATTCCATGTACAGAGCGATGTCTTTTCAAAGGTTTAGTTATAAGAGTCCCAAAAATATAATTTTTTTATAATTTTAGATATAATAATATTTAGAGATGTACTGAAAAATATTTAAAAATATGTATTTCCCTCCCTTATAATGGAAACTATACAACCTAAAATTATGAAAAAACATAGGCTTTAAGAAGCCCACGAAAAGGTTGTAGAAAACTGCGATAATTTTAGACTTCATAATTTTTTAATTATTCTCTGTTTTGACGCCTATAATAGATATAGTAGGCAGAAACTCTCTTTCTTTTTCTCAGAAACTATACCATGCAGAAACTTGAAAGTTGGCATAGTAATACATCTTATTAACCTACGTATTTTGCACCACCAACTTTTCTAAAATATTCGTATAATAATTAAAGTTTAGGTCAATAAATTTCTTAATTTTTTTTCTCATTTTATATATCATGTAGAGAATAATTTGAAAACGCCTAACAATTTTAAATTGAACTCTTAAAAAGATATTTTAAAAAGTACGGAAAAATTTAGCATATGGCAAACTTATTTCTGAAATGGATGAGCTAAATATTATAAAGAAAATAAGGTTGGTAAAATCTTTCTAGAATATTATATATAATACTCATTTTTGAAAAGTACATATTTAGAATTGTGATCGCATTATGTGTTTAATAAAACGTTTTATTGTAGTCTACCCTTATACTTATTATTATCTCAGGTGACCTACAAATGTAGACTGGCATCATGGAGACCAACCATGTTATTAACTCATATTAGCATAATGTCTGGGAAATAGCTGAAATGATCAGCAATAAAATAGTGCGAAATATTGCAAAGATTGGCCATGTCCTCCAACGTATTACGTTGAAAATGCTCTGTACATACTCGTGTATTTTCCGGAAAGCACAACTCGCTTTCGCACATTATATAAACTTTGATCGATCTAGGAATGTGATTGCGACTTTCGTTCCAATAAAAATAAAATACGTAGAGCCTGGCTACATTTAGTACTCTCGTAAGTAAGCAATAACAATTTTGTCTACGTCTGTAAAACAAATGTACAAACAAATTAAAGATATGTTCAAACGACTTCAAATATCCGTGGACTGAAAGCACGTTGAAACGTATAAAATAATAAAATTATGAGTAGCTTAATTTGAATTTTTGTGATACAACATCGTTTAAGAAGATGAATTATTTTGTATAATGCCGCTACTGTACACACTTATTATCTGTGTATTAATAACTTAGTTGCTGTACGTCTTTTTACATATCTGTATATACTTACTTACCTAGTTATCTACTGATGTTTTTATTACCTAACTCATTTGTTTATACCCGTACATACTTATTATCTAACTGTCTACTAATACCTTAACTGCTTCATGCCTTTCTGTGTATATATTTATGTACTCATTTTTTTGTTACGGTTTCGCTCACGTCAAATGTGTTTCAACTCGATAAGTTAACTCCTCATAACTGAATACTTCCTGTCGCCACCTTTCTGCTTCATGGTTAGACCTTGATTTTGGTAAAGGAGAGATCTATGTTGCCCTGAGTCGTGTTCAACTTTAGAGACTTTATCATTTGATTATAATTAGATTAATGTCATCCAAACTCGAACATGGCACCTGTGTTGGTCATTGTTAAGGAATTATATGGTGTTTCCTTAATTTTCATGGTCTAAATTTTTATGGTATCATAAAGTTATACCCTAAATAAAAAAAATATAAAAAAAACCAAGCATATTGGTTTTATAAATACAGGACATCATGTAACTGACACAAAAAATGCAATTGATTTGAGAAACTGCTCCTTTTTTGAACTCTTTAAAAATGCTTTGGCTCATTCTTTGATACTTTTAAGATAAGTAGGGATAAGTTTATGAAAAATATGTAGATATTACAAATCCATATATAAACCGATGCCGAAGTCACAAAGTGAGGAAATGGGAAGTAAGAAACTTTGCCTCTTTCTGTCATTACATCGTTGCGTGTATCGCATAATTTAATGTATGCCGCTCTACTGTATGCTTATATATATACATTTCAGGTTTTCATATTGCAATTTAGCCACTTACAATTTTTTAACAATATAAAATATATTACGTACATAAATTTTTTGTTCATGTCCCTGCTAATTTTGGTGTAAAACTTGTTTATTTTTATGCAATAGAAAATCTATCTTATGGTATTATTTGCATATTGATGGGTGGAATTTCTCATTATTTGTTTTTACACATTTTCTTTTGTACGTGAACAGATATATATCGTTTAAATAATCAAAACAAATCTACGGAATATTTAATTGTACATTTAATCTTAATTTATAATTAGGTACGTGACAGTAAAATCTACTTATTACAATTAAATCTGCCTTTCAAATTATTTGTATGTTTAGTAAGCATTGAAATAGTCGTATCTCTTTTTCGTATTATAATTAGGTTAGAGATAATATACTAAGAAGTCGTTACACATTTATCATCTAGAAGTAAATATAGATTGGGCATTGGTTTTCAAACGAAGGCGGTAAATATATTATGGAATTAAATGAAAGGTAATGAATTGTATCTAAATAATTAATTACCAACAACGCCGCCAAGTAAAGGCAGTGATCCAATCCAGGATATCTCCTCCGGAGTTAGAGGTCGGCCTAGCGGTGACTGCTTCGGATCAGCCAACTTCGGGATCACCGGCGAGCTCCAGCACAGGATCATCATACAGCATATCTGTCCGACGCAAACTTCATCATAATTGTTATTAGTATATCTGTGGTCAACTTCATTAACTTTTGTTTGAGTGATTATATTCCGTAATTAATAGATATTAAGTGAATCGACTCTACATATGGATTGACATGTACCGGATACGAATGACAGTTTCGTGACATAGTCTTGATTTATTATGGTAATGAGATTTGTCAGATAAAGCAATAAATATTGTGTAAAAAAATATGTATGTGCTTTGTTCATAGTTACAAAATAATATCAACACCTAAATGTCATTTTTAAAGTAAAAAAAAATATAATTATCGTTACTTCTTCTGCATGATTTTAATTATTATACAGATGTTAAATTGACTGAGTACAAAATAAGACGATTATAAATTTAAAAAAAATTTGTATCTCATCTCATTTTCGAGGTATACTATTTAACCGTTAACACAAGGGTTAAACATCTTATATTACACCACACACTAGGCGCCGCGTGGCTTCATCAAAGTGATACGACGCGACGCAACACCTTATTGGCATTTAAATATTGTTGAAAGGCACTGATAATTCAGTATTTTACATTAATTTAGGTAGGGTATCGGGGTATAGACGATACACATGTTTATCTTGTTACTTTTAAATCGGTTGTCGGTTAATTATTCCTTTATGTCGATTAGCCTTTAAATATTATGTCGATTATTCTTTTATGTCGAAACACAAGCTTCTGCTTGTGTTTCTTTTGTCATGCTGGAGCGAATCGGACCTTAAGAACAGATTATATTTAAAAAGTAGATGAAAAATAAATCGCACTAACCTAAAAAATGTGTTATTAGACAGCCGTCAAAAAAAAGTTCGCATTGCGCACTTTTTAAAATAATGTTTTTTTTATAAATGTCAAGATATTTATAAATTTATTTCTTAGACTAGTATTTCCAATAATTACCTAGATATGAGGAAGCAGAGTTCATTATTGTATACGTATATTGAATCACATATAAAAACGGTATTAAATATGTGCAGATTTTATTTTTAATTGTTACATTATTGAAGTATGGAAAAAAAAATGTTTTTTTCTTTTTAATGTTCAAAGGTATAGATACAACAATCGGGAAATATACGTATGAACAGATGGAGAGCAATAGAGAGGTAGAAAATTATATTATATACTAAGGAACATGAAATATAAATCGGATAATTTATGATTAATGGCAATTTTTTATGACTATCGTGTGAAATATTACATTCACTTATCATTTACAAGACAAACTGAAGTTATTCAAAAGTAAAATAATTTTAAGTAACTTTTCAAAGTCCGATGTTTCTGATATGAATCAAAGTGAAGTTAAAATATTATTTTTGTTAAATGCACACAAGAACATCGTGAATTTATCAAATTTGTTAGGTTTATAATGACAGCTTTAGTTTTAGGTAATCTTTTAGGAATCCTGTTTAGTTCATAACTTTAACAAGCTTATTTCAAAATTCGAATTATGTAGCACACAATACGTGTATTGAAAAAATCTACTACTTAATTTTTACCATTAATATTTGTAAATAAATATTTTTAATATTAACTATTGAAATATATGATATTTAATATGCATTGTCACTACGCTAATACGAAAATGGCTGTGACATACAGACGGACGGATACGGAAATAATCTTCTATACTTATAAATGATATAAGAGAACCGTTTTTTCTTTTTATAGTACGCGCCCCTAAAAAGCCGGTAGGTTTTACTCTGAACCACGTTTATTTGACAACACAATGTTTATAAATATGTGAAACCCATTTTATTTTGATACTCCTATAAACATGTTTAAATAATGATTTATAGTTGAATTATAAAGCGTTTCAAGATTTCATGAATCTTGTATGTCTATGCTTATTAGTCTATGCTTATTAGATACCAACAAAGCAAAGCCTATTATGAAATAATTTTGGATAATTAATTTTTAATTTTTTTAAAAGTAGTTTTTAATTCGGAGATGAATAATTTTTTTTCAGTTTATGGTCCTTGAAATCCTTACAGAGTACTTGGGTATCTAGTCCAAGCAATCACGACAAAAAGTGAAGATTGTATTGCGAAATATACAAAATGTAAGTAAAAGCTTGGGGTATAGTGAATACAACACTCAACTAATATATGAATATGTGCCATTAATATTTGAAGTTTGTGATGTGTGTAGATATAATGTTGTAGTGAAAAATATTGAAGGTCTCTTAATTTGAAAAGACCTGAAGGTCTCTTAAATATTGAAGATTCGAACTTGGATTCGCGCGATTTATCATATTTTCTTACTGAATCGTAGTCAGTAGTATGTGATTAGCCTACTGATAAATATTATAATTGCTGAGACGTCAGTATACAGGAAATATGATTTAATTTGAGTGTTTTGACGATTTGTTCACTGATCCGTCATAATTAAAAACTGAAATAAAACAATGTATTCTTGTTACGGCCGTTGTAATGTTTATCACTCAAGTTATCAGTTAACGATGTCAATATTGATATTCAAAATTTGTGTTAAAATTGAGCCTAATTCGATACTTCGATAGCACATTCCGCTCAAACCGCAAATTGAATATAGATAATGTCCTGTTCTTTATCGTCTGTCCAAGATATGACTGAAGAGCAAGATAGCAATGCACCAGGGAGGTTTTGCAGGTGTATAAAGCTAATTTATAAAGTAGCATTATAATTTTTCGAACGAAATAAAGTTTTAAGGAAAATTTTTTTATTTTCAATTTAGAGCAAAGATATCTTTCTTGATTTTTGATTTTTCATTAATTCCTGAATTGGTTTAAGGATTGAGAAAAGGTTTGGTTGGCGTAGAATGTTTAATCCCTGTTAAGTTTTTTGAACAATCATTCACAATATTACTGTGAAACAGTTATAAAACCTGTTAAGAAGGTTAAATTTATTAAGTAAGAACTCGCACTGCGAGGAATCCGTACACACTTAGGTTCACATAAATATTTGAGGGCAAACAGTATTTTTATTAATTTGTTTGCAGGTGCTAATATTATTTTTCCCAGTGTAAAAATATATTGCCTAGTAGGATTTTGGCAGATATCGTGAGTTCTTTCAATTTTTCATAAATATCGTAAAATTTCTGAAAAGTATAAAATATAGAATCATTGCTATAGTTTTCCAACGAAGGTGGTTCCAACTTTAGGTACTATTGTTTTCATGATTTTGACTTTAGCAGCTTCGAACATTGAAGGAGGGTAGAGGGAGGCCGCCTGATCCTTGGAGCCTGTGTGTGTAAACATTTTCGACTATATCTCTAAAACTATTTCCAAATAAAACTGAAGAAAATTGTTTTGGACCGATACATGAAAGTGAAATTTTTTTTCGAGTGCTTCACTTGCATGCTAAACTTTCCATATATAGAATTTTGAGGTGTCAACTACTGAGATATGTGTATAATTGCTATAATAAGTGGTTAAGACGAAAAGACCATTAGGCAAGGAAACTTTCATACGAATTTAGAAAAGAAACGTTTTATTGTAACATACGACTTTACAGACAGATTGCACCGTTTTCTTTTACGATGTTTTACCATTTTTAAAGTACCTTTTCTTTCGATGATATCGTCATTACGTGATATTCGTGACAAGACATAATACAATGGATCATTTCAACTTATCTTCTCATTACTTTTGATGCAATCACTACTGATTCTATCGTAGCGAATTCTTTATCAAAGCCAAAAAGGATAAGATTTGGTAAAAATTCTTTTGCGTATCGTATTATCCGGCGAGTACACCATCCGGAAAGTTCTGGTAGCGGTCTGCGATATCGCTCATATTAAAGTTAGCTTTATTTATTAGACGTGGCCGCTATCGAAAGGTAAATTAGTCGTTATCTAGATAATGTGGGCTGGTCAATAGCTACGTAGTTTTTGGTTCTAATCGCTGTACTGGTAAAATTACCATTTAGGATAGAACTCCTAAATCAATGTGGATTCTCATATTTAGTGGCATAAACGTAGTTAGGTAATGTGCATTGCTTTTTTATGATTATGTGCTTGTAATTAATCGTAGATAATGCGTCAGATGGTTCAGTTAAGATTATTATCTTGTACTTTAGAACAGCGAAAAATACAATTAGTTTTCATTAAATTATATTTCGCTTTTAATTTTCTAAAATATGTGCAATGAAACTGATAATATTAGCTAATATCTATTGAAGAAAACCGATCTTTACGAACTTTTACTAATCGTGTGATTACTTTTCTTGATAAATGTTTAATTAATCGAGACTCATTTGACTGTATTTTAGGTTTCTATAACCCTACTATGAACCCTTATAGTTTACCATGTCAGTCTATCTGTCCGTCTATATATTACAGCTGCTTACAAAGTTATGAATTAAAATGTTTTGATTTTTGTTAGAGCATAACGTTCATAACAAGTTTATTACTTTTAAATAATAAAAAATTTACGTTTAGTTTTGGTTAGATATTAGTTTTGGTCGTGTGGACGAGTAGTTAAAAATAATGTTTAAGTTTCTGAACAAAAAAATGATCACGCTAGACAATATACGTAATTTGGAAAACAAAGCAAAGTAGCAGAATAGCTGGAAAGTTTAAACATTTCTATCTGAAAAACATTATTGCTCATACGGTAAATAAAAATTTAATAAATAATGTTTGAAGTTCAAAGAAAACTGACATTACAAATTAACAATGCTTTTACTACACTAGACTG
Source organism: Druceiella hillmani (assembly GCA_039881145.1). NCBI lineage: Eukaryota > Metazoa > Arthropoda > Insecta > Lepidoptera > Hepialidae > Druceiella > Druceiella hillmani. The sequence continues at coordinate 16,870,092 of JAYKKI010000021.1, read as the reverse complement.
TGGAGAAAAATAAATGAGGAGTGCCTAAAGAAGACAATAATTATTTACGTAAATATGCTAATAAATTAAAAGTACTCACCCGATTTTGAAGATGTCCAGAAAAGTTTTATTAATAGAATTTAAATAAAGGAAATATAGTTATCAAAACATGTTAATCTAACTTAAGGATTATGTGCTTAACGAAGCACGTGGAGCTCTGAGATAAGATTTCAACAAAACACAGTGTCTAGGCGTAACGGAAGAAAAAAACAGGTATTTAAATGTCAACTTCATGACTCAATCCGTTACAGATGTGAGTAACTATGCAATGATTTAATGGATTAACAGTGAATTATTGATGGAAATGTAATTAACGCCACTATCAAGATAAGACGTCAGTTTGATTGATGAACGGAGACTGCTTTTGTACGTTCTGAAGCAATCAACTGCGCTTGCTAAATTTATTTGTAACAGCATGATGTCATTTCGATTTGATGTGCCACGTAGATTATTTACAGCAAATTAATGCCTGAAAATATTTGTATAAATCTGTTCGGAAGTAAGTCAGTTTTCTCGGCGCATACATAAACTAGACGTTGCACTTTGATCGCTGGTCTGAGATATGATAATTATTCGAAGCCTTATCTCACGATTTGTTTTAAGCTATCTGGTGATGGCATCTGTCTATGCATTTCAATGGGAGTGTATCGAATGTAATTTAAGATTAATTTTATATCTTCACGTGATTCCTTGCATACGAATTGCTTTGATCATTTACATGGCATGCTTGTCAGTGATTGATAGACAATTATATATATTGATGGTAAAGAAAAGGTCGAATTTAAGTTTTGCAAGAAAAATGTAAAACATTACTGTCATATTATTTTACAAACCAATATTTTCATACTATTTTAAATCACTTTGGCCAAAAAAAATAATTGTGTATTCGGGCTAATAGAAAACATATTTGATAAATTCTTTATTTTTTCTGCAAATAATGTAATTGTTCTGTGTCAAACAAAATATTTTCTGCAAATAAATTTCGTTCATCGGTTTAAATATTTGTTACTGCGAGGGTCATCAAAATTGTTTTATTGAACAATTTGTTTTCCATTTTTTCATAAATAGACCCAAATTTAACAAAAAAAATAGAATGGTTTGTATGGACCGTTAAAAATTGGAAAAAGAAATGTTGTTTTACTGATTCTAACACTCACTCTATTATTGATACAGGTAAATATGGACGTTAAACTAATAGAAAATGTTAAGAAACAAATTATGGTAAATGTTTTAATTGAGTTGCTGTGTGCTTTAATTTGGTCGGTGTGGAAATGTTATATAAAAATATATTTTTTTGGATATTAAAAGCATCGAGGCAAAACGGTAATATATCAGCCTATAACTTGGTATTTACTTCAGATTTCGAACAGCAAAGAAATTATATTATTTTAAACATTCCTTTGCCTTCTGAAAATACATCGCATATATTTATTTGATCGAGGCCTGTCGCGAAAGTCTTTATCGTACGACCTCAGGTGCCAAAACAAAATTGTTCCGTGTTAAACAAATTAATTAGTGCTGAATTAATCCTGTGTTTTAGATATGATTAAGGTTAAATGATAAGCAGAATTACAGAACCGATATTTAATTAGGAAATATTTAACGCTTTCACGTTAACACTTTTACTTTCACATCATACGATTTTAGCTAATTTTCCTTCTTTAAACTTGAAAGAAAAATAATTAAAAGTGTTATCGTTAAAAGTATTTACAACAAAAATACGTTGAGTTTTTGATGACAGCAGAGTATGACTATATAAATCCTTGATATTTTATTGTATCTTTTTGTTGATTTAAGTTAAGAATTAATGATGATTTTGTGCTGAAGCCGTTTATATAACAAATAGGTTTTCCGTGATCTTGAGTAATTACGGTATTCGCCTCAAAATTTTTTGAAGGAAATTTTTGTAAGTCTCTTATTTTATCGTATATGGCCAGTTAAATATTATTTAAACAATTTGATTTGCAATTTATTGTTGTGACCTACGATATTCAAATTACTTTTTTTTTAGCGTTGGTAGATAGTGTTGTTTAAATGAGCGGCTAAATTATTAAATCCTTTTAAAAGTCTTTAATGTCGACCAATTTATTCTTAGGCAAAGATATACATTTTTCAATGATTTTTGAATTGTATTAATTATTGGCTTTGAGAAAGTAATTTTATGTGGGCAAAACTTTACTTCTTATATTTATTTGATGATTACATTGTGTAATAAATACAAGTTTTGATACTCATGATTACTAAACATTTTGTGGTTGTCATGGAACTTGATATTAATTAATGGCGCCATTGTAAACATTAAGTTATAACTTGAAACATTCTTTTAAATTTCGTAATTTTATTAGATATTTTGATGTCATTTTTTAATTCATTAAATTATACTTCAAGTTAAATAAGTTAAGTTTCGTTATAAATTCGTTTTTAATCATTGTATTCGTTTTTTTTGTTTTACGTTTTCAATATTTTTTGTAACATTTTCTTCAATACACTGGGATACAATTTTGTTATATATACTTATTCCCTTAATCTTTTTGTATTTGTAAAAATGTTTACAATTTGAAGGTGGAAATCTAATAAGAAAAGTGTTGGCCTAACCAGACACAAAAATTAAAAAAATATAATTTTTAATAAAAACCATTTAAATAATATTTTATAAAAATTGAATTTCAGTGTTTTTTCTTTTATTTTTATATACGTTTTTAAAAATTTTCTAAGCAAATTCTTATACTCATATTTCTGTTCTTAAAATACCTATATTTTTTAAAACTGTATTTCACTTTTTTTTATTTGTAAAAAATTGCATAGTAATAATCGATAGATAATAAAACAACTCACCGACGCCAGCGATCATATATTCCCTCCATTTCTTGCCAATTTCCATTTCCACGTGTTTCCTTAACGAGTAATCACCACCGACCTGATTGCGGCACGAGCCACCACTTGTTACATATATACGGCCCAATCTTATCTTGGAGATCGACGTTGGATAGAACCGCGGCGTGCGCGGGGTACTTGCACCACTACGCCAAAAAGCCTTATCGCATGTGCGAATACCAATCGATACAAGCTTTACTTCCACATAATATTAGTATCGTTACGAGATGGGGACGTCTTCATATATCTTCTGTACTTGTCAGATTCTGGAAATTGTGTTTGGGAATGAGTAGAGCGTACAAGATTTGAATTTTGTACTGTAAATTAAGTTCTTATAATAACTTTTGGTTTTATTTATTTTGGTTTGTTGATATTTTTACTTTTGCAAACTTATTAATCAGTAAATACATACATTAAAACAAAGTTAATAGGATATTGAAACAATATTTAAACAGGTCAGATAAATGAATAAGAGCCTTTAAACCATAAGCCAGTTTTTTGAATTGTGTAAAAATTTAGAAAAGATAGGTGTATTCTAGTTTGACGAAAACAGCGGATATATTTTGTGTAATTTAGAGTTAGTGGGTGATTAAGTTACAGAAAGAAATGTAAATTATTTTTTGCTAAACAATAATTCAATTTAATTCTAAAAGAAAGGTTCCAAAAGAGTAAAATTTGAAATACATGAGTTCTGTATATATTTAGGCAAGTGTTTGAGAAACACCTTTTATTTATCTACCTTAATGTATCTAATTGATTTATATATATATATATATATATATATATATATATATATATATATATATATATATATATATATATATATCTTGCGGACTTAAAGCTACAAGAGCAATTTTTTACAGCCAACTATAACCCCCGTCCAGCTCCGCTCTATGAACAACAGGGAATTGAATCCGGTCGCCGTGATGCACCGCGCCGTCAAAAGCCGTATGCCTTGTGGTCAATCAACACACCACAGCAACAAGTTTTTGTTTGATCAAAGTTGAAAAGCGCAGCTAAAATTAATCTGCCGTGAAACCAGATAGAGCAAAAAGGAAAGACTACGATGAGTTTAAATTAGGAATGACAGAGTGATATTTGAAGTCATCGAGTAGTACAAAATCATACTAATAGTATAATTTAAGAAAAAACTGAAATTGGACGACTTTCAAACAATAATAGATTTGGCCAGCGATCTTCATCAAGAATTGTGCAGTAAGACCTTAGGAAATTCTTAATATCATTCAAGAAAGTTCACGAGTATAGAAACTGAAAGTCGAAGAAGTTGAAGTACACGTATGCAGGAAGTAAAGAAAAATAAGCGTACCAATCAAGATGGAATTCTAAGCGAAGTAATAAAAATATCTCCTCTATTACTGTTGCAAAATATTACATGTGCGCAAAGATTCACTGAGTTAGTGTAAATCTGATGTCATATTTATAAATAAAAAGGGAAATCTGAGGAAGGCGGAAAATTATCGTCCTATCAGTTTAACATCACGTATGGACAAAATGATTTGCTTCTCGTATGAAAATAACTAGTTTAAGTAAAGTTTGTCACACTTTCACACCAAAGTATGCAGTATGTTTTTTGAGCTGGGACATTATGGGGAAATCCGAAACCGTACTAGATACAGGAAACTGTCTTAGATTCCATTAAGGCTTTTTCAATGGAAATAGTTTTGGCAGTTATAATTTTGGTCAAGTGTGTTTTCCGTAAAAATTAATAAACTAACACATTTTTTTTTAATGAATCGATTCAGCTTTATGATGGTTCATTTAATTGTAAGGGCGAAAAAAATCCGGACAGCAAAAGTTGGCCAAATTTGATAAAAACTTTTTCATACAATATCCATAAAGTTAGTAACTAAATAAACCTATTGTTCCATTAAATGTTCAATATGGCTTCCATTTTGCTGTATGTAGGTACGGGTGCGTCTCTAAACACTTTTAATAGCTTTCGATAAAGATATGTGGTGAACGTTGTGCGAATAATAATATCGGCATCTTTTAACTCCTGTGTGGTGTTATGTTGGGATATCTAAACTTGACCCTTAAGATGATCCTATATGAAAAGAATCCAACACATTTGTTCAAAAGAATTCATGAAGAGCACGAAGATAGTAAATCTGACTGCAAACACATTTCTATCATTACAGAAAAAATGCTCGCTATTTGAATTTCTTGTAGAATCGTGCACGTGATGTTATTTTCTGTGGATAGTATAATATACTTCTGTGGATAGTATAATATACTTCTCTACACAATACAATAGTAATGTGATATTTATCGAGACTATATTTACATTACAATACGAAACTGCCAATTTTCGTATTAACCATTAAATGAATAGGTTTTTATAAAAATTGACCGACTTTTGCTGTCCAGATTGTTTTTCTCCAGTGCAATTAAATTATAGCATCATAAAAATGAGTCAATCCACAATTAAAAACAAAAGAAAAATTATTATTTTTTTAAAATTTTGTACAGAACTCTCACGCGTGATCAAAACTTTGACTGTGTAAAAATTGTTTCCATAAAGAAGATCTACGGTACCTATGATAGTTTTCTTGTATCTGTTACGGTTTCGAATTCCTCGAGACTGTCTCAGTTACAAAGAAAAAAACACAGTGTATAGGATAACGTCTCAGTTAAAAAAACACAGTGTAAGCGGTGACAAGTCAAAACATTCCTGAATTCTACATATAGACTGAAAGATTTCTACACTAAAAGTACAAGCAGACACAAAGTAGATCGGATTACCTATAAAAATCTGCGGAAACGTAAGGTAGGGTGATTATCCTGAATGGTTTTGGTCCAGTCTTCAACGCAAAAGGAGCAGAGGTATACGGGTAGAGAGATGCTCAACTGAAACCAGTCACTGCAAATGATCTATGGAGGGAAGTAGTCCAGGGCAGACTTTGCCAAAAACGGTAGAAGGAAACTTAACATCCTGAAGAGGGCCATTCATTATTAAATAAAATAAATAACTAAAACTCAGTTCACGAAAGTAAATGTAGGTTCTTTTTTTTCATAAAATCAAATAGACATCGATAAAAATAATACGATAATATAATACTTTTTTTAATAATACTTTTTTTCATAAATCAAATAGGCATCGATAAAAATAAAGTTCTAAATAATATAGATTAACATGATTATGTATATAATAATAATAGTAATAATAGTAACAAAAATAATAATAATAATGCAATTGTATATTGTTATTTAATTAATTAAAGGAATAAAAGGCTTCTTTTAAATACTGGGCTTCGCGAATTAAAATGAGTTTTAGGCATTATACCACAATGGAAAACATTTGCGATAAGATTAAACATGAGACATTCGATGAAAATGCGCCTTAGAATGAAATGCAATTGTGAAGATAAATATACTAATGTTAAGATATTTCGTTTACGTTGACCTACAAAGTATATACGGAGGCAGAAAGAAAAAGCAGAAGATTTAGAAAACAAGATATAAATTATAAAAAGTATAAAAGAAAAATAGAAGATCTAGCGTAAGACAATGAAGAAGAATGAAGATGTTTGAAAGGATAAAGGGGAGTACAAATTTTGTGGTGGTTTTTAAGCTTCTTTATTTCATTTCTAGAACCAACAAATTCTTGGCTATTATGTACTTAGCACAACAATCCCTCAGTACTCGCGAATATGCTGTTTACGGATTAAATATTCATGATTTTTAATTTAACAAATATTGTTTATCAAACGTGTAATAACATAAAAATCCAAATGGTACAAATACACATGCTCGCGTAACAAATTACGCGAGCATGTATATTTATGCACTAGCCACTTTTGAAAGAAATTAATAAAGGGGTGTATCTTTGGGTGAGTTGATAAACAAAAAAACACAATATATCTACTGAAGAATTACTGTCATCAAGCTACTGAAGAATTACAGTCATCGACGTTTAAAGTATGCTTGGAAACAATATAGACAGAAAACGTTGTTCAAGGATAGAAAAACATTTGAAGTTAAAAAGAGAGCTGGAACAATTGGTATCACCTTTAAAGAAGTTGAAAAAAGTTAGAGAAAAATAAAAATTAATGTGAAATTTCACTTTTTCACTAGAAGGCACCAGTTCGCAAAAATATTTTAAATTTTCTTTAATACAGTCCATACCAAAAAAGTCATAATGCATCATCATAATGCTTATTATTTGAAATTTTACCGGATGCCAGTTTTCATGTTCAAAGTCTCACTATATGCGGTTTTAAAAAACTAAATACGCGAAGAGCAAGGGATTATTATTCTGAAAAATATTGTTTCGATTTTTAACGTCTCTAAATATTAATTACAATTGCTATACTTGCATCTATATTCTTATATTCAAATATATATTTAGTCGTTATTTTCAACATATAGGTATGTCGACTAGTATAAATATTGTAGAGAGACTTACTTTAAAGTGTTGACACACAGATATGTACTCATCGTTTTGTTTTTTACCGTTCTTTTATATTTACTTTTATCTATGAAACTGAACATTACCTCTTATTACCCGTCGATTCATAAAATCAAATTAACGAATTTAATTCTATCGTAATATTTTCATTGTTTGCAGAATGTCATTTGCATTGGTAGTGGTTCAAAGAGTTTTGCCTGCTTTACTGTGGTCTTGTTAGCATTAGGTAATGAGAGGCTGGAAATTGTTTGAACGTTTTCTGGAGACATTTTCTAATATTACTTGAACTTTGTAATCAATGGGGTAGACGAGGTATTCAGCTTGGAAGATTATACTTTTATTATATAGATATTTTTATTAAAAATAAGACCAATTAAAAGTTTATATATATTTTACTTCAGTATTAATATACAAGATTGAAAAAATTGGTAGAATTAATGTACAATTTTTAAAACGATTTGCTATAATGCTTATAACTTTAATTTTCCACGCATTAATCAGCTATATAAAGTCTATCACAACAAATCAGTTTCGTTGGCTTCGTCAAAACTGTCAAATATTGATATCGGTCTTTTGTGCATCGACTAAAGCGATTTTTTTTGTTAAGTGCTATCTAAATATATCTTTATGTATTTACTAGTTTTACAAGTTTTCAATAGAGATACGACATGATACATTACGTCACCCACTGAAAAGTATCACTGAATGGAATTACGATTCTGCAACCGATTACGCATAGATATGTATATGCAATACAGAACATTTTAATCGTTTGTCTCCTTTTCCGTGTTCTAATATTTTGGCTAGAAAACCACTAATACATGATCTCAGATTCCGCAGATTTTTGAGGCAAGCGGACTTCTTCGCCCTCTTTACTTTCATTTAGACGCTTTAGCTTCTCTTGTCTAGCATCTGAATTGTTTTTTGGCAATTGAGATTTTCCTTTTTAGGGAATAATTGAAATTTTTAAATAATTTTACAGATAATATATATCTTTTACGAAAACCATTTGGAGAAAACATTAATATATTGCATTATGCTCGACTATGTAAATTATTGTTTTGTAAGTACTCAAATTAGATGATCAACTTTTAAAAAAACTCTTCTTATTAATGATTCAATTATTTACATTAATATACAATATATATACTTATTTACAATATTGACTCCTACAATATTTTGACTGGAAAATTAATTTGTCATGCTTTAATCTATCACACAGTAACTCTCAATGATATTATAGTCAATATTATATAATTAATTGGTTATAATTCTTCAAACATACTACAATAAGTTTCATAAATAAAACAAAATGCGAAATCGAACTTCATTTAGCTGATTTCAGAGATTGATTAAGACACAATGGTCAACATGACAAAATCTTCAAACGCAAAATAAATTATAATTGTAAACAAGTGTGTAAAGTATAAAACATTTTCAGACATCAAAGAAAATCAAAATCTTATTAGGAACTCAAAATTGTTACATTCGTGCTGGCACGTGTGCCCTCTCCTCACCCCAATGCCCTGCAGGCTTAGGTCTGTTGTCAACGCCACCATCTCATTGGTTACGAAGCAATTTATTTTTGTGTATTTAAAAACGTTGTTATATATTTTGAATTAATTATTCCAAAGATCTACAGTTAATATTTAAGTAGGACTGATGATCTGTATTTAGTTTATTTTGATAAAGATCAATTTTCAAATGACGAAATAGATACGTAAAATTCTGAGTTAATTTGTTAGGTTTTCATCATACTTATAACTGTAACGGATTTGCCATAAAATATTTACATATACTCGTATAAGTACATAATACATCCTTGCGTCGTTTTTCTTCCGATTGAGTTCCAAATATTGCTATAAGTTACAGAACTAAGCTAACTTTTTAAGAATTAAACCCTGTAGCACTAAACTTGAACACTTGGAATGTAGATTTCTATCACTGGAATCGGTCCAATGATTATCGAATTTACTTCTTATATACAAACAGAAAAAAGGAACTAAATCCCACTCTCTCTTTATAATACTAGTATACACGATTTAAATTTTTCAATATAAACTTTACTTAACAATGGTCCAATAGTAATTAAAAGCTCATTTGTCTTCGTCGATATTGAAAACAACATAATCTCAATATTTATATGCTAATTACAACATCTGTGGCATTCAAATATTTTGTCAATAAGCATGACACAATGTTTTTCCTGGCGTAAATGTGTCATGTTCGTATGATATTCAGGAACTCCTATCTACTGGTCCGTGTATTTATTGTGTCCTATTTACGTCATCGGTATAAATTAACTATACGATAAGGACCACTTATTGTGAGTTATTTCTGATTATTGATGAAGCTTGAAAAAGTGTTGACAGTTGCAATGTTCCTTTTTTTAAATATTCGTTTGTTCTGATTTCATTAAAGAATTAAACCTAAATCATCCATTTTGCAAGTCGGATCATATATTCACGGCCCGATTACTAATATTATTAAGGATATCTTGCAAATATATATATATATATATATATATATATATATATATATATATATATATAATACAGGCAAACATAAACACACATATATTTGTGTGTATGATTGCCTTTTACTTAATAACCTTTGCAAAATTTGAACTTGAAATTAAGGATAAAAGAAATTGATATTGAAAATTCAGATTTATCTACCATTAAGTTTGAAGCGATGCGTCCATTGTGTGCAATATGAGCTAAAGCTTTTTTTTATTTCAATCAAATCAAATATTAAAATATATATGCATATATTACATATGACGTACTCGTTGCTTCGAACTCATCTTCCGCTTTGAACTTCGTGTTTCAGGAACGAGATTGAACATTTTTTAAGTTTTCCACTTTAAATAGAACAAAATAAGTAGAGTCAAATTATTCGAATGTTACATTACAGCAATAATTACTTAATGCAATTCACAAAATTTTTAGTGAATTCGTTTAATCTTATTTCTGGGAAACAACGAATTTAAACTCCATTCTTTATTTTTCCTAATGGAATTGGTGTTCTTCATGTTAATGAATAGCGAATCAAAGGGTATGAGGAATTTTAAGGAAAATCTAATTCTAATAGCAGTATAAATAAACAGACACTGCGAAAGCCATCTTTCCTGCTAGCGCTTAACATTAGCGTTTTGTTTGATTTTTAAATTAGGTGGAAAATAATTTTTCTTTTCTCACTCAGGCTCGATTCTCTATAGAACTGAACGTTTCTGCATTATTGTGATAGGGTTAACTCTGTTTGACCATTTTTTAGCAACTTTTGCCTTCAACTGCTGTATGCACTGAAAAGCTCCACGTATTTAACATTAAGAATCACCCCACAATTTAAACGGTTAAAAAATAACGCATTCCCATTTGAAATCTTATTTTTGGTTTACGATTGCAACATTCTGCTGTTGAATATATTTGGCGTTAATTTTGTAGAAATTCATTATTCACAATTAAATGAAACTACGTGATGTAGTATTATTTCTACTTTCTTTAAGTTCTTTACCACGGCATAGGTTTCGTTGTATTACAACATCTTCAGGTGGGCTATTAGCAAAGATTAATGATAATAGCCCACCTAAAGATGTTGTAATACAACGAAACCTAGGTCGGGGTAAAGAACTTAAAGAAAGTAGAAATAATACTACATCACGTAGTTACATTCTGCTGTTTTAACATTAAATTTTCCAAAAGTAAAAAAGAAGTATTTCAAAAACGATAATAGATTACATTATTGTGCCAATCACATTTGGCAAGATAAATTTGTTGTCGGAAAATTTTGCATGGAATCAATCAAGTCAGCGTTGATTGTTCCTTGATAGCCAACGATAGCAAACTAATATTAAGAAGATTAATACTTTACAATACATGACTTAAGAAAACAAAATTATCTGCTCACAAAAATGAAGTTCTTTGGACAAACCCTGTTATGCAGTTTAGTATAACATAGCTGGACTTGTGCCATTGGGTTGGTTTTAATAAAGTATAACTTGGACCGGCGAATCAAAAACTATTGTATTACTTTTTGAATGGTTTGATTGACATTTTACCAAGTTCCCGAATGCCATAGTGAAATGGTATTTTGCTGTAAATATAATTTTTAGATCTATATCGTAAATATACTGGGCTAAATTGACTTAAAGGGTAACATTGATAGTTTTGGGGCTATTTTAACACTGCGCCGAAATATGGTTTAACCACGTATGCAGGGAATTCGCGTAACCTTGTGTAATGGAGAGGGGGAAGGGGATACGGTCAGTGGGTAGCATTGGCGATCGCCTGACTCAGTGACTAGTCTGAGTGTATTCGTCGTTGGCGTTGTTGTATGATCTTTAGTTTTTGGTAAGTTTATAGTTTATAGTTATGTAAAGATATCTAAATTTGGTTAGTTTAAGATGTCTATATATTCAATTGTATCTTATTTGGTGATATATATTGTTTTATAATTTGCTTTAGGTTAACCTCGTGTTCATTTGTACCCACAAATAAAACACAATGGTCAAAATGGGTGCTCGAAACTATAAAAATTATAGCGATGAGGACCTTACAAAATACGTTGCAGAAGTGAGAACAGCCTGACTAAATGTACCCACATTTAGTCAGGCTGCTGCTGCCAAGAAGTACAAAATTAACAGGACTACAATTTTTAACAAGATCTATCACAGACATGAAAGGAACTCAGGCCACCATACTGTTTTGACGCCTCAGAGTGAGAAATTAACAGCCGATATCTTGAATGTATTAGCAGACTGGAGAACCTGTGGAATCCGAACCGTCGTTAAAATGTTTATTAACAAGAAAGGTAGAGTTTTAAAGCAGTAGAAAGACAACTTACTGTGCTATGGCTTTGTGAACGACTTTGTAGCTCAGAACAACCTCACGCGCAGACTGGCCACAAACATCTAGACTTTAAGAGCATCAGTGGGTCCTCACGAGATCACAGAGTTTTTCGAAAATTTGAGGTCAGCTTTGGAGGAAACAATCTATGACGCTCCTGAAGTCGAAAATGGGCTCCGAGTCATTCTTGCACCTTTGCACCAATTCCCTCAGTATTTGCTGCACTATTTACGAAAGATCATATTTTTCCAATGAAGATGTTCTTCTTGCTTTGGTTTCTAAAAAGGGAAGAAAGAAGAAGGACAACATCCTCTGTTATGTGTATAGGAATGACCTCCAGTTCTATCGCCTTGTTGCAGACTGGATATGCTGTATCACTTACAAAGACTGGGTCTGTGATATGTTCGACAGGCTCGAAAAGTTCTGCTTATGAATGCGAGGTGTGTGAGGATACAGACTAATAAATATTTTCACTTTTAAATCTTTTATATCTTGTATATTTCTATTATTATCTTCTCTATTTTTTTTTCTTTCGTTGCTCAAATTTTTGTTCAAGTTTGCTCGTATTATAATGTTACTAAAGTTGATTGTAATATTGTTCAAATTGATTTTGATTCCAAAGATAATTATAAGACTAATTACGTGCCTGTAATAGTATCCCAGGTATTTGATATTTTTATACAAAATGTTTTCTTAATAAAAATGACAAGTTAATTGTTAAAAATCGGTGTTTTTCATTTAATCCCATGTATGATATATAGAACATTAAATTTTTTTACGAAACGTTTACGCTTTGGATCTTTGACATAAGTCAAATCTCGAAACCCCACACTCGAAAAAACCCACACTTTTAAAACTAATATATAAAATTGGGGGGTGGCGGTGAGGCTTCATTTTGACTTGGTGTTGGTTGGGCTTCATTTTTTTTTGATTTGCATTTCATAGCCAAAGGACACATTGTTTTATAGGAGCAAAAAAAATAATTAGTCAATTACGAGTTACACTCGTATATTCACTTGAATATATCAGTAACTTCGGAAATAATATTTTTAGAGGATTTTAGAGAGAACTTGAGGAGGAAAATATTATATTTCATGTGATACCCAAATTTTGCTCCCTGGGATAAAAATTTTTAATTTTTTTTGATACACGTTTTTTATTTTAAACTGTATTTATTGAATCCTCCGAGTTTTGGAAATCATGAGATCGAGTCACGCGGATTGATGAACAATGTGATCTGATATCTATCTTTCGACAATACAGTGTATGATAGATAATATCTTTACTCTGTTTTGGCTTCAGTATGAGCTTCTGAAACAAATGTATTTTATACTTTTAGCCAATAACAATAATAATAACGGGCTATCTTGACGTGCAAAACAACTGTAACGAGACTTACGTTGAAGACGTATAATTCTGTTGAGTAATGCGCCTGGTTCGGTGGTTACTGCTGCTCTCGGGCGAAAATAGCAATGGATGAGTTCCTTCGTTTTCGTTCTCTACTCGCGGCGTTGCCATTTTTGAGTTGCGGCTGTCAAAAATGTTACACATCGAAGTGCGGGGAGTGAATTAATGAAAGCTTGCTCTCTACTCCCGTTTCATAGCTGCGGTGGTTATGTGTGGTTGAATTTAATGCGTCGGGAATTGTTTTATTAAATTTTGGTTTCTTTACTCCCTGGGGTCATAAGACTCATAACAAAAAGTTTCATTTGTTATTAGTATTTGGAAAATATTAATTTGTAGATACTACATTGAAGACTACGATGGAAAATTTCACGTATGTCGTGAAATTACAAATTCTTCAATTGTATCTGAATACTGGCAAATTATTTTACTAAACGATGGTGTTGCTCTACTGCTATTGTAGAATTTTCAGCGGCTAAGTTATGCAAGTAAAAATAGAACCGTAATATTATAAATAGGTAGGTCTATTAGATAGATAATTGGAAAAAGTCAACGTGATAGATAAAGGGCCATGGCGTGTGTAATACATACATTTTAAATAATTTTCTTTTTTTTAAGAAGGCGCTTGTAAATTTTAATGTAATTAGTAGCTAAATAATAATGTTTACTATTAATTAGAGATAAACGCTACCAAATTTTGTATTAGGGATACGCTACGATGGCGTGAATTCTATAATTTATTACTGTCATTTTTTTCCTTTAAACGAGTGTCAATATGTTTTACGGAGCAGTGTAATGAGATTTATATCTGTCTTTAAATCACAATTCTGATTAATATTCATATAAACAAATTGGAGCGAAAAGACAGATCAGTAATATAAAGCTTGAATCAGGTGCTGAATCACGGGCGTTTAAGTTTCGTGTATATTCGTTCGACGTTTTATAATTGTATTAACTTTATCAGTACAAAGAACAGATCCGAAATTAAGCTTACATTGAGTACGCTTATATCAATTACGCATTGAACTTTGGAACAAAACTAGCTGAGTTTCAAGACGGTGTATTTTTTAAATATAAATTTGACTTAGTATTTTTCAAAATAATGAAGTATTGAAAAAATAAAAAAGAAACCGCTAATATAATGATTTAAAAATGGTAATAATATTAGTAATAAAATTAGAATTTTTTATGAGATCATAGAAAAGTGTAAATTTTTTGGCATTGGAGACGTTGCTAAAATTTTTAAAGAAATTTTAGAAATGTATTTTAGTATCACACAGGAAAAACTGTTTAGAGGAAAGCAACAGGAAATAATCAATTTTTCCGTAATGTTTTAGTAATTTGTTTATTCACTTATTTCCTGTATTTCCTGAACTTCTATATTTATCTTAAATTAAAGACCAAACGCGGTTACGTAAAAGAGGATTTCGAAATAAATAAAAATAAAGTCCCATTTGTATTTATTGACAAATTTGAGATGATATTTTTTATTCGAGTAACGGTGTCAGGTATGTTGCTTTGATTCCATGTGTAACGTTTTTGACGGCCGGAACTCAAAGTCGTCGCTCTGCACAGACGTGTCGCCTCGTTCCCCGTCTTGTTTCGACGATCTAAAATTATAGACAAAAAATAATTTAACGAAAGTACAGATAATTCGTTTCTAACGTGGGAAATAAATCTTACGTGTCACGTATGTGGTGAAGTTTCCAAATTCTTCAATTGTATCTTAATACTGGCAAACTATTTTACTAAACGATGGTATTGCTATGCGGTTATTGCAGAATTTGAAGCGGCTAAGTTAAGCAACATCGTGTTATGCAATAGCGGCTAAGTTATAATAAAAATAGAAACGTAATATTATAAATAGATAATTGGAAATGACCGTAGAAATACTTTTATATTCGCGTTTCAGTGTTAATACCGTTACATAATATTGTGTTTTCCTGCGCCCACGAGCGAAGGAGACACAAAGAGCTTAAAGGCTAAATGAATTATGATGTTTTACATGTCATTGAATTTCCCATAGTTTCATGAATCCATATAGCATAAATACCATTAATAAAATTCCAATATGGCTGAATAATTTTTTAACAATAAAGAGGCGGTATGATTTGGTAAATTTAGTTTGGTACTAAATTTTGTGTAATTAAATGGTACACTGAAAGTAACCATTTATTAAATTATTAGCATTCTGCGTTTTATTAAACCAATAATGAGAAATAGGGTCGGAAAGTTTTACTGACAGTATATGCGTATATTCAAAAACTGAAAGCTTTTTCGAGTAGCCGCATAATCGAGTGGTAATGCGTTCGACTCATAAACCGATTCAATCCCACTGCCGTAATTTTATAAACGTCAATATCACGTGATGTAAAGTATAGTCAAAAAAGTTTTTTTTGTTTTGTTAAAAAACAAACAAGTGTATGAATATTCATAGCAGAAAATATAATACACCAAAGCTATCTTTATGTAGACAAATGTCATACTTTAAGTATAGTATAATAATATTGTATCCATTTTGTAGTACTATTCTATATAGATGAGTAACAATTATAAGACCTCGATATATAGTCTCCTAAGAGACTATACAATAGACCTTTTCTCGGAATAGCGATTTATTAATGAATTATTTCAATGGGTATTTTTGGCACCTCATTTCGTTTCAATTATAGTTTCAATTAAAGAGTAAAACACTCCTTTTTAGGTTTTTTAGCTTGATTTAGGTTTTTACACTGGTTTTTATAGGTTTTTTAAGTTTTTCACATAAAATGAATAGAGTTCCAGTTTATAAATAAAATAGCGGTAACGTTTCTAACGTTCTAAATACTCATCTAATAAAATAATCAATTTGTGAGTTTTTCAAATTTACTGCTATGTTATTTTAATGTAAATTTTATAAAAAAAGAACTACATTTAATAAACAATTTATGATAATTTTATATAGACTAATTCAAGGAAATATTTAATTTTTATTTTTTTTTCTGAAACCCTTCTAACTTAATCATTTTGTTATAATTTTCACGTGATTATTCTTAAAGTAAATTATAATCTTCCTTAAAATAAATGTAACATAATTTTATTTAATTTTATACGGCTGTGATTGTGATATCTAGACTGTCACTGTACTAGTACTATATTTGATAGGGAAGCCGATAAACAAAATTATGTTTGATATAACTTCTCAATCACTGATCATAACATAATTTTGATTAAATTGGGAATAATGACATCACTTCCATCAAGACGTGTTGCTAAAATATAAAATTTATCTTCTGAAATGTAAAAGACCGTTGAGTACCGGTAAGTACAACTGGCAGTACGTGGTTCCGTACGTATTGAAGCGCATTTAAATATTTAAGGGTACATAGTGATTTAATCAAACTATTGAGTAGTTTGATTAAATCACTATGTACCCTAAATTAATTATTAAATTTTAATATCTGTTAATTTTACTGCGAAAATATATTACAGAACATATCCTTTCAGACACCAAAATACGTTAACGTCTACTAGATTTAGACTCGGCGCTATTATTTTCGGTAATTTTTGGGTAAATTTTTCGTAATGCATTTTTTTCATAATTTTGACTTCAGCAGTGTCGGAGGTAAGGAAGGGGTGACTGCAGGTTTTGTTGGCGTTTTCAGTAATATTTCTAGAATTCTCTACATGTTATTCTGAAAAAAAAAATCCTTATAACTTATTTTGAAAACGTCATGCAAAATATCTCAAACACAATTTAGACAATTTATTTTGCCCGCTGCGAAATTTCTACGTAAATGTTTGTGTTAACTATTGAAATATATGCGGATTAACAACTATACTCTGCTAAATTTCAAGTTTTTCGTCACATGGTTTCAAGAAAAACGGCTGTATATGTTATTTCCTTTAAAGGTACGGAACCCTAAAAATTTATTTTAAATTTTGGAATGATTTTAATAATTTAATATTTTTACGTGAGAAAATTAGGTGTTGCAAAATTAGTCTTACATGTCCGTTGATGTGTTTTTGTGTATGCATACGTATGGGTATGTACGCCTTAATTCAACGTCTTGAAGTTTAACTACCCCACACTAATAAGGTTTAAGCCTAACCATTTTTTAATAATTCAAGTAAAACTCACATTTACATTCTGCAGTTGTTGTAGTTAATTTTATAACCTGCTGTATATGATATCACCTTTCGATAGTTTGGCTTATTTGATGAATTTTTTACAATCATTAATACAATAATTTTTACTATCATTAATACTATTGTACATTTTATCTTAATTATTATGTGTTAAAATATCTTTGGTACTATTAATTTCTGAAAGTCATTTTGTTTAAGTGAATAAGCACCTAATACTAAGAACTTGAATGTATGTAAACGGCTAATTGGCTAGCAGCGGCTAATAGAAACTCTTTTTACGCTCGATTCTATTAGTTATGAGTTACCAATTAAAATAGCGTTTTTCATAGTGCATCTATCAAGTGATGGCATGTTAAGTCGATTTAATTTTGAATATACTAACAATGAAGAAATTATTGACATTTTTGTTCACAATTAAATGAAACTACGTGATGTAGTATTATTTCTACTTTCTTTTTTCTACAAAATTAACGCCAAATATTTTCAATATTTGACACTTTAGTTATTAATAAAAGCGGATGTTTGCGATCGAAAAACAGGAATCAATATAAGTATAAAATTTTCACCTTTCATTAAGCAGCATCTGAATCTCCATTAATGTCTTTCCTTTGGTTTCTGGTACGA
Organism: Druceiella hillmani; assembly: GCA_039881145.1. Lineage (NCBI taxonomy): Eukaryota > Metazoa > Arthropoda > Insecta > Lepidoptera > Hepialidae > Druceiella > Druceiella hillmani. Next base: position 16,851,747 of record JAYKKI010000021.1, on the reverse strand, counting down.
AGAAGATGGAGAACACACAGCCGACGAGACAGCACGCCGTGAAGAACCAGAAGACAGTGTGCATGCCCAGAGAATCTGAGACGTACTCGAAAAAGAAGGTAAGGAAGAATGCTATGGTCCAATACACTGTTGAGGCCAGGGGCGCAATGTATGGCTTCAAGTCTGCTGCGAATATTTCTCCCATCAACGTCCACGGGATAGGACCGATGCCTAGAATACATCGATAATTATATATATATATATATATATATATATATATATATATATATATATATATATATATATATATACAGTGATTGCTTACTTATAATTATCAAAAATGTTTATAACATCAAATTAGCCTCTTTTTGTTCTGACTCGATAACATTTACATAGAGGTGTTGTTAAACTGGTGTTAGAAGCCAACTTCTATGGGTTTCTAAGTATAAATTAAGTTGAATATAGTCAATAATTTTTTTATCTTATCCCGTTCTCGACAGAAACTTTTTCAATGTTATTTCAAAGGGTTAACACTTTATTCGGTCTTGAATAGGGAGCGAATATTTTTTCACAGAAAAAATCGGTTCAGTGTTTTTTTCAAGTTCTTTTACATAGATGTTCTGTTTAATGAATGATAATTAAATGTTTAAATGTAATTATGATTCAAAAATGTTGAAAATAAACAAGAATATTTTTTTATTGAAAAAAAATTTCCGTAATAAAGACCAAAAAAAATCTTAGATTATTTTCATCATATATGTCCAAGGCAAACCTGAAAAAAATTCTTACTATGCTGATTAACCGACACCTGTACATTCGAATGACAAAAGTCCGTAGAAAGGATTACTTTGCTAATTATTAATATGTTTTTATGGTGGTAGGTTTAATTATTTCAGTAGAAGAAAAAATTAACCATTTTTCAATCGTAATATTTGAACGTAACATTTTACCGAGGAATTAAAATTTCAAGAGTTACTACATTTTTTGCCGCCGTTTTAAAAAATCGTGATTACGGAGAGGGAAGTCCTCAGTAAGATAAAGTTATTAGTAGAAAACAAACTAGTTAAAAGAAAAATCTATAACTTCACTAGATATGGTCTGTGAGAAAATATTTCATGCCTATAAATTAAATGTACGGGGAAGTGTTTTAAAAAAACCCACGTTTTCTTATTTCTTATATAGGAATAAAAAAAACACATTCAGTTAATTCAGCTACGTCATGCTGTAAAATTTCATTATAATTAGTTTAAAACTGAAAGAGCTGTTATGACAAATATGAGCATTTTTATTTTTATTCAAAACGGGACATTATGAAATTTACGGCGATAGTAATAGTGTCCCAATAAAAAAAACTAATTTTAAATGTTGAGAACCTTTACTTCGGTAAATAATGCTTACAATCAAATAACAAATAAGTACTGAACACAGAAACAGAAAAAGCTAATTATTGTTATATTTTTTTGATGAAATTATTTGTGAAATTACTATAGTTAGTAATGATTTTAAATAGAAATGAAATTCTTGGCAGGTTTTTTAAATATTTACTTTTGTTATCAACATTGCTTTGAGAACAGATAACTGAAGCTGAGTTTTTCATACATACACAATTTATTCTTTAATGCGAAAACTCGTTCTACTGGTGTATTTGTTTTAGGCGGGAACAAAATATATTCAGTTTAAATGTTAAAGTTTGCATGATTCAAATTATTAGTGTGGAAGTGTTTAAATATTTCAACCACACGATTTTCGGTCGAAACATTTAAATTATTTTACTCTGCCACTTTTTGAGATGCAATGTGGTTAGAGATTAGGGAAAATGCATCGAATGTTTCTATGTCTTCATGATAATCAGAGTATACTTTTTCAAACAAAACATCTAATATCTTTTAGACATCTTCCCATATAAGTATTTTTTGAAATTTGGTCAAGAAAATATCTACAAGTCTAATACACATAGTTCACTGATCAAAATATTCACAGCTTTTTTTGTAAAATTCTGAAGCTGTGGTTTTCACAAACTCTTCGTAAATATCAAAGCCATCTTTAAAATTTTTAGTAAACTACGAACTATATATGGCAGGTACCGAGTATTTTATTTTTTTAAATACATTTTTCTGCAGTTGATTAATTTCGTTTGCAGCTTCAATCGCCGAAATATTCCCTTATTTAAGTTTCAACGCAGCTTGATTAAACCTCGCCGAATAAGTGTGTTAGAATAGAGCCACAGTTCTGAGCTGGGATTTTCAAAAAAAGTTCGTTAAGATTATAATAGGATATTTTACTATACGCAAGAAATATTTTTTTATGGCCCGTACGTTTTCAAAACTCTTTAGATGCTAGACATAAGTGCAAGTTATTTTAGTGCATCATCTTGAACCATAAAAATATAAAAAAACGAATAAACCTTTACAATTATACACGTCAGCAAACGATATTCCTGTAGATACTCAGAGTCTACAGGAACATCGTTTGCTGCTGTTTTGATTGTATTGTGAATTATATGGGTTCCGCATGATTTTGTTTTTTACCCTTCTCCTTGATGCTCTTCCAAAATTGTAGTTAGTATTGTCGCCATAAAACTCTTGGTGTAAATAATTAATAATTATACCTGCACTTTTACCAGGTTGATTTTGGATATCTAGAATTTTTGCTTGTATCCCTTCATAAAGTATAAAATAGCGCACTAAAACAGGGCATGCCTTCGTGTTGCCGCGGTTTGGAACTTTGGTTAATATTGTAATGTAATGGGATTTATCATGATCGGCTTTTAATTCTTCAATCGCTTTACGAGATGGAATATTCACAATAATATCTTCAATTTTCCAGCGTGCGCATCTAAATTTTTGAATTAATTTGGACGCAAAATCTTTGGAATGAAAACTATGATTTTCTTGTATCCTATGATTAGCCCAGATGTCTTCTGCTGCAGCAATATCCACATCATTTGAAGTTGGTGCATCCGATTCTTGAAAAAAAATAATTTAGAAGAACTCGAAGTAGCTGCATGATTATTCATGTCTATCTGGTTTTAAATGCTCTTCTATATTACTAGCAACGCCATGAAAAACGCTAAAATCTCCACATTCTTGCAGCTGACATCTGTGGGAGCACTTTGTTATTTTCATGAAAGGGTATTTTAAATGAAAGGTTGTTTCATGAAAGGGTGTTATTCAATTAACATTAAAAGTGCACCTGCGTATCGGCATTGTTAAAATACTCCCTAAAATAATACAAATCGCCACTTATTGACCTAAACAGATCACGATCCAAAAAAAATCTAGTTACAATATTCTTGATATTGTAACAAGAGACAATTGAAAATCACGTTGGCATGCGAGTGGCGGGCATGACTCGACAGTTCGACGCTATCAGTCTGCGGCGACACAGCGCCTGCTGCGACTAGAGCGCGCGGCGCTAATATTCGCATTGCCTTAAACTCGTAAATTTTTTATGCCTATGGAAAAAAAATTGAGATATACCATTTTCAATCTATAGTTTTTGTAATTACATTTTTTATGATGTAATTATCATTATTAAATGAAAATTTATTAATAATTAAATTTGTTATATTTTTAATTATGTTATTATAAATAATACTACGTACTATTTTACTGGGCTAGAAACTGTTTGTTGACATTAACTGAAAACGACACAATGTTTTTTCTGTATTTAATGGATGCTATTTGACAACTGAGTGACGCCTGTAACTTGATGAAAGATAGGCGCGCATTATCCAATTCAATGACGTAGCCCACCTGAAGATGTTGTAATACAATGAAACCTAGGTCGTGGTAAAGAACTTAAAGAAAGTAAAAATAATACTACATCACATAGTTTCATTTAATTACGTATATATGTTAGATTTGTACATGAAGTTTATCATATCATTAGCAGTCTAAAAGTTACCCTCAACATTTATGAATATTTTGTCTCACACATTTTATGACATTTTCAATACGATTATCTCTTTCGTATGAGGACATTTGTGGATTCTGGATTCTCTCTCTTTCATCGGGCGTGACGCTATTTGGGGCAATATATTTTGTTCATTTTATATGCATGCATGACTGAATAATATTAATAAAATATTTAATATGAAATTTTCAAAATGATAAACAAATTTAACTGCATTTTTGAATAAATACATCCGGTATGAAAATTTCGTACAAAAAGATAATGCAATGCATAAGAAATTTGACGATATAGCACACATATGTTATATCGTCAAATTTCTTATTTTACTATTTTTCATATAATGTCCAATTATGATAAAAAACATAAAAAAACAATTTTGCTTATTCATTTGACGCCTCAAAGGTGGCGTGACGGAAATTGCGAGCGAAGATTTTTGTGCGATATGTTTATTTTCGATTATTACTAAGTATAAATGTCGAAAAATTCAACCCTCTGAATACATAATTATTAAATAAACATGTAAGTTTTATGTATGTCTAGATTATAATTAAACAGGCACACAGATTTAATCTAAGTAAGATGATAGGCTGTGATAGATGGTCTGATATTTTCTTAATTCTATTAGTATTTAATTTTTTAAATTTTGTTAGCAATTAATTGGCTAGAAATGAACTAAGATTAAAAATAAAAATACTCACCCACACAAAACATTATAATGTAAATCATTAGACTAAGCAGAGGCAGAAAATCTATTGTTCCGTCTGCAATCACTTGACTATCAATGGAATCCAGGAAGAAATATAGGCCGAGCAAACCCTGCAAATTAAAAATACTTTTTTCAACTCAAAGTATTATTTTTGAAAATATGGTTTTAGAGTGTTAATTATTTTTATTATATTAGTACTATTATCATCATCCGCGATATGCATAACATGGAACAAAAACTCTTAGATTTTTGATGGTCTATATAGTCATGTACACTAGGGTAAAAACTCGCCTACATACATTAAAGAATACATATGTAAAAAAGCTCCATATTAGCAGGGATTTTTGACTTTTTCAGGGATTTTTCACTATCATTTACCCCGTTTCAGTGAAATACGGCCTAAATATAGTAAATCATAAAATATAGAAAGCAGAATTTATCGTGAAACCGTTTAATAATATTTCAAAACGAGCATTAAATTCAACTCCGGAATTGGTTGTTTGGTTTCGCAATAAAAGCACTATTAATAAAAAGTTTTGAAAATGTTTTTATTCTAATTTTTATGGAAAAAGGCAGTCGGTTTTTTTTGCAATTTTCCTGCAGCTACAGTTCCTCTCCTTTCTTTCTTATGGCCATATCGACCATCAAAAACCTAGGATTCCACATAAAGCTAACACGCATTACCCTGCAAGTAGTAAAATGAATCATAGCACGGTTTTTGAGCCATATCACGTATAATTGGAAAAGTAAACAATAGCAGCTGATAGTAAAGAATTAGATCAAGTGACAACGTGTGGCGGAATGGGACTTGAATCGTAGAAGCCACGTGACAATATAAATGATAAAAATCGGCGATTTTACGGTTTTCATATGTGATTGGTTATCGCATTTTTTTATCGTTTATCAATAAAAAAGTTATCAATTTTTCATAAAGTCAGATTGCTTAACATGACAAATGCCAACTAGCAACTAGTAAGATCAAAAAATTAACATAGCGTTGTCTTCCCCAAACACGCCCAATGCACGTTCAGTACAGCAGGCCTTCATCACTACGCAGTGTAGGTAACGTTTAACGTAACGTACTTACACCACGCAAACCACTCACTAGGCTAAGCAGACAGGGATGCCAGACGGCGCAGCCTATCGCGCAAACACGAGAGCATTACAGGCAAAACAGTAAAACATCGGTTGGACATAGCAAAATTTTGAGTGTTAGAATAGTAGTCAAAATATAAAAATGTGTATATGATTAGAGAATGATGTAACATGTAACATAAATTACATGTTTTCAGAATTTTTAAAGTGAAAACTTTTTTTGGCTCATTTTGATCAACCATTTTCTATGGGATTATTGGCGCATATCTTTTCCCATCTTCATGTACTTCACCTACCGTCGAGTGTATTCGACGGTAGGTCAGTACAGTCTAACGTTTCGTCTTTTTTCGGGTATACTCGGCGTTAGATCGAGGTTGGTCGAACGAGAGGAAGATCAATGGCCGAGTTAGTAAAATATATTTCTATTTCGTCACTTTCAAAACGTAAAGCACTAGATTACCTGCGACAGGCGACGGAGTTTAGAGTTGGAATCTCGATGCTCGTATTTTTTCTTCTTTGATTTCATTTTAGGAAGTAAAATCTTATATTAAATCTTTACGGAAATAAAATCAAAAACACTTTTCATCATACAAAGTTTCAAACTTTTTAAGTAAATTCATGTTGAATATATGTAACATTTGTGTTAGCAACATTTATTGTTGTTAATCAAACTTGTTTTCCGTTATTTTTGTCTTAACATCCCCCAGTACAGTAAGAGTTTGATAAGTGTCCATACTCCTATCCCCCAGTACTGTAAGAGGTTTGATAAGTGTCCATACTTCTATTATAATATTATTGTCGTGTCAACCCTACACACCGCGTCATTAAACACGTGCTAAGTGCGTGGCTGATGTTGTTAAGGCACAGTTAACGTTGTCTGCGAGCCGTTGAACTTATATTAGCATGCTCGCGACCATCGCATCGTTTCGTAGATATGTTTTTATCGGCACTTCAATAGAATGTATCCTGTACGTTAGTATAAGTTCTATTATGTGGTACATGTTCAATGCATATGTGTGTGATTGTGTTGATATATTCCTTCATATGCCGTCAGAAATGAGACTGAGAGTCACTGAGGGTAAACGCGGAAATCGGAATGGATTTGATAAAGGTGTAAGAATGTTTAGTAAAACAGTGGCGTGTCGTTACTATGACATGATAGTACGGGTGTTGTAGTTTCAGCGATTTCGTTATAGGACGGCGATATATAAAGATTAATGCGAAAATTTTGACGCGATTTCGGCATAAATATTGAACACGATCGTATAAATCCGAGTATCTAGTCAATTTCATGGAAATTGCTAATTGACCGACTGTTTAGATAATGTTGTGCGGCTTATTTAATACAGATAGGTCAATTTTGCTACCTAACGAGTTAGTAACTGCAAAATGGCTACAAATATTCTATAAAATTCTTTGAAACAGTGGTACAATGAAACAAGTTATTAAGTTTATGAAATTAAATTAAATAAAAAAGTCCTTTTCAAATACGAGTAGAATTGGCGTTAGAAGATTCTACACATATGTACATAAATATGAAATAAAGGGCATATAATTTTTTTATTAAACTATTTACAAATATTATATTATTTTTCACTTTGAAATGATATTGCCTGGGATCTATATTACAGATGTGAGGCTTGGTTATTAATGTAAATTGATCCAAATAATTTTCCACTGACATAATTACAAAATGACGTACCCTGATTTATCCCGATTTTTGATATATGTGATTAAAAAGTTAAAGGAAGTTTGTGGCTCGCGAAAGAGATGCCATGTCAGAAAATATTATCAGATATTTTCGAATGAATTATAAAAGAACTCTGCCGTGATATCCTCCTCGCTGGAGTGCATGAGAAAAAAAAGTTTAATCCCTATGTAATGTGTATCAAATATATGTAAAAACATTATAAATAAGCTTTCTCTTTTATTTATGAGTTCATGTAAGGTGTGACAAATCGTCTAATTTTCCATTTGAAATATCATATTTTTATGTCAAATATTTCGCGATTCGATGTTAAATTTGCTGAACTGATTTGCTGAGAATTCAGTTCTTGTATGTATAAAGTTTCTATTGTTGTCGCTGATGTCATAATGTTATCTTTCAGCGCCCATGCACATACCTTAACTTTTGAATTCATATTCGCTTAGTCATTATTAAGTTAAAGTTATCGTTATTGTGATAATGAAATTTGGTATAATATATACTTACATATACTTATATATATTCATACATACATATATAAATATAAATATACATATATATATATATATATATATATATATATATACACACACACACATATATATATATATATATATATACATATAAATATACGATTTAATATATACACATACATACATACACATTATGTATGCACACACACACACGTACTCGCCCCATATGAAATATCGATCTCATTCGAGTTGTATTTACGTTTAAATGTTATTCTGAGAAAAAGTCGAGCAGTAATTAATATTTCTAAGTAAACATTTAAGGGTATATATTAAATACGTAAAACTATTTACAAATATTAATGTTTCATCATGTAAATATATTGCCTAATATACATCTCACAGGCGTACAAACATCGTGAATTTTTGAAATTCTATGAGAATTGTTTACATAGGTTTCTCATAAATTTTAGGTTACCCTAATTTCTAGTAACGTTGCTTTTTATAGTTTTATCGAGCTGTTTCAGAGATGTTGGGGGGGGGTGGGAGGATTTTTGGAAAATAGGCTTTAATTCATGTGACTTCCCCCTCTAACATTTGTACATAAATATTTTTTAATGCGAACTATTGAAATACATGCGTGAGTGAAATTATAAAGTTCATTTTTTCATTTTGAAGTAGGGACTCTAGAGAAGACGTAACATTTTTTTATTTGTGTCACAAAGAGGATCCTCTACGATAACGGTAGGTGTTCGAGGTGATAATTGTATTTGGAAATAAAATAATGCCAAATACGGAAGATAAGCCAAAAATTCAACTAAAATGATTGTAGTAGTCTAGGTCGCCTTATAAGCTGGATTAGAGAAGTGCAAACATTATATATATATATATGTATATATATATATATATGTGTGTGTGTGTGTGTGTGTGTGTGTGTGTGTGTGTGTGTGTGTATGGGTGTGTGTGTGCGTGCGTGCGTTTACTGGACGGAATTTCATGAGAGAGATGTTCACTCAGGCTGTCGGTTGAATATCACAACTTTACATGAACGGAATAGCGCGTAAGGTGTAGTTTAATAAATACTTAAGTTCGTGTACTATTTATAATGCATTGTTCATATATAATGCATTTATTTATACAAAGAAAATATACGAAAAATTCAAGTTGACATTTTGATGATATTTTCATGTTTAATACGTGTAGTAAGTATAATTTGAAAGTGTAGCTTTAATTTCATTCAATTCACATTCATGAAGGTGGAATTAGTAAGTAATTTCTTTTCATATTTTCGTTTCGTAACGTATAATGGAGATTTCCTTTAATTTTCCTTGATAATTTACGAAGTAGGATAAAGATAACATCGCCTAAAATATCTATTATCACATGTTATTTACTGTAATAGCATTCTTAGTAATATTCCACACTGCGCAATATTTAGGGTGTAAACATATAAACACTGATCGGGATGTCCCCGTGCGTATTACTTTGTTGATAAGAAATGACAGGAACTATATAAATCAAGTCATGCTACGTAAAAATACAGTTGAATTCCTTCAGTTATTATTATATTATCATGTTAATATGACTTATTTTACTTAATTATATGCATATTTATATACGGCTTACTTATTATATACATATATGTTGCCATTAATATCCAATTTTCTATAAATTCGAAAAAGTATTTATCAGTATTGTTTTTAAATAGTCAATTTTAAAAATGACTGAGAATAAATTGAATTGGTTGTTAGCGGAAACAGCCTATCGAGCACAATGTGCAACTCGTACTAAGGGTTCAGTACACATTGAGGCATTCATAAACATTTAAGTGTACTTATGTAATATTTCTAATTAAACCATCTACAAATTCTAATTTTTCACTTTGTAAATCTATTGTCTATTGAAAAAAAAAAACAAATTATAAAAGTATGTAATTCCAAATTCGGTTTTTGGGTTCTTATTATTTCCAGAAGACCTTCCGTTACGTCGAATTCCAAGATATTAGAACGATCGGAAGTACGCGGTAGGTATTTATGATCAGTGAGTAAGACTATTGTATGGATAAAAAATACCTTTGAAAGCGCCATATCTTTTAGTTGAATGAACCAAAATATTTGAAGTTTTTACTGCAAATGTAAGGATATAGACCTCAGTACAGGAAGTTAAAAAATCAACCTATCTCAAGCCGTTACTGACAAAAGAGGCTTTGATATACGTACAGATAGACGGAAGGACGACCAAGTGATCCTATTAATGTTCCACTTTTCATTTCGAGGGAAAGGACCCTAGAAAAATATGTTTTAATTATTATTAGTGTAGTTAATTTCAATTTATCTATTTGTAGCTCAATAACAAGATCAATTTTAACCGTTCACTGCCAGCGTGACACAGGCTTTTGGTTAACCGGCGTAGCAAGATTCTTTTGGATTCCTCTCAAAAATATAAGACGAATATAATCTATAACACGTTAAATCAAATTTGAACCTTTATTGCAGATATACAATTTATTTTCTAAAGAATTTTTGAAGTAAAACTTCTTTACGTACGCTTGACTTGGGGAGTAAGCTGGTGAATGCGTGACGAGAGCGTTACGAAAAGTGTGATCGTGTGACGCGAACGGAAGTTGAGAGGGAGATATAAGTCAATGAAAACAGAAAGAGAGAACTCTCTTCTCTACGTTTCGTATATTACTGTAGGAGCAAGAGAGAGCAGTGTGTGCTCACATTTTCTTTCTCTCTTCCTCTCATAGCCAGTGCATGAATATATATATATATATATATATATATATATATATATATATATATATATATATATATATGCAAGTTTGCTAGCGTTACGCGAACGGTGATTTTTTGATTATTTTGTAATTTCATTTCGTTCTTGAACAATTTTATAAATTATTATTTTGTTCAATATATTAAATATTCTACGTTTAAAATGAATAAAATTGTAAATTCATTTTAAAGTTCATTTGAGTTCATTCATGTGAATTTGAAGTTTTACTTCAGTCGCGTGGTCTAAAGCACACTCGTTTTTTTTTATTTTTCGCATTCCCCTAAACATAATCACATTTAAATATTTAATTTTTATAAATAGAAAAATCTATAAAAAAAAACTTAAAAAAGACACTGAACTGTCTGAAAAACCGTGCAAACAATTTTCCTTTTTGCTAAATAATATTCGAGTAGTTCAATGTTATACTGTGCTTTGAATATTGACCGTTTTTTTGGCTTGCATCGCTTGGACGACGCGGCGCGGCTCACGGTGTGCGGTGAATTTCACAACGCTAGACTTTTGTGTTAACGCTGAAATTACAAGATAATTTTATTCATTATAATTGTCTTATTAACCGGCTTCAAAAAAAGGAAAAGGTTCTCAATTATGCGAAATCTTTTTTGTTATGTATGTTCAGCGATAATTCATTACTGAGTAGACCGATTTCGATGATTCTTTTTTATTTTAAAGAAGGTACTTTCGGGGTGGTTTTATACAAACATGTAGATGATCTGATTATGAAATCCAGAAATTAACGATGGAATTCTTTAACTAACATAAGTAAATCAACACTGATTCATGATATTTGTTACTAGTAGTCGCTACTAGTAGTAAACAACTATATCACTTACCAGGTCAGGTCTCATGATAAATTCTGGCGATGAACAATGGGAACTCCTTAACGGATATTATTAAAACAACCGCAATCAAAGATATTTGCTACTAGAAGTTACTAGTTACTTTGCAAAATGACTACGTTGTCGACAGGCCAGGGTCTGATGATGAGCTCTGAAGATGAACAATGGAACTCTTTACTGGATGGTAGTAAATTAAACGTGATTCAAGATATTAACTACTGGTAGTTGTTATTTTGTAAAATAACGTCAGAATCTGATGATGCATTCTGGAGATGAACAATGGAACTCATTATCGGATGGTAGTAAATCAACCGTGATTCAAGATATTTGTTACTGGTAGTTTTTACTTTGCAAAATAACTGCACCATCGACCAGGTCAGGGTCTGATGCTGAGTTACGATGATGAATAATGCAACTTCTTAACGTATGGTAGTAAATCAATCGTGATTCAATATGTTTGATATTGGTTAGTAGTTACTTTATTAATTACTTTACAAAGTCTGGTATAGAGAACTGAACTTCTTACCGGGTAACAGCTAACCACTGGCCGCTACTATTTTTGTTTCGTTTCTGTGTGTTATTGATAATCAATTTTAGACAAAGAGGATATTATCTATATACTAGCTTTTGCTTGGGAATTTTAATAAGTATACAATGTTCCAAAAGAAAAAAATAATTGAATGTTGGTTATAATATTATAATTAATGTTATTAATAACCAAAGATTCTAAAATAAAATATCTTTTATAAAACCGACTTTAAAAAAAGTAGGCACTAAAAAGTAAAAAATAATTAACTCAAAATAGTTACCTGCTCATTCCGAATAAATTACTACCTTACTCATTTTTGAAGTTGGTGACAGCACTCTCGATTAAAAATAAATAAATTTATAACTTTACTTAATTTATAATATAACTTTACAACCTTGACTTCTAATATACTCATTAACACGAAATATTTCCATAACGGACGTATTTATAATATAAAACTTTACATTTTCTTTAATTTGATCAGTGTTACCTACTTTTTTAGAAGTCGGTTTTTTAAAATATATTTTATTTTGTACTCAAGAAGCCATAGGTTTTTTTTATATTATGTCCGGCGTTACAAATATATGACTTGTGATTTGTGATTAAATTTTTTTTTCATGTATAGCATAGTGCCGCATATGTGTTACATGCTTATTTTACTTTGTTAAATGCTTGTTTTACCTAATTAAAATGTTCAAAATTATCCTACAAAGTCAATGAATACTTGTGTAAATCACAACAATGAAACATTTGGACTATGCTGGTCCATTTTTTTTTAATCCTGGTAGCGAACGTATTGAACGTTCGCTGCCAGAATTTCAAAAAAGAAAGTTCGCTGCCAGGAAATATAAAAATTACTTTTATGTGTGGATGTCATTTATTTTTATTTCTAATCCAGAGTATTTTGTGTAAATTTTAATTCACAACATGATTAATTTTAGTTAATATTATATGTAATAAATATTAAAAATAGTTTCTAAACCTACGTTCGACTGGTTAACGAAATAAATAAACTAAATAGATATGACTAGATCAAGTAATGCCAGAGTTTGAGTTACGACATGTACACACACATATTAAAATTTTGCAGAATTTTAACTTAACGTACATAAAGAGGATGTAACAAAATTTGAATACGTTCTGGAGGTCATATTATTTTATTGATCAAACTTAGCACAGAAATTGCTCCGGTCTAAATCTACGTTACGTTTGTAAACGGAAAAAAATTTCTAATGGTTTAAAAATGTTAACGGTTGAATTTAAAAAAATCATTTTAGAAAAAATAAACAAATTATAAATCAATAAAAAAAAGTAATAATAAATAATAAAAAAAAGTATATTAAAATCAATAAAAAAAAATATAAAATCAATAAAAAAAGTATAAAAGTATACAATAAAATTTATAACTTAATCAAGCAAGTTCTCATTTCCTATTGGAAAAAAGGAAAAAAACGTTGAACTGCATTTTATCTATATATTCACAATACTTTGGCATGACTATATAACGTAATTTCATTTAGAATAATATTTCATTGGATTATTTGAATGTTCATTACATTCATTAATGAACATTTCTCTAATTATTTAATTAATAATTTGTTTTATTTCATGTGGTGTAGATAGATGCGTCACTTACACTAGATACGTATATAAAGTCGTTTAACAAAACAAACCGCTGAACAATTTTTTTGCTGGAAGAAGACATTGTTTTATTAATAGAAGAAATGTTGAAATTTTTTCCACAAATCAAAGGTAAATATCAAAGTGAATTTATGGATATTAAAACCGCAAAGTATTTTTCTCATGTACACTGTTTGTCATCATTATTTTCCATTTTACGCATTTGCAGTTTAAAAACATAGGTAATAAAAAAGTACAAAATTTACCTTTCCGTCCGGTATTGTACATTATAATCTGATTTATTTCAATGGACTTTAGTAATTATGTGGAAGAAATATCCCAAAATTATTTTATGGCGATTCGGTGGCACATCGAAGTTAAATAGTATCGAAAACACAATCTCAAACGGATCTGATTTCATTGAAACCAGGTTTTTACTTATTTCTCATGTCAAAATGAAAAAAAATATAGAGATGTCTTCTGTCGAATAACAGGCGAGACAAAGTTTCAAGACTCACCAATCCCAAGGCCATCCCAATCGTAGAAATATAAAGAAGCAATTTTCGACCCACGCGGTCCACAGCCAACGGTGCGATGATTCCTGCCACCACTTGCACCGACCCGACAACTATTGATGAAACATCATAGTCTAGTGAAGAACCCGATGCTTCAAAGATCTGCACCATGTAGAACAGTATTATCGCTATACCGCTCAACTGCTCGAATATTACCAGCATAGTGGATATGTAAACACCGCGAATATTTCCTATGTTGGCCCAGAGATCGGAGAACTTAGCTTTGGATCTCTGCATGAATTCAACGTCTTCTTGCATGGATTTTAATTCGTCTTTTACATTCTCTACGTCCTTGCCTCTGGCCTTCACCAGATTTATGCTTGCTTTCACGTAGTTACCTGAAAGTAGATTGTTTAATCATAGAATAATTGTAATAATTTATTTGCATTTTTATGTATCCATACGTCACACATTTTATTTTATTGACTTAAAAGTTGACCTTGAGTAAGTTTTTATAAAACAAGAAGTTGATAAAGGTAATACTTCTTAATGCCAGCAAAATAAGTGTAATATATGACTACAGTAATTTAGGTGAAAAGTACGAAAGGTAGACAAAACCGGCCAAGGATGTATCAGACTACGGATAAATCAGCTTTCCGTAGTCGTTTCACAAAATATAAATGTTATGTCCCGCAAGTCACGGACCAAACGAAATGAGAAGATTGGCCAAGCTCTGATTGGGTTACTGACAAAATTTTACCTTAATAAAATCTTTTATTTTTCGAGATCTGGACACTTTTTGAAAATTTGCGTAAAACATTACTCTGGATCGGTTTTTGGGTGCCACGACTACAAATTAAGTCTGCTTGGTATTTTTTTCTGCACAAAATCGGTGAAAAAAATTTTTTTGTATCTTCTTTTTGACAGAACTGTATTAGTTGTAAAATGTTTCAATTAATCCTAAAAAAAAATTAAACTAATACTAAAAAAAAAATTAAAAATAAAACCTATTTTGTAGTCGTACAACCCAAAAGATCGACCCAAAGTAGGGGTTTTCACACATTTTAAAAAAGTGTATATCTCAGAAAGTAAGTGATTTTTATTTTAGTTAAATTTTGTCAGTAACCCAGTCTTAGCTTGGCTGTCTCCTCTTTTTGGGTGGTCCATGACTTACAGGATATCTGTATACACACACACACACATATATATGTGTATATATATATATATATATATATATATATATATATATATATTATATTTGTGAAATATATTTCAATAAATCATATTAATTTATCTTAATTATATGAGTAAGCTCAGTCGTCCACTAATTCCAATCTATGATATTTATCACTTGTATACTTTCCGAATAAGGATTTTTTTTATAGTTCCGAAACTAATCAAGTTGGATTATTAGAAATAATTTAATTTTAAAATACTGGTGGAATCTATTTTTGAGATTTTTTCCAAATTTTTACGTAATCTTGTTTAGAAATGGCATTACGATAAATGAATCTTGTTTATAATACAAAATACTTTGAAGTTTTATATTTTGTAAACATGGCTAAAAAATTAAAAGAGCTAATGAAACTTCATTTCAAACGACCTTTAGAAAAATATCTCACGAAAAGGTTTTTAATAAGCGAAACATTACATCATAAGTAGAAATAACTTTCAATACCAAAATATGGAAAAAAAATTGGAATTCTACATGCAAAATAAGATCTTTATCTGAAGTATTTATTGGTCCGTTGGTTTAAAAATATAGAGATTATGAAGGTATAGGCGACGGATGGATATAAACGAATATGATGAAATTATGAGTGTTTTTAAATTAACATAATTTACAATTACAATATTTAAATTTGTGGAATTTCTAAATACTGTTGTGTAACATAATTTAATCCATAATTTTTAAAATAAAAATAAGATACGATTTATCCGTGCCTATAATATGTAATCAACGAAAAATACGCTAATTAGATTTGTTATACTATTTTGCACCATGGTCATCGCTTTATACTACTATCTGTAGGAACAGATTTATCAACATAGTAGTCTTCATTATAATTATATTTGTCTGTAATGAAATAACTAAATAGAAAAGTGAAATATAATAATCGCAAAGAACGAAATAATAAAGGAGCTAAAGGAATTACAGTTGACTCGCGATAATCCCGCCCCTGAATAATCCGAGAACCCCTGTAATCCGACATGCCTTTAATAGTACATACAAAGTAATTTGTCGGATTACAAAGAATTTGTTTCCAAAAAAGTTACGGACTATAGGGGACCGGTGTCAGTACTTTATAGTTCGATAAATTCGGTCATCCGACACCGCCTTGGAAAACGTTTGTCGGATTACGGTGGGTCAACTGTACAAAAAACGAGCCAAAAAGATTGACATGAAACTAATTAAATTTCCGGCAGGACATATTATAGAGAACCTTTAAAAGCAAATATAAGTACGAAGAAATTATATATATATATATATATATATATATATATATATATATATATATATATATATATATATCTATCTATATATATACGCACGCACGCAGACACACCACACACACGCAACACACGCATACGCACCACACACACACACACCGTACACACAAACCACACTCACACACCACACACATGTACATACACCACACACACACATGTATATAACAAAACTGTAATCTTCGTGTATTTATACATTCAAAAATAATTGAGCGGATGAAGGATACGTGTTAGAAAGTAATAAGATCACTTTTGGAATTTTGTCTGTGCGTTTATTTGTGCACGAGTTACATAAAAATTACTGATCTATTTCGAATGGAGATTTAGCAAAATACACTGATCAACTTGAAGTTCAATTGACATAGATTATTTTATTGCAATCGGTTCACTCGATCAGAAAATATTAGTTTAACAAATTTATTTAAATTTTAACAAACACAAAGAAGTGCCAAGCTGCTTGACGCGTAGTAATTAATCAAATGTATAGTGTACCTATGTATATTAATAAATAGTGCTACATTAGTTTTAAATCACCCAATTAAAGTTCCATACATACATATGTTGGACGTACTTGAGTAAATAATTCGAACGTAGGGCAAACGCGTGAGGACAGATCTCATTATCGGTCGTCATGCGTCCATAATATTTTTCGTTTCTTCAATTTGTTTAAAATATGAATCTATTGTAATATTTGTAATGTAATTACTTTGGTGGATTTAGTATTATGCTGCATAAATTTGTTTTTTATGTACTTTATCGTCTATGTATGTAATAAAACTGTATAATTGGCTTGTGAAGTTATTTACGAAAAAATAGTAACGTAACAAAAGTAACAGAACACAAAATCAATGTTTCTGGTATTTTTGTTCGAGTCTAATTATGTTTACGCATCGTGCAAGAACAGCTACAGTTTTAACTAGTGTCTTATAATGGATCTGGAGTAATATGTAGTTTCTTTTTTATCGTCATCGATCTTTTAAAAAGAAAAAATTCGTAATTTCACATTTAAATACAAAACATGAAAAAGTTTACTTTTGTAAATATTATAGTAAATGCTACAGTTTTTACTTTAATATCGTGTTGGTGGAAACAAGTGGGTGATTCTTGAGGTATTACTTAACCACGTTTCAGGATAAATAGCAATTTTTGAGGCCCCCGACAAAAAAAATAGAAAAAGAGGATGTATAGTGACCGAGGTACGGCATTTATACACTCTACCATAGATTATTGAGTTTACACAGAAAGGGGCGACATTACCATAGCTTTATATTTCAACACATATAGTAGATAACTTAATAACGTTTTATAAAGGTCCACGCGGGGGAAGTGGCGGGCACAGCTAGTTTAATACTAAATCAACCAATCTGATATGTAATATCAGGTTGGTTGATTTAGTATTAAACGTTGTCGAACGATTTCATTTTCGAGTTATAAGATAAAATAACATTGTAACTGTAGTAACAGAATTAAGGCAACAGTTATATTTCTCGACCTCACGCGAAGCCTATCAGTGACTTGATAGGGGAAAAATCTGTGTTTTCTTCCGAAACAGTTCCGAATGATTTTAGCCAAAACCAAAAAAAAAGAATTTCCCAACGCAGAAGCGTAACATTTTATTCGTTGCGCTGAGCGCTGCCAAATAGTAAAGTCCGTAGTAAATTGGAGTCTTCCTTCGGATTCTATAAGCCTTCGAAAAACGCACGTATCTACGTACGTACATGGACATGATTTCGATATGATTCTTGCGTATCCGTTAACAGATTTTTTGATAGCATTGCAATATTTTCCTCATTTTTATAAAAGTTCAAAGTATTATTATGTATTGTACTTTTGAAAATATGACAAATGATCAATTATTATACTCCGGTAAAATTGACAGTTTGACAGAGTGCTATTCGGTTTCTGTGCACAGGGTTGCAATTTAATTCGGCATTAATACCTTGTTACATAAACTATTGAGCTTATACATGGTGTCCGGGAAGAAGTGTCAGGCAAAGAAAGACGCAATTCATTGGCTATAAAGGAATAAATTGTCTTTGAAATAAAACGAAAAACACGCCTTTTTTCTAATCGAGTGCAAACAATTTACATGTAACTCTTTTTAACACACTCAATACTTGCTTGGGGCTCGATGCATACCCGGGCAGCTAGATGTGTTCCCAGTTGTTCGTGGGTTATTCCTCTGGGAGGCGCTGAATAATGTGCGCAAGTATCGTGTGTACATGGTTATTATATGGTGTGTACATGATATTTCTAAATGGTTTATTAACTTTCACAGCTAAATTGTGAGATACCGCGGGACATTATATAAAAATTATTTTTATATTTATACCAATTTAAATATTTGATCCGTATGGGGGTATGTTCGTACTTCTTTTCCGGGCACGACCTTTATCTACATGGAATAGTAGAAACAGTAGATCTATTTATGCCCATTTGTTTTTAGCAAAAGAAGTTTAGTTTTTTACAATTAAACTTTGCTGTGCTTTGCTTGTTCCATGGTTTTCCATCTGTTTTGATACATACGTATCAACTCAATATTTATATTTAAAATCGTAATTTCTCTTTAATTTGATAAAGATTTTTGGTAAAACTAAAGCGATTGTCTAAGATTTTATATTTTTGAAATATGTATCGTTTTAACGCCTGTGAAAAATATAGTAGGCAATATATTGACGTTGTGAAAAATTAATAATGAAAATACTTCTTTGAAATGGTTTGAATGCCTAAATATTTAAGGAACCCTCGTAGAGCGAGTTCCACTCGGGCTTGACATGTTTTTAATTGCTCAGTGTAGTCGGGACATATAAAAACACACATTGCACAGTATATACACTTATATAACACATTATTGAGGATAACACTCGTATTCAAGTGTAAAATACAAAAAATAAGGTATTCTATTCTTAGTTTATTGATGGAAAGTGTATTTATAAATTTTAGAGACATACATACCTTTAAGTAAGTAATAATATGGAGATTCAGGTACAAAGGCGAAGGTGATAGTGAATAAAACCGTAAAGCCAAGTGAGACGAAAGCGGATCCAGAGTATGTCATGAAGGGTCCTATGGCGTACATGATGAGGAAGCCGGCCAAGATGAACATGGTCATGAGAGAGTTCAATGCACCGCGCACATCGTCCTGAAATTATATCGAAAATAATGTCATTAAATTTACGTTTCAATATAAAATTTACATTGCACGGCGTCCAAGTACTGTCTATCCAATTGAATGAGCAAAGAAGTGTAATGTTTTTCGGCATGTAGTACGTAGGTGGAACATTTTATATTGGCCTATTGCCAGTCTATAAGTTTGCGTGGATTTTTATGTGTTAGGTGTCATTAGATTCGTTATAGTCTTTCGAGTGACAGGATACATGACGTCACTGCAATTTCAGTGGGTGGGAATGCTGGTAACCTTAATACACTGATAAATAATATATCACTTTATAAATATTGTAAATTTCTCAAATACTATGAGATCACATAATCGTAAATATGACAGATTTCGACGATTGCATTGAACGATGGAAAACATTCATTAAATTAAATAGAATCTTCTCATCGCGATTCACGAGAAGACGTATTATATTCATAGTACATAAGATGTATTATAGTATTTTATTTATCATATTCATAGTACATAAGATATATTATATCTTAATTTTTTGTAATAGAGATTTTACTAACGTTATAATGTAATTATATTTGAAAAAAATATGTTGAAAATACAAAAGGTGTTTTTGGGAAGAAATAAATTATTTATTTGTAGTAAAATCTCAAATAGAAAAATATATATTTTCTCATTTCACATTTTCAAGATAAAAAAAGCTATTTCAATTATGCAACAGTTGTATGGGACGGAAACTAACTACTTCTACAGGTCAGGTCCATCTCGCACATACTGAGCACTATTTTTACATAAAGAAAAATAATAATTATGTATATAACCTCTTGTAGTACTTAGACCGAAATATGGTGGTAGATTGCAAACGTAGGTGAAAATAATACAGGTAACAAATGTTTACTGACTAGTTTGACTTGCTGCTTTGCTCGCATGGAAAAGTAGAGACAATAACGATGTAATTCAAAAATAATGTTTTTGTATTAAAAATGGAAATTTGTGACGAAGAAATTTTGTGGGAAGAAAGAATTCCTGCGATAGGCTAGGGTATTGCCGTCGTCTGCCTTTACATTCTTTTGTTCATGCTCTTATCCTTAATGGGTTGAATTAAATTTAAAAAAAATCGTACAATATTTCATTACAACCTTCTATCATTAGGTTATGTTTTCAATGCGTAAAAGCAAGACAAACAAACCAACTTTCTTTCGTATTTATAATATTAGTTAGTACAAATGAAGAAAAAAGAGTAAGAATTAAAAATAGGAATAAATTTTATAAACAACTTATGAGTACATAAATTGATGATCAATTTCATAAAAAGTGGAGACGTGGTAACATTTGAATGTAAGGAGCGCGAGGAAGGAGAATTTAGAATATAGTCCACGATAATATTTTGTCAGTTTCTGAGGTGAAACATCTAACGGCGAGTTTGAATGGGAGTTAAAATGTTCTGATGGCAAGTCGCGTCTTGCCATTCGACAAGCTTCGTGCCTTGTCGGTTGCTTCTGGCTTAATTCGGCCCACTTCGCGTTTCATTTGTCTTTCGGCCAGCGTCGCGTCTTGTTGGCTCTGTCCGACTTAATGCTTCCCTTTCTACTGCACTACATACACGCTACTTTACGTGTTTCTTACTGTATCGTCATTGTTTCTTATTTACTATCGTTTACAACTTTTCTAATTTATATCCATGTTTCGTATTAAACTGTCTTAAAACGTTGAAATCGTTTATTAATTTAAAATATGAGTTACTGAGATAGTGGAAGTGATTGTAAAAAATACATTTTTCACATCTGCCAGATGTTCCATGACGGTTTGATTTATTATTTCAAAATATCTTTTTACTTTTTAACAACGACATCTTCATTTTATCTTGTAATTTGGAAATATGGCCTTATTTTTTATTCTAGTGTACTTTGCTTTGTAAACTTTGTGTTCGGATTTAGTTGTTGTCATGTTGTTATTTTACCCCTAGACTTATGATTTAGGAATCAAGCTTTGAAGAAATCACGCTTTACATTTAGTCTTTTTATTCAAGCTTCATTTACACATAAATTTTATTTATAAATGTAATACACTTATTATAACTCGTTTAAACGTAGTTCGTGGTAGCATTGTCCGAATTCTGTTAGGTAACAACATGGGTATGCAAATGATTAATCAGTTTTTATGGTTTCGTACCTCGGAAGAAAAAAGGAGTCCTTATAATCTTATACGTCTGTATGATTCATGTATCCTTCGCCCTGTATCTCCGTCACAATCAATTTTCTCTGAAACCGTTTGACGCCGAACTTTGAAAGTCATTGTGATAAAACATGTTACATTGCATATATATTACATTCAAAAATATTTATGGGGGAATTTTAAACAGGCAAGTTGTTTTTTTAAATATAATTTGTTGTGGCAGTTATCAATTATACTAATCTAATTATAAGAATTCCAAAACTAAGTTTCTCAGAATTATATGCGAGATAGTGCTCGAAACTGATAATGCTGAAAATATCTACAAGTAACTTATAAAAATATATTCTTATTTCCGAACTTTTAAAATAAAAATTATAAAAAAATCAATGACCTTGTTTCTACAAATTTACTTAAAGTTTATCGGATAACTATGGCGATAGTTCTAAATCTCACATTTTCTGACAGTCATGACATTTTTATACCTGTCAGAAATATAGTAGGCAATATTGCGAAGGATAATATTAATATTTATAAATGGTTTAATAGAATTTCTAAGTACATTTAAATATTTATTTGTGTTTAATTATTTACATAATTCTATTAGTGTGAATACTACTAGTGCTTAATAAGTTTTATCGCTTTCAAGAGACGTCGTGCTTCACCTTTAGGCAATTGTTCGTACGAATGGTGAAATGTCAGACTATTTGCTTTACTTATGTAAAATATGATAAAAAGAGATCTCTTCAAATAGCCCACCTAAAGGTGTTGTCATACGACGAAACCTAGGTCGTGGTCAATAATTTAAATAAAGTAGATTTATACAACATCAAGTAGTTTCATTTAGTTGTGAATAAAAATTAAATGATAATGGTGAATATTTGAGAAATGCTAAGATTTTACGACATTTAAAACAACATAGAAGTAAAAATATGGAGCATGTTTAGAAGTTTATTTATATTTACTAGATATTTTTTTATAAATATTGAATATTTGAATAAGGGATACTTTTTTAATACAACTGTAAAGGCCAAACGCAAGGTAAAAAAAATGAATGGTTATTTTTAAAGTATTGCCAAAATATCAAAAGTTGGCACCTGAATATTATTTTGATAGTAAAAATACAATGAAGATATCTAGCCGCTGCATTATTGGCTTCCGTAGGCACTTCGTAAATCGTAAATTTTTTTTGCGCATTCCATTGAAGGAGTGGTTTATGATTAGAAGATATTTTAAAATTAAAATTAATAGTCCAATTATCATTTTTTAATTTTGAACCTCGTTTGCAATATAATGGCTTTGAATTATCCTGTAATATATATCTAACTTTTCGACTTTGGCTTTGAAAATTTTTTAGATACATCATTTCATTAGCAATTTTAAATGAAGTAATTACGATTAACTTACATCAACTATTTCAATTTATTTCAGGGGATAATAAAAATTAAAAAAAAACTAATCTACTTGGTTTATCAAACCCTAATTTGTTTGTGTTCGACTTGCATTTGTTCGATTTTTATTTTTAAGAGTTATACAGAGACAAAGAAGTTTTCAAGATAGTGGTATTGTTTTTTAGGCGATTTTATGGTTTTTATTTTTTATGATTTTATATTTATCTTGATGGTTTGTTTGCTTATGTAATATTATAAACAATAAAAGATTGAAATATATCAATTTCAATTTTTTTCAATCATGAAAAATGAAGGATTTCTTGCCTTAAAGCCTCACTATTTTTACCATCATTCAACAGTTTCCATTAAACTTATATGGAAATAATATAATATTATCTATACTTATAATAAATCTGTAGAGAGGTCAATTCTGTACATGAAATATATTTCCAAAATAACTATTAGGGGGTGATTAGGGATCGATACTGATGGCAAAAATGCAATCAGTAAAATTGTTGTCTGTCTGTCTGTCTGTTTGTCTGTCTGTCTGTATAACCGTTATAGAAACAAAAACTACTCGACGGATTTTAACGAAACTTAATACAATTATTTTTCATACTCCTGAGCTGGTTATAGTATACTTTTCATCACGCTACAATCAATAGGAGCAGAGCAGTGAAGGGAAATGTTGGGAAAACGGGAGAAGTTACTTCATTTTTTAAGCTTCCGTCGCGTGTGCAACCTTAATGGTTAAAGCTACACAGAAATCATATATGACGGAAATGTTCTCCTTAAAATTATATAAAGAATATCCCAGGACAGCATATGTCTATCTTTTATGGTTGACTCACAATAACACGTGTAACTCCCGATAGCTTAGCAGTTCGAAGCTTTCTGATTATATTTGTCTAATCTTACGTTTATAACACTCTCAGTCATCCCTAATTAAAAAAAGTTAACAGTATTAACTATTCCATAAAAAAGAATTATAGAAATCGATATAGAAACACCAAAGTTATACATGAAATACGCTAATAATAAGCCATCGCGCGTGAATATTGAATCATGCTATAAGGATTATTTTTGCGTGAGAATCGGTCGCCGCGGCCGAAGGTATAAAAAGGCGGGGTGTCCGAGCGCGAGCTTCATACAATTTTTGCCTGTTGATGCGAATAGACGTTCAGATCGTTCGACCTTATTGACAGACAATACTTAATTGATATTAACAAACCGTGCTTATCAGCGCGACTTTTAGTCTTTGATAATTTATTTTTAGATTTCTTTTGTTGTTATTTTATAAAATAGGTACCTATTAGTTATTTTGATAGTGTTTAAATATTCGTTAAAATTACAAATTATTAATAGTTTACATTTTATTTCTTTTTAGGTGTTTTGGCAAATTTACGTTCACTTTTTTGATATTAGTTTTATTTTCATTAACGTTTTAGCTTTATTTTCATTTGCCTGCATCAATGCCACCTAAAAAACGGTTATCTTTATCTCGAAATTCGAGAGAAGCTAAGAGAATGAGAAATAGGCGTTCTCAAGAATCGGCAGAGGAAAGAGCACATCGGTTAAACTCTATGAGAGTTAGTGCCTCAACTACACGAGCCAATGAAAGCTTTCCCGAGAGAGAGATGCGATTAGCAGCTGACAGAGCGAGACGAGCTACATCACGGGCGTCTCAAAGCTCTTTTCAACGAGAGCTAAGGCTTACCATTGACAGAGAACAACATGTGTTATCCCGAGAAGCTGAAACTGCTTCACAACGAGAATTGCGGCTCACAGCTGACCGCGAACGGCATACATTATCTCGCGAGTCTGAAACCTACATTGAGAGGGAATTACGTCTCACAGCTGATCGCGAACGGCATGTACTATCCCGTGAGTCAGAAACCTTCACTGAGAGGGAATTACGGCTTACAGCTGATCGCGAACGTCATATTTTATCTCGAGAATCTGAAACTTTTCCTCAATATGAAGACCGTTTGACAAATGATAGCCATAAATTTATGAGAGGCCCGTCTTACTGCAGACAGATTTCGACATAGTCTTAATGACTTAGATGTAAACATAGAAGATCAATCTACGAATTCGGTGGTGTGGTCCGACAAATATAAAAGTGGGTTTGCTTATAACCTCAATTGATTACAGATCATCTTCTGTAATAGGCGATATGAACGTAGTATGTTCTTTTTGTAATGCTTTAAAGTGGAGTAAGGAGCCGGCTGGTTTCTATCGTTCTGGAGGTAAAATAAATTTGCTTTCGTTCGAAGACCCACCGGAACCTTAGGAATCACTACTTTTAGGGGAACATGTGCAATCTAAACAGTTCTTAGACAATATTCACACTTATAATAGTGCGTTTCAAATGACATCCTTTGGTGCTCAACAAATCTCAGAAGGTCCTTTCATGCCTACTTTTAAGATACAAGGTCAGGTTTACCATTTGATAGGATCCCTTTTGCCTGAAGACCAACCTAAGTTTCTTCAAATATATTTTGTATCCGACTACAACGAACAGTCGAATATAAGAAATCAATATTTCCCGAATTTAAATACTGAACTCATTTCACAACTTCAGAAAATGTTTCATCAGGTCAATTTGTATGTATGCAGTTTTAAATCAGCATTAGAAGCTTTTCCTCAAGATGGTGATAATAATTATAAAATTGTTATAAATGCCGATAGGCGTCCAGCTCAGGAACACCCTGGTTGTTATAACGCTCCATCCACGAATGATGTTGCTGTAGTATTGGTCGACCTGGAATGTGATAGGCGTGATATCGTTATCCGTTCCAGAGACAATCGTTTGCAACGTATTTACGAAACCCACAGGGCTTACGAT
This sequence comes from Druceiella hillmani, assembly GCA_039881145.1. NCBI lineage: Eukaryota > Metazoa > Arthropoda > Insecta > Lepidoptera > Hepialidae > Druceiella > Druceiella hillmani. Next base: position 16,825,532 of record JAYKKI010000021.1, on the reverse strand, counting down.
AGTTTGCAATATCCTTTAATATACTGTCGAGGGGAAGATGGTTATAATTTCGCTTTACACCAAACTGATCCGCGCACAGGGGTACCTAATTATAATAAAAAGATGTCATGCCTTCAATTTTATTGTTACCACTTGCAAGTGAGAAGGAATAGATTTGTATACTTTCAACGTTTTCGTGGCTTATTCAATCAGTTTATTGTTCACAGGTACGCAAAAATTGAAACCGAAAGATTAGTTTATATACAATCTAATCAAAGGCAGCTGCGCGCTGAAGAATATGTGCACCTTCGCGACACCATGCAGCAAGATAATGATACGGTGAATATGGGCCGTTTAGTTATTTTACCCTCTTTTTTACTGGTGGTCCACGCTACATGCACGAACGTACACAAGATGCTTTTTGTTACGTAAGAAAATATGGACGTCCCGACTTATTTATTACTGTAACTACCAATCCTAAGTGGGATGAAATCACACGGGAGCTTCTTGAGGGTCAAGCACCGCATGACCGCCATGATTTTATTGCAAGAGTTTTTCATTTAAAATTAAAATCAATGATAGATCTACTTACCAAAGATAACATTTTTGGAGAAGTATTGTGTTATATGTATAGTGTTGAGTGGCAAAAACGCGGCTTATCTCACGCACATATCCTGCTTTGGTTAAAAGATAAGGTTCGACCTAATGATGTAGACAGTTCAATCCGTGTTGAAATTCCAGATCCGATTACAGATCCCGTGTTATACGACATTGTTAAAACTCATATGATACATGGTCCATGTGGTGCATTTAACGGGAATGCTCCTTGCATGCAAGACGGTCGTTGCACTAAAAGATATCCAAAAGCCTTAGTGGATGAAACTGTAACAGGACATGATGGATACCCATTATATCGTCGCCGTTCAAGAGACAATGGTGGTTTTACTGTTGAAAAGAGAGTGTCTGGACAACAGGTTACTTTAGATAATAGGTGGGTCGTTCCGTATTCGCCTGTGTTGTCTAGAGCATTTTAAGCTCACATTAATGTTGAAATGTGTAATAGTGTAGTCAATAAAATATATTTGTAAGTATATTAACAAGGGCAGTGACCAAGCTACATTTGCGTCGAGAAATGAACATGATGAAGTTACTAGATTTCAGTCAGGCAGATATATCAGCTCTTCAGAAGCTGTGTGGCGGATCTTAAGTTTCAACATTCACGAAAGATATCCACCTGTGACTCATCTGGATGTTCATCTTGAAGGCGGTCAACGTATATATTTCAACGATTAGAGAACCCTAGACAAACAACTTTATTAGCATTCTTTCGACTTTGCCAAACTGATGATTTTGCAAAATCTCTTTTGTATGAAGAAGTTCCATCGTATTATACCTACGATAAGCAACGAGGTGTCTTTAATCGTACACGCCGTGGCAGGCCTGTAGATGGCGAGTCAGGTATTTTCAAAGAACATGTTTTTGGTAGAGTGTATACCGTTCATCCAAACAACGCTGAGTGTTTCTATTTGCCATTATTATTACATACAGTGCGAGGACCAATATCATTTATAGATTTGAGAAAAGTAGACGATGTTGTTTATCTAACTTATCATGCAGCTTCCCAAGCACGTCAATTGCTTGAAAACGATCAGCATTGGGATGACGCTTTAGCAGAATCCTGTGTTAGTGATAATCCACGACGGTTACGCCATTTGTTTGTAACATTACTCACATTTTGTAATTTGTCAGATACTGTACAATTATGGGAAAAATATAAAGAAAACATTGCAGAAGACTTTCTTCGGAATATATCTCACAATGATGAAGGCGCAACTAATGATAATTTTCGTGATCTTGCCATAAATCAGTGCTTATTAGCTCTTCAGGAAGACTTAACTGCAGTAGGCGGTAAATCACTCTGTGAATATGGTTTGGCAACACCAACCTCAGTCTGAGAGGTTACCAATAGGGAATATTCCACAGAGATTGGTTACAACTTAATGGAACTGCTGGCAACATTAGAAAACGGTGTCCCAATGATGACTGCAGAACAACGTTCAGTCTATGATCGCGTGTGAGAGAGTATTCAGAATAATTTGGGAACAATATGGTTTTTAGATGCACCTGGGGGAACTGGAAAAACCTTTTTGACTAAATTAATATTGGCTTATGTTCGAAATCAGCGTAAAATTGCTCTTGCCGTAGCTTCATCAGGTATAGCTGCAACATTGCTACCAGGAGGTAAAACTGCTCACACTATGTTTAAAATACTAATTGATTTAGATCGCACGGAAAGTCCAACCTGTAGTATTTCAAGAAATAGCGACAAAACTAAGGTATTACGTGAGTGTAATTTAATCATATGGGATGAATGTACGATGGCCCATCGAAAAGGAGTAGAAGCGGTAGACAGAACTTTAAGGGATATAAGACAAAATGATCGACCAATGGGCGGTATCACGGTTTTATTTTGTGGTGATTTCCGACAAACCTTACCGGTAATACCACGGGGAACCCGAGCTGATGAGGTTAGGGCTTGCCTGAAAAGCTCTTATTTGTGGCGTGATACACAATCGGTGCATTTGACTATTAACATGCGAGTGAGAACTGGAGATAACCCGGATGATCGTCAATTTTCTGATACATTATTAAATATTGGTGAAGGTACCTATCCACAACTACACCAAGGAAAACTTATTCTGACGCCTGAGTTATGTTGTATAGTGGAATCCCAACCACATCTTATATCGTCGGTTTACGGTGACGTAACAAATATATTAAATAGGGACAATTGTTGGCTATGCGAAAGATCCATTTTAACTCCTCGCAATGACCAGGCATTTGAGATTAATAACAAAATACTGTCGAATATACAGGGGAAAAGCAAAGTTTATAGTCCAATAAATAGAATGGTCGATGAACAAGAAGCCACTAATTACCCGATAGAATTTTTAAATTCTTTAAATATGCCCGGATTTCCTTCTCATGAAATTTGTTTAAAAATTGGCATTCCGATTATTCTGCTCCGAAATTTAAGACCACAACAACTTTGCAATGGAACTCGGCTAAAAGTAACCCAGATGCAACAAAATATAATCGAGGCTCAAATTTTAACAGGTTGCGGTGCAGGAGAAACCGTCTTTATTCCCAGAATTCCCATAATACCAAATAATTTTCCATTCCAATTTAAAAGAACGCAATTCCCAGTATCGGTGTATTATGCAATAACAATTAATAAGGCTCAAGAGCAGACTTTTCGTGTTGCTGGAGTAGATCTCGGTGTCAGTTTTTTCTCGCATGGTCAGTTGTACGTCGCTCTTTTCCGGGTTAGCAGTTCTAGAAATCTTTATGTTCACGTACCGGACGGGTCAACTTTCAACATAGTTTACCCGGAAGCTTTGCGCTGAAGTATTTTCGTTCTATAGGTACTTAAGCCTCATGTGAACGTGATCTAAACTATATTACCAATACATTATCTTAATAACACACAAGGAGTTACACGCTGACGGAGTAGCGGGCACAGCTATTAACAATAATATTGTGCGGTTCCGTATTGCGATATTTTTCAACAGTATTGTAGATTGACATATTATATTTCCCCACTAAAATACGAAAGTTAACCTGTCTGTTACATCAAAACCACTGAACCATGAGGAAGGACATAGGCTACTTTTTTTTACGAAAAACGACGGAAACGACGGAAATCGCGGGCAAACAGCTAGTTAAAAATAAATTAATGTTATTGTTGAAAAACACAAACTATAAATGTACATTAGCGCTGATTTCTGGACGTTAAATTGTCTGAGCCCCTTAAAATGCTAACGCCTTTCTGACAGTAATTAACTAATTCATACAAAATATCCAATTTCTGTCATTTGTGTTAACTACTGAAGAAAAAAGTTTAAGCGACGTGTGGAAAAATTCTCAAGCAATATTGATTATCATCGTAAAATCAGTAACATGACACCAGAACTACTCTATATTATCAAAACTAAATTATTTCTATCGTTGATAAAGACAGCCTATAAATTTGTTAGTTTAGTTTTCATGAAGTGAAGAAGCAATATGTCTTTTATAATATCATAAAAGACTTATTGCTGACCATTTAAAAATATTTCCGATTACTGTTAGTTGTGTTGACTATTAACGAAACAAAATCTTTAAATACCGGTAAAACTCCTGAAGCCATATTAGGTATCCCTGACAAGTTTAATGCGACTATCAAAGTTACTTTTTATGTCAAAAAATATTGGTATGAAAAAGTCATAGCCGATTTAATAAAACTGTCATTGTGTGTTCTGCATATATTAATTTTTTTTGTGCAAAGTACGATTGAAAGGAATGTAGACAATTCTTAATCAGTTTCTTCCAGAGTTTATAAATTACATTACAGTTTATAAATTAAATGAAATTAACATGCGAATGATGTGAGTTAAGTACATTCGTTTTAATTCCAAGTGTTGTCTCTATAACTGTTACCCATTCTCATTCGGTTCAAAAAATAACTTTCAATTGATTTAACTGTCGATAGAAGGTGTTGTCAGTTATTCCAAACTTAGTGAAAAGCTAGTAGCTAGTAGCTGACATACAGCACTATGTTTTATGTTATTGTATATATAGAGCGAATGATTATACCTAAGGTCACTCTAATTCAAGATACGTCCACAAGATTCAGAGTTAACGATGATATAACGCATACTTCTGTTGAAGATTCCGTATATAGCAGACTTGATATGTTATCTAACGATGAATGCAATTTCAAACCCAATGAAAGAAATAGAGATAAAGAAATCGTACCAGTTTTCAGAATAATTTTTGTCTGAAAAAAAGGAACTTCCGAGTGAAAGGTACATATCGATGTCGATGGCAAATGTTGATGGGTATCGCATTTATCGGAGGACCAAAACAATTGATGATTACCAGATAATGAAAACTGTGTCTAATGAAATTCATTTCCAGACGCTAAGTTATTTTGGAAAGAAATTAATATGTAAGGCATCGTTTCTGATTTGAGGTTCTGGTTAAAGAGTTTGGATTTTGAAAACGAAGATAACGCGAAGAATGCTCAGAGATTAATAATTTTGATCTAGGTAAAATTTGCTTAGTAAATTCTTTGCCGAGTATTTAAACACCAACGGAAGTTGGACCAAGTGCATTAGAGATCGATAACGAAGGTAATTAAGATGATAGTTAGCACTATTTTGACAATAAAATTGCCACTCAATCATCAGCGCTTACGTCAGCAATTTTGATTATGAAGCAATATATGGAGCCGCCATATAAAAAACAGTAAACAAAGTCCATTAGATGTTTGAAGGCAATTTTACTTAACGGTCGCGGATATATACGATTTTGTTTCAGAAAACAATATTTTTATCTGTATTTTAAAAGACAGGGGAAGATTAGGTTTCGAATATTATATTTTTTAACAGAAATTCTAAACATGTTGATTAATTATGCTTTAAATACTTTGAGTTTCACGTAACATTAAAGTTGTTGCATTGCTAAACATGTTTTGATATGTATTTTTTCTTTCATAAAATATTAAAATGTGAAAACATTACGATAATTCAGATCAGTCATACACACCATTTAAACATGAAAAAATCGACAGTTTGAGATTTTTTTTTAGGTGGTTACATGTTTTCTGAATTTTAAAGTACTTCTTTATAAACAACATTTCTAGTTTTATTTTCAGATGTCAATGTATATAATTTCTCTCGGCTGCCGCGACTTGTAACATATAGTTGCCCATGTAAAAAGCATTCTTTGCGCAAATCTACTCCCACGCATTCGCTATATGTTTGTCAATACATCGTAATGAAGATCACCAAAATAAATGTTTTGTTTACTTTCAAAAACTTTTTAATTTCTCCTAATCTACTGAGCTAAATTACAAAACTGTACAGGATAACATTTATGTAATTTATATAAAATACTCAAAATGACTATAATGTTTATTCTGTAGGCTTAAATTTTATATAAATTTTTATTTTGATTTTTGATATAGTTAAAATATAGCGCTGTGCGATGAGAGATGATGGTGTGACGCAACAAAGCACTATTTTTGTTTAATTTAAAAACAACAACTTACAATTAATCACTGTGGCTTACCTAAAAAAGATAGATTTGTATGGTATCTTGGATTTTTGTAGACTTTTTGAGACGTATAATTCCCTCAAATATAGCGTCTAGACCAGCAGCCACTTTATAAGGCTACGTTGACATTATTATATACATTTTAATGATTTTAAAATATATATACATATATATTATATAGCCTACGATACTCTGGACGCTATGAACTATTATATTGCGGAAGCAGTGCGTCAGATTTGTAGTTTATGCGTAAACCTCTAAAAAAATTAACAAATAAGTAAACAAAACTTTCCACTTTGTTATATTAGTAATATATATTACAGAAGTATACATATAATATACAATATATGCTATATTACATAAAACAACATTGATGAGATTAATGAGACCTTGAACTCACAAACACAAATAGAAAAAAAATGGTTATTAATACAACTAAAATAGATTTTTATTTTAACGTTGTCGAAGTCGAAGAACAGGTTTATTTTCGTAAATAAAACAAGAAACTAACCATTGTAATTTTTTGTAATTGTTTCTAAATTGAAAATTAACCATTCGAAGTAAATTTATTATAAACCTATAATCTTTCTTTCAATTCCTGTTGTACCTTTATGGAGAGTTCATTATATTATTTGTGAGTTCAAAATGTTCGGAAGTTTCTGTCAATCGAAATGATCGTTAAGAATCAAAATAACTTTTCGCATTCGCTTATTATTAATTTTTTACCCTTTTCTGTATATTCCATCATTTTTTTGGCTTCTCATTTTATTAATTTTTTCGTTGCTTAAAGAAAAGGATTTATTGAAGCCACTCTGATGTCGAAAACTTTCTAAAATTTACACACATACGGCTAGTTTTCGAGTGCGGGACTCGAAAACTAGCCGTAGCTTATCGTGTTATTTAGTCTCTATTACAAGGTAGAAGATATGGGTGAAAGTACGTATGGCGTCCCTTCATGCCCTGCATATCTGTTGTTTTGTTTATTTTTATTTTTATTCATTAGCCTGTAGGAGTACGTAACCATAGTTTTTATACAGACACACATGCTACAAAACATACAACATTACGGAATATCTGTGTTGGGTAAAAATTAGTTATTCTACTTTCTCTAATTTTTCTACGAAAAAAAGATTTATTTTGAAAATACAATTGCCATAATGCGGTGAAAGAAATCGTATGATTGAGGAAGCAAAGAAAAAGTACGTACACTGAATATAAAAAGTCATTCACCTGTATCTTCGACTATGTAAATCATGCAAAATTAAGCCAAAAGTGTCAAGAAATGCCTGGTTATGAAACCCATCTTATGTAATAAGATGGACAGACGATGCTATGCCGACGTAGCTAACATGCAGACAAATTCTGATATAAGTTATAGATATAAGTCTGACATAAGTCTTAACGGATCATCTTACAAAATGTTTGTAAAGTTAAGTCCTATAAAGTCAAAATGTGCTAAAGAGGTATCAAAGGTTAGAAGTCTCCTCAATAAAGTCTGGTATTTTATTATAAGATGTGAATTGGCCTGAATATGCTCAGCTAATGAAATATAGAGCTTATCAGTATGGCATTAAACGCTCTGCCATTCATGTTTGATTGTGATGTAAAAGTAGTTTCAAAATCATCGGCATAATTATCTGAAGTTATAAATATAATGAAAAAAAATGTCCAGAAACTCAATTCTTGCAGAGTTAAAAAAGGGGGTATCAAAATTGAAACAAAAAGAAGCAACAAATGTCAATTTTATAAGGTACTGTGGACTTCGCAATAAGAATTGAGATGAAAAATATGACCTTATGCACTAAAACACAAAACATGAATCGTAATATAAAAAAGAAAAACCTCATTATTAAGTCTAAGATCCCACTATACAACGACCTTCACCGAGCAGGTTAATGGATGAAATGTATTTTATATCCAATGAAATATGTCAATAAATATATTGCAAATGGGTTGTCTAAAAAATTTAAGTCCAGAATATGAAAACAAATTTTTTTTTAAACATTTCACTGGTTTCGTTAATAGACAAATTCCAATCGAAAGTATGAAGCCCATAGAACATGCAAATGTTAGTTTGACTATATTTTTCCCGTCATAACTCTTGGGTAGGCAGGTATAAACAGGTAAATGCATACTAGTAACTTGCACCGGTCTGGTTAATGAATTAAAGTTAAATTAAAATAAAGATTATTTCATTACGAACATGGTGGTATAGGGTTGTCTGCGGAAAATCAGTTCATAATTCCGGTTGTCGAGTTTTAAAAAGTGAAATATTGCTGCGAGTGAATATGTGCGACAGAGAGGTCCTAGCAAACCATCCCATGCAATACACACAGCATTGCAGCTGTGTGTAGTTCGTCCATTGAAAGAAAGAGAGTGCGCATGCTATTTGTCCGTGAAAATAAAACTTTTGTATTTATTTTTTATTACAGTAAACATAATTTTTTTTTATTTTTGTTTTTATTTTGTCTGCTGATAATAGAAATAAAATTTGCAAGATACCTGTCTACCCAAGAGTTGTGACGGGAAAAAATAGTCAACCTAACATTTGGATGTTCAATGGGCTTTATACTTTCGATTGTCTATTAACCAAACCAGTGAAATGTTTAAAAAAAATAATTTTTTTAATTGTTAATTAATCATATTCTGGACTGAAATTTTTTAGACAACCCATATGCAATATATTTATTGACATATTTCACTGGATATAAAATACTTTTCATCCATTAACCAGCTCGGTGAAGGTCGTTGTATAGTGGGATCCGATACTAATACAAGCAAACGAAATGACAGCTTTATCAACTGAGACGTTTCCGCCTTGCAACTTGAGTGATTTAGCTCGCGTTATAATGTCTGACGTCGATCGAGGTGGAAGGGATTCTCCCAATGTCATGATAGCACTTGAATGAATGTACTGACGAAGGATTCTACAAGTTGGGTAAGCAATATGGGACTATATCTGAATGACTTTTTTAAACTTTCGCGATTCGAACACATATTTTATTTGATTTGAATCGGGTTTTTTCGCGGTAATTATCTATTTAATGAGTAAACCTAGATATTATAAACTAAGTACTCACTATGTCCCGACGTTTCAGACTGGTTGCACAGCCTGTGGTCACGGGAAGACTGAAGATGTATAGGAGTCACCGCTGCGACGCGGGAGTGTTTTTAAAAACTACCCCCACTTGGTTGATTGTAGAAATCTAAGGCGCGTTCACACTAGACCTACACACTACACTGACGGTGTCATGACACTTGGATTTATGTACACATCGCGAACACCTAGTTGCAATCACTGGATTTCAAGACCACCTCTTCCTCTTACAACAATGGTTTTGAAAAACACTCCCGCGTCGCAGCGGTGACTCCTATACATCTTCAGTCTTCCCGTGACCACAGGCTGTGCAACCAGTCTGAAACGTCGGGACATAGTGAGTACTTAGTTTATAATATTTAGGTTTACTCATTAAATAGATAATTACCGCGAAAAAACCCGATTCAAATCAAATAAAATATATATCTGAATGGTTTTCTAGAAATCAGTTCACTGTATTTGAATAAAAATTTTGAAGTATGGAAAATATTCGTCGAGGGAAAAAAATATAATTACGACACATAATTAATGCAAATTAGTTATGTAAATTAGTTACATCTATCATAATTTATTCAAGAATACAAGGTGTGCCATAAAAAGAACAAATGTGATATTAAGAAATGTTTCAAATGTGGTGGTACGCCGAAATATGATGATCGTTCTTTTGTGTTCGTTTAACGGAATTTTGTCGAAAAACTCTCCATGATAACATGATGGTTCGTAACTAGAATTTGCCGATTATAATCTCTCTGCCAATAGATGGTGCTACCATCTACTTCAAATTTACTTAACACACTGGCAGATGGCACTACGTGGTTTTGTTGTACATTTACGATGCTGTTAGAAGATATACTTTTTTTAATATTCCGCATGAAAATAGAAAAATAACGGATTTTTATGGAGTCACCTTGCTATGTCTATCTGTAAAAGACATTTTTTCAAAGAGCATTTGGTGCGTAGAGTTGAAATTTGACACTGCTTTGGGAACTAGCGTTTTAATTAAGAACTTAACGAAAAGTTGAATTAATATTTTAGGGTAGTTTTAAGAGTACCTAATTGTAAATATGGCAAGTTCATATCTGTCATGTAGTCCAACATACGCAAGCATGGCTTCATAATTTTGGCATTAATAATTCATGTACATATGACATTTCTTAGCTATTTAAGAGCTTGGATTTTTCTATTGTTTGCTAATGCATAATAAGTATATGTATAATCTATTTATGCAGCATATGATCTTGTTAGCAATGTATGTGACAGAGTTCCAAAAAAGTGGGAAATTAAAAAAAAAACTTACCGACACAACCTCCCCTATGTACAGGGGTATGGTCATGTAAATGAGCGAAATGGCTAGTCCCCACAAGATTCGCGCTACATATATCATCGCTATGTGGCGCGCGGTCAGCACCAAGATCCATCCTGCTATTAGGGGTAGAGAGGTGGAGAGCAGAGCTCCCTTTCTGCCAATGCTGGCTATAAGGATTCCAGCTAGGGCTGGACCTGGAAATTATTTTTAAAGGTAAAAAGTGATTATCTTATATTTGTATATCAAGAGGGAACGGAATCAAAGTAGGAACGATTTCGATTTTAATACCAGCGTGGAAATCATGAATATAATTGTGTTTTTTTTGAGGTTTTACAATGTCTTGTGGAAAATATCTTTTGTTTACAGTTATATCAAACATTTTTACTACCAGAAATACGTTCATATTGTGTATGATTGAAGTTTAATAAGCTACTTTAAGCAAAAAAAGTTATACTTATTTAGTTTATTAGAATATTCAATTCACAATTACTGAAAGTGCAACGTTTCACCTGGTAATATTTGAAATTACTCTGTGAAACCGATTTCTGATTTGATTTTAATTAATAAGGTTTTTCCTTGAGTGTTTATACTTATTAGTGGCATACAAATGTTTGATGCTTTTTAGTATTCAACAATTAGTTATTTATGTAACATTATATATTCAATTTATTCACACAATACTATAAAAAGCACAGCATAACAACATTGTCGTTTGAAGCTTTGCGAAGTACGATATATATATATATATATATATATATACACACACTCACACACACACACACACATATATATATATATATATATATATATATATATACATACATATATATGTGTACATGTACACGGTGCCCGGGAAGTCGGACAAGAAAACAGGTTGGCAATAAAGGAATAAATAAATGGTCGTTGAAATAAAACGCAAAATATGCCCTTTTCCTAATTGAGTGGAAAAAAATAATACACGTAATTCTTTTTAACACATCCAATACTTGCTCGGAGTGCGGTGTTTACCGCAGTGGCGATGTCTTCCCAGCTGTTCGCGGGTTTTTCCCTCGAACGGCGCTAAACAATGTGCGAAAGTATCATGTATACGACAAAGATGACAAATATTTATGAATATTCTTTTAAATTTTCTGAAAAAGTCATCTTTTAAATTTCGTTTTAACGATAGTCAAATATATTTCAGTCAGGGAATAACATTTTTCTTTGTCCGACATATATATATATATATATATATGTATATGTATATGTATATATATATATATATATATATTTGTATATATATATATATATATATATATATATATATAATTTTTTTGGCTAAATCTCATTTTTTTGTTTCGTTTATCCTCCTACATTTTGTATATGCTGATATTCTGTCATATCCCATAATAGATATTTCTTCATCGTCCTACTTCCTGAATAAGTGAGATTTTATCTTAAATTTTGAGAAATTGGCTAATAATATACAATTTTACTTAATATTTAAGTTTCATTGGAATTGTAATCGAAATTAAAAGCTTATCAAAGAATTTGATTATGAGATTAGACTTGATTGTAACGTGAAATATATTTGTATGTTTTACGAAACCGATCAAAATGTATATTGTCAGATTTTGTCGATTGTTAACGAACTTGAAGATTTTCTAAAAATCTTGTGGCAGATATGATATCGTATCCACACAAATTATTCAAAGAATATCTTAATAAATTGCAACCGACAGTAGAAGTAATGTTTAAAAAAATACCAGAGAAACAAGTATTTATTGCTAACTTTTCCGCATTGTCAAATGATAACTAGTGATGGCTAACCTTTAATAACGATTTTTTGTTGCGAATTGCGACGTTATTACGGTCATTTATTTTTCTCCTTATCTTGTCAAATTAGACCGATAATATCGATATTTCAATACGTGCGCTGAAAAAATATAATTAATCTCGCATTTTGTATTGAAATTAACACAATAAACTAAACAAGTTCTTTGATAATTTTATTTAAAGTAATTAGATAAGATTGAAATTGGAAGATACTGCTTAAATTAGTATAATTCAGTGTGATTGTGCTCGTGTTTCATTTATAATAATGTTTTAATGCAAAGGAAAAAATATTTTTGTGTAGACCGTATTTTGCAATTTATCCTTGAAGTTAAAAAGGAAAAAAATCTTTTTAATTCATTTAAAAAAAAGAAGTTTTTTTAATCACGTCTTTTTATGTGCATATTATTTATAATTATTCATTAGATAAATCATAGGTATCTTGTTGGATTTACCACAGAATTTTTATTGACATGTTTTTTTAAATTTGGTAAAAAATGTTATTTAAAACATTTTATTACATCAAACAGATATAGTATGAAATATGTAGAAATCAACAATTTACCCCCTTCCGAAGGCAGAAACAGTTCATTATTCTTTGTTTTTTGTTAAAGTAGGAATTACGAAACTTCCTAAAGAGCTTTAAATATAATTTTCCATTATAAATGTAATAAAAGTAAACTATAATATATATTGTTAAAGTGTGTAAGTAAATACTGTCTGATAAATAAGGCATCACACTTTTTCCATTGAACACTCTGTCGGTCCACAGGTATATATTTGACACAATTACAAAGAAAAGTAAAATTTTCATTTACAGTGCAAAATCAGGCAATCCAACTTAAATAACATAACTTAAAGGCAGGAAAAGATATGTGTTAAATGAAAATTTATTTTCATCATCTAACTATTGTCGTCGCTTATTTAAAAAGATAATTTTTTTATACATTTTCATAAACATTTTTCGTCATTTTTCGACCCTTCTAACATTGTTCATAAATATTGATGTAAAATTTATTGTTGCTGTACACGGTTTAATTTGTGCCATAAAAATTCAATTAAAAGAAGTCTGAAACCTTAGGAGTAATGTTATCATCTTAATTTTTTTAATGCTTCTCATCAGCTTTACTATTTTCAATACGCGCTCGGACTTACTATACCTTTGGAAATTTAAGCATTTTTCCATAAACTTCATTCCTTATAATTTAAGTATTTTCTCTTATTTTTTATTCCAAAATGTCATCTATTTTATCTATTATTTTCTTCCATTTTCTTAAATTCAAATTTAATTTGTTTGTATAGATTTCCTACATTTCCACTACCCTAACAATACCAAATATTGAATCTCGCACTATTTGTGATGAAACCATTAAATTACTTGAAGTGCTTTCACTAAATTGCGATCTAAAATCCCTCGTGTAAAGACAAAAGCTTCGAATTTTGATTCGTCGATGAAGCGAATTTTCGTTTTCCACTTTTTTATTTTCCATTCCTTGTATTCTTTTATCTAATTCTTATGGCTATACAACTGTCCCATATACACATATTTTCTTGAGACTTTTTTAACATAATAATATACACTGGTTTTGATTTTCACCTTTATAGAGATTCTGTTTAACTTGCTCATAGTTATGATAAGATGATTTTGAGTTAATTCGCCATTCTTGGACGTCAAGCTCTTGGTTTAGTGATTGAAGTACCGGAACTTGTACAGTTTTTCACGATTTATTCGGTTTCAGTCAAATATTTTAAGCAATTGCTTATGCTTAGTTCGTGTTGTGATTCAAATTTGTTTTTAAACAATTTTTTTTTATTTCATTAAAATTGGTGAAAAAGGGCTTTTAAATATTTATTGAAAATAATGTAATAATATTTCGATGCGACGAATTGTAAAATAAATTGTCCTTGTTTAACATTTTAACAAGAATAGTTACCAAAAATGGCTCCAAGAGGTAGAAGAGCTCCTATCCAAGAGGCTTCAGTTCCTGTTACGATCCTTCCCAGTGGATGGTCGTCTGATATTGTCATTCTATACAAGACTGGTGATGACCACCCCATGCAGAGACCAGAGCATACGCCAGCAAAATTTGCTGAAAAATTAGAAATATTAATTTTTATGTATGATTATTTATATATTAAATTAGACTAGCTGTTATTTTGGTCCTAATTCTACGTCCTAGTCTGGTACCTAGTGATCGTTTCGCTCGCATATCCTCCGAGAAATTCAATTATATGCAAACATGTAATTTAATTTGTTGGAGCAATCTTTTTACTTGATACACGATTTCGATACTTTTTATTCCAACTAAAAATATTACGTTGCAATAAATTTACTCTTTAATTTATTTAACTTAAGTGAAAAAAATACCTATTCTCTTTACCTCTTTTAAAATACGACACATGAAATAACTGCACCTCATGGATATCACGTAAGTCAGTCTATTATTTCAATTAAATTTGTGGTACTTTTTAATATTTTTTCTATTCTATATTTTTTGTAACTTAATCAATTCTAGTCTAATCCGAACGATTGCGCCCACTTGACTTCATAAGATTGATATATATTGAAAAGAATTCAGTTGTCTATATGGACAATTGTTGTAAGATTTTATTATAATGCTTCGGTTCTGATTCAATTGGATTCCTTGTAATTTTTATAGAAATATAGACAATTTAGTGTCGAATTACACATGTAATTTATGTGATATTAAGAAGTCCACATATTAGATTAAATTAAGTTTTTATATTTCGAAGTGGGTCAGAATGGTTATTGTTATAAACATTTCGTTGATTGCACAATGTTATTTTTTCAGATTATGTTTTTTGGATAAAATAAAAATCACAAATGAGGAAGTTGTGACAAGGAAAATTAAACAAGTGACTAAGTTAAGTAATTTTGGAAACAGCATAAAACTCTATTTTGTCATTTGAAAATTAATTCTCGAAGCGAAAATTAACATTCCAAGTCATAATATTTTGAAACTAATATCACTATCTTTTTATTCTAGTTCTTCAATTAAATAATAAAATTATGTAACAGATATTAGATAAAAATCAAATTATTGATTAGGAAAATAAACTGATTGGTAAAATTTTACCCACCTGTTTTAAACTGATTGTGATTGAACGCAGATCGGATGATTTTATTTGTATTCAATTATTTTAGAACTTAAAATATTTATGTACATATATTAATGACATTGTTTCTATTTTTGATTACGATTTTTATTAAGTGTAAAAGTATGAAAAATTATTTGTAAATGAATTTTGTCAAAGCTATTAAAATTATTGACATGCTTTTATGCAAAAATAGTTTTGTGACTTTGATAACCTGAAATAAAAGTTTAAAAGTTTATTAACTTTGTGGAAACAAATTCGATGTCTTCTGAGGCTAAGTTTGTGAATTAATGATAGTAAATTTCCAATAATTACTTTTCAGTAAGTTCATTATTTGACATCTCTACTGATTAGTGATAATTTGTTTTCCAATATAGAATGATGACTTGACGGGCCGTTGCTTATAAGAGTCTCTCAGGTGACAATAATAAATGGGTACATGGAGTTTTCACTTCTGAATTTAATGACCGATTAAAGATGCTGTTGAAATTAATAGCCGCGCGATCTCTCAAATGTATACTTGCAAGTATCATATTATATTGGTATAACAGGGGTAAACGTGAATAAGAACGAAAAAGTTTGCGAGCAGTGTTAATATATTTATAAGACGCACTTCTTTAACAGTTGGGTGATACCACAGAACAGAGAGTAATGTGGGTCATACCTATTGAGTAGGTTAAGTGTGTTCAGGTGAACTCAAACTGAGTGGGATGCTATGGAGTTCATATAGTATTCATTGAATGGTGAACACGGACTATAGAACACAGACCTTTTTTCAATTTCCAGGTATGCACTTTCCATGCGTTGTTTTGGATATAATTTTCTATATCAATTACTAGAAAATATTGGGTGGCTAATAAGTGTTTAAGGAGAAATTGGAAGCTTTTTTAATGCGGTTGTCGAACAATTTAAAATATTTCCTTAGGTAAAAATTGACCAAAGTGCGCTCAGTTAATGACAGCACTAAGTATTCATGTGCGTTATATAAAGGAAAATGAATTTAAATTGACTTCAATTACGGCTAAATATTACTTCAGACGTCCCGAGTGGGTCATAATTATTAACATTACAACGTTAGTTAAAATAGATGAAGTAATTAATATTTGCTGATGAGAAGTGGATTATACGTGTCAATCATATATGCAAACGCCAATTACTAAGTGGAAGACAAACAAAAGTTTCAATACCCATACTTGAACTGAACATCAAGAAGATGATTCCGAAGTGCTGTTGGAATACCGTGGGCATTATTAATTGAGATTTGCTTTTAGAGACCAGCTATTAAACAGGACCAAATTTATTTTCTTGACAATAACGGTAAACCATATATCAAAAAATATCGAGTATATGTTTACAAAATTTGAACAGTTCCGCTGTGTCCTGCTAGTACATCTGACTTGTTCAACGGACAATGCGCCATCTGATTATTTTATTCGGACCTCAAAGCAGTAATTTGCGGAACAGAAAGTTCGAATGTGTAGAAAATCTTCAAACGGAACCGTCAATTGAAAAAAATTATATTGATAGTAAATTGTTTTAAATCTGAGATTTTGGATTTTTACGCTGAAGTTATATTGCCAGTACCAACCAATTTTGTCAAGTTGTATATGCAGGTAGTGCATATATAGTTCGATTATTTTTCATATTTAAATGTTATTTCCTTTTTCATATAAGCCAGCATGAAAATTGCATTAATCCCTAAAAGCTCCATAAAATATATGTGGTAAATAATATATTCAGGTGGAAGTTACAAAGAAGTTACAAGTAAGTCGTTTTCACCATGAGTTGTGAGATAGTATGGAAGGCTAAAAATTTTTGAGTTGTTTTAAGTCCATGCATGAGTCATCTATTGACTTAAAATCTTTTTATATTCGTTGTGTTTTTAAAATTAATAGTCTACTAGAGTGTACAGTAAATTACTTCGTATCAATCGTCTACCATTTAGCTAATATTGGACAAGTAGGACCACGTTCAAAAAAATTGTTTGATAAAGTCCACCGGTTTTCAACTTTCGAGTACTTTGCATCTATAAATTTGATTACATACTTCCGGAAAAAATAGTAATAGGCTTGGTTCGATACAGACATTTTTTCAAAAAATAATAAAAAAGTAGTGTATGTTTATTTAACGTTTTATATTTACGATAAACGTTCAAATTAGGGAAAAAAGAAAATTATAAGTTAAATTATAAGTTTTAATTAAATCTCAATGTTCTGTGCCCGGTTCTTTACTTAATTGTTTTTATTAAAACGTATGTTTGTGTTCTAAACATATTTTTATATTTTTTTTAAATATAACGAATTTACGAGTATATAGAATTAATAACACATTGATGTAATTTTCTAAATAAGGGCCTCGTAAAACTATAGAGACTATGTTCTAGAGACCATGAATAGTATGACCTAATATTTTTCTAATGAGTAACTACTGAATAGAAACAATAATTTTAAAAAAAAACTCACCTAGAACTGCCATGCAATATTCGCGCCATTTTTGTCTTGCATACGTAACCATTACTTACAAAAACACTGAACAATTCTTAGTAGTATGTAAAATAGTATAAAATGATTATTTTTATTGATGTAAGATGTAATTTATGCATACATTGTGGGTAATGAAGACGGATTTAGATATAATTAAACAATCGATGCGTTGCACGTGGGAAGTGCTATTATTCGTACTGATAGCTGTTACTGGCGACGTTCGTTTTCAATAATTTAATTTTTAATAATTAACAGTGTGACCAGATTTAGTTTTTCATATTATTCATAGTGCTTCGTTACCGTTTTAGTTTTTCATGTTTTGAATGAAAACTGTAGACATGAATCAGTATAAAGGTAATACAACAGTAAAGACAAACAAGTCCAATATATTACACTAAGTGTATTTTAAAAAAATTGCCCAATAACAGTTTCGTTGTCTGTCGGTCTATCTGTAATTTCACATTATCCACAATTCGGCTGTGGATAATGTGAAATTACAGAACAAATTTTGAATGGCATTTCACTGTTGACCGCGTTTTTAGAGCCATAGAAAGAATACAAGGTATTTTTTAATATGACTGTTTGTTAGCATCTTTAACTGTTTCTTTGTACTCCATAATTTAAAAACTACTAAATCAGTTTAGTAAAACTTCAACTAGATTGTTGTTTTTAGTCTAGGAAATATATCTTAATCTTATATGAGAATGTTAAGAAATAGAAGAAAAAGTATGGGCCTGAAAAACTTAACGATGTGATTAGCCATTGATTATGTATGTCACAGTCACTAACAACAGGGTGAATTAAGTCGTTGATGTGAGTAACAACTCAGGCAAACATTTAATTATAAATATATATATATATATATATATATATATATATATATATATATATATATATAGGCGCAAGGAATTAGACATGATTAATTTTGTTATAAATTGGCACTGAACGTTCTTATTCCTACCGGCGTGATATTCACGAAAAAAGTTCTGTGTACTCTGTGTTATCCTGTATTCTTCTTCATGATATCAATTATACATAATTAAGTTTTGTAGAAATTTATTGAATAGTCCGAGGCGAAAGCAGAACAAATAAACAAATATGCAAATAAATTCGCGTTTATAATATTAGTTTGATTATTTTATTACATTTTTGAAGTTATTTGGAAAAATAACGTAAATCAGAATGAAAAACAAATAAAGGCAAATACGAATATCCTTAAAACAGTGTTTGTCGAAATAGGTCAAGGTCTCCGAGGACCTAGATATCAGTAAATAATACAAGCTATATCAGCATGAGGCAAAGTGGATTTATTTATTAAATCAGATAACTTTGGAAAAGAAAGAAGGGCGGACACTAATCGTGTGTATATTTAAACGATCTATTTCGAGCTACTTTCGACAAATGATGACTAAAAATATATCTGATCTTGTGCATTACTTGAACTTTGTTTGTCTTTACATCCCAATTAAATAAATTCCTAAATTTTATAATATAAACTTAGTTGAAATTGCTTCCAAAATATTGACGTCCAAATGAGGAGTAACTTTTCAAAGGGGCTTATTTTCTTTTTCATAAAGTTACAAACTGTGAATATAATTTTCATTATTTGGTTAAAGTGCATCTTTATAGTTCATAGAACAATCTAAAAGGCGCATATTTCTTAGGATTAAATATGGCAGTTATGTAGAAAACGCCATAATTCTACCGACTTTCTATACTAAAATGTAATAGATTTAGAGTTCTAAACAAAATGATACATTTCTCAGAGACACTCAAGAAAACCTGTCTTTTTTTACAAAAAAGGGAAAATATTCCGCTTATCATTTATTATTCTCATAATTATCAGAAATTTATATTTTATGGTCAGCAACACAATCCAATCATAAACAAATATATTTATTTTAAATATCAGTGTTAAACAAAAATTATTACAATTAATTTGCATTGTTGTTTCTACAAAAAATGGATAAAAAGACCCTTCGTGAAATTAATAATGGAAGTAGAAAATATAGAATAAAAAGTATTAGAGCAAGGAAAGATTAAGATCCTAACAACTCAGTTACTGAAGTGAAACTTTTTTGGGCGCGATGAAAGCAAACTGTGAAAACGTCAGAATGTAACAAGTCTGTCTGAGAAAAAAGTGCCGACAATAGGTACTTAACTAACAACCGAAGGATTTAGATGAACAAGATACGATAAGACAAGTAGTGTACGCATGCGTGAAAATACAAATGGCGCTCACTAAAGTTATTAGCTTTTTTGCACATTACGTCTGTCAAAAGTAAACTCTTAAAATTTTGCTGACTTATACTGGCTTTTTAAAATTTTTTTGTTACTAATTTCGCACCTATATTTGTCATAAATACGTAAATATAATTTACTACAGAAGTAATACAGCCGCATTTAGCAGTCTTCTGGTACGTGCATCGGGCTATTTTTTTGCTTTATCTTTATCTTTTATTTTTAAAAAGGCTATGCAATACTGATTAAATCATATTTTGAATATCTGTCATTGTTGCTCGTTAACAAAAAATAAACTATACAATAAAAGAAAAATTAAGTAAGAAGTTCACTACAGTTAAATAAAATGAAAAAAAAAATTAAATTGCTATATATAGAAGAGTACAAAATAAGTACACACAAATTCACAAACAAACATAAAAACAAAAATAAACGCGAATATAAACATGAAAATTTCTATATTTTGACGTCCTCCTTTCTTATGTACTAAATGATTAATCCTAGAACGAGTTTGTTGGCAATAGATAAAAATGATCTTATGTTGATGGGATTAGCAGGAAGATCTTTCTGAAAGAAAATTGAGGAGGAAATTTGTAATCTTGACGGGGGATCCTAAGATTATGAGGAATGTTCTTGAGGATTGGAAGGTTTACGTTATAGTAGGCTGAAGAAAGTTCTAAAAAATTTCTTGTCTAGAGAAGACAAGACTGATATGAGTGGTTACTACGCTGAAATTGTCCGTCGTATTTTTAGTTTTTCTGAAGTCAAAATGGTTGCATGGAAAAATGGAATGGTGTTCTGTAAACCATTCCAATCGATGCTTAATTAGATGTTCCGTAATCTTTGATAAAACAGGAGAAAGAGCTATGGGTTTGTAGGATGAACCGATTGGGACTTAAAGACGTTTGAGAATGGGAAATATTATTTGAGTTTTCCATGACTTCGGAACATAACCTGATTCGAACATATAGTTGACGAGGGATAGAAGACACTAACGGGTAGATGGTAAAGTATTGTTCACCATTGAATATGACGTTCTGTCGATAGTTCTTAAGATGATGTAAAGCGAAATCTAATTAATTAATGGAGAAATCTTCTTCTAAAAATGGTTGGTGCTAGTAAAATCAAAAACATCAGGCTGAAAAATAGGCCGAAAGCGTTTTATATTAGATCAGACGACATGCGAGGGAGGTAGAAGGAGAGAGGAAGTGACGGAATTACTTCCAGCCTTCCCTCATTTTTTAAGGAGAATTCGTTTAGTCTGTACTTGGGTCTTTAGAAACAAGAGGAAGTTTGCTTCCAACATATTAGATTTATATATCGCTTCAGCCTTTTGCGTGCTTTAACTGCAGCAGAGCAATGTCCATTCCACCAGGGGGGGGGGGGAAGATCTGTAGTGGTTGTTAAATATCTTAAGTGGGATAAATTTACGAATGGACAGGTCTATAGCCATCACAAATTGGTCGTATGAAATGAAATGCTATCCAGGTTCACTGGAGGGAGAGAATCTACTTCGACATTGAGGAAAGTGCGGAATCCTATCAAATCTGCCCTATGTAGGTTTTTTGAAGAAGGGGAATTTTTTCAATATTTAAATTTTAACAAGGAAAAGAAATCAGAATGGGGAAATGGTTGCTTCCAAAAGACTCAGATAGAATATTCTAGAAAGCTAAGGTTGCCAAGGATGAGGAGTAAAGGGAGATATCTACTGAGCTCGGGTTCTCAAATGGGAAAGGAACTTGTGTTGGAGAACCATCATTCAGTAAACACAGGCCAAAGTCGTCCTGGAGTTCCACCAAGGAGATTCCTAGGGGGTTGTTTAGGATGGAACCCCAAAACGGATGATGAGCATTAAAATCTCTCAGGATAATATATGGGTCAGGATTTGAAATTAAAATATCCTTTAGTTCGAATGCTGCGGGACATATTGGAAGAGGAACATATATAGAGACGACAGTGATATTTTTGATTCTCGCAGCAACAACATTAAATTGACAACTGCGGGAGCCAAGAGAAATCTGGGAAAAGGGAAGGGATTTGTCAAGTAATAAGGCAGATCCGCCCTTACATTCCACTCTATCTTAAAATGGAATCCTGGTTTCGGCCAAGTCTGCGAGATGGCAGCCTCGAATGGAGAATATGTGACGAAAATGTGCTTCGTTGAAAATAACACTGCGACTATTCCATTGCAAGACCTCGTAACGTCGGACGGTGTTTGATTGGGGAACTCATTTGAATTTTGACTAAAGTGGTCAATAGAAATTGAATAATACTTGTAGAAAAAGGAGCATTAACTAAAGGTTGCTGACTAAGGCCATAGCCATTTTCAGGCTGAGGAATTCAGAAGTCTGCCCAGGCTTGTTCTAGTGCCGAAAGGTCATAGCCCCTGGTTGGGACTTGTCGAAGAGTGGGGTCAAGGTATCAGATTTCTGTGAGACGAGTTAGTAGGACGAGAGAGAGAGAAGAAATTTTGGAAAGAAGTTGAACAAGGAAGATTTGGGGGTATCGAGCTATAACTGAGGCGTATGATTTTCTTGCGAAAGGGACCATTTGGATGCTACTCCGTAGGATATGTCTCTTTAAGTCATTTAAAATTAGATCTTTTTTGTCTTTCGAATTCCGGACATACTCTATCAATGGAATCAGGATTTCCACTACAAAAGACACACTTTGGCATGTCAATAGAAAGAGGGCAGTTTCTTCTGACGTGACATTCATCACATCGGAAATAAGGCTGGGAAAATCGACATTCTTCAGCAACATGTCCAAACCTACAACATTTGAAGCACTGAATCGTAGTGAATTCATATTTCGAAACTCGAAGCGAGGAATATACCATAAATATGTATTGGGGATGGACTTGGCCATCAAAGGTGATGACCATTGTTTCCGAAGGAAAATATTTGGATTGGCTATTGATAATTTTTTAAAGTTTAACCTGCGGACTTTCATAATATTATCGCACCCTTCTGGGACTTTTGTGTTTTGATTTAAGACATTCTCGTTAGACCAAGCGACTGGAATATTGCGAACAATGCCCATACGACTGATGTTAAAGAAGGGGATGAACAATTTATTGTATCCCGTAAAAGCAAAGTGGTTTACGAACTGCGTCTGCCGATGAAAATTCCACAAAAATCCTGTTTCTGCCAATTTGTTTAACTCCATCTCGGATTATGCCATCGACGTGGTACTTTTTTTTAAGACGGGACCAAATTTAACTGCATGAAGTGAAGATCCGGAATTGTGCTGGGTTCTTTTCTTTGAACGTGGAAAATAAATGGTCCAACATCACCAGAGACATGTCAGCGATCCTCAAAACAATTCGGAGGGTTGGGTGGAAGGAGATGAAGCCGGGAATTATTGAATTAAATCAGAATTTGCATGTGAAAGAGGTGTACAAGGGGTCTGCGAGGAATTGTATATTCTGTTTCAGTGCAGGATTAGAATATTAAACAATAATTAAACTTGGCGTGTTTTGCAAAGTGTTTCATGGCGAATTCAATATCGGTTTCTATACACTTGCTTCAGGTTCCTATAGCACAACTATATTATTCCAAAATAAAATAAAAAATTACCGAGACGCCACAAAAAATAAGAACTAATTATTCAAAAGCGAATTCATCAGTTGCCTGCCAATGCATTTTACGATTCCATGACAACAGTAGTCCCAGGAAGTATATTATTATGTTTCAGTCTCCAGCAGGTTTTACCACTTCCTTGAACACTTATTCAAGAATTGTTTTACTCACGGAAAATAAGTTTATATAGTTTTTGCCTTGAACAACATTATTAGAGTATCCTATATCGATGAGATGTTTTCACTTTAATTATAAAGTTGAACAAAGATTTGTGAAAATCCAGCTTGATTATCAGGCCCGGACTTATTCCACAAGTATAAACTAATCGTATTTGCTATATAAATATACGTACACAAGTATGGCAAGGTACGTGAACGAGATTTTTCTGATGCTCACGCAGCAGGGTTTACTGCGTTGGTGTAAACCATATTATGTTAGCCTTAAAGGATGGTTGTCTCTATGTGGCAGATATGCGACGATGATTCAAGAGAACTGAACCTCATGAATAATTATCTCAATGAAAAATACTTGTGATATTCAGTCTGATACCAAGATGAGAAAAACGTATGGAAACCGTTTTCCTCATTTTGGTACCAAACGCTAATAAAGCATCCTTTAAATATTAAAATTACTTATACACATTTATGACTTACATAGAAATTACGTATTTATGAAATAAAAAAAAATATTCTTCCTGAATGTAATTTTTTGGTCAGGTTGTTTATTTCATTTTATATTTCAATAATTTTCAGAAAAATTAAATGTAAACACAAATCTTTTTTTCATAAAGTTCTAAAATGATGTTTAAGTTCGGAAATTAACTAGAAAAATCACAAGATCGATTTCTAGTTGTTTACATTGTGAAAAAATCATGTGATGTTTTCGTACCATGTTTCTTTTTGAATATGTAATCTGGTTACATTTACGTTTACTCTGAATTATGTCATATGTGAGTGGTGACTATCAAATCTTATCGACAAAGCAGAGTCTAAACTCAAATATTTTATCTTGAAGCGATTGTTATAAAAATACGCTTTGTTTACTTCTGATTAGAGTCTAATCTTTTCGCATATTATTTTCACGTCCTTGCTTTAGCGATCGAAACCCTACACATGAACAACTATGTTTATAACCACAAATTATGTCGTAATTTTTGTTTGGTTATTATTATCAAATAATATAAGAAAGTATTTTTTAATTCCGTCAACGTGAACATTTACACCTGAATAACTATGTTTAGAACTATAAATTAATACGAAATTTCTGTTTTGTTCACAGGGCGATGGAATGGTTGAGACTATGTCGCCGAGATGAGTTGGCAGCCGGATTTCAAAACCACTGTTACAGAATTTGTGAGAATCTTTTATAATTCATGATTTTAAAACTATTTCACCTAGGAAATTGTTACAGGTGAAAGCCGATTCTAAATTTGCCAACACCAACCGAAGATGTTACAATGAGAGTGATAGAACCAGACATGTTGGAACGACTGAGAGACCAGCCGAGTACTAGTTTAGAGGCGGCAGAATTAAGCTATTCCTATAAAGGAATATCTGAGGTAATTTATCAGTAAAATTATACATAGTCTAGATTTAGAATTTATGCACAAGGAATTGTACTGAACAGGTAGCATCTTTAACATTAAGTATATATAAACTAGTGATACAATTGATTGCGTTTTGATTGAATACTTAATATCAGGCTTATAGACAAATATCTTTACTTTATTTAACTCATTTTGTTGCAAGTTTTCAACACTTGGATACAGGTAAACGCTAACCGCTTCACTAATTATACATAGTGTATCTTGTAGTATATATTTTCAATTTCAATGATAACTGATACGACTAATGTGAGATAAATTATGTATATTTTGTATTAATCATCCAATGTCTGGAGTTGACAGGTTATTTGGAAACAGTAACATGGATTTTTACTGCATGCCAGATATATGCCAATTTATATCCAAATATTATATATGTTTGTGAATTAATTGAATGGTGGAAAATATTCCCACCATCTTCCCGTGGTTTCCATCGAGCAATAGCACAAATTTGATACATTTAAGCAATAATGTAATTACATATGTGTTATTGGCGAAGAGTGGAATACATTTTTAACTATTCAAGTTCTGTCAAATTGTTTTTAAGTTTGTTATAGAACAAACTACTGATTTTACCATAAACTTAACATTAATAATTATAATTCATACAATCGGCAATCTGTACAAAAAAGAATTATGCTTTACAGTGATTAGTAATAGCTCACATTTTCAATATAGTAATTAGGTTAGTTATGAATGTAAAATTCTTAAGTTTTGAAGTTATTATTTGTAAATCTAATATTCAAGGATAAATTTTAAAAACTCCATCTAGGTCAATTTCAATACAAAACATTTTAATTGAACCAAGCATTTTGAACTTATTAAAAGAATAACCCTTTCACGACAAACATTCTAATGTAAACATTTTGACGAACCCTGGAGGAAATACTTTTAATAAAGTATATACTGTAATATTGTAAGAATACCAACTTGAATTTGAAGCTTTAACAAAATTTGGAAATAAATTTTCTCCATTGAGACACGCTAAGAAATAAATACCATAGAATACGCATTAACATCCATATATGTATGTATTGTCCGTGTGTATTTTTCTACTTTCAGCTCTGCAGTAGAGGACATCCATAAACTATTATGGACACAGCGCTGCAAGCTTCTCAGATTATAATCAACCTGAACAGCGGGAAAGTCAGAGAAACCTTGAAGCATGCTTTTTGAAATGGAAATCCAAATATATTTTTGAAATAATTACCTATTAGAATAGTATAATTGTAAAATTATATATGTTTTGTAAAATCGCTGATATATGTTTTGTAAAATTTTAGTTACTCTAAAGTTTTAATAAAAATTTATGAAAATAAGCATGTTTTTTAATATATTGTTTAATAAATTCTAATTCAATGTTTTATCATAATGCCATCTATGGGTGATAATTCTACCTAGACAGCGCCATCTTTTGGTCTTGGTAATAATCAAAGCGCCACCTGGTGAGTCGGCTTCCAATTATCCATATAAACATAGACCACTTTTTTGGTGTGTATTAGTATGGGAGTGTCCGTTCTGTACTCTATTCTGTGACACAGACGACATGTGACGACGAGAGAAGTTCGATGAAGTCGCGCCGAGTCACGTCCGGCTAAGCTGTTCATCACAGCGTTTTGATTAAAACCTTGGCGGACTTCAATTATTTATTAATTTATACGCAGATAATTGAGAAGCTTTTGAAAGACTGTGTTGAGCATTTTTCTTGTCATAGCAAGTCTTTCCTAATTACAGACTCAAAGGTAATTTGTCACTGAACTAGCTAACAAAGATGCTGTTCCTGGATCGAACGCTGCAATCATGACTCCAGACTTTAAAGAAATATGCGGTAGATAATAAACTGCAGCACATTCAGTATGTATGTGTCTGGGCTATTTTTTCTCGGAAAATACAATTTTGTGTACCTGTGATAATTTTTGAGAGAAACATTGTATGTTTGAAAGTTTATTTAGTTGTTACATTTAGTAAAGTTTGATTATACTGGATGGCGCATTTAATTTGATTCTGTTAAGTTATGAATCACAATTTTCTATCCATTTTAGAATCTAAGCGCTTTTATGCATCTAAATCGTAAACGTGACTTTGGTTCTTCTCAGTGAATTTATTAAACACTTTGTAAGAGGCGTTAAGCATTTTCATCTAGAGAATTCCATGGTTTCTTTTTGCTTAGTCACAATTATTACATTCTCAGGAAGATCAGAAGATACAATTATTTTACAGGATAAAAAAAGAAAAGTCAGCAAAAAATGCTGGTTTCAGACCAAAAATTGGTTGGTACAAAGAAACATGATCAAAAATTGGTGGGTACAAAGATACGAATTATGCGTATCCTCCTCTTCTAATATTATTAATAGATGTCGCTTATAATGATAAAACACAGCGTCATGAACGATAGAAATGAGAATGGCTTGCTTGTCATTTGTCAATGCCTATGTGATATTTTTGTATTTATGAAATGGGTAATAATATAAAATATGGCCGATAAATATTGGTGAATAAGTATGAGTGGCAAAGGGAGTCCAATAATATTTTTATATTATTCATTATTTTGAAGGGGTTCAACAATATTTTTATAATTCCTGTATCTGTCTTCTATGTTCTTATCAACTTATATTTTGTGATTGTCATTACATTATTTCAGAATTGAGAAAATCTTAGTAAGATATGCTCAGTTCAAACGTAACGTATTTATCTTTTTGATTATGTTGCGTACGTAACGTATTATATAGGGTTTTAAAAAATATCAAAGAACTTATTCAAAATAATACATAATACTTTAAAATTACATATAGCGCCATCTATTAACTGGAATTAACGACAAAATATTAGAAATGTAATGCAGTAATGAAAATGACAGCGCCATCTATTAGCTTCGTTGACCATTTATGCTCGTTGACATTAAAATCAAGGGTGCCTGAACGAAGGACACAAATACGATGGGTATCAATGCTCCCGTTTTCACAAAGATGGCTGCTATATATATCACAAAGATGGCGCAGAGCCCGTTTTCTTCCAGGTGTAATTAGTAATGTTCTGAGGGGAGATATCCAATATCTAAAAAGAATACAGTTAAAATAGTAAAACTTCACTACGATAAAAACTTGTATAAAAAATTAAAAACGTGTACTAAAAATGCTTAATGAATTAAAAAAGAAAAACCAAAATAATTTATTTTTTAAGTACTGCAAGCACGTGTAGAGTAATTGTTTGTAAAACTTAATCATTTGAATGAAACTTGGCACGCAACTTCTTATTCGCACACTAAAAATTCAGTAGGATTAAGTCCTAAGCTAATATAACCTAACCTAATTTAATCTAGTCTAACCTAACCTACCATACCATAACCTATCTTAACCTAACCTAGATGTTTATATACGCCGAGTGCTTACAGATTCTGAAGAGAGTGGATTAAAAAAATGTTTTACTAAATAGAGTAGGTTTAGTTCATATTGTTATTTTACCAAATTTTAGTTTCTTATTAATCAATATCAATTTTTATGACTCCCCCCATGCCTCCCCCGTAGTTTGAAGTTATCATAATTCTATTGTGTTTTTAGTCGGTAAGTAAAAAATATGCGTACCAAGTTTCATTCCAATAGGTACGGTTGTTCGGAAGTAATTCTATAAAGTATTCTAAATTTTTTTAATTATTTTCCGTCTCAATTTTTTGTGGAAGTGGGGATGAGAAGGAGAGGCAGGACACTTTTTCAGCAGCTTAGTACAACCGTGAAGTAATTCCAAGTAATTTAATATATATTGGCATATTTTGCAATATTTTACATTATTGGGGTGGCGTGTTATTTGTTATTCCTGGGGATAACGAGTTAGACGGGCCCAAATATTTTGAAGAAATTCGTAAAAAGTACAGAATATCCAATTTGGAATCCTCATAGTTCACTTTTCTGAACGTCAACTTGTTTTTAAATTTTAACATTATGTCGTTTCTTCAGAGCCATATAAACATATTGATATTTAATAATTCAAAAGAGTATTTCATATAAACTTCTAGAGAGGGTTTTCATATAAACTTGTTGATTAAGACTTGTAAATAAATACGTTTATGCACAAATTATTAGTGGTATTGCATCCCCCAAAATGTTTATGCAGACAGTATTGGTTGTTAACTATCAAGACATATACGTGTATCACTGTACCAATTCAAGTTTCTGCGCATAACAGTTTTTGAGAAAAATGGTTATATCAGACGGATAAGCGGATGGATACGGAAGTGATCTTGTAATGGTTTCCTTTTTTTCTTTTTGTGATACGACACCCTAAGAATATTGAGTATGCTCACTCTCAGTGCGATTCAAATTGCCTTATCGATCGTGCTGTTATGGTTATATCATACTTACCAATAGGATATAGCGACTAATGTAATAAAATCGTTCGTAAATGTTATGTAATAATATTTATTAATAAATAATAATTTAAGAAGTAATAATATATTTAACCTTAAATCATAATAATAAAGGCCATTTATTACTATGGATATCACAATTTTTTGTTTCATCGATTTTTAATCTCCTGCGGGAACCAAACTTTTGGGGAAAGTTACGAGAGTAAACGCTAATGGAAGTTAACTCGATCGGAACAGTCATTAATCATTACTCTGTTTTATATCGTACAAATGTAATGAGGGAAAAAAGAAACAAACTGAAAATGATTAATCAATTTGATAAATGCAGGGACTCGTTTTTGTAACTCTGTGGATGACGTTGAATTAATCGTAAATGAAATGAATTTGTTTTTATTCCAATTTAACATCGGTGAGGTGCATTACTAAAAGTTAATTTTTGAGCATTTGTAATCATGATCGAATAAATTTGTAAAAAAAGATTGCATATCAATAAATGACAAAAATAATTTCTAAAATAATTTTACATTGAAATTATATGGTACATCTGTCTATAAATATAAATAAAAATTGCTTGGCCACCTAAAAGAGTTTCTTAAATGGTTTCCCCAGTTTCCAATCGCAATCAGAGAGTTGAAGAGTTTCATTAATATTGAATTGTTTTAAAAATGTATCTTCATTTTTCATAATATTAGCAGCCCTTGACTCTGTTGAGCAGGAAACTCTTGTATATATTTCGGATATTACTCGCTCAAATACTAATTAAATATTGAACTATTCTACCTGTTAATTTATGTCATGATGGTTATTTTTCGGTAATGAAGGCTTAAAGTGTGGTTTTAAAGTTGTCAGAAAATAATGTAACTCTTAAAATATGAATGGAATGCTTTTCTTTTTATCCAACCCATCTGTCTGATCATCAGTAGGGTATAGTTTTTTTATTAGTTATGGTGATTGGGTCAACGAATTTCGACTACATGTGTAAAGTCATAGAAAAAGTATCCATGTAAACATAAAATATGAATGTATGATAAATTAAAACAAAATACTTTTTTCATATAAACAACTCAAACGTTCATCTCTGCCACTCTCTATTGAGTAGGGAAAAAATCTTGGTTATTTAAAACGGAACCATTATATTGTCTACAGCATTTGCCGTGGAACACATATTATATGTTTTTGAATATTTTTACTCTCACATTTTTTCTTCTGTTCTTTTTAAAAGAATCTTTTTTATTTTGTGTTTAAAAAATTATTTCGTTCTGCACGTTTGCAAAATAAAATAATTGTTTCATTTTCTATATAAGTGAATATGGAGTTTTTTTATATCGGTCTTTATGTGGATTTACTCGCATTTTTGTTTGAGTCTGCATATAAGTTAGTCATGCAATTTGTGTAATTCTTAATCTTGTCCCTTATATTTTCTTCCTTTTAATTATGATTATAACGAACTTTTAAAATGTATTATGTAAACGTTGCCTATTTGGACTACGCTTGGGTTAGAGTGAATTGACAGGTCTCAAACTTATAGTTTGGTAGGTTTGCTATTGATTAATGCATATTTTGACTGTTAGTGATAACATCTTTTTTCTTGTGCTTCGGTTTTTATTTCAATCTATGCCAAGTCCTTAATCATAATTTCTTTTGCAGGATCAGCTGTTACAGCATCGTCTTCTGTGATTAATCTGAAAGAAGTATTGAATCGGTGTTATTATTTAACTTGGTTCATCGGGTGGTTATTTATGATTTACGATGGTTTTTCCCAGTACATTGAAATATATGGAAAAACATTTTTTTTAATCTGTTCTTTCCTAAATATTAGATGTTAACTATTTGGTCCAAAATTTTGATGTTTTTATGATATGATATTTTTATTTTAAAGAAAGATTCAAGTGGAAACTGTGTTTATTTAATAGCTTAACATTGGACGACATAAGTTTTTCCAATTGTATGATTGCAAGTAATGATGTTTTTCTAAATAAACACATCGAAAATGTGGCGCCACGTAACCCAAGATGTGATGGAAGAGATATAGATCCAAATAAAGTGCGTAGACGTGTAAAAGAAATAGTTGCATTACAGAAGTGATAATTATCCAATTATTAATTATTTATTAAGATAATTATCTAAAGGCATATATTTAATTATTATTAAGATAATTATCTAAAGGCGTATTTTTAGAATTTAACTTCACGGCTTATAAGTATAGTAATTTGGTAAATACGGAACAAATATTAAATTTACCTTTTATCTAATATTCCTTGTATCTCCGCGATCGACCTTCCCTTAGTCTCTGGCACGTATATCCACACGTAGATTGTGGCCACAGTGCAGTTGAAACTAAAAAGCCAGAAACAGTTGTGCATTCCGAAAGTCTTGACGAGACTATCGAAACTCTTCGTCATGATGAAGGCCACCACCCAGTTGAAAGTGATTGCGAGGGTTGAACCGATATCCTTCACGTTGAGGCTGAAGACTTCGCCCGCTATTACGTAGGGTATTGGTCCGTATCCTAATACCAAATTGAAATTAGATTGTAATATTTATGTTTTTGAAAATAACATGAAGGAATTTTGATACTGTTTGTAATATTTATTTTTTTTTAATTTTTGCGATAAGAATATAAAAATACTCCTAAAAACATTGCGCGCGTCAGCTCCGACGCGTTACTGTAGTTTACTCCTTATTACGATTGTTTTAGAATGTATAAAATAGGTAAAACTATATATAAATATGAATATCATGTATCAATATATCTCCTACCAATAAAGCAGCGTTCGTAAGAACCGCATTCGCTCAACTGTTATTTCGTTGACTTACGTTGCAAAACTGGTCTCCATGAATTTTTTTTAACGGGATAATGTAGAACCTTTGCCTATCCTGAAGGTAGTTTCTAAATATTGATGAAAGCATTTTTGAAATCGGATGAGTAGTTTTAGATATTATCTCCTATATCCAAACTTATAAAATTTGTCTTTTTTTATAATGTATGAACATTTTTTTAACGGAACAATGTACAATTTATATTCATCCTGAAGGTCCTTTCTAAATATTGGTGAAAGAATTCTTGAAATCGTATAAGTAGTTTCGGAGATTACATCACATACATTCAAACTTACAAACTCATACATCTCATACATTCAAACTCACAAAATTTATTATTTATGATGACTTTTCCCAGTTTATAATATGAAATTTTTTTAACTGTATAATATTCAACCTATGTCCATCCTGAAAATCGTTTCTAAATATTGGTGAAAGAATTTGGGAAATCGGATGAGCATTTTCCGAGATAAGCACCTAAACTTACAAACTGTTACACCTTTTTTCATACCAGGCATTATATATGAAAATCGATTCTAAGGAGAAAACTCCAATAATAAAGAATTATTACGTGAATTTATTGTTGGTCATTAACGAAATAAATCACGGAAGTCGTCTAGGGTTTACAACAAGATGTCTATGTTAATTTGTAAAATTATTTTAAAATGTTAAATAATAGTATAAAATATGAAGTGTTTCTAATATATTCGAAATAAAGAACTCTACCCAAATTATCCGGAGATATATTATTTAGTTAATGAACAGTTGTTTGAAAAAAAAAGGAATATAAAGGTTGATGGATGGGCCACATGTCCATCCAACTGTCACAATATTGCCTTTTCTCAGTTTAAGATCTTTATCGAGGCACTACCTTACGTGAAATATGGATAAAAATGTTAAAATGAAATAAAGGTTCCATTTACCATTTTTCATTTTAAGCTCCGCTTAGGAAATATTAAGCGTTAAAATGACTTAATTAAATGTGGATTTGTTTTACCACAGGTTTGAAAAAATTCTAGATATTAGTATTTGATAAGAGAAATTCTAGATATTAGTATTTGATAAGAGAAATTCTAGATATTAGTATTTGATTAGAAATTTCAGTTAAGCTTTTGTATTTTAATTACCTTATATATTTATGTGAATAGTTACGGAACTCTACCTCATGCGTGTTCCAATACCTAATTAATCGGTTTTAATTAGCCATTGGGTCTTGTTTTAACTGTTTTAATTAAATTTCTATAAGCTTATAAATAAGGCTTTTATTTAATTTTTTTACCATATTCGTCTACAGTGGGATTGGCCGTAACAATTTTATTCTCATTGTGCAATTAATAATTAAGGTGAAAATTCAATCGTTCTCTTAATAATTTATTGAGTGGGCTAATAAGTTTTTAATCCCGAGTTGCTGTCAACAATTTTTATTAAAAATTTTACATGTTACATTAAATTTAATTTACGTATGCACCATTATTATCTACTACTTGCCGCCATCTAGTTGGCAGTGACAATATGCCTTTCTTGTTAAATTCCGGTGACTTTGATTCAAAAAACTTTGTGAGATCGTTTTGGAGATCTTTAATGTTGAATTTTTGTTCCCTTAAATGGTTACTTAGAGCCCTGAATAAATGGTAATCAGTTAGCGCAATGTCCGGCGAATATGGTCGATGAGTGAATAGAACCTAGCCGAGCGCTTCTAATTTATCACGAGTACGTTTTGCAACATGTGGTCTAGTATTATCACGTAGAAAATAAACTCGATCCTGTTGACTACTCAATTTGTTAGCTAATCGGTCCAATTGTTCACAATAAATATTTGCATTAATTGTAGATCCATCATTTATTGTCATGAATAATGTCCTTGATATTCCACCAGCAGCTGAGCACCACCTTTTTAGCACTTATTTCAGGTTTGGATACTGAGACTCCTGTTTCTCCGATAGCCATCGCTAGTTACTAACTAATTCAGTTAGTCGAAGTTACGTTTCAATGTCAATAACTGTTGACAAGTATCAACTCTTCACTGAAGGTAATATGATGACAACTTGTGGGATATCCACACACCGCATTTTGAAACTTTTCCCAATTTGTGCAAATTTTTTTCTATGGTGCCATGACTGCAGTGTAGCTCATCTGCCATTTGACGAGTCGTTAGTCAAGGTTCATCCTCAATTAGGCAGTACGGGGTTCGTCCTCAAGACCGTAGTCCTCATTCTTGAACTTTCTGAACCAAATCTTTGCTGTAACGTAAAACACCGTAGATTTGCCCATTGCATGACATAAGTTACTTGTAGCAGTCTTTGCATCGCGACCCAGGTAAATTCTATTACAATCCGTATTTGAAATCGATTTAAATTCATTATTTTTTATATAATTCACTTAAAACTTCGGCACTGTGGTCAACTGAACGCACTTTGGTCTATTTATTCCTTACAATGTTGATGGATGGGAGGATGGGATCCTTCTAGAAGTTTTGAGACTCTTTGTAGAAAAGTCGAGGTTGTAACTAAAAACTGATTAGCCAATCTAATATTTAGGAAGTTCTCCAATCAGTTGAATGTCAAAATTTAAACATTTTTTTATATCTGTACTAAAGTGTGTCATGAACTAAACGAATAAAAAAATTTCAATTTTAAAACTTTGTTTTTAAATATTCCAAAATTTTAGTCGACTAATAGTTAGTTTAAAGTCGTTAAGTTTTTTTTGTTTTTTTTTATTTTGAGACTCTATGATTTAAAAATTTTAATTATACATATATAACAATTTAAGCGCTTCTTATTGACTGATTAAATACAAAACTAAAAACTCAATTTATATTCCATATTTATGAACTTTTTATTGGAAAAAAATTAAAGAACATTTACGGCTGGTTAACAATTTAATATTTAAGAATGACTTTAATAAAATTCTGCAAAAAGTAATCAAAAATAGAGTTGTGGGAAAAGATAGAAAATAGAGATGAACGAAGCGATTTTTTTTGAAAAAGAGAAAATAAAGAATATGAATTCAAAGTTTTTTCTCACATTATTTTTACTTCTAAACTTATTATATCTCAATTAACACAAAAAGTGGATCCATCACGGGACTTCTAGCAGAGGTGGAACTTCAACATTTTTTATTTGAAACATTTTTATATTTTTACTTGAAATATTTTTATCGGAACGAAGTGAAAAAAAAATAAAATTTAACTCTGCGAAAGTAAACAATTACTAAGTAAATAATAATAATATTTAAAGTAAATATAGGAAATAATTATTAAAGTACAGTAAAATCCGTTTAAGATGATTTCAAAGTGACCCAGCCAAAAAGGCGTCTCAAGCGAGAAAGCGTATTATGTGGGATAAGGAAAATAAAACGTATTACGTACTAATTTTGTGTATGCATTGAATTATATATTTATAAAGTTAGAAAGTTATTATAATGTATGTATTTTTAAATTACGTGATATCATAGTGTATTATTAGTTATAATTACGTTATTTAAAGTAATCACTTATTTTGGTTTGACAAAAAGATTTTGATGCATTATCAATTACAAGATTTTCAATATATTACAGTGAGTCTTCGCTTTCACCCAAAGTATGTACCTTACATAGCGCCATAAATCGTTAACTGCTGATAATGACCGGACGTTTGACAATCAATCAACATCATTTAGGGCCATTATATTTTATATTTATATATATTTTTTGTGTATTACTCACATCTTCAACAAGATCTTCAATCGATTCGATTTCGTAGGGCGCAATATTGTCATCAATGGAAAAATATCCAGGAACACCTTGCAGTATCACGGGTTCTTCTTCTCATTCATTCCACGACGTCGACTTCGTTACATCTATAACCTGTTTACTTGAAACAATTTTGTATGGTTTTAGGCTTAATTGCTCCCCATGCCGCTGCAATATTTAGGATCGCATCATCACACAGTCAGAGGTTGTTTGCTACCAGGATCTTCCATTTCTTTAAGATAGCGATGTATCAGTCGTGTTCTATAACCTTGTTTAAGGATCTTTATAATGCTCTGATCTATTGGTTGCAACTTGATTGTTGCATTTGGAGGAAAGAAAACAAGCTTGATATGCTTTAGCTATACAATTTTACGGTGAGCGGGGCAGTTGTCGATGAACAGAATTATGCGTCACATTTAATCTGGAAGTGATCATCTAAAGTTTTTAACGAGTCGACGAAACGAAGGCCGGTCATCCAAGCTCAAGATTGTGCATCATTGTTACAGGGAGCGATCTTACGTTTTTGAAGTAACGTGGATTTTTCACCTTACCAATCATTAGCAAACGTGCCATAGGTCAGGACAGTCAGTCTCTCTTTACTTGCTTTGCCACCATGGCAAGTATCTTTTTTGAAAACAAAAAATTTATTTGGCATCAATTTAAAAAAAATAAACCGAATTCATCTGCGTTAAAAATGTTTTGCAGTTCATAATTTTGCAACTATTCAGAAAATGTTGCCATCCATGTATCAAAATCTTTTTGTGCCATTGTCTCCGATTCCTTACTGATTTGACGGTGCACTGTGCCGTGGCGATTTTTAAAACGATCCATCCAGACATTTAAAGCGTTAAAATAAATTATTTGTAAGCTTTCATCGATTTTACGTGCTTTCTCGCATAATATGTAGCCACTTATGGGTGTTTTAAAGCTAAAGTTTTAAAGCTCGTGCTTGATGAAGCTATTCCACAAAAAACTTTCTTTAATTTATCAAACTTTCCTAACTTTTGCTTTTTTCTTTTCACATCTCACATCAGTATTTTTCTTTAAACGCAGATAAATGCAGGATACGCGACACAACACGTAAGGCAAAAAATTAATCCAGAAAACGACTGCAGGTGGCAGGGCGTGTGATGATACGGGGGGGACAGCGCGGCTGGGGCGTACGGGGATGTGAGTAAGCGTTCTTGCGACCGGCAATCGCTCGCTCAGTTAGTCGCTGGCCGCTGCTCCGTGAGATAATATGTGTGCATAATATGTGAGCACAGAACAAATGGCGTATCAAACGGGATAACGAATTGTATTAAGCGTGAAAGAATGTATGAAAACGTGCCTTAAGTTGCAGCAGGGACTGACGTGAAATGGCGTATTATGCGAGAAATTATATTAAGCGTGATCGTATTAAGTTGGTTTTACTATATAAATACTTAAGTTTAATTATTAACAGTATATTATTATTATTATTTCAAATTATGTGACCCCCCTTTAACGTTTTAAAACAGTTTAATGCAACATACCGATATAAACGAGTAAAATTGTAATCGTTAGTAAATAAGAAATAATGCTGATCTGAATTAAGATCGATAATATCCGAAGCGGGCCGAATGGTGAATTAAGTCGGAAAGAGCCGACAATAAACGAAGCTGGCCGAATGACAAGGCGCGTCTCGCCATCAGAACATTTTAACTCCCATTCGAATGCGCCCTTAGATGTTTCATAACAAAACATCAATCTCAGGTTCTGAAATTGATTTTATTCATCCCGATATAATGAATACAGCCTAAGACATGATCATTTAAACATAAAAAATTAAGCATTAATTTTTTGGCGGTGTTTAATTCACGTATGTAAATTATTTGAAACTTTTATATCGAATGGTTGTAATATATGTAATTCATATTATTAATTTGCAAAACGCTAGTTATACCATAATTTTAAATATCATAATACCAGTCTGGAAAGAACCATAGAGCTCACTTGAGAACGATACAGAAAATAATTTTGGTTCCATATTTCTCTATACCAGTGCGATATTTTATCGATACTAAATAGTTAACTTCATTGAATGTAATGAAATCATGTTACGAGTGAACGTAAAATTCAATTAAAAAAAATTACGCGGTGTACTTATTATTTTTTATGAATAATTTAAATGTTTTTGTATAATAAACTACACTATATTTTGGCGTCATAAACAATGTTTAGTGATTACAATATGTAGGCTATGGAGATTTCATATGAAAAAATTACACCTGGGTAACTAAAGTTTTATTAATTCATAACTAGCTTGGATTGATAAAATCTTGCACGTTCCCCATTGAGTTGATTATAAAATATGAAAGTTGATTATAAAAGTTGATTACGAAATATATATGGACAGAAAGACAAATAATGTTAATGATTTAAATTTTTGAGAAAGGTACTTTAGTTACCAATATATATTATTATAACCACATTTGAATAATTATAATTGTGAAACTAAAAAATAATAATTGTGAAACTTACCAATACTGTACATGATCATATAAGCGACCAATACGATGATTGGCAGTACCTGCAGCTGATCCGCAAGTGCACTCCCGATGTATTTTAATTTGAAGAATGTGCCGAATAGAGCCTGAAATTTTTTTAGAGAGTGGCTAATATATCATACTGCAGAAAGTTGTCCTAGTGGAAATATGAACCAAATTAAAAGAAATGACTTTGTGCGTGTTAACAAAATTAGTAAGCGATGCTGATAAGATATATTAAAAAGTAACTAAAAATATAGCAGCTGTATAATTACTTAGAAGTAAAGTGAAATAGACAGATAAATGTGAAACGATTTCAATCAAAATTATTTTTCTGAGATGTGGGTATTATCCTTGATACAATTTTTTTTTGAAATTATCGAGTTCAATAAAGAAAAATTAAGATATTTTAAAACTTCTATTGAAACTCGTCTGGTTTCTTTAAAATATTATTCTCAAAATAATGAGTTTCTTTCACAGTAAAAGAATTTAATAAGTAAATAAAAGTGGGCTGGACCAAAGACGACATATAAAAAATGAAAATAAGTTTATCGGTTAAATTATAATTGACTGAACTGAGAGGTATTTTATGATGATGAGAGTGAACTAAAAGTATTGATTGAACTAAAAGGTAATTTGTGGTACTTTCGTACTAAAACAACTTTCAATTAAAGACAATTATATTAAAACAGAATTAGGTGTCCGGTGAAACGATATGGATAGATTAAATTTTTTTGTCCATGTTATTAGAAAACGAACTGTATTTGATGCACTGTTTTTTGCATGATACATTAGGTTGGCAACTAATAAACCTGTCGCATTTTTTCACGCGGTTTTTGGAATATTATAGAAATTTATCGGACATCTTAATTGGGTATATAAAGATTACCAACTGAGTTTTGGCGAGTAAAGAAAAAAAAAATGGAAATTTCGCTTAATTAAAATTTTAAGGGAACTTAGAGTGCTTTTAATTCATGAATTCCGAAAAGAGAATGCAGAAAGACGCAATATGTGTACAACGATGTGTGATAGTGGTCCCTCCTATGATACGACCAAACATTGATTTCTAAAATTTCAATAAGGGAATATTTCCGATTCTATTCCCGTGTTCTTATACTGCTATACAAAAAATCTATATGCCTTGGAATGGAAGTGAAAATATCAAGTGTAGCTACTACACGAGCTAGCATCTTTTCAAATTCAGAAGAGCTGTATTGTCACTGTATTTCCTCCTTTATGGCACTCTGTGATGTTTTACCGTCCGACTATCGCAGTTAATTGTTTATGTGACAAAAATAATAACGCGGATCGTCTTAAGTTCAGTCCAGTTTATTAATCAATTTCCTAAGAATTTTACAAGGAAAAAATTTTATCCCCGTATGCACGTAGGCCGTAAGCGATAGATGACTGTGAATTTAGAGGTGGGTTTATTACATATGTAAATATTTTAGTAAAATTACCCAGGATATAGCCATTCCAATACTGGAAATGAGAAGCAAAGGTTTTCTTCCTAATCTATTAATGACCAAAGGCGTAATACAGCTGGCCAGGAACTGGACGGTACCAGCGGCCACGCTTGCTACTGCAGGGCTGATGTTCGTCTTTGCAGCTCCAAAAATGGTCATGAGGAATATCATAGTCACATCGATAGCCGCAAGTTGTTGGAACATCACGAGAGCGCAGGCGATGACGAGTCCTTTGACATTGCTTTTCGACGCAATTAAATCCTTGAGTGTTCCTTTTTCTTTTGAAGTTGCAAAATATTCGGCTTCAAGTTTCTCCAGTTCTTCTTTGACGTCGTTTTTGCCTCGAATAAACTGTAGAGCCAGCGTCGCCTTTTCTCTTTTTCCTTAAAAATAAAACGCGTGGTACTGTGTCAAACTAAATATATCATATTTTATTAGAGAAAATAATATTTTTCAAGTCTATATGCGTTTTTATTAATGGGGTATTTGACACATACAATTAAAATAAACGTTTAAGTAATGTCTAATATAGTCTAGGTATAGGCCAATAATATTGAACACGACTGCATTTAATTAAATAAAAACATTTTAATTTGTCAAGTAAAGTATCGTTTTTTTAAATTTGTACCTCACATTTTGCCAATACAAAACCACCAGTGCACTAGAGTCTGTGACGTTACGTTAATCTAAACAACTAAATCTTGCCTTGAGTTATCGCGTTGATTATGGTAGATACGCATTTCTAAAAATGTTTATCAACAATTTTTGCATTGACTGGTACTTCCATTCCACCACATGGAATGGTTTCACAAAAGCTGATAGTCCAAACTTTCCGAAAGTGGATTATATTATTATAGCAAACTTATTTGTTTCCAACTTTTGTTCAACAGAATTCAGGAATGTAAAGAATTAATTGTAAACATGTTATAATGAAATATATATTTCCTAACGTTATAATAATGCTAAGATAGTGATGTACTTTCTTATTTGCGAAGTTAAGTTCTCCGGCGTTAAAATAATTGGTATGTTACGTATCTACTTGTTCTATCATTAGATTAAATATCGATGTTCTAGGCTGTTAAGCATCTACATTTAATCTAACCTAGAGTCGAGGGTCTCATTTAAGATTTTAATATGAGACAAATAGATATTTGAGGTAGATACTTATGTACTTAATCATTAATACAGAGAAAGTGAAAAAAGTATTTCTATATAAATTTAAATACGTACAATTAAATGAAACTACGTGATGTAGTATTATTTCTACTTTCTTTAATTTCTTTACCACGACCTAGGTTTCGTTGTATTACAACATCTTCAGATGGGATATTAGCAAAGATGTCCTTTGCTTATGATGCCTTAAAATAGAATTAGAAATATTGATGAATTATCCAAACTGTTTTTCCAACAGTAGGGCACATAAAGCCGTTAAGTCATATTTTTAAGAATAATTTCGAATATATTAAGATTGTGTGCGTAGATTAAATCGAAAGTGACAGTTTAACGTATTTTAACGCACTTATTAAGGTAGCTGTAAATAATATGAATGAGAAAACTAAAGAAAAGTTAGCAAAGAATATTTATTCGAAAAGTTATAATAAGTAAATAAGGGATTTTTAACATATTTTTAATGATAATAATAATGTAGATATTTTATTCATGGCTAATTTTTTGAAAACCTGTTTAATATTTAGCTCATTAATATTGTTATTAATGAACTATTTGATACAAAAAAGTGTTACTAATGCTTTTATACAAAGTTACGGTCACTATAAGTGGCTAAAGGCAATTACGCTACTGCTTATATTAGTCAATCGGTGCTTATCGGTGCATATCATGAAAAATGAAACAAAATCTTTAAAAAAGTAGAGAAAATAATAAAATAACTAAAATTGTAGGTCAAAAGTCTATTAAGATGTTTTGAAAATCCACTAACTTTTGTTAAGATACAAATACATAGCTTTGTCTTTAAAGTAAATGATTTAATTTAAAATTATGGGATAGGAAATTTAATTATGTTCTGTTAATTGGTAATTAGTACAGTATTATCTTTAAAAGAAGAAATTAATTAAATTCTTCAGTAATTTTCCCTCTCTTTTTGTTTTGACAATTTTAGATATGTAAGA
Source organism: Druceiella hillmani (assembly GCA_039881145.1). Classification (NCBI taxonomy): domain Eukaryota; kingdom Metazoa; phylum Arthropoda; class Insecta; order Lepidoptera; family Hepialidae; genus Druceiella; species Druceiella hillmani. The sequence goes on along the minus strand of JAYKKI010000021.1, from coordinate 16,783,205 downwards.
AATAGCATATAAATTCTATCAAAATTTGCTTTTCTGTGATTATCATTGAACTTAATTCGGTAGAAATGGCTCTAATTCATTCAAAACATCCAAATTCATGGACATTTTACAGTACAAACAGGTATTACGAAATTTAGAATCAATTTATTCGATACCGTTGTCGTGGATAAGCAAATGTAAACATTCGTTCGAGGAAACGACCGTCCATCTTTGGAGAAAGATATATATGTCGATCAAAAAAGGTTTATATTGTATTTTGCCACATAATCTAGAATCATTGTTTTATATATATATACATATAATTATAATTATATATATATATATATATATATATATATATATATATATATATATATATATGTTTTTAAAATTATATATATATATAATAATATATATATATATAATTTTAAAAACAAATATAGTTTGATTAGTACATACAGATTATAATTGAATACTGTTAAAATATTTAGTCTACTTTAATGTCGCTCCTTCCTATATAATTCTTGTAGTCTAAGGGTGAGGGGTATATACTTATTCTGCTCGGTGACATTAAGAGTTGTACTGGCTATTTATCCGGATAATCATCCACGCGGGTCCATCAACTCAACATTAATTCAACAAATATTTAATACTCACAGATTACTTTTAAATGGGTAGAATGGAGAAGTCAACGCAACTTTCACGGTGGGCAGTAAAAGTATCTTTTTTATCACTTCAGTGTACAAAATGCAAATATTTTAAGAACAAATAATAAAGTTCTTATCTTAGTCTCACAAATACAAATAGAATGATCGAATGAGCAAAACAGACGATTATGTTTTCCGCTCCCCGCTAAGTTGGCTGTTGACGCACACACGTATAAATAATTATCCTTGCGTCTCCAGTAAACAAGCCTGCACCAGCGAGACGGTGGTGGTGGACCTTTGTGGTATTAATCTGTTGTAATTTTTTCTCTTTGCTTGTCTCAGCTATTTTTCTCGCAGGCTATTAGTGTCATAAAGCTAAAATTTGGCGTGGTTTACATGTTTATAACACCTATAAAGTTATGAAAAACAAAATTTTTCAAAAATAGGGTCCTCCCTTACGTGAAGTCAGAGTGAGTTTTTTTCGCCTACTCCCTTGTGTAGGGTATCGCCGAATCGATCTTTTAAAAATATTGTGTGTATCTCATTATCATTTTTTGATAAAGGGGTCTGTTTTCAAAATATTAGGCTCAAAAGGGGCCATTTTTGTTACAATTAGATGTCTTCACCTTCCACATGTTAACTGCTATTTTTGAATAATTGAAAATATTCAGAATAGTTTTGTATAAAATGAAATCTGCTAGTTTACGAGTAATAGTTAACCAATTTACGACATGCGGTTTTTATTGTAAATAGTTTATAGAAACGCCATAGAAATGACTTAAATCAACCGCAAAAATATCTTTGTATTTTTAAACGTATATTTATTATGTATGTGACAAATAGGCGATATACTTATATATTTCCATAGGGAGAAACAATATTAGAACTTCTAAATAGCTTAATAGAAATATTATGTTCGTACCATGAATACACTTAATGTTTATATGCACCAAAGTGTTACGGAACCCTCGTAATGCGAGTTAATCAATTTCAAGTAGTACGAAGCGATCAATTTAATAGGTTATTTTTTTATTTGTATTTAAAATTATATTTTCATACCGACTTTATGGTGTAAATACTTAATTTGGATTCTTATTGGATGCTTTTTGAATGATCCTTTTCATTTATGTTTCTCGTTCAATGTTATCCTTACATGTTTTGATATATTGTTCTTTGGTAAATATACCATATATTGTATATTGTTTTTTTATTTATATAAAAAATATGCTTTATTAGCTTAATTCTCTCTGACTAAAGTAGAGTTGCTAAGGTAACTTTCCAATTCCAATTTTTCAAGTAAGATTAAAATTTATTAAATTAGCTTAGCTAACTATTGTAAATGATCCCTTTTCGAAATCATATTTGGTTTTACATATTTTTATAGCTTTAATTTAGAAACTTACCATACATGACATAGTAGAGTGGTGTTTCAGGCATGAACATGAAGAGGACTACAAAGACAATAGAGAAGGTTGTACAGAAATAGTTGACGTGATCGTAGGACAAGAAAGGGCCAACTGCGTACACCAAAAGCGACCCCAGCATTCCGAATATCAGTAGAAAGGTTAGTAGGGGCCCTCGTTTCTCATCCTGAAAAATATATTAAAATCTTTTGAGCGCAAAGTTCTGAGAAAAGGAGTTTGATGACTGTTTTTTAAAATAGACAGTGTTTGCATCTAAGATCGTAAACCATAATACAATTTGTATTAATTTATGATAATTATTCTTATTTTAAATCCTTTAGTGAAATTATTCCTGTTTATTTTCATGAAATTTCTTATAAAATTTACAGGAAAAAATATGTTTTTATTTACATAAAAATTCCTTTCATAGTAGGGATTTAAATACAATATTTGCCTTTGCCGTGTTGAGGTAGTGAACGTTTTTGATCGACTTCTTTTAAGTTAATTGTTTAGTTTTGAAGATGGAAAGGTTCGCTTCCCCCCGACCATCCTTTGGTGCAAGTTGATACATGGTTAGGAAGCCAACTTGGTGCATAATTTTTGTAACACGATTCAATTACTTTAAATATGAGAAATAGCATCAACTTTTTTTGAATATTGGATATATTTGGCGTTAATTTTGTAGAAATTCTGTAGTATTATTTCTATTTTCTTAAATGTGTAGTATTATTTCTACTTTCTTTTAGTTCTTTACCACGATCTAGGTTTCGTTGTATTACATGTCATATTAGCAAAGATCTTTGCTAATATATCTTAGCCCACCTGAAGATGTTGTCATACAATGAAACCTAGGTCTTGGTAAAGAACTTAAATAAAGTAGAAATAATACTACATCTACGATTTTTTGGCGTAAAACGAGACCGCTGTAAAACTAGGATAGTTTACGGCGATCTCGTTTCCCAAACTAAGCTAACTACAGGTGGTTAGTTTATTTTGAATTAAAGTATGGCAAGAGCATACCTAAGTAAAGCTCATTCTTAATAAAAAAGAAATTATATGAATAAAATAACATGAATTACTAAAATTAATAACATAAAATTATTGGCGTATGTCTCATGGGAGTAATTTTACAATTCTTATCTACGTATGTGTTTACTTTGGCGCATTTCTGAGATTATTTTTACGCCATAAATTATTGATTTACCAATTTGTAGAGTAAATCTATATATTAATACGTGAAAACTTTGTACCCGTTTTTAAGCATATAGCGCGCACGGAGGAGTGTAAGATTTGGTATAGTTACAGTTTATATGGAGTAGAAGTGCAGGAAGGTTTATATATAGTATGTGTTAAAAATACATTAAAAGATTCATTGTTTACGTTCATACTGTCAATATCAAATACATATTAGTCTGTGGTCAAACAGTCGCACAGAGTAGATATTCTAGTAAAATAATTTTAAAATGTCAGATTGACTGAATGAATTTCATGTAAACGAATAATGTTCAAACTTAAAAATTTGATGAATTACGGTCGAATTTCGACCACTAGAATTTAATAATTAGGTAATTAACGAATAATTACAAAATGAAAGTTTGCAGTCTACCGTGAAAGTGGGCATTATAATAGAAATATGTAATGTAAAACCACAATCGGCTTTGCTTCCAGCTTTACGAATGATAAAAAAGAGATGGCTTCTCTTCAGTGAAAGAGGTGAGGTGATTTAAGACTTTGCTTTTTAATAAAAGAACAAATGAAGAATAAAAGTAGAGTTACAGTGCGATTGTTGAATTAAATTTTTAATCTATAATACATACTCGTGTCTACAGTTGTAGTCATAATAGTTAGTAATGTTTTTATATACAATTTACGAAGAGATATTAGAAAAGCAATACTTGCCTCAAAATATACGACTAAATTTCACTTTACCAAATGCGGAGTATAATGATAAAATTAGATTTTTAACAAATTCACTTTAGTGTACATTTGTACAACCTTTTAATTCTAAAATGAAAGTGTAAATGGGCATCATTTTGGTTTCCTATAAAATAATTACATTTACCTTGTCTAATTTTTTCCGATAAAATATTTAAAGGTATAACTAAAAATAACGAAATTAAACAGACATATTTTTCAACGTAAATGTATTGTAATATTAATCTACTAGCGTGACCCGTGCGAAGTCTTCGCATTATAAATTATTCAACTCAATTTAATAAATCAAAATTGATTGCAGGTATTCAATTCATTTCTAATTTTGCACACTGCTTATTACGTTTTTATTTCATTATGAAGCTCAGATGACAGATCAAACAAATATTTTACTAAAATTGACATATAGAGGCGCAAGTATCAAAAGCATTGAGCTAAAGCGCCACTTTATTTATACGTGAGTGGATTTGAAATTAAACAAAACTTTTACCGACCGTCAATCATATTGACTTTGAGCCGTTAGATGGCAGCATTGCTGTTTTGTGTATATAATTTTAATAATTAATTAATTTGCAAAAACAAAAGCAATAATAAATTTTTTAGTTGTGGATGCCGGTAGAGCAAGCAATTATCTATAAAATGATATATAATTTATGTGGATTAGTTGTGAGGTTTTTTCTAAAAAAGGAGAGTAACATCTTAACCTTAGCGTATTAATATATATGATGATGATGATTATGATGATGATTATTTATGTATTGTAATATTAATCTATTATTGTAATATTAATCTATTATTATCTATCATTTAAATAATTATTTCGACAGGAAGAACGCATTTGACAGTTGTAGTTAGTTCCGCAAACTGATGTATTTCAGTAATATCACCTTAAGTTCAATTTTTGTTAAATAATTTATATTATGATTAGACTGTTTCGAAACGTAACGTTTTCCAAACGAATTTAAACAGAACTAAATGATGTTGAATGTATTTGGCGTTAATTTTGTAGAAATTCATTATTCACAATGTTACCACAATATTTACCACGACCTAGGTTTCGTTGTATGACAACATCTTCAGGTGGGCTGTTAGCAAAGATATTAGCAGATATCTTTGCTAATAGCCCACCTGAAGATGTAATACAACGAAACCTAGGTCGTGGTAAAGAACTTAAAGAAAGTAGAAATAATACTACATCACGTAGTTTCATTTATTTGAGAACTAAATGATGACAAATTACTTAGTTGAATGTCATAGAGTAAAGCATGTCTTGTGCAAGCACTCCATTTGTTTATGGTTTTTGACCTAATTATACAATAAATATATCCTGTTTAATTTCAATTCAAAATTTTATTTACACTTACGCTTTCCTCATTGATCGAAATTTAGTAATAAAATATAAACTCAAATGGTCTTAAGTTTACTGAAGTTACTTGTCGTTATGTACTTCGTTTATGATGCTATAATTTCATATATCTTACACTTGCTACTTCAGAGACGTAGAGGAATGAAGCAGTAAATAGAATACCGAAGCCGAGTCCACCGAGGCTTCTTGCAACGTAGAGGCTGGCGATATTGGTGCCGAACGTAACCGTCAGGAGGCTTGCGGCCATAACGATGCCGGAAATCATGGTACTTCCTTTCCGTCCTACTTTACGGGCCATCAAACTGCCTAAACTTGGCCCTGTGGGAGAAGAATATTAGAAATACTGATTATTATTTGATTATTAAATCTTTAAATGCACTAAAGTAATATACAAATACACAAAAATAATGTTACTGGTTCTAGTATTAATAAATGTACTAAGTTGTGTTTTAACAAACACAATGTAAATACTCCTATGAAAATGAAGTAGAAAGGAAAACATTTAGTTCATATATTATTTCGATGTTGTTTCATGATAATAATATTTGAAAGGTAGGGCGTTATCTCAGGTTGTAAAATCTTTTAATCTAAGTGGAGGATAAAATTATAAGAAAATAATATTTCGATAAGAATATGCAGTAGATATCGCACAAGTTCCGCGAAAATTCTGTCTGAAAGCCGTTGTTAAATTAAAAGAAATATTTTTTACGCACTAGTAATTTTAAATGTATTATTGATCTTAATTTTAGAATAAAATTTAAGTAAATATATGTAAATGTATATATATATATATATATATATATATATATATATATATATATATATATATATATATATATATACAATTTTATAAATATAATAGATCTGTTTATATTTATAAAACTAGTCTTTATTTATCTTATTTTTTCATCAACATTTTTTTCTTCTCGTTGGGCTGTAAACGACAATATAGTGCTGTTGATAGCATCCACAACAAAAAATAAATAAAAAAAACAAAAGTCTTAACAATCAGCTTTTTGGAACTATGTAATGTGGTGCAAATAATAAATATGATGTTGGGAATCTGTCTTCGGTTTGTTAATAAATTTTTAGAACGTCTAAGGGCCCGTATTCGTGGCATTTTACCTCAAATATATCTCATTGTCATGATTACTGACGACTATCTATTGATTTCATATAATTAGTCTTATACCAGGCAATCTACATATTAAATCATATATCAATGAATATTAGGCACTGGTCTATCGAGAATAAAAAGCGTGTTCTCCCTCCTGTCGACTAGGTCTACTAGGCACTTTTTAAAGCAATATTTAATATACTTCAAATTGAAAAATATTATTCCGTTGCTTAACATTGCTAGTTGTTAGGTCTGCAATTATTTTCGATTTGTTAAACATTTTCTGAAGCTTAGTATGATCTCTGGCACCAGTTGAGGCTTAAAACGTTTTTAAAATTATTAAACAATTTAATTTATTTAGAGAATTTAATTCATATAATCAGAAAATTACTTGTGAGGATTTAAAATATCAACATAGTTACCTGAAACTACGTGGTTTCAAACTCAATTTTCTCTAATCGGTTTATCAGTTGAGGAGCAACATACATCATTCATCATCAACAGACATCATTCGATATTATTGTTATACATTTTTTGCCTCACTTCGTCTCAAAGTAGTTTCTTCTAATAAGCTTTTAGCCACAAGCTTGGAACTTTTATGAAAAGTTGTTAAAATTTCCAAGACATTTTATAATTGGGTATAATTAGGCAAAAGTGCGTTCGATTAATAATAGGTAGCGCTAAGTTTTGTGAAGAAAATCTATATCAAGTGCCCAGTCTCCTATTTTATGAACTTTATCTAGGGCACGAGATGACGACTGTTATTAATACTTGTAGTATATGTCATACCATGGTTGAGTGAACAGTATTTTGAGTGACGGTAAAAATGTGATTCAGGAAGTTCACGAAAGGGATCTAAACATCGAAGGCTACTCCGTTTCGGATGCCTTTTTGAATTAAATGTCAACCACTATGAGATCTACCTGAAGAAAATTCTCGAATTACTACTCGTCAATTGATTGGGATGCTTCATTGCAGTCACGTCATAATAAAGACGGCGTTTATATAAATTAGGAAACCACCATATTAGTCTTAGTTACCATATCAGTTTTAGTGCAGAATTAATATCGATGGACATTGTAACCTTAATTGGTTGAAGCAATTAGTAACATGTGATGAGATGTGAGTTACGTATGTTAAGAGGTGTGAATTACGTATGTTAACCGGCTTAGTGCAGGACAAATAGGAGTGTCAGTATCCAAAAACCAACTGACTATCATAAATGTAATTTGAGTTGTAGGTAGAAAAGTAAGGGATATAATTTCATTGGAAGTTTTTTCTGGAGGTATTCATGAAGAACGAAAAGATTTACTGTCAGAAATTGCATAAACTAGCTGATAAACTATATAGTCAACAAGAATGAGTTTATTGTCTCCGTGATAACTCCAGACCACGTGCTGGAAAATGTATTGGTACAAAATTACAGACGTTGGGTTGGGTTTTGCAAGTATATTCATCTTATTAATCTGCTTTTGGATCTATCATTATCATATATTAAATAAATTAATCAATCCAACATTTTCAAGGCTTATTATATTATCCTCTTTCAAAACTTTCAATCAAATTAAAACACGTAATTTTTCGTCTTTCGTGTTTCCTTTTCCTTTAATTTTCTAGAACTTTTGCCTACTCTTTCTTAATTTCCTAAGAATTCTAACGTTTATAAATTACAAGTCTTGACAAACAGAGCATTCTCAAAATTAAGTTCTCAACTAACGTTTTAATGTCAGTTATGTTTAATGTCATTTTTCCCAAAATATCATTCGGCAATAAAGCCAATTTGTTTTGTTTTATCATAATTATTGGTAAGAAATAAAATGTGTAATTGAGAAATATTCGCTTACCAAGTATTCCAAACATTATTGTCAAGGAACCACACCAGGATTCCTCGCTGGATGTGATTGCTCTTCCAAGAGGAGAATGCTGGGGATCTTCCAGCTTGGGCAGCATAGGAGCAGTCCAGCTCAGGATCTTCATGCCACATGCTTGGCCGAGGCAGGCTGGCGATAAGAAATACTTTATAAGAATAGGTTGACATTCTAAATCTGTTTCTGTACCTAATAATTATCTGTAGTAGAGAGTTATTACAAAAAAAATAATTAATTAAGTTTGAAGGAATACTAATAATTCGTCGTTTTTTACTTTATGTTACATAATGTTTCAAATTCTTTTGAAGATTAATCTGATGTGTCTATAAAGTGTACATAATTATTTTTTTTATTTACTAATTTTAATATATACAATTGATACATACAGAGGACTTATTACTGCGAGAAAAAATTGTTCCAGCTATGCTATACGAGCGATGAGGAATCCCGGGTCCCCGTGGTGTGCCGAGCCATCAATGGCCTTTTCCTTGTGATCAACCCTACACACCACGATTACGCTAATATGTGGGATTTAAAAGATAGAGAACAAAGAAGAGCCATGATTTATTTCTTCATGCAAATGGTATTATCTGTTACATGTAGCAGATCATACTATATGAAAAACGGTTTTAATAAAAGTTTTTATGAATCAGACTAAGTTAATTTATCTAGATTATTAGATCAACAATTCCCAATACAAAAGCAGAGATATACATTTTTTAAGGCTTAAAAAGTTAAGTTATATTGCAATCACAAAATAAATTTGCAAATTCTGACTTTATTTTATTAGAACATAATATAATTTAAATAAACAAAACGTAACAATCTATATTTTAATACCTATGCCTTATTATACTTTCGTTGGTTGTTAATGATATGTAAGCCTAAGTGAAAAAAATCGTATTTCAACAACATGCTCTTCCATAAACAATAAACAATCAATTTATTACTAAATGATAATAGTATCACTAACCTATTGCACTTATGACGTACTGTCTCCACACTTGACCTTGACCCATGGTTCTCCAGTTGTATTAAGATAAACGTTTAGGCCACGATTTAGCGAATCACCAATGTTCTTCAAATTTAAGTGATCTCTTCTATCCAAAGATAAGTGCCGGTTAAGATCTTAAATGTCATATATAACAGTGTATATGAAATATTATATTGTATCGATGTATAATGTATTGAAAATGTTATTTTCTTTATATTAAAATTAGTTAAATATTATCACGCTCTGAGAATATTAATTGCAATTGAAAACACTTTGCGTATGCTGTATAAAATAAATTGCAAAACTCGAATCAGAAGCAACTGTGTGTAAATGTAACTTGGATTTGTTTTTATAAAACTCTGCTTATCAAGAGAGATTAGATAACTTATTGATCTTTAATATATATGTGGATTCATTGCTTTTTTGTCATCCACTGAGTGAATCGTTATCTAGGTTGCCACGTACGGCTGTTCAGAATCAGTTCTTCGTAACGACGAATCGAATTGCGTAGAATTATAGAATATCTATACTTTTTATATTGATGTTTTTAAAAATCCACCGTTAAGAATTTGTTAAAGGAAAATTTATATTTACCATTCATTGATTTATAGAAGAAACTTAATTAGCAGTTGTACGACGTTAGGTTAGAGAGCGTATCTATAAGAACCATATGAGACCACAATAATTAATTAAAGTAATTATGAATTTTTTTTCTTCGTATATTCACTAACCTGAAATTTTGACTAAAGTGCCTTTGTTGCAAGTTTCATCCCGATAAAAAAAATAACAAATGTGGTTTTCAGGGCGTCTACAAATTTCGTAATAAGTAACATATATAAGTAACATGTATAATTAGCAGTTGTACGACGTTATGTTAGAGAGCGTATCTATCAGAACCACATGAGACAACAATAATTAATTAAAGTAATGATGGATTTTTTTCATCGTTCATTCACTAAACTGAAATTTTGACTAAAGTGCCTTTGTTGCAAGTTTCATTCCGATAAAAAAATAACAAATGTGGTTTTCAGGGCGTCTACAAATTTCGTAATAAGTAACACACACACACATATATATATATATATATATATATATATGTGTGTGTGTGTGTGTGTGTGTGTGTGTGTGTGTGTGTGTGTGTGTGTGTGTATGTGTGTGTGTGTGTGTGCGCGTGCGTGCGTGTATGTGTGTGTCTCTGTGTGTGTGTGTGTGTGGGTGTGCGTGTGCGTGTGCGTGCGTGTGCGTGTGCGTGTGTGTGTGCGTGTGAGCGTGTGTGTGTATATAATATACTTATATATTTAGTTTGGATTTGGCGTCTAGGTAGTATAAATAGTCGCAAAACAGTTGTCAGTTCATTTAACATGCAGACGAATTAAATTAAGAAGGCTTAACGTTAAAGATAGTAAAATTTATTTATTTTATGTGTGGTAAAAGAAACTATTTCAAAATTATAGATTATTTTAATTTTGTGACGTTATTCAGATGTACTTGTATTTCTAGAATGCAAAAAATATTTTATTTCTTCGTTTCTACAATCTCATTTATAGACATTCCTCTCTGCTCCGACTAACTCCCTCGTCCTAACGTACCTTGAATTATCATATTATAAACATTATTTAATTAATTATCTAATACCCTTATGTGAAGTATGAATTATTTTGCAATTAAATTAATAGGAAGTATTTTTATGTATAACAAGTGTGAGTAATCTCGATTTAGGAAATTCTTTTACGATTGGAAAGCGCAGAACTTCTTGACTTTTTTCTGCATTTCTTTATTATTTTATGTTGTTTTCATTTTCTTTTTAGAAATGTCTTCATAACGTAACCAATAATTAAACTTGATCGTACTCACTGGCTAACTTATGAGCAAAAGACAATGGAATATTGAAATATGAACTTAGTTACTGATGAAAAGTAAAAAGAAAAGTATAAACACTTTTTTTGTATTTATCATAAACTTTCACCCGAAAACCTTTCTCAAGATGTCTATCTATTACTACATTAAATCGTTTGATTAAACTGTAGATACAGACTTTTCAAAAGTACTTAGTAATTTTTCTTTTTTTTTTTTATAATTTTAATACGTGTGAAGCAACTCTACACTCTGATTAGATTGTGTGTCACTGATAGTATTGAATAAATAAAGTTCATGGCAGAACTTAAGTAATATATTTGATTTTTTCTTTTTCAAAACTTTCTTTAAAAAAATACTTTTACATTCCACTTAATCAACAAAACATTTGTTATAATAAGTGTCTAAAGATTGATTTATATTATAAATAATTTCCAAGGAATGGGATGTCGTTATGTTTCGGGTTTATTTTTCTTTTTAGTTTGATTAAAATTATTTTCTTTTTCAAGCATTGTGCGACACTCATAAAATATTCGAACGTAGTGATGCTACTACTCGTGTTCGGCAGAATTCCGAAATTATCTTGATTCACTTACCAACAGTACATTTTTAACAGAATATTGTTAACTTTTGTAAAAGGTTTAACCATGTAATAATTATCTTACTAATAAGCTATGTTAAATCAAATCCATAAATTTGTATTCATGTATATTCGTAGAAAATTAAAATTAAAATTTTATTCATAGCTATACCATCTTCTTTCTTTGTTTTATGACATAAAAATATTTTTATTGTTAGATTTTTTCAAAATGCACTCCAAATATAATTTTAACATATTTCTTCTAAAGTTTTAATATTAATATTTTAACACTAATAAACGAAAAGATAGAAGTAAAGTGATTACCGAAAGAAAATAATTAAAAATTAAAAGAAGTGATATAATATTGAGTTAAAGTAGTAAATATTAACTGAAATGTTCAATTGAATGTTAGCAATTTGATCTGTTCTTCACTAGGACGACATATCATATTGAGATTACTGATTGCCAGGAGTTTTCTTAAGAGTCCTTTGAAAATATTTTATCTTAAAATTACTTTTTATTAGATGAAAATCTGCTTATTTATGTCCTCGAAACTATGTAAACGTCAATTTTTTTTCCAATGACGTTATGTCAAATAAAGTTGTCATTCTCTTATAAAAAGAAAGTGGCTACACTATCTAATTTTTCCGTTCCCACATATAAATCTAATTTTCCACACATTCAAAAATAAAATATTACTAGTTAATGAAAGAGAGTCGAAGAAACAAAAGATATCTGTATATTATAGAAGTTAGATTATAATAGGTAATTATGAGCGAGCGAGTACGCATCAGGCACGAACGGAATAGCTTCACTGTAAGCGTACCAGTGTTGGAATTTTGGTGGTTTATACAAAGGTGTAACGGTTCGTCCGTTACACCTTAGTTTTGCCTTCTGGAAGTACAAATTGAAATAAATGGGAAAAAATAAATTTAAAAAATTTAAGTTAAATATTATTTGCCTGTAATTACCAACCCAATATTGTTTTTAGACTTCTGTTTTTGGTAGCCCCACAAATTACAATATTTTGTTAAAACTCAGTAGTATATTTTTCTTTTTGCTTCAATAAAACAAAACAGTGACAGCAGACAATCATGTGTTATAAATTATAAGTTCATATTAAATGTTAGCTACACAAAGATTAAATAATTATCCTGCCTTTTGGAGCCACATTTAAATGCAACGATATTTTCATGTACTATAACGTCATTAGTTATGTCCGTAAATGAAAGTAAATAATATCATAGAAAGTAGTTAATTTTCATTTAATTTTTCTATTCAACATAAGTTAGGGGTGAATTGCTATGTGAAAAATTACACGGGAAACATCTATGTGATTAGGGGTGAATTGTTATGGACATTTTGTAAATGAAATTTTATGCCAAGGGCATTTTGGATATAAAGTTTGGGGAGAACCTTTATTTAATCAATATTTAAACTAAATTATTGTGTTTTTCAGACTTTTTTTATTTTACTTTAGATTCTTTATATAGTTAAATGAACGTTATTGAAAACTTTTTTCATGATATACTTTGGTGCTTTTTTCATATGAAGCAGAGAAATAGGAGAAAAGGTTCAAGCGCATTATATTAATTGAAATTTATTATTTCGACTTTAATTCTCCAATGTTTCTTCATTGATATATCTTTTATACGACAAATTGACAGGATATCCAGTATTTTTGCCAGTGACGAAGGTAGGAACGTAAATAAAGAGAAGTTTAAATAAAATAATAAACATAAAAACAAGGTATTTAATAAAAAAAAATTGGGATCATAATCACTTCAACAAAAAAAAAAAGAATTTTAAAAATACTATAACTATAAAAACAATTATAATCTCTCTGTATGAAATCCTATTTACTTATTTAGTTTGTTTTTTTATACAGATTCGTGTCTGTGTTTGCATTATCAGTGATTAGTACTATTAAGAATGGCAATTAAAATTTGCATTAATCATCATTTTCAAATATTTTTTTCGAAATAAAATAATTGCGACCCGAAATTATTTTTGTTAAACACGTTGTTTTTAATGTATATTCTTCCATGTATCAACGAAGAAATAGCGAAATTTTAATTGGTGCTTAACTACACTTGCTTTGTATATTTTGGTAAGGCGTAAAATGTGAAATATTAATGACCAATATCGTTTTTACCAATGAACTAGCGTCAAACTAAAAACATAGGGTTGTTAGAACAAACGCAGGTTGATCAGATGTTAGAAACCTATAAAAGAAATAGACTCAACGTAGACGTATCCAGCTTTCAGCATTCAGCATATTTCGCTATGTTTCGCTATTGTTGGTAAATTTTCCTTGAATAAATATTATTATCGAGTAAATTATTTTTTTTAATCAATGCAGAGAAATTAAAAAAGCCGTAAATTAAAGCATGGCCACATTAATTGATCTATTTGGGTCACACACATGCACATTAATCGATCTATCTGTTGACGCGATATGTACTATTTGATAACACGTGAAAACCCGCCATTTATTTTAAGTAATATTTTTAAAGTTATCAGTTAGCACGGCAAGACGGCATGGTTAAGACACGTTTATATAACGTATGTATAAGATAGAGATATTGGGTAGTCTTAGCTATTGTTATTTCATTGCGTCTAACATTCAGCTTGAACCTAATAAAATGGTGAAGCAATGCTTAATACTACTTTATTAATATATATATATATATATATATATATATATATATATATATATATATATATATTTACACACATATAATATGACTCAACAAGTTCTAATTTTTCATGTGTCACACAATAATTTTTCTCCCAAGATATTTCAAGAAAAATTAGGTTTTCTAACTGTATTGCGTGAACAGCGAATACGTTGAAACTGTGGTGTTTTTTGATGTATCATTTAAGGAAAATAATGAAATATTGTGAAAAACTCTTTATTTCCAATGTCTAAATTATGTCCGTTCATGGATTACAAAGACACCGCTTTGCTCATTCATGTTATATGTTACAGAAGAAAAAAATTCTAAAATAAAAAGAATCATTTTTTTCAAATGAAAAGAAAGCATTTTACAAGAAAGAGATACTTAGTTTACGTCAAGTGAATGGCACAGTGATGGATTTCCAAATAAATTGTTTGTTTTAGGAACTTAAATTTAGATGAATTGAAGATGGAAGTTACTTAAATCCTCCTTATCTATTTGCCTTAATTTAATTCCTTAAAATAAAAAAGTACCTAAAAATCAATCGCTGCTGCCTATGTTGATAAAAAGTATATATGTCTTTCTCTTTTGTCAGATATATCATTTAATTAAAACGTGATTCAAAATGAACCTAAATTAATAATAAAGATAAATAAAATCATTGTAACGACAATGATTTTATTTATCTTTATTATTAATTTAGGTGAAACTATGCCCATGGATTCCCACAAAGAAACAATTCTAAAAATAGACTCATATCCCACAAAGATTAATCTTATGCCGCTTGTGATCAAAGGCTTCCTTCGACCTTTCCTGAGCCATCTGTTCACCTAGCCTGGGGCCATACCATTCTGCCTCTATCGGTACGTAGTCGCCATTGGAGAACCTTTCTTCCTCAACGGTCGTCAGTTTTGTATGTCATATGGCCTGCCCATTGCCATAGTAGCCTTTCAATCCTGTTATCTATGCTAGTTCTCTTACGAATATATAAAATATATTCGTAAGAGAACTAGATAGATAACATTTCGTAATGAAACCCTGAGAATAGCCCTTTCTATAGCTCAAAACAAAATACTATGTAAAAAAGCCGGTATATTCAGTATACCGATATTCAGATATCGCCGTAAAGACTGTAGAATGGTACAGGTTTCGACAGAATCGAAGCTTCAAAAAAATGATAGTTCTGTATTGAAAAAGTTAATTTTTTTAATAAGTAAAATATTAGTTGGTACTATTACTTACGTGCGCCCTTTGGTCTTAATAATTTGCGATCGGCTTGTTTTAGTTTGAAGTTTTTGTTCAGGTTCTCAATAATTGTCTACGTTTTTTAAACTTTCTTTCATATTAGATTTAAACACCATTCAACTGATTTCAATAAACCTTGTGTGCACATGGAAAATATCTGTAATTTTGTCAAATCAATGTGGGTTATAACTTTATACCTGAAGTAAAAAGTAATTTAAAAATAAATTTTACATTAGAGGTTTTTTAATATCATATTTTTCACTCTCAAGCCTCAATCAGCCAATACATTTTTCTTAATTTGTCTTCAAAGATGAAATACATTATGTTCTGAGAAATAAAACACATATTGTTTTAACTGTAGTGATCATGTCATATTAAAAAACATTAACGTAACATGAAGATGTAAGTTAGAATTTTAACGGATATCCGTTTTCTTTACGAGATATAATTAAAAATCACGTAATCATTGAGATATGCATGTTTCAATTTAGACATTCCTGTCACTTTTATTTGTAAGTTTAAACTCTACGTTCCGTAGGCACATGTTTGATTTTTCAAACATGCGTAGTGTATAGAAATTTATGTTTGAACAAGCGTTGGATAGAAAGTATCGAAATTTATAAAAAATATATTTTATATTTTGGAGAAAGTAGAGGGGAAAAATTGAATAAGCTACGGAATATCAAATTTATTCACGGCAATGAACTGAAAATGTAATTTCCGCAATATGAATAAACATATATGCATCATCCTTTGTTTAAATAACGTAAAGAGTTTCGAAATTGTTCTAATACACCTAATTACCGTTCATCATCTTCCCTTGCTGTTGATTTGGATAAATATTTTCTTTTACAGCGTTTATTTGATAAGAAATAGAAAATTGTAACTAAAATTATAGACATTTTTTATTTAATTAAAGGAAAGTCTTTCATTTAATTAGGCCCATTAGTTCGATGTAAATAAGTTAGAAATAACTTTAATTATATTGCCATAATATGATCAGTGTCCCGAATTAGTATCACGAGGGTTCCGTACACATTTAGGCACTTATTTACTTTTCTGGGTTTACAGATGTAAGTCATGGTGCATATTTCAAAAATTGTGACGTCTTGTGTCATCACTACAGTTTTCCTCCAATCTATCTGTAAGCTACTAATATATTTAATTTTTTCATAATTTTAGGTTTTCGAAATTAGGGATAAGGGGGCAAGTTCTTTTACATGTCTTTCAGTATACCTATGAAGATTATCACATCTAAAATTTTAAAAGAAAATATTTTTGAGACCTTTGTAATTAGCCCTTTCAGAAAATGCTCTCTACACCATATACCTAATTTTTTTTTCGAGTTTATCTTCCCTCCAGCCCCTATAATTTTCACACAAATATTTTTTAGTATTGAGATGTGGGTGGATTAATATGATCTTTTACTACGTTAAATGTAAATTTTTTACGTTATAAAGTTTCTGAGAAAAGCGGCTGTGACGTTTCCATACGTAGGTCACTCGAGCGACCTACGTATGGAAGCATAAAAATAAATATAAAAACGTGTTATATTGTGTTAAATCTAATAACTGCTTTGTTAGTGTCACAAAACAAAAGTAACATAGGAAAGAATAATGCAATTAGATCTCGATTCAATTATCAACAGACAAAACCTTCGTCTTATCGGACTTGACCTCTTTTTTCCTATTTATGTTATGGTGGGATATTAATCTCACTACTGCAACTTCTATGATATGGTAACTGTTCAAAGCTGTTACATGTCTTGAAGATCTATTACTAAAAAAAAGTATTTTTAAAGGACTGGAAATATATTCTAAAAACTCTTGCTCCTTCTGATGTTCCATATTTCAAAAGAAAGCGAAGAGAATCCTTTAAAAGATCACTCAGGTGTCGGTTCTCTAGATGGACTACTACAGGTCTATCACAGCTAGACGGAAGGATATGTGAATGATCTCAGAAAGTTTAGAGTTTCAGAAATTATATTCTTAGATATCTACGTATGGTGACGGCGCAAAAACTCGATATGTTAATTTACTTCTTAACTGTACCACAGTTAAGAAGTAAATTATAAGTCAATAATGAATAGGTCAAAATATTGACATAGAAATAATGACATAACATATGGGTGAAATTACTTTTGAGTGCATCACAGCCCACTATTGTTCTGCTGTTTGTCGTGTGATTTAATGTGCCATGTGATGAAAGTGAACTTACGGTAGTTCTCAAACGTTTTTAGAGTTCCAACTTTTTTAATTTCAATCATATTTGCAGCAATATCATTTTAAGAACCTATGTAAAATGTAGTCAATATTAGAATGTATTGTTGCATTATAATATGGGCTACATTATCAGCTATCCGCTTATGAAATAATTTTTGAAATCGACTTGATAAATTTGGAATTATCTCGAACTAAATAATTCAAACCTTTACTTTTGTATCTTATTAGTATAAATAAACGTATCCAAATAATAAAGTTACCAATATTTTGTCTCATAATTGAAATTGTAACTAAAAATAATTAAGGACATTTGGCATGTGTATATAAAAAATGAATACAGAGAAATACACTCATTATATGAGAACTGTCTGTGTTTAATATATTTGGCGTTAATTTTGTAGAAATTAATTATTCACAATTAAATGAAACTATGTGAGGTAGTATTAGTTTCGTTGTATTACAAAATCTTCAGGTGGTCTATTAGCAAACATTGCTAATTGCCCACGGTGGTAAAGAACTCAACGAAAGTAGAAATAATACTACATCACGTAGTTCCATTTAACTGTGAATATCTATGTTCTCAATAAAATTTTGATTAATAAATAAATACGAAAAAATCAAGTTCTCAGCAATTTAATGCAGTGAATATGACTAATCATTCCAATTCATTTTCTTTTGGTTGTTTTGCGTTCGATTTTGGCGTGTTTTTCGGCACAGCACCTGCTCAACATTCCTATATCTTCCATAATCAGAAAGACGATGAGATGGCTGTGTTAAATGTAAAGTGGTTCAGGCAATTTCCAGTTATGAAAATAACTTTCAAGAAACCGGAGAAACCAAGAAGAAGAGACAGACTACTAACTTCTAGTGAAATCTGACACGTCTAGGAAGAAGAGGATGGTGAAAAGTCCCCCCCCCTCGGGATAGGAAACGCTTGAGGTGTATTGAAAAAGAAGATCTATATCAGCTGTAGAACTGGACAAAAAGAAGATGAATACGATTGTATGAGTTTTTAAATAATCTAGCTTATTAAACAAATCTATGAATCATTCCATCACTAGTGCCGTATTTGACGCTCCGATTTAAAACAGAATGTGCCATCTCTATGTAAATAGATGTATGTCGACACGCAATATATGACGTGTTAGAGGGAATTGCTAGTACTTATATTTTACATTGAGATTTTACGTAGAGTTTATCGCATAGACGTAATTTCTAAGTAGAATTTATTACGACAAGAAATAAATTGTTTTTGTGTTTATTTGCTTTTGTTCGTTTTCATATCTTAAATTTATTTAATTAGTTCTTTAAGGAGGTAAACTTTATTCAAAGCAAATCGTTTTTAGTATAAATTAAAAGGTATTAGGTATGTTGAGTTATTGGCTTAGAATAATTTTTTTCTCGTTAGGTTGAATCAAAACAATACAGTTTGCACTGAGTGAGAGAAAATCTAAGTTAAAATTGAAGGCCCTAATTTAAGCTCACTTTACCTCATTAGAAAAATAGATCCCTTGTCTAAAAAATATGTAACAAGTATTCATGGATCTATCCGAAATGGTATTTTTTAAATGCGTTCAGATTTATTTCCCATTCACGGTTATTTTCATTTCATTTACATGAAAGTTCGACATAAATGCGGTCATATGTTTTCCTGTTTATTTATACGTTTACTTATGAATTTAATAAATAAAATACTCAACATTTTGCATAAAGTTTAGATAGAAATCGTTTTAATTAGTCGAGCACAGAGAATATGATCACAGAGAATATGAGTCACAGACTATTATACTAGTATATTAGCACTACTAGTATATTACTAGTATATCAGGTCAGTGTTTACAGTAGACTCCTGCGTTAGATTGGTATGCAAGGATCGCATCTAATCCCATGCAAACATTCCTTTGCCGCTCCCTCGGACGTAAATGGTGGTTAAATGTCCAAAAATAATTTTTTCATAGTGGGGTTTCTCTCTAAAAACTATAAAAACAACCTACAAATTTATATAACCACGCAGGTTACTGATAGATTATTATTTTAAGGATCCATATAACTAGCCCTTTCAAGTAATACGCACTTTATAAGTGGAATTAAAAAGAAATCAATTACTTATTTTGCCCCACCTCGCCAAAAATGTCCACATGAACATTTTTGAATGTCAACTATTGAGATGTGGAAAGTTAATATATTTTAATATTACGCCAAATTTTAAGTTTCTACGTCAAGCTATTTCCAAGAAAAACGGCTGTGACAGACATAAAGACATGTGAATGGTCTTACAACGGTTTTTATTTTGGATAGACTGATTGTGGACATATTTACGTGAAAGATGATATTTTCAGAAAATAATAATATTTCTTCCAATTAATATTCAATATTTTTTATCATGCTTTAAAATAAATTGAATTTAAATTTAATCACAAAGGTTTATTAAATGTTATTAGCTAATAATATGACAGCTGTAATCAATGACGTTATATTCAATGGACAATTAATTAGTACTCTGAAAAAGGTTCTCAAAAGACGAAATAAATGTCTCGTTTTCGACACAACTATCTTTTTTTTAAAATGTTCTTTCATTTTCTATTGATCTATAGGATAGTACCTACATATGGCTGCTTGACTGTAACAAAATAAACAATAACAGATAACAAAATAAACAAAGATACAAAGACAATATGCATAGCAACCGTGCATGAATTTGAAACAAAGAAGCTACTCATACCCAAGCAAACTCCAAACAACACAACTATTTGTATTCATGAATTGCGGACCAAGAAAGTAGGAACGACTGATACTGTTTCCTATACAAGACAATATTTCGTTATATATTTTCAAATATCTAGCAATGAAGCAAATAATGTTTAGTTATTTTAAATTCGTATAATTTAAAAGTAATAAAGAGTTAAATAAACAGTTTTGATAAGTACGTTTTGTCCCGACATTAATATTTATATAAATTGAAATATTTGCGTCCCACAAATAAACTGTGATTAAGATACTTCCGTGTAGTAACTTATAGGCCTTTATAAATATAGAATATTCAAGTAAAAACAGAGAATTTAACAATGAAGTGACGCTGCTTATTTTAACCATAGTCCACGGTGATAAACTTTAAATGCATAGTTTTATTGGACGATGCATATTCGTATATAAACTTTGTTTTCTCTTTATCGAATTTAAAAGGTTGTATAGTATATTACATTTTACGGTATGTATGATCTATGGCAATTTTTTTATTCTCCTCTGTATCTAGGAAAAATAGCGGGTACACTACGTAACTTTATGTGCGTTTTTCTTAATATTTTCAGGTTTTAACAAGGCTTAAATTATGAGCATTTTAATCTGATTGGACTATATTGTGTTTGATTGTGTGAATACGTATTTGTATCTATCTATGTCCCTTTATTTGTATGCGTATGTTATACATACAACATACATATGTTATACATATACATAATACATAATGTACATATAAACTATAAATGCTCAACGATAAATAAGAAAACACCAATGTTTATGCATAAACAAATTAAAATGACGGGTAGAAAAGAAAATCGCTTTTATCTTCGATCGTCATGACTTTAGCCGTCAAGTTTTTTGCCATCATGATTGTCATTGTTTTGGCTATCGTAGAGGGATATTTGATTAAAAAGTTACATTGACAATGTACTTACATGGTTGCTAAAATATATCTACATCGTTACTAAGATATATCTATATCATTATTAACATGACACGCTTGATTGAGTACAACACATACTCGCGACCTCATCACGACTAATCTACCGTTACGGAGTAGTTCACAGCTTCCGCCCGTCCTCATTTGTGCTTAGCGCCGGCATGAATCATTGCCGGTATTATAAACGCGCTCTTACCTTTGCAAAACATCACGATCGAAAAAAATCAACAATCAGTTTAATAAAGTAATATTATAAAAAATCACATGCGAATTAAGTTAGTGTTTTAATATTCTTACAACTTATGTTTTAGTGTTTAAATTTCCTTACAATGTAGTCATCACGTAAACTATTAAAGAAAAAAGCGGTCAAGTATTTGTCCAAACATGTATAACTTATGGTTCCGTAGTTACAATAAAAAAGTGAATTTTATTAATTTTTTTTTGAGTTCAATATCTCCCAAGTTAATTACAATAAACGAAGCGACCTCGTAGATTGTAATTAACTTTTTTTGATATTCTTTATGATTTTTTACCAAAAAAAGCGAATATATTGAGATGTACTATTTCTATGAGATGGCTTGCGATAATGCTTGAGAAATAGCTAGATTGTATCGAAAACATGAGCTAGAGCAACATGGAAGAGCAGATAAAGATGATAGTATCGTATTGATTAGATTATTTGTTAATTCATAATTATTTTCTTGGTATACCCGTCGTACCTCGTAGACAGTATCATCCTAGCGTACGATAGAATGGATACGTTATTAATCCGAATGCCGAATTAGACAAATTTTTACTTTTAACCAGTATTAGACAAAATGAAAATTGAACTGGGATGTCTAAAGCCACCAAATTTGTGGAGTTGCACCAGTATAAATTTCGCCTGCCGTTCACCCATGACGTTTAGAAATTATAGAGAAATGCTCGAAAAGCACAAGAAAAATCCAAATTTTTCAATGATTTTCCGTGGAGAAACAAATCGAAATTCACAAGATTTGGGTTGTTTAACACGCTTAACAATTATTATTAATGTATTAGAAATCTCTATTCATCATACAATTCTTATTTTCAGCTTTAATTATTGACATGAAGTGAAATATTAAATGGTGAATTTATTCATGTCTTCGAACTGCCAACGAATTTAAATGGCGTGCGTTATTGCCAGTTCTTATCGAGTTTTTTACCTAAGTTTTTTTTTTCTACCTACTTAGGTAGAAAAATACTCTTGCCAATATACCGGACAAGTGCCTATTCACCTTAACCGTGCTTATCGAAATAAGTTGATCCTTTGCGGAGAACCAACACTAGATTCAATATTCAGCCCGATCTCAGGGCCTCTATTTGATTGGGTTATTTTAAAGAGAAGGCGCTTCAGTTCTTTCGAATCCACATGTGTGGATTCGGGAAAACTGAAGCTCTTTTCAACGGATGAAAAAAATCATTAGAAGCTTTAGGTGGAAGCACTTTTGGAAACCTTATGTAGTTTGTTAATAACTTATTTTTATTTTATTATTTGTAATATGGCATAGAATTTACACATCCAGAGACAATTTTGTATTGATTTGCAATAACTGCTATTTTTAAAAAATAGGCTATTTTACATTGAAATAGCAACAACTCATTTCTAGGAAAAATTGTTAGTAGTGTTGCATTCTACAGTCTCTATTAAATACACCAAAAACGTTTCACTAGGGGCACATTAACTTATTTTAAATTTCATTTTGAATATGTTTCATTCGTAAATATTATTCTTTGTTGAAAAAGCAAAATGAGAATTTAAAAAATTTTTACACCCAAAGAAATAACTCTTTAGAATATTTGACTGAATTACAAAATTCTTTTATTTACAAAAATCATACGAAAAAAAATTATCAAAAATTTTAAACCATTGAGTTTGAGGTTTTTCAACTTCTACGTAATTTTTCACTATTATTTAATCGTTTTCCTCAGTTTGCATCAGAGCAAAAAAATATGGTCCCATAACTGTCTGTCTTTTGATATAGTTAATACTAGATAATAGAAAAATGTTTAATAACAAATTTTCAGTGACAAAAGCACACAATTTTTTTCTGAATTTTCAAACCAGTAGTTTAAAATATAAGAATTTAAAGCGGAGTTTCTGTTTTCTCTGCAGAACTCTAAAAAAGGAGTAAACGTTAATAATTCATCTTGTGTTTTGCCAATAAGCTGTTCAATCCGTGAAGAATAAATATTAGATAATTTCGTTGCCTATTTATCACATAAGAATGAAAATTAAACCAATTTAAGACACACTGAAATAAGCTATTAGTCACCAGATTTAAATCCATTACTGAAATCAAGAAAAATATATTAAAACTGTTAGCTCAGAATTATGTCATAAAAGTATGACTTGAAATGAACCTGGATTGGAGACGACTGATTAAGCAATTACTCTCAATATATTCTGTAAATCGCAAACGAAAAATACTTCGAAAAACTATGAAGAGAAATTCCGGTCTGTAATTTCGATTTTGTGATAAATTTATAACATCTTGAAATGATTAACATTTCGAAATATTGTAAATTTTTCTCAGAAGAAAATAAATGCTTTTTCGTGGATTTATTCCTCTAATTTTATTTATGAATTATTGAAAATTATATAAAAAACTAGAAATAAATTGCTTTTTAGCACTGCGACACAGCATGGTGTATTATTTTCTAAGGATTCGAAGTTTTTTTAGTATTTCGGTATCGAATAATATTCTTGGTATCGGTTAAACCGAGGTGCAAACATCTGGCACGGATACCCTTGAGTGGAGCCATTTCTTATATAATTCAAATATTTTCATTTCACGTACCTGTTGTTAATGAAAACGAAATAATTCAATGGCTACTGCGGTGAGATATTTCTTTGAGATTGTAGTTAGGTGGTAGGATCTTATCAGTGTCTTTTATACTTATTAAATATTTAGATAAGATGAAATACCCTTAGCGTTGAATATATTGTAGTATAAGGTGTAATGTATATGGGTTCTATATATTGTCTTTTTTTAATTTTCTGGGTTAAACTGAATAGTTGTTTTAAAAAACATTCGTCAGAAGTCAGAATATGAAATATAAAAAGTAAAATACCAACATAATAACTAGTTACTCGCTCTGGATTTTGCCTGAGCAACAAAAGGAAGGGACATGTTTTTACGTCACAATTCTTTATGATTTTTTTAATAATAGCGTACTCAAAATTTTGCTTATTTATTCTGCGTAAAGTCAAATTCAACCGTAAAATTCTGTACTTGATTGAATTTTGAAATATAAAAATGGTCCATGAAAATTAGTTATTCTAATCTAAAGATTTTTATGCATATTTCTTGTCTTCGAAACCTATTTTTGATATAGGTATAATGGTTTATTTTGTTTAACTCAAAAATTGTTCTGTACTTTTCAACTTTTGCCTCACACTTTTCTACTTATTTGTAGATTTTTATGTAGTGTTTATCTTTGGTTTAAAAGTTTGATTGAAATCCGTTAAATGTATCGGCATATATGTTATATTATCTGCACAGATTTGGATAAAGCGTTTTTGTGCTCAACCATAAAAAACAAAGAAACAATCGAAAACCGCAAAGATACTGTAAAAATTATTTTCATGATATTACAGTATGCTTCAATTTAAATAAAAAAACTTTATTTAGAAAAATTATTATCAAAAATACGTAAATTAACCAGGTTTATAAGAATACAAAATTGCTTCAGTTAAGTTCAACACAAGGATGGCTAATTAACCTTTTTGAAATTTAAAAAAAAAATGTATATGTGTGTAATTTTATATCAAAATTATTTGAAAACATAAATCGTATTTGAAATTTTAGTATTTTGTTTTTCTTATTATTTGCTTTCTAATTAATTATTCACAATTAGTAGGCTATTAGCAAAGATCTTTGCTAACAGCCCCCCTAAAGATGTTGTAATGCAACTAAACCTAGATCGTGGTAAAGAACTTAAAGAAAGTAGAAATAATACTACATCACGTAGTTTCATTTAATTGTGAATAACCAATTTCTACAAAATTAACGTCAAATATATTTAATATTAAAATCATTTGATATGTGTATCTAAAGTATTTGTTTTTCTTATTATTGGCTTTCTAATTATTTTTTAAGCTTTTATACGACCTAGTTGGCTCACAGCCAATCTTTGTACTTTCTTTAAATTTTGTTTTGTTCATTTTTTTGTCATCAAGATGGCAATTTCTTTGTTAGATTATACGTGACCAAATCAATATTCAAATTACCTTTTATTTTGATGAAATTTGGGGCACTCTCATATTCCCATTACTATTTGGCACATGTAGAGACACTACACTTAAACTCGTCTGTATCATTGAAACTAACTCGTGGCTTGTTTTATTTATGTTTTTATCAGTTTAAGTCTTGTTTAATACGCTGTTATTTATTTCGGATTGTTTAGCTTTAATGTTTTGAAACGGAATTTTAAATGGCAATGGATTAAATTGCGTACGTTTATTTTCAATTATTTTGTCACTTGTGACAGTTAGTTTTTAGGCAGACTAATTGAGAATTAAATTTTTGAAACCGATAACGGTTGAAATTGATCGAGAAATGCGTGTAAATGTCACTTATTGATTTGTTTATAATTTCCAGTTTTATGTAACGTGCAGTGTGTTGTATGCTACACTTGGTAGGAGGCAACTGACGAAGTTTTGTTTAGCGTCGTTCGGCTGCCACAAATAGCCACCACGTGATTATGTGCGAGAGTATAGTATGTCTGCGGGTATAGTGAAGAATGCCACCGATTCCGTGGCGTTCTAAGCTTGTAGAACAGGTTAAATGCAGAAGTTATTAATCGAAAAAGAGCAATGCGTTTAGGATTTACTTTTCCTGATCTTCAGATTTTCGTATGAACTAAGTATGTCAATCAATTTCAAAAAAAAAAAAATAATTGTTGGTACATCTTGTAAACAATATTTGCCGTAATGAGTTATGTATCATTGAGAGGCATTTTCAAATACATAAATTTACTACTATACATTTATTATTAAAACCAAATAATTATGTAAATTATGTATAAAATAAGACAACAAAGAATTTAAAATTATCATTACTTTCATTACCTATATCTGTCTGTAACTGCGCAAGCATCTTCCAATAAATGTGATATGTAATGCTTACAGTAATAATAACAAAGCATATCACACTTCTTAAATGTAATTTGGCACAAAATAGACACGTGTCGCTTTTTATTTTAACGTAACTCGGCTTACGTAAGTGTTTGAGCTAAGCAAGAGGAGGTGAAGGTTGGAGATTGTATATTTATAATCTGTTTAATTTTTAAATTCGATATTTTTAATACTTTATTAATTTATAGATTAACGCAGTCAATATATTTATAAAATTTATTACCTTTTGAAATATATCTAATGTTCCAATTGTTAGTATTTCGTAGGTATTGCACATTTATTAACAATGTTTGCTAATATATTGAATATATTTGGCGTTAATTTTGTAGAAATTCATTATTGACAATTAAATGAAACTACGTAATATAGTATTATTTCTACTTTCTTTAAGTTCTTTACTACGACCTTGGTTTCGTTGTATTACAACATCTTCAGGTGGGATATTAGCAAAGATGTCCTTTGCTAATATCCCACCTGAAGATATTATAATAGAACGAAACCTAGGTCGTGGTAAAGAACTTAAAGAAAGTAGAAATAATACTACATCACCTAGTTTCATTTAATTGTCAATGTTTGCTAATATGTTCACCAGCTTTTAGACAACATGCTGAGTTACAAGAAAAGTCTAGTACCAAAAAGTCGATAATAACGATGAGCAATAATGTTTAACGGTGATACCGAAATATTTCATTAAATTACCCTTTTTCCTTATGTATAACTATTGCAAAACTAAAAACATAAAGAAATAATACCATTTCATTACAACGATGGCCGTATTTATTTTTGGAGAGAATGAAATGAAAGAAATCATTTCAATTCATTAAAGGACATTTCCACATGCGTTAAAAGATAAATTTTCTTTCTTTTTCATTTACTCCTTTTGTGTTGCCTTTTTTCTTTGGCTGTCGCTGTTACAGTTATAATATCTTATACAATATTATTAATATAACGATATTCTAAGGTTTTTGTCTATATTTATCATATTACGGCTATTATTGATTTATTTAAATGTTTATGTTTTTTTGTTTATGTAAACATTATGGATAGAAGAGATGTGGCCATATTAAATTTTGATATAATTATTAAAAATAAACTAGTGTTTATAAATTTAATTAAAATCCTTTTATGAGAAATGTATTTTAATGGCAAAGTATATGTCCTTTGTGTATGTTAATTTTGTACAATTTCTTTAAAAGGTATAGCTGGATAAATATAAGCAATCGGCCATGTATTAAATGTCATGAAATTTTCAAATTAATAATAAAAAGTGGTGACATTAAACAAATATTCTTCATGAAATGCTAACAACTAGAAAGACGAAAACAAAACTGAGTGAAAGTTACTAAGATTCTGCAGTCGCTTAAATTACAATAATAATCTGAAAAAATATTCAAAATTATTTTACCAAAGTAACCAGTTTAAAAAATGCTGTAAATATGGTAAAAGTAGTCCTTTGTTAATATTTAAGTTTTATTGGAGTTCAAGTGGTGTGAAAAATCGAATAAAATAAACAAATATAATATAGTGAAGTTTAAAATATAGTAAATGTTTAAAATATTTTGGTTTTATCATTTACTTTCTATTAAATAATATTATTAAATATCAGTGTAAAAGCCAATTGAAAACATATGACTCATCTATATGTTGCAACATTTTTAAAATATTAATGACCAAGATGATTTTTATATTAGTATATACATGTTAATATTTAGATTCAATGTTTAATCGATCATACATATCAACTCCTGTACATCGAGCAGGTTCAAACTTGTTTTTGGGAGCTATACGAATGCTATAAGAAGCACTTTAAAGGATACCTGTACAAAATTAAAGGCGTTGTTTCAACGTTGTCATTATTATTTAAATGACCAAAGAAATTCAAATTTATGTTAATATTGTTTACCATAATGTTATATATTGAAGAGTTGGTCCATTTTTCTGTTCTGTTCTGTTCTGTTGACGATTTTTTTAAAAGTTTCATATTTTTCAATTCTTATTCATTTATATCTATTGTTTAGTCTACAAGATACGAAGACGAAGGGCTTCCTATAGGCGACAGGTTGCCAATACTTTTCCGGTTGTACCGTTTGTATCATTTCTTCTCCACATATGATACTTTCGAAACAGTGTTATATATATATATATATATATATGTATATATATATATATATATATATATATATATGTGTGTGTGTGTGTGTGTGTGTGTATATAGATACACTCATTTATATTATAAATTCGACTGTATTTCATCACTTTTTCCATTTATCTCTGATTGCCTAAATATCTCCTGGAAATTGATTTATTGACCTTATCTGGAACACATGTATTATCACAATGACTTGCCGTTTTAATAACATTTTGAAATCTCTAACCGATATGATTTTCCCTTATCAGATAGGAATATTTACCTATGGGTTTTTGCATTTGGCAATATTCAATTATTATTAGAAATGATTGAAAATCGATTTGATATGTGTTTCAGAAATATTTATACATAGTTTATTTCTCGAGCCGGAGACAACCAGCATGAAGTAGTAGGTATTGTTGTTATTGATTTTAATAATAATTGTAGATTTTTTTTCATCTTGGAATTCACTTCTAAACTTTACTAGTAGTTTCACTAGAGTAGTGAGTATTTCAGAAAAAAAACCCTTTACCTTGTTCTATTTCTATAGCCACATTAAATTCTCAAAGATAAACAGAAGATCAAAATACTCTGTAACAGAGGAAGAAAGTAAGAGTGAATATGTAATTGAGTATGCACAATATAAGGTTCCGAGACTGCCTACATCTCTTAAAATTGTTCATACAACTTAAATTAAATATGGTTAAACAATTAAAAGCTTGATGCGCTTTAAAGCTTAATGTTTTGCAAATGGGATTCAAAAATGAAAATGAACAAATGAAACTTCAAGTCTATTTTAAACAATCTATCTAATACTTTTACTGGCTGAAAGGCAATTTAACTTTACGTATCTGGAGATGTAAAATTGCACAAAGTTACATTGGGGATTCATATACAGACGTTAGCTGGTAGGTTAATTTTTGCTGCATTGGCAGTCAGGAAAAATAGGTAATTGGTAGATAAAGAGCCAGGTTAGTTTATTTTGCTAATTCCCATAGCATCATGTCGTACGATATTAAGCTTTTGGGTAGTGCCATTGATATTAAAACTAATTTTATTTTACAGCAGTGAGCACTCCGAGTCATCTATAATGTGAAATTTTTAGGATCGTAATGATATTTTTTTAAGAATGCAAATTTTCTGATACAACCTTTCTTGTATACCTGTGAGAATATATTTTATTTCAAAAATAATTGAAATACCTTTGTAAAAATATGACACAAGAAAAAGCGACATTGAAAAAATCATTTTATGAAGCAAATCTCTCATTAATTGAAATTGAACAAGTATAAGAGACGTACTCGAATGTAATGAGAACTATTAAGGAAACAGTTGCACCTGTACCAAGAAAATTTATAAAACTAAAACAATTATTAAGTATTACATTAGATATTACAAGCCTTGTAAAAGAAAAAAAACATTTCTGATAACTAAGAAAAATAAAGGAAAAGAAGAAAAAAAAACTGTAACTCATATGAAAAAAATCAAGAGCAAAATAAAATTGACTAGCATCGAAGAAAAACTGAAAAATTATGACTAGGTAAAATGAGGATAAGACGTTTAAAAGCCGTTATTACGTAGTTCCCTCACTGAAACTAACTACAGATACCTCACTGATACTAACTCCTACCAGGAGAGATGAGTTTGTGGGTGTTGTCTCAGAATTTTACGAGCAATTATAAAATAATACAGACAATTATAGAGAAACATGCTATGAAGAATACGACGAAGTGTCTTTATTCACGATAAGTGAAATAAATAATGCTATAAATTCTCAGATTGATATAAAGTTCAGGTGAAGACATAATCACAAATGATACCTTAGAATCTCTATTAGAACTTAGTACTCCTATATTCACAAATATACTTAATAAAATCTTATACGAAAATATTCCATCAGAATTAGGGACTATTATCATAAAAATATTATAAAAGAAAGATGATCTATAAAATATTGGTAATTCTAGGTCCGCTAACTCACTTTAAACGACGTATAACATATTTACACACATCTTACGAAGACTAATACCGACGGCAGAATTTAACCAACCAAGAGAACAAGCTGGATTTCACCTAAGATACTCTACGACTGATAATATGCTTACTCTATTTTATATGTATACAATAACAACTTTTTAATGATGTAAATAATTGTTATATATTCATATATTATAAACATATATTTTAAAGTAAGAACATTTAAATATTGAATATATTTGGCGTTAATTTTGTAGAAATTCATTATTCACAATTAAATTAAACTACGTGATGTAGTATTATTTCTACTTTCTTTAAGTTCTTTACCATGTTTCGCTTGATGAATGATGTTTTTGAAATTTTCAATAACATTTCGGGAACCGTTTATTTTTAATTAATTATTTCTTAACTCTTTCAAGCCAATAAATATGCATTTAAATTTCGTTTATTTTTATTTACTCCCTCCGCAATTTCCATATAAATATTGTAGAGTATTAACTGTAGAAATGTGAAATGGCTTCTGAGAAAACAAGCTGTCTGAAAAAAAAACAAATATATGTCTTTTTTAGGTTTTAATTTTCAGTTTAAGTATTTCTGACGTTATAATCGACTTTCTTATTTTAGACAAAGATATCTATCATCATTTCAGTTATTAGTCACGGAGAGAGGGGGAGGAGGGGAGGGTATTTGTTGCTTAATTTCCATAAATGAGGCGATTTTTCAAAATTTACAAAAAATATACGTAATAAAAATGGGTATTCAGTTGTTATTGGTTTATATTTCCCTAATTGTTAACTTTGTTCCTTTTAATAAACTACAAAATTTGTCTTACAGTTTTTTCGATAGGAATGTTTAGTGAACTATATAATTTCACATTATTTTGGAAGATAGTTTTAAATGCAAGTTTTATGAAAAAGCATTTGACATTATAAGCATTCAATATGAAAAAATAAATAAATTGAAAAAATTCTATACCATGAATTCTTTTTTAGTTCAACGCGTGTAACAAATCTTCCAATCAGTTTCAGTTCTATGTACATTTACAGTTTCTATTTACATTTATATTAGTAGAGAAAGTAGTTATAGAATTTGTAAGAAAAGAACAATTCAGACAGAAAAGAAAGGCCTATAAAAGACTTGACTATATTTTGATTAAAATGACTAAACTTTTTTTATAAATGGAATGAATTCAAATGTAATGCCTGATGTATATGAACATATAAATATGTTAAGTCAAATGTGCGAGAATTAAACTTACGTATAAATAACTTTCAAATTTCATTTAAAATTTTTTGAAAGAAATTTGCAAGTTAATTTATGTGCTTTTTATATGCTAATTTGCTTCATTAATTGCAAACTTTAGTTCTTAAGCATAGTTTCTGTCGTAACGTCACTAAAAGGAAATAAAAATGTTAAAAACGGAAGTTTTATAAAGTCACACGCGCGTCCGTGTGGCATAGTGGTTTTCTTAGATACCGTTTAACATAGAAAGTTAAAATTTGATGTACAGTCCTTTGCAAAAAAAGTGTACCTAAAGCTATTATACATAGCTATGAAAATCTTATAAAAGAAGTTTTGTATGCCTTCCAATAATTGGAAATATTTGTCTGCATATTAAAGAGTACTGGCGAGTAAGCTAGGTGGGTTAGCCTGTGAACTGTCAGAAGGAGACTTCTAGAAGTTGATATATATCCTTAAGTCGTGTGGAATATCAAGTGGAAGGGAGAACTGTACTATAATTCTTCAAATTTTTTTTTCAAATATTATGTCATGTAGTTATAGATATTGCTATAAATGGGTGTAAAAATGTCCTTCGAATCTTTGTACTGCAAAAGATAAAATTATGAAAAAATGGTTACTAAAAGCCGATTCAGTATTTATGGGAAAACCATAGTTTTAATTTTAGATTTCATAATTTTTGAGCCATTCATGACATTTTTACACTTCTGAAAGCCATACTTACATGGTAAAGTGTAATATTAATATTTGTAAATAGTAAGATAATAGAAGCACTTTATACCTGTAACTATTTAAAATTTTATAGCGACCAAAGCGTGTACCGGTCTTTTATAGTGTTAGTTTTATTTGCATTTAACGGTAATTCCTTGCCTTTTCATTGTATTTAATTTAGTTAAGTTAGGATACGTCACCAATCACTATTGCATTTCGTTAAGATCTCAAAGCTGGACGTGATATAGCTGAAATAAGATTGGAAGTAAAAATATTTCATTGCGGTATGTTTCCATGAAATTGATATCGACAGGTTATCTTTTATTATTAGTACTGAAATACAAAATTTTGATGACAGTTTTGTATAAAATAACCACTTAAAATTTATTTCCAAGTAGAGCAGAACAAGTTTTATAAGCACGGGGCGGAAAATTTCGATTCAAATTTAATCACCTATTAGCTGATAGGAAAACACGTAAGATTATGTTTTTATGATGTTTTACTATTTTTAATCAAAATGTATTTTGGATGTTGTTTGGAATTTAAAATAATTTAAGATATAAATGAAATAAGAAGAAAAACCGTATTTAAATACACAAAATAGAATAAAAATGGATAAGTGAAAAATAATAATCTAAAAATGAAGTTCATTTATTTTTCGATTCCCTCTCTGCAACCTCAGCACGGGCCTTCACTTCTCGAGCTTGACTTAACAAAATTTCTTTGCGGATTTCATGGACCTGTTCTTCTCTTTGTTGTCTCTGTTCCATTTCATGTCTCATGCAATTTATTTTTAATTCTTCCGTCTGAAGCAACTGACGTTGGCTGAAAGTGAGCCGGGTATCCGAATGCTGGCTGCTGGTGCATCTCCTGCGTATTGGTACATTCGTGTCCGCGTTTTCTGCACCTTCCCCCTAGGCTGACCAGCAGGAACATCTTCCGTTGCTTTGGATGACGTTGGCAAAGTTTCCGTGTCTTCATTAAAAATTTCACTTCTACTCGTCGATTGTTGCTCAGGCGGATCTGTAGATCAGTTGAGAGATGGATCTGTATTTCAACACATTTTGGCATATCACTAGAAAGAAAATAAAATGAAAGTGCAATTGAAAGGTTCTTAAATAAATTTTACAATTTGTTTACTAAGTAGATTGTAATTTAATCACTTTTAAAATTTAAAGGTGATTAAATTACAATCTACTTTAGTTTGTAATACTGCTTCATCAGTATTAAATATAAATTCAAATAAGACTCATTTTCGGGGCGCTGAAACTACATTAATCATTTTCTAAAAAACACTATAAATAACAGATTCATTGTACACTTATCGAAATTCGCGTTATTCACCTCGATTGAATTATTGAATATATTTGGCGCTAATTTTCTAAAAATTCATTATCACTTAATTTTCATTCACAACTAAATGAAACTACGTGATGTTATATTATTTCCATTTTATTAAAATTCTTTACCACGACCTAGGTATCGTTGTGTGACGACATCTTCAGATGGGCATTTTGTAAACATTGCTATCATCAATCTTTACAATCTTTATTTCAATCTTTACGCGTCTCCACCGCCGGTGGCCATCCGCTACTGCCTTTCCTTGCCAACTCTCTTCTCTGCGTGACTTTGATATTAATCCAAAGTCGGTACAGTTGACTTCGTTTTGCCTAAAGAAACAAATAAAGTTCACGTTTCTTGGCAAAATATTGAAAAAAAAACTACATTCGTGCAAACAATTTAATTCAAACTTCATCTTGGACGAGAGTATAGGTCCTATGAAATTTCACTACAGAGATTTAATTTGACATCTCTAGCTGCACGGAGAAAAAGCGCTGATCTATTGTATTTATATAAAATCATCCAGTCGCATGTTGATTGTCCATATCTCCTCTCTCTATTTAACTTCAACACTCGACTCCAATCCTGTATACCATTATAGAGATTATTAGCACTAAAAGTTAATAACAATAAAACCTTTTTTTTATAACTCCATAATTCGAATGTGCCGATTGCGTAACGAAATTGTTTCTTGACGTATGTCCAGAGAAATACAAAATAAATTATTTCAAAATTAAAACCAGCTATTAGGTAGAATTAATGTTTTGTTCAGTACGTAGAAAATAATATAATTCTAAGTTGATACTAACTTTAATAATTGATCAATACATTTTATAATACATTTAATAACACAAGTAACCCTTGAAAATATATACGTAAATACTGTAACCATTTTGTGCACACATAGAGTTATTGTCTAGTTTATACTCTGTTCTTTTCATTATATATCTGTGTGACTGTAACTTGTTTTGTGAGCCTTTCAATAAATAAATAAATCCTATTTTCATTATAAATGTGAACATTTGACTGTACTTACCCTTTTTTCATATTCACGTTTGCTCCGTTGGTGCTTTTATTTTCAATTACATCTTTGTAAGAGACAAATATCTGCACTCTGTTTCCGTGTAGTTTCTATTTTTTGTATTCATTTTACTACTTTTGTTGAAAACAATACATTCAGCCAAAACAAACGACGCTTACAACTTTCAGTAAATAATTCAATACATCAATTAAAGATATACCTGAAATTAGCTAACGATTGACCCTCAGTACGTACTGCGCAAGTGATGCCAAATAAACATATTGATATCTCACTATAAAGATGCGCAAAAATGTTGTTGGAGAGGCCACCTAACGGCTAATTTTTTTTAACGCTCCGTACTTCGTACGCTGTGAACTTTGATTTTAATCTTTATAAAATTTCATACCGGGCGCTATATATGAAAATCGATTCTTAAGGAGTAAACACCAAAAAGAGGGTTTAATTAAAATAATTAATTACATAAAATGTATTTCTTTAGATTTTTCTCAATAAATAATTTTATGTCTTTATAAAATCATCATGAGAATAGGTCAAGTAGATTAAGGTAAAATATGTTTCCAAATTTTGATTATATTGTTATTTGTCAAAATCTAGATATTTTCCGAGTTTTAAATATATTAATACCATAAGTCAAGGTAAAAAAATTAAAAAAAAACCAAATATTTAGGCTAGTCATTTTCATAATTGAAACTAGGTAATGTCCTTAAACTATTTGGATGGAGCGGAGTATTTAAAAATGTTTCTGTTAATCCAATTTTAATTTGGGGATTCAAAGGTACACATATAACAATTGGATCAACTTAAACCTGATTGAGTTGAAACAGCTACCAATTTAAATCTGATTAGTTCAGATTCACAAAATAAACATAGATTCCCAACACACAAGGAAACCTGCGGTCTTTAGTTTACAACGCTGAATATTTTACGTTCAGCTTAGCTTTTGTAAAAATAAGCTTTTTGCAAAAGGGAGACTGATATCTATATTTACATTTATATATATATATATATATATATATATATATATATATATATATATCTTTGAACCATTTCATAATATTGAATAGGAGTATTTTCCAATTAATAAAGTTCATAGCTCTTTATTATTATGACTCTTTATTATTATGGCTCTTC
The DNA here is from genome assembly GCA_039881145.1 of Druceiella hillmani. Classification (NCBI taxonomy): domain Eukaryota; kingdom Metazoa; phylum Arthropoda; class Insecta; order Lepidoptera; family Hepialidae; genus Druceiella; species Druceiella hillmani. The sequence continues at coordinate 16,746,911 of JAYKKI010000021.1, read as the reverse complement.
ATTTTTATGGCTCTTTATAGCTTAAATAGAAAAAAAAAATTCTGTCTTAATAGCAAATTTCTTTAAATATTTGTACTAAGTAGAATTAGAATACTTACATGTGAATTCAAGATTTCGCCTATGGAACTATTATCTATATACATCAAATAGATAGAATTTTTCAGAAATGATGAAAACAATTTTGTTGGAATTCTATTATAATTGTCTCTGTAAACAATGTTACAAAAATATGTATTGTTAATTCACTAAAAAAATAGAATGAATGGGTAAACAGTAAAGTTACGTTAGTAACGTTATATTTTGCAAAAAGGCGACTCTATAAAAGTTATAATCTCTATAAACAAATGGTAAATTTTTACAAATTGCCCACCTGAAGATGCCATACAATAAACCTTAGGTCGCGGTAAAGAATTTAAATAAAGTAGAAATATTACTACGTCATGTAGTTTCATTTAGTTGTGAAAAATTTGATTACAATGAATTTCCACAAAATTAAAGCCAAATATATTCAATAAAATTTATAATCAGTAAAAAATGTTGAAGTGAAAATGTCCCACGTTTCAGAAGGTAAAAACTGATCCATTTAGATACAACTATCACCATTTTTCTATTATTGCTTCAGTGCAAACTAAATAGTATATTTAGATGTTTTGTGCAATAAAAATATTATTATATTTTCAGTTTAGCCATTTTTGCAAGCCACTTCCGCATCTTGCAGATATGTCGTTTTTGCAAAATCATGGAAATAATTGACAGAATTTAAATTCCGTAGAGTTAATTACCAACTTACCATGATTTATCATTTCTAATTTGCATGTCTGTTGATAAATATAGACTATATCTCCATGCAAAACGCATGCCGATTAAATCCGATTACTAGAAGGAAATGTTTTTGTCGCAATGAACATATTTGGGTACTTACGTTTCCATTACCAGGACGCGTTACGTTTGATATCGTGTTCAGTAATTGATGAATACTTCTCTGCATGTTTGTTTACTTCATCATGAAATCAAATACTTCTTCTTAATCGGTCCTCTTTGATATCTAGTGGCTGTTGAGATTAATTGGCGCCATACTATACTTTTTGGGGTGAGTTATCTGGCCTGAGTCTAATTCACCCCTTTCTCCCTCAGCACTACCTGGATGGTCTTCATCTTAGTTTTCCTTTTGCAGTCCTCTATTTATTTATCTTGTCTCCACAGCGTAGGCGGGGTAACCTCTCAGGAGGCAACTAAATCAATACAGCTTGCCTTTAACGAGTGTGCACTTACTGCATTTACGTAGCTAGGACTCAGTTAGAACTAGAGATAAACGTCTGCGCTAAAATTTGGAGGAAATTTCGAGACCCAAATCCATTTGTGAAAACTGAGTTGTAGGTAGAGTTAAAATTTTTCAATTTGGTTCGCTTTGATAACGAATTATTGGCGTACGTTTGATAAAGAATATTTCTGGAAGCTTTCCCTCGCTCATGTAAATTATGGCCAATATTAAAACAAATTAAAAAAAATGTTTAGTCCACTAAAAATTATGAAAGATAAAGTGCAAAATGAGATTTTGTCATTTTGAAACAAACGACAAATTTTCACTTTGAACTTCATCTTTCATAAGAAGTTTAAATTTTATTTCAATCATTCTTTACACGGCAACTTAAAAGTTGAATATATATCGTATTAAACTTAAAACTACTAAGCACGCGGCAATAAACATTTCAAGTTTTCTTAAAAACTCACGTGTTGAGGATCAATTATTTCCAGTCACAGTTTGAGCTGTATATCTAAATAGTATTCGAATTCAAAGCTTATATTTAGTTTTCTTCAGCATCAAACTGCATTTTAGAGGAATCCTTTACCTTATAAGGCAAAGAATCAACACAAATATACAAAGCATGCCCTTCTTTTCTGTAGTTAAAAGTCGTTTGAAATTACCACAGATTCACAATGCTAGAAGTAAATTGCTGTAAATTTGTGGAAATTACATTATCAGTCATAATCGACAGATCAAAGTCGTTTCTAAATACCATTATTTTTACTTCCCTTCCTATCACTGTTTTGCTTTTGTTTTACTTAATTAAAATTAATAATGTGTTTTAAACCTAATAAATAATTTTATTTTGTTTTGTTTGGTGGTGTCATTACTTAGTCTTTACCAAACACTTTCAATTTATCGCAGCACTTCTCTTACTTGATTCGTTGTGTTTGGCCATAAGAGATTGCGATTCTAGCAATAAGTTCGCTACTGTGTATGTACTTTTCTATCTTTGTAATAAAGTTTTAGAAATAAATAAATACGTTTTTCTGTTGTTACATCTCACAAAATCTTCATCATGTGTCTCCAGAAATGGATAATTTGGCTGTCAGTGATAGTTTATCAAAAGCTATCGATCACTGTCTATGTACTTGAATATTTTTAAATTATTATGTATGAACTTAATAGAAAAAATGAGAAAAGCGTGTCGAAAAACTAGAAAATCAAGACCAAAATGTTATGTCTGCTCTTATTTTAAGTTAGTTTGTGTAGAGGTGCACGGCATTGGCAACTTTGTTCTGATCTAAATGTAACTACAAATATACAATGTCTAATAATTGGTTAAAGGCCAAGAAATTCCGATAGTAGAGTAACATATTGTATGCAAAATAGTAGCAGACAGAGTGTGAACTATATGTGCTTCATTATCGCGGTACAGACGTTAAACGGATCAGCATTGAAATACGATTATTCCAAAGAGTAAACAAAGGGCCAGATTCATTAAAAATAAAATAAAGGTACTAAAAAATATTATTTTATAGCTTTGAGTCGAAATACCACCAAAAATTAACGTAAAATATCTTAGGCTTTTGATAATACCCGACAGGTATAAACAAAAGTGTATTGTCGTCTTTGTCCTTAACGAAATGTGATGTCATTATTAAAATAAAGAAATCAACGAGAAAATTTTGTATCGTATCCTTAATGTTTTGCCAAGTGATTAAAATGTTATTATGCAACAGTTTCGTGTTAATAGTTTTTGCATTATATTATTATACTTAAATCTCGCTATATTTTCGCTACGACATTTCGTATGTACTTAAATGACTTAAAATATTTAATGTCATTATCAACTTGTTAATCCAAGAACAGTTACTTTTTATTATTTTGTGAATACTGAAAAGAGCTAAGTGTACAATATTAAAAAGTTAGGAATAAAAATCAAGGTATTTTTGAGAAATTTATAAGTGAATAGTTTAATAGAAATATATGTACTTTTAAATATTATGATACGGAAGGGTCGTGGTGGGAGTTGTACTCGTACTTGGCAGGTTTGTTAATTTTTCGGGTGACGTTTGCAAATTATTAAGCTTTGAAATTATCAGATATTGCAGATAGGAATGAGTGATTGATAATTAAGATCCACCCAGATATTTTGATTAATTTGGTTGTTTCAAATTCATCACATCCCTTTTTCCGAGGGTACAGAAATTATTTCAACTTAATATTTTGTTGATGGATAAACTGTTTCGGATTCACATTGCGCGATCGAGTTATATTGGCCGATTTATAATTGAAAATGTAAGCAGTTTCTCTAATAACAATAAAAGTAGCCAGCTAGCGGTCAATGCCACGCGGCGTCTTTCTTGCATTGCTTAACGTTGATATGTCTAGCCCCGTTTGATGATGAATAAGTCTGTTTAGATATCGTATTTCTATGGTGTTGTATGTAACTTATAACGCGTATGATTTACTCGTATATTTATTCGTATATTCATATGTATATTCAGAAGTGGCGAAGTCGTGGCTGGACAAAACTAAAACAAAAGGAAACTGAAAGTATATTAGTAGAATATTTACTGAGCAATTGATAATGTTTTTAAGTAATTTTAAAGATATTTAAGTTAATATACCGGAATTTGGATAAAAAATCTTTTTTGAAAAATACTGCGGCCTTTAACAGAACCCAGGCTTTAGTATTTTTTGAATATCTGATGCAATAGATATATATCGGTGATTTTTATTACTGACAGGTTTACAAATTATATGTAAGTTTTCTTCAATTTTGATAATGTGGATTCTGTAAGTAAGTTTTGAGGTTTGTTCTACATACATTCTTCCCCGTCTAGTTTAACTTAAGGACTCTAAGGTTTCAGAAAAGAATAATTGTACTCGTAAACTTTTACTCGAAGCTATTTTTATCCGAAAACAATGAAAATAGGAATTAATTGGGAAGACGAAATTACACCTAACTTGCTTCAATGAAATTTCGTTGAAGCAAGTTAGGTGTAATTTCATGCAATAACGTATCCACATGCCCTTATGCACGTCCGAATTACTAGTAGTCACGCCCAGTTGCATCTGGAATTAATGTTCGACATGCAGCTGGACGTGACTTTGTTTTCCGCTTAATTATTTCCCAAAACCCTGGTTATCGTGCCACAGAAGAAGGTAACTTTTCAGTGAGCTGTCAGAAAAATGCCAGTATGTTTTTTTGAGCAATTCCATTATTTTTTTCCCATACTCTCGTGTGGAACATCAAATATGGATACAATTATTACTGGGACTGTTTATTGTAAGCAGATAACAATGGAATCAATTAACATTTATTTAGTCACAAAATTTAGATCGAGTAATTTTTTTATCATTTTTGATTGTCTTGAACTCAGTTTGGAACACTTGTAGAAAATGGCTTGTAGGAATACGCCCCAGCACGAAACATATAGTGGACGATTGCAACTTAACAGAGAAGAAAGCACCCCGTGCTCTAAGCTTTTAGAACTAACTAATAGAAAATGTTTGAGACAAATAAGGAAAGGAAAAAAGTTTCAAATTTGTTGTGTGTTGTAAGCATTAGAAAAACTAAGTTATCGAAAATAGTTAAGATGAGTTGAAAAACAATATGTGTTTTTAATTTACCAAAAACTTGTTAAATTTTAAATTTTACTAGAGAGTTTTGCTATGATTATTCTTATTCATAATAACGCGCATTTAATTAAATTATATAGTAAAATTATATAATTACCTTATTTATATTATTACTTCATCTACGAAATCCATATTGGAGATAAGTCTCCAGCATAATTTCATGGAAAAACAATAATAATTTTGTTATAAAAACTTACTAAAAACCTACGAATACGTTACAGGCAACATTTTTTTCGAATAGGGCAGCCATTGCCTATCCTGAAAATAAAAATATGCGATAAATATTTTGCTAAATCTTAAAGTAAAATTATATAATTACCTTATTTATATTATAACTTCATCTACGAATTAATTCTGTATTAAGTGGTGTCGATAATATACACTGATGATATTATACATAATATAATAAATAAGTAGAATAAAAAATCAGCTTGCGATGAGTACAAAAATCATTAAAATGGTCATTTTATAAATAAAATTATGAATTAGTAAACCACGACAGAAAATGTATAATTTACGAGTTTAATAGATGAATCAGTGTTAAAAATTGTTCGAGTTATAATACAGTAAACAGTGAAGAGAGTTAACAGTGTATTACCATCTACATTGCCATGATGTACAAACAACACCGTATTTGATTTTTAGAATGGTAATTTTACGATAAAACGTACGATGGTCCTGGTAAACAATGAAACCATTCAATTTAATAAAATTATAGGGATGACATCTGGATGATCTGATGGGTGAATAGAGCGATAAAGGGTGAATAGAGCGATAAATAAAATAACAACTTATCAATATAATTTAGTTTCCAAACCTAAAAAAACAATTTTATAATAGTTTCAATATCTAAAGTTTAAACTAAAATAAAATGTATTACAATAATTTTAATTTATAATAAGTCGGCGACCTATTCCTAACAATATTAAGAAATAAGTTTTATACAAATGTCTTTTTGGAGATAATAGTATACATTGAGATACCATGATTATTCTTAGATCTTTTCCTAAATTATTATTAATAATTTACATAGAATTTCTTCTTATTTTTAATTCATTTATCCTTTTAATAAATAAATGCCTTTTTATATATTCAATAGTTTCCTGTTTTATTTGGTCGTTAGTATCTGCTAGATTTAAGTTATTTAATCGGAATTTAAAATGTCTTGATTATATATTTTTTTTCATTAATCGCATATTTTATTCAAGTAACGTATTCTTCAGACTTTTACCATTAATATTCTTTTTATTTTTTTATCTATCTTCAGAAATTAATGAAAAACCTGATCAATCGTTTAGTTTAACATCATTATTATATTGTAAAATTATTTTTTAAATAAAACTGCTTTAAAAGTGTGAAACTTTCATCTCATTAAGATGACAGTCTCCAAACACTATCGATATTTATGCGATAATGACATCAAGAGTCGTGCACTAATGTCGTGTATCGGTACGAGAAAGTCGCTATTAACGTTTTCATTTAAAATTCGACAAAATGTATTGAAATTAACTTATTGATTATAGAAAATTCTGCGACTGTTTATGTTTTTTTGCTAGCTTTTATTTTTAGAATCTTGGCGCAAAAGTACATTTAAGGTAATAAAAACAATGAACGACGGAGCTCTATTCTTTATTGCATTCGATTTACGACTAAAGTATACGTCACTGTGCAGAGAAAAATATATATGATAAGTGAATCATAATCGGGCCCGTGAGCCATGTCTACTTACCAACTCTAGTTATATTATACGCTCTGTTTGTGCAGGCGACTGACATTCTCGTCCAGTAAGGAGCCGATAGTGCTTAGCTGGTTAGTTTTTTTTAAATATGTAAACCACTTTTCGAGCCATTGTATATTATTAAAACCTTTATTTTAGTGTAGATTCGGATGTATGTGGTATAAAAGGGCATCTTTCAACAATAAATTCTATCGAGGAAAGTTTTACTTATCATGTTTCTAATATAGATCCTATTTGGAATATAGTTTAGTCTTCATATAATTTTTTTCATGAAAATAATCTATAATGAGTACGTATAATGTTAAACTGAAAATTTTTAATTTGGGTATAACGACCTCTTAATAATATATAAAAATTTAAGGTATTTATTTTATATTATAATTTAATGTCATTAAGGATTACAATTTAAAGTATAATAATTACTAAATATGGTAATTTCTACCAAAATATGGTATTATTTCTAATAAAATAATTACATGTGCTCCACAGGCGTTAAAATATCGTGAAAATCATAAAGACTACGAACTTTAGAATCATCGCTGTAGTTTTCTGGAGAACTTTAGGTAAACTTCAGTTAATGCTGTTTCGAAATTAATTTTGTATAAATCATCCCGAAATAATTATTGTGATTTTAGCAATTTCGGAGAAAGAGCACAGTTTTGTGAACCTTTTTAATAGTATCTCAACAATTATCTTAATCTAATATCTTGCACGATATATGAAATTGATAAATATTACTGTAAGAATACTTTCTTATCTAATGACTGTATTCATAATATGAAATATCTATGCATATATTGTTAGCATTCAAAAGTATTTATATTACTTTATAATCATTTTATGGGTGATAATTTTAAAATCCCCTTTATTGCAAAACACAGAATTAGAAAAAAAATAAGTATTACTAAAAGTTTACCTGAAGCTTAGCAACAAACTATAGCGCTGAGTTTGATTCCATCGTTTTGGAGAAATTTACAATATCTCATGCCCGTGAAAGATGTGCCAGGCAATATATTTATACGGTGAACGATATTATATTTGTAAATATTATCATTGAGTAGAAATACCATGTATATTAAATGTCTGTATATGTCTAAATGTATATAGAAACTTCGTAGTGCGAGTTTCGTTCGCGCTTAAGATTTTTTGTTTCCAATTAAATGAAACTACGTGATGTAGTATTATTTCTACTTTCTTTAAGTTCTTTACCACGACCTAGATTTCGTTGTATTACAATTAAAAAAAACTTTGCTAACATCCCACCTGAAGATGTTGTAATACAACGAAACCTAGGTCGCGGTAAAGAAATGAAAGAAAATAGAAATAATACCACATCACGTAGTTTCATTTAATTGTGAATAATGAATTTCTACAAAATTAACGCCAAACATATTCAATATTTTTTATTTCTTTTGTTTTATTTTATTTTTTATGTTGCAGATATTTTTTTTGAATAAGATTATTTTAATTTCTAAAATTGTCCTTTGTCTGTGTTTTCTTAATAATTAAGCCAGGTAGGTCCGCTTTAGAACCAGGAAAATTAGAATTCATGTATTGTCAATATCATAGAACTTTTAACAAAGTACGCAAAATAGAAACTTGTATGTAATATGTACAGCATTAAGGTTTTCCTTGTTTATCAAAAGTGTATATACCTCATTCAAATCGAAAGTGAAATGAAAATTAATATTGTTTTAAAATCTTCGACCCAAAAATAAGGCAAAAATGATAACACCTACAATTTATTCATATTGTTTATCTATTATATTATCTATTTATCTATTATATAATTCTTATACATATGATCTATAATATTCAGATATTTATGTCAGAATATTTGCTTCTATTTGAAGAATATATAAATAATACAAAGTGTCAATGTTTCTATTAAACAATAATTAAACAATTCGTTTTTATTAAATATTCGTAGACATGAAAGAGCTGTTTAACAAAACAAAACATAACATAATTGTAAATTTATTTTATGAAAATATTTATAACATTTGTAAAATATTATAACGTAGTCATTTGTTTACAATAATTGTATGCACCACGCTTAAATTCAAGGTACTAACAAACTTTGCATGTTGTCTTCAGTCTTTAGTTTTATTCCATCTGAAGAACCGGTTTTTACAGGACTGTATCTGAACGAATATAAAGAGATTAATTTGATTTTATTGTAATATTTCCAAAGACAGCCTTGCACTACAAATCGAAATGGTAACTGATATTTAATGTTGAGACATGTCAATAAATATGTGTATGCACATTGCAGAACGACGATTTTCCTCATCGTGACATTGTAATCAATGTGACTGTTTATCAAGTGCTCCACATTGCTCTACTTTGATATATATATTTGTTTTGCCTTTAGATCTTATTTTGATGCTTAGCGAACAATATATAATTTGAATTAATTGCCTTTATTCATAATTTGTGTACTTTTTTAATTTGTTCAGTATATTCGATTTGAAAAAATACCACATATCAATACTTATCGATTTTGAAATAACATTAATATTCATCTACGACCACTATAACATTCATTAATTTTTTTCCTTCTTAATATGCCTTAAGATTTATTATATGAATAACGTTTCTAGATAACGGATTCATATGTGTATTCAATTTATGGTATTAAAGTTTACAAATTCAATCAAACGAGCGGTAGCTAAATTTTTGTCTTTATATCAGTTGCAAATCAAATAAGTTATATTGTGCAACGGCGTAGAAATGCATATTCCAACGCCTATCACTTAATACCGACGATGATATCTTGCGGTCTACGATGGTACGATAATAGAGATATATGGAATAAAGAGTTTAACGTTTAGAGGCTAAATTTTTTAAGTACATCTACCTGATTTCAATAATTGACTGACGATTAAAATTGAAGTTCATGTGGGGATAGTATTAAGAGTTTTATTTATTAGTGAAATTAAAAGATTTATATGTCATATAATAAATTAATTAAATACTTTGAAAAACTCATATTAGCAAGTTATTAAAAATACCCATTTAAAAAGAAAAATGAACTATTCTTAAGAAAATGAATAATCTTTATTTATTTTATATAACTTAATTTATTTTTGACGTTCGTAAGGAAAATTATTTACAATAAATATCGTTGATGAAGTAATGTATATAATGTATTAAAAAAATGTAATAAAGTATTTATTATATTATTTACTATATAGTATTTATAAAGTATACAGTATTTATTATTATTGCAATTTAAAAGTGGTTTCGTCTATTTAAAATGCATTATAGGTTGAATTTATACCCAATTCTCACATTACATTATACAGGTTGTAAGCAAGAATACAAATGTATTAGTTTTGTGTATTTATTTGACATAAAAGCTGAAGAAAAGATATATATATATATATGTATATATATATATATATATATATATATATATATATATATATATATATATATATAATAAATAATATTTATTTTTCTTTAATCATAAAAATAATCGGTAATCTCGAGACAGAATTCTAAAACAATATGTCGGCGTTAAAAGCTAAAATATTTATATCAAGTACAAAACATGCAAAACAAACATGTTCACTTTGATAGTTAACATTATGGTAATAGGGGAGTTAGGTATTATAAATGATGACTGTTTTAGTGAAATTGTTATTTTACGTGGCATATTTCAACACACCTTATATACAACATTTAAGAGAGAAATTTTCTTCCCTAAAATTATGAAAATAGTATATGAAGATATAGAGAGGAAATGTCTCTTGTTTAATACTACCAATTAGAATATTTTCATTTATAATTTAGGATCATACCTATTGTTTAACATATCCTGAATCTCCTGAAACGATTTACCCTTCGTCTCAGGAACTAGGAATAAAGTGAAGAAGAAGGCGAGCACACAGAAACCGCCGAAGAGCCAGAAGGCTCCATACATGCCGATGCCATTAGCAATATTTTGAAAGAATCGCGTTGCTAGGAAGGCCAGTGTACAGAAAAAAGCGGTGGCTATTGGTGAGGCCACAGATTTTATGTTGAGAGGAAACAGTTCACCCATGACTGCCCATGGCAAGGGTCCGAAACCTGTAAAAATAAACGAAGGTTCATTATTTCTATGTAAACACTTAATAAACAAATTATCAAATAAAACAGGGTAAACAGCAATTGATAATAGTTTATAAATGAAATTATTTTGTACTCATTTCAAATATTTAGAACGAATTGCAAAAAAGGTTTTAAATTTCATGTCTGTCATCTATATAATATGCATATTGGAAAAAAATACTCGGTTTAAAGCCCTTAATAGGATACTTTGTTAGAAGATAATAGTCCAGACGATTTGACCAAAAAACTCTGAGAAGTAATTTGGGAATTTGTCCACAAATTTAAGACCTTTGCAGATTATATTTTATGTGGCAAATGTGAAGGTGTTCTTTGGAGACGATGCCGCGATGTATCGAAAACCTATCCGTTTACAAACTAGAGTGTAAATATTTCGTAAAATTTATGTTTTATAAACTATGGACATATATGAATAATTTCATTAAATGAAGTAAAATGGTTATAAAATATGAGATTATTAATGTGACAAAATATTACGTAGTATTATTCAAGCAGACGTAATATATCTACGAATAATATAGAAAATAATATCTGCCTTTTTAATGGTGTAAAAAAAATGAAATGTGTTTTTGGCGGAGAAAGTTCTGAATGCGACAACCAATTCAAATTTAGTCTTTTTATTTTATTTTAAAGATGTCCAAAATTTGTTATTAATTACTATTATAGTTAAAAAATATTTACCAATGCAATATACGATGATGTATATCACGAGAGCCGCAACTGGCAGAAAACCGATGCTCTCGACAACGGGACTTTTATTCGCATCCAAGATGAAGTACATGCCCAGAAGTCCCTAAATTAATAGTAATATGTTTATAACAGGATTCAAGTCAAATCAATCCGACTAAACCTAATGAAATTATTAAATAAATTTTGTTAAGGGTGAAATGGATAAGATAATTTTTATGGATTTTTATTACTCCTGGATTTGAAAAGTGAGCTGATCATAGTCAATGTTTAAAAAGTAGTCGCGTTTAACACGGATCGAATAGTTTGTCAGTTTTTTCCTTTAATTGACCCATTTGGATTCAAAGTTCCTGAGTTTGAATCCTATACTTTAGCCGTCTAAATTATAGGATTCAAACTCAGGAACGTCTGATTGAATAAACTAGGGTTAAAAATAATATTGATATTACTATACTGATAATGTAATTTCAAATTTATCACAATCTTGTAGCCTAAATTTTAAAAGTAAACTGATTTAGAGGAATTTTCAAAGGCGCAATTTTCAGTAATAAGCGAATAGTCCATTAATTCTTCAATGTTGAGGTCTGAATGAAAGCCAATTTTAATTCGTCAAGTTATCTGCTGATGAATAAACCTAATCTCTCTCATAGTGGAATGGACGACTTTCTTCAAACAATAACATTCATAAAATGTATTATTTGTTGTGTAGCTTAAATTCCATAATTGTGCCTAAGTCACGAAAAAATCAAAAAATATATTAAAATCTCCTTTTAAGCCATGCGAAAAATAGTTTACGTTTTGTCCTAACAACCACAAATTTCTAATGTTATTCACAGATTTTATTTTTGATGTGAAAATATCTATTTGATTGTTAAGTGCAGTGGCCGGTCGAACTTTCTTGTGTTACAAAATATCCTCAAATTTCAATTGCTAACATCTACGCGACTAATAATGCTTTGAGAATAGTTGAGCCCACAGCGGGTAAAGCATGTCTGTACGTGTTTGTGGTGCAGTATTTATTTTGCATGTGACATCATCGGATTAGCATAGGTGCATGTGCGGGATTGTTGCAAATTAGCGTTATGTAGTTATAAATAAGTGTAGCGTAAAAACGCGTTTAGCCAGGATGTTGATTTAAATGTCATTGTGAAGGGCTTGTAGAAGGGCGTATAACAGGCATATAACAAATATAAATAGTCGTATAAAATGTATTGCCACTAAAATTTATAAATGATACAGGCTTGTCATCTTCCATTTTAATAGATATTTGTACCGTTTACTCTTTTGAACTTTAATCCTTTATCGTTGGGAATAATGTATCGGTATTCAATGACGCATGACAGTTATGTGTTTATGATTTGATTAACATTGCTTATGATTAACATTTTTTACGATTTTACTCCGACTTTTTCGCGGAAAAACTACAGCGCGGACCCGAACTGCGCTTTTCGGTTATTATTTTTTGACATTTATTTTGGTGCATTTTTACTGCTTTAGTTTTCATTTAGATTATTATGTCGTAAAATTAAGCTGAATTTATTGTTATTAAAGTTTATAAATCAAACATACTTGTAATGTACTATTTTAATAGATACATGTACCATTTGCTCCGTAGCCTTAATCCTTTATTGTTAAGATTAATGAATAGATATTTAATGACATATGGTGGTTATGTGTTTTGATTTCAAATGTTTCAATGAACGTATATAAACATGGAAATATAGCACCCATTGAAGGAAAGTGCCTCAACACGAAAATCATAACTTTGAAAAAAAGGCGTTTAATGTTTGGAGTATTTTGCAAATAAATCGTATGAGAGACAGTTACTATAATAGAACAAGACAGGTACTTAGGTTGATATATAAATATATTGTTATTTTATAATCTGCAGCTGCAGAATGCTTTTTTCAAGCGTTCAATTACATTATATTCTCATTTTTGAGTTAAGTTTGTTTTATAATGATGGTGCGATATGTCAGTAATGCATTATGTTAAATTCATTCCAGGTCTACAGATTTAACGTATATCGATCTTTATTGGCTTTAATTAATTGTACTTATCGTACAGTAATAATATAAAAATTAAAGTAATTTTCAATAATATAATTAGTAAACGTACCAGGGCAAGCGTCATTCCAGCACTGGAGACGAATAACAGCAGTTTACGTCCAACTCGGTCTACGACGAAAGGCGTAACGGAACTGGCTAGAACCTGAACTGCACCGACAATGATAGTGGCATAAGCAGGATCCAAAGTAGTACCAGCAGCACTAAATATATTTGACATGTAGAATAGTACTACGTTTATTCCCGAAAATTGTTGGAACGCTAGAAGACCGCAAGATATGTATAAAGCCTTAATATTTCCTTTGCTGTTCCATAAATCTGAAATGTTGGTCTTTTTTTGCATCATCACTTCGAATTCAGCCTGCATTTTTTCGATTTCAGCCTGAACGGCAGCTTCTGATTTACCTCGGACTTTCTGGAGAGTCTCTACAGCTCCTTGGCGGTTATCTTAAAGTGATTTTATTTTATTAAGTCAAATGATCGTAGAGTACCATTATCGGCAAGATATATTAACAGTTAATATTTTATCAAATTAGAATTAAAAAAAATTTTTTTTTTAATAAAATTTTAAGAACAATTTTAATTTTACATAAAATAGTCTCCCACTGCGGTTGCTTTTTTCTCATTTTACAAAACATCTACTTAATTATTTTAAAGAAAGGAAAGGCTGTTCATTCAAGAGATTCAAATATTAGTTTTACCTTTTGTTTTACAATTTTATTAACCCTTTGGTTAATAAAATTAAGATAGTTTGCTGTTTTCAATTTTTCTCAAATTCTTGTTAAAGCGGGAAAATTGCTGAAAACTATTAAAAGTTGTTTATATTTTGTAAATAGAAGTTGTTTACTTTTATCGTTCTATTTTTACTAGAAACTTTTATGATGATTTTTTGTTCATCATTTATTAAATTAAATTGATAAGGGAGAATAACTTAACAGGTGTCTTTTGTCTTATTTCTGCGTAAATTTTTGTTTATATAGCTTAAGCTTTTATAAGCATAAGAATTAATATAAAATTTATGATTCAATTAGTTTTTAATAACCAATACTTACTCTTCATAATATAATAATAAGGACTTTCTGGCATGAAGAAGAATAGTCCAATGAAAACGGTAGTCCAAGTCAAACCGAAGTACGATATTCCCACGTACGAGATGAAAGGTCCGACAGAGTACATTGCCAGAAAACCTATCACGACGAAGATCTGAACGAAGGAACCAAGTGCACCCCTGGCGTTATCCTGGAAAGCAGAATATATAATTTTGGGATTCCCACCATTCTTGAACTTCGGTTCTCTAAGGTGCAATCAATTTTTTTTGGATACACATGTTGGCTTGAAGATTGCAGAATCTAGTCTTGTTTTGTCGCTTTTAAGTGTGACGCTGTATTTGTATTGAAAATTTACGTTAGGTTATTATTTCATTTTCATTTTTTTTCTTGTTCATATATTGACTGGATACTTGTTGATTTGATTCAATGCTGTATCCAAAAGGTTAATGGAAGATTGTATTAATTAGCTATGTATAATTAAGAAATGTCACCGACTTCGGAACTATATTGGCTCAAAAAAAATTTTCATGTTTGCTGAGAATTACGTTCGTGTATTGTGCATTTCGACTTACACTTTTAAAGAAAATAATTATCGAATATGAAATAAAATGTCTGAATGATGGCTAATGTAAAAATACATATGTAATATGAATAGATTTCGACGATAAATAATAAGAAATATTGAAAGATAGAGTCACTTTAGACTTACACTCGCCTCTTTATTTCACTTACATGAAAGTAAACAAAAATAAAACATTAGCAAAAAAGATCGGTAAGATTTAGCCATTTTGCCGAAAGTGAAGTTATTATTTTATTGCCTTATTCAACACAATTTTTTATTGTAATTATAATAAAACATAATTTTTGGGGGATAGCTCTGGTTGGGAAGAAATCACATAAAAGAACTTAACTTAAAAAATATTTGTGGAACGTATATTTTCAAGGTGTAGGTCACAGTTTCATAATTTTAACAGTTTTTGCCCTAAATAACTGAAATTTTGTAAGAAAGTTGTTTACATAGTTGTTTCGATTAATATGTAGACGAATGTAAAAAAACATTATTTCTAAAATGGCTGAATCTAAGATTATGGAAAAGGCAGGATTTTCAAAAAAAAATTGTAGAAAAATTATAACGATGATTCGAGATATCATAGTTTTTGAGATATTTACCATATATATATATATATATATATATATATATATATATATATATATATATATATATATATATATATATATATATATATATATATATATATATATATATATATATATATATATATATATTTATTGCAATAGAAGTTCATATTATTAAAGATTTTTAGTAAATTACGTAATTTAATTTCAGATGAAGTACGGAGTCCTGGATGCGCGAGCTAGACCATGTTTGGCCGATTTTGTTTCGTCTCTCCGATCTAATGGATACCCCATCGGCGCCCCAAAAGGATAAGTCAAGACGAGGAAATAGAAATATTATTTTTCATCTTAAAGCTTCGGTTGCCTAATGCTGAGTGTCAAAACGACTTTCAATGTGATAAGTGGATGAATTTATGCCTTTTTTAACTATTATAGAAATTAATATTTGATTATAGGTTTGAATAAAAATTTAATTTACAAATGCGTTTATGTATTCAAAAAATCTAGCCAAGGCCTACTGACCGTTGATATTTCCGCACAATACATAGGAGTTGTCATGTAAAACATTCCCACTGCTACACCCCACAAGAATCTCGCAGCGTAAATCATAGCGATATTGGCAGTAGTCATGATCAGGATCCAGCCCAGGAATTTTGGAATAGACGAGAGCAGGAGGGTCCATTTGCGACCGACAGCTGAAGTGAGTACGCCGGCAATGAATGGGCCTGGAATAAAAAAATTAATTGGTCAACAAATCTTTGATGAGATTAAATTTATTTATATCATAAAAATGTTAGAATAAAAAAACTCTGAAATGAAGTCGATGTTTAAGAATTTGTTTTATTAATACTATAAATTTATTTTTTTTGTTATACTTAGCTTAAGCTATATTATTTATAAGTTAGTTATGATAGTCTAATTCAATCATAAAGGTTAATGTTTTCTTAAAAATTGGAATAATTTACCATGATTTTTAATGTTTGTCATTTTAGTTTTGACATTTGGGTGCGAAACCTTACCTTTATAACTGAATCACAACATTTTGAAATTCGATAAAGACCACAGAATAGCTATATGGCTAAAAATTAAATTATTGAAATGCAATTGACTACCCTCCATTCCATTACGAAAGTGAGTGTTTGTTTTGTAAACATAGCAAAATTATAATTTTGTTACTGTATATATTTTTCTTGTATTAACGTTAGTAATATGGATTTATTTGACATATATGATTAAAAAATGTTTTTATTGGTATACACTTTTACGATATATTAACATATAGATTATACAGGTTATGCATTATGAGGTACAAGTCTAGTTTGGCAAACATTAGAATTTTACCTTTTTTTGAGTAAGAGAAATTTTTCCTTTGCAATTGATCATCTCAAAAGAATATATGGCAATTTGAATATAAAGTGTACATACCTAAAATTGATGGCGTTATGTGTATAAATTTCGTAGTTAATTTAAAATAATTTTTTCTCTAGTCCACACGCGAACGAAGTCGCTTACAAAACCAGTATATACATATAAGGTTACAATTTGAAGAATGATCAAATTTTAAGAAGCGGTCAATAAATGGCGACTAAATCATATAATGAAAAAAAAACAATTTTTTTCCATTTTTTTTCGACCTGTCCCGCTATCAATCAAATGAACGTATGGGTACAATACAACAATTAAATAATCCACAATTCCCATGCGGTCGCCAATGAAAAACATACCCGAATCGTTCAACGCAATCCCGCTGCGTGAATGCATAGCACCTGTTTAATTTACCTGCGGGCGTTTACTAGAAGTGAATGCAGTAGTATACATGCCAGGTACTCGATGCAAGCAGTGTACGTACATCGATATATATAGTTTCGCATGCATTACCGATCATGATAGTGACCAGAAAATTCACAATCATAGCAACTATTTTGGGACGGTGTGTTTTAAACGCAAAAAACGGCGTTAGAAAATAGGTATTAAGTGACGATAGGTTTGTGGTTACGCGAATGTGAAAATTTAAAAAGATTTGGAAAGATGTGCAAGTTTGAACGGTGTTTTTAAATAAATACATATATTTTTCAACAGGGATTAAAATATAAGTAAGGACATAAAAATAGAAGTTACGTAGGTTTTTAATTATGTAAATAAGTTTCTTTCATTTTTTTTAAATACGCTTTAATGAAGTTATTGGTTGAAATAACAATCCAATACCAATCAAACAAATACAAATACAATAACAATCATTATGACGGCCCTAAGCCTGTAAAAAGTATGAAGGAGAAATCGGAATCTTATTTCACAAAGTAAAGTACATACAGTCAGACACTCCAGTTGATTTACGACTGAACTAGAAACGAACGCATTCATTTAAGATTTACGAAAAGTGTGATCGGGCGAGGCGTACGGAAGTTGAGAGGGAGATATAAGTTAGTGAAGACAGAAAGAGAGAGAGAGAGTTACGTTTCGTATATTACTGTAGGGACAAGAGAGAGAGAAAGGTGCGAGCACACATTTTCTTTCTCTCTTTGTCTCATAGCCAGTTATGTTTCATATATCTAAGACACAGTGCAAGCCTATTGTCTGTATCACACTGTAGGAGCAAGAGAGAGCGGTGCGCGCGCATATTTTCTTTCTCTCTTCCTCTAATTGCGAGAGCATGAAATACATATATATGCGAGTTTGCTAGCGTTACGCGAACGGTGATTTTTTGATTATTTAGTAATTTCATTTCGTTCTTGAACAATTTTATAAATTATTATTTTGTTCAGTACATTAAATATTCTACGTTTAAAGTGAATAAAATTGTAAATTCATTTTAAAGTTCATATTTTGTGAATATGAAGTTTTACTTCAGTCGTGTGGTCTAAAGCACACTCGTTCTTTTTTTTAATTTCCGTAAGTCTCTTTTCGCTAAATGGAAATTATTCTTGATAATATATTTTGTTAAGTTACCTCTAATTAACATACTTCGACACTGAACTGACTTTATTTTTATATCTCCCAAACATAATCCACGTGTGGGGAAAATGAATCACAATTACTTAGCTCCCCTTGTCATACGCGTGTTTATTTATTTTATTTTATTGTCGAGTATTGTACAGAATTTCGATATTTTTTTATTTGACTATTACAATAAAGGGTGCCATAATATGATTTGCTTCGGTTTGCTTGATTCGGTAAACTATTTAGAAATATATAAACATATTCATATAAACTGATATTAGACTGAGACTTACCTAATATTGCTCCTAAAGGTAGAATTGACCCTATCCATGACATTTCGTCATCTGTGAGGATTCTATCTAGCGGTGATTGTACCAAATCTTTTAGTTTGGCTTGAACTGGTGATGTCCAGCCCAGGCATAGACCCACGCCGAAAATACCAATGTTTGCTGCAACAGATAAACAAATATTAAAAATGGATTATCATAAGTTCTCCGTGATGTCTGGATTATGGTGATATTTCGGATATAGATTTTTTAATACTTATAGATGTATACAGATTGTAAACAAGAACCTTACACAAAAATGTAATTAGTATGTCTTATTCTGAATAGTTTTTCTTTGGAATACAGTACATATTTTCAATAAATGAAGAAACCTGTATACAGGATGAAAACAAGAACCTAACACAAAAAAATGCAAGTAGTATTTCAAATTCTGGATAATTTTTCCTTTGGAATACAGTGGATATTTTCAATAAATTAAGAGAAAACGACGATGTTTAAGATTTAGAGATCATCCTAGTGTACGCAGCAATTATATATCGGCGTATGTTATCTGAAGCCGCTCGTAAATAAAACTAGATGGCCCTTATGACTACATAATTATTACAGTTCTGTGAATTACTTCATAATCTTAGATCAATTATAGCTTATTCAGCTAAAGATGATGTATTGTATTGGTTAATTTTATAAAAATGTTAAAGGAAGTTATATAAAAAACCGTATTTCATGTTTGATATTGTTTTTAATCTATTCTATACTAATAAGAGGGTAGTATAAAGGAAAAAAATTGAATTCAGATAAATAATTGTTTCAAATTTTGAAAATCGAATTGTTATTTAAAGCATTTAGATATTATGTTCGAATTTATCAAAGGTTCTTGCAAATTAGTGGCAATTTAAAAATTGTCTGTGTCCTTTCAAAAGAATTTTAACCCAAGAAAATTTCAACAAAGTTAATTACTAATTAAGTTGTGGTCTATTTCGATGCGATTTTATGAAAAAGAATGACAAGAGAGTCACCTATTAGCAGATTCGGGAAAGTTTAGGCATTGGTGTTAGTCAAGTATAAACAATTCTGTTTGAACTTTTAGGCTCTGGAAGCCGTGTGAATATCCCACAATTTAAGCGATGCTCAATAACACCGTCACATTGATTTGACAGAGCTAACTCAAATGATCATAGTCACGAGTAACGACAGTTGAATATGCTATTACAAACTCGAAATTAACAGGCAATCTGTCCAGTGAATGTTTACTTCTGAAGAGTGGCCAATTAAGATAAAGAAAGGGTGAAATTCTGGATAAAAGATAAGGTTATTATATATCCGAAACTAAAATAAAAGTCACTGCAAGCTGGTATATCATCAATTGTTTGCTTGATATTTTGGAAGAAGTTCTAATGCAATCCTCTCGCATTGGTGTCTTTTTCATCACGACAATGCCTCTGCATACTCAGCTAGATGAACTACCAAAAATTTGACTATGCCGGATGTAGAAATTATAGGTCACTCGTCACATAGCTGCAATCATGCGATTTCTATTTATTTCCAAGAATAAAAGATAAACTGCGAGGAATACCCCTCATTTCTATGGAATGAAACAATGCTTATAGGGCTAGTCACTGATACACTATCACATTATGGTCCAGTGCTCCTCACTATTTGAAAAGCAGTAGTGGGACAAGGAAAAGTGTAGATGTTAAGAACTAACCTACTCTCTTCTCCGTTTAACTTCGGAGTGTAAAGAAATAATTAGCAATGGAACGTAACTTTTATGTCTACAAACAAAGTTTTTAAAATTATATCAGTTCGTTTCGTAACCTCAGTTACGAGATGGTAGTTATCATTAATATTTTTATAGTAGTTGTATTTTATACTAATTATTTTCTGTAACTATTTTACGTTCTCTTGCCTTCATTTTACTGAACTTGTCAATAAGATTATTGAAATTTATTTTTTTTCACTATTCTTTCAATTTATAGTATGGGCAGGTTGACTAGTTGTTTCTATTTTTATGTTACTCTTAATTTAGTTTGGTTGTTACGAATATAAGCTAATAGCTCTAATTCATTTTTACACATAGATTATTGATTCGTTAATATTCCATACCCTAGTAAGGGATTAAAATGGTTACCTACTTCTTGTCATTATATGGTAGCATTGTTACTTCTTATCATTATGTGGTAGTTCATGCATAAAACTGTTTTACATTAACCGGATCAAATCGAGACACATTGATGGCTTATCCATCTTCGCCCCGAATAATATCAATGATACTGTAAACTATAAAAATACCCGTGCAACTCTGATATTTTGTGAAGTTTTTGTCACGGCTGCGCATAACAATATCTCTTTAACTAAATTGTTGCTCAATCATGTTATAACGGCCCAGTGTTAACCGGCAAGTAATTTATTAGAATGATTTAATGTACTGAAGTCGGATGTACCTGGTGGAACGGTCCCAATAGCAGTTTTAGAAGACTGTATGTAGTTGTTATGGGAATATAATATATCTTTTAAGATCTTTCCAAACCATAATGTATTGGTTGTGCAATACTGTTACATAGGTTTGATGCTTGTATCTTTGGATCGGAGATAACGTAATTTTGCAGAAATGTATGATCATCGGGCTGATATGATAGCAAGCTCCCTACTAAATGATATACTTGTCTTTGAATTTTGAACGTAGGCATAAATCTCGCTCAACTAACTGTTGCTCTAAAATGAGGTTATTTGAAATGCGTTTTTATATTGATGTATTTTAGACATGAATCGTGCAGACTTAAGATGATCGCCAGAAAGAAGAGAGTTTGATGGTTCGGATGAAGGAATTTTCTCTAATTTTATTATTATCTGTAAGCAGTATATACCTTTTGATTCATTCTTCCATTTCAGAGCAAAGCAATGCCCACGAACGAGAGACATTAAATCCTACCTGACCTATTAAAATCAGAGGGTAATTCTTGTATTCAAAGGTAGGCATGTTATTCATGGTGGAATTTACTTTATCAGACCACAAATTAGAAGCCTACACAGATATGCGGGTACTTTGTTTATTCTGATAAGTAGATAACCGATTGTCTCTTTTTTCAGATAGTTATTTGGCTCTCTGCTGTCTATGTCTATCAAGGTCAAAACGAACTTCGTGCTCAACAAAGGATTCTCTATCTCTTCATAAAGAAGTACTTTCTCTATTATTTAATAGTCGATTTTCTCTTCTTCGTTTTCATCATTCCGTCCCAAACACATTCTTTTAGCATTCCTTGTACTTGTATTAAGTTCAAATTCTGACTTTTTCATCACATGTTTGAAATACCAAATTCTATGCTTACACAATCGAAAAAGAAACAAAAAAATAAACAACAAATAATAAAAAAACAAATACTTGCAATAATTACAAATGACAAATAAGGGTAAAAGAGTAAGGAGTAAAGAATTATTTACCTACAATCATTTTTTAGAAAACATTCGCTGGGGTATATATGTTTTCATGTTTCGTGTTTTGAAAACATAAAATTGACCAAAAACCGATTTATAAATAAAAGGCACGTAGAATGCGTTGAAGGCTAGGTGCCTTTCTTCCTATTTACCTACTTTCAATCATACATTAGGCAAGTATAACAAATAAATCAACAAAAGTAATAAGGTACCTATGAAATAAAATCGCGCTAAAAAGCATGGTTTGAGGGGTAAAAAGAATATTTAATATGGAGAGCTCCGATGAACGTGGGTTAGCAACAAATTGTTCAATGCTAATAGGGCGAATCGCGGCTCCCGACTCGCTATTTATACTTTTGTGGGCTATAAGGTGTTCGTGCGATGTTCCGGTCGTTGTAATTATTTTTTCGTGAGTGATTTTATAACCTGTAATATTTTCTAAGATATTCATTTAAAACATATGGTGTACAATTTTTTGATCTAAATGCCTAAAGTAACCAATACATTTAATTTGTTAAAGATTAATATCATGTCGTTTAAAATAGCTTCTCTTTCTCTTTAATAACTCATTATTTTTCATCTAATTTTCAAAGATAAAATTGGCTACTGTGAGTCATCCTTAAAAGATAAATATACGCTATCCCGGATTTTTCTCTAGCTCTTTCTAAAGCTTATGAATATCTAGTACAGTAATTGGTTGTATCATTTATGATTTAGTCAACACTACTACTATATTTTATACTGACTGACTGACGTGACTATATTTTATACTTGAAATTTCCGGAAGAATTATCTAAACGAAGGTGAAAATCTCATCAAAATTCCATTGTGTACTTTAGAAGAAGTAAGAAATAAATAGACAGATGCGAAAAGAAAAGCTTAAAATGTTTTTTTTTAATGTTAGTACATTAAATAAATATAAACTAATGTATTTTGGCATAGTTAAATTTGATACGATAATGAGCTCCATAGTGTCGTAGGCGTTCTTTCGAGATTATAAATGAAACCAATGGGATGTTGATTAAACAATACTCTCCATGTAAAATTCATGATCATCAAAAATAATAAGTAATACCTTGATTATTTTTAAACATATAAAATTGTACTTAAAATTCTATAATATATTGGAAATTTTCATTTCGAATTTAATTTTTAAAACGTTATCAATGAAGTGGAAATTGCAATAAGTAATTTAATAATTGAAAAATAGTAATTTTTGTTACCTCGTGCACATATCTATTTCGAGATTCCGTTTGGCTAATAAGTGATTTTGGAACTAACTTCAACTGAGAATTTATAAATATCTACATTACAATAAATACAATTTTATAAATTACGGTTTAAACGTAGATACATTTTTAAATTTCTAATCTAATAAACTTTTTTTTTATTAACGAGTTGTAATCATTGATTTTCATATAATTTGCTATGTGAGGCTGCTGACAGGTAAAAGCTAATATAACGAATGATCTGGATAAGATGTGTTCCAGGTGTCAGTATTTATTAAGCCGATCGGATTAATCTTCGTTACCATGAAATGGAAAATAAAATTTCTATAATACATCTAAACACAAACATATATACCCATACATACACACATACATACATAGTCACACATTTTTACACACATGCATGCATATATTTACATATATGTATTTTCGTGCATATCCCCGCAGTTAAAAGTTAAGGCACAAATCACAACAAGCAAAATATCGTTTCTACCCATATACCATTTACTACAAATGGTGATAGTACAAGGCTTTTCGTATCCTATCAATGCTTATTAACGAGCCAGTGGGTAACCAATATTTGAAATGTCCCATCCGTTGTATGTTTTGGTTTCCGAGAGATCAGTTCCGAGTACGTTGTAAATTTTTGAGGCGAATATGCCCAATGTCTTTGGTCGTAGTTAGTCCTCGCGTTGGTCAGCAAGACGTCACAGTGGTGATGCGCTAGAGTCCTGTAGGTATGATGAACCGGCCTGTGATAGTTTTTACATTTCTTAAAGTGAAGGAACACAGATTTAATAAATAATGACAAATAAAGCATGAGGCTCTCGAGACCGAATTAATCCAAATTTATCAATTACGAATTCATTCCTGCTGTTGGACACGAACAGACCAGCGCATATAACGACCGACGTTGTTACTTTATTAGTTCTATGAATACTTAAGTGTAATTCTGCAAGTATACATATATTTTACTCGCAAACATACATTTTACTAGCATCGCGCTAAAAAAATTGATTAATGTTCCATCATATTTCTCACGAGTTCTCATTATCATCATAGCTTTTCTTGCAACATACTATTTGCTTTCATTGCAATTTTTTGGAACGAAATTCCTTATGGCACGTTATTTAATATATAACATACAGCGAAAGGAATTTCCTTCCAATCGGGTGTCCCTCTCGTGCTTTTTTTAATGGAACAACTATAAGCTGAGTGATCAAACATTATGAGCAGAAAATTCTACTAGTCGGTGATAATAAAGCAGAAAAAGATATAAAAAAGTATCAGGCACCAGTATACGCGAGTCCCAAAAAAGAATTCAAGCGGAAGCACCGAGGTGAAGAAAATTAGGACCTATCGAAAACATTATGTATATTCAGCGATTTTTGATTATAGTTTTCGAGTCATAATTTTTTAAAACTTTTTTAGTCAAACTCATCGATTGAAGATAAAACATTTATTTGTGATATGAAATGTTATGATAGAATATTATAAATTTAATTAACAAGTACTTAATAATCTACAGGGACATGATGCGCTTGTACACTTCCCCCCTTTTTTCCGTTTCCTCTCTCCATGCGCGAATACATCGTATCGAATGTCGTTAAAATCCATATTTATATTTTTATTTACTTTAAAAAAAATTAGTTTTATTTTAATGAGCATCAACAAATTAACCTAAATATCGACATTTTTGTCCCACGCTCTTTTCTAACTTAAAAAACAATTATCGTGATTTATATATAAAGGATAGTTTTTTTTTAAGACCTTAAATTCCTTTTTATAAATTATTAATGTATCTGTTATAGTTTTGTCAGCGATCGTCACGTGAGTGCTCAGACCAGTGACTTCATCTCCGATCACGCTGACTTTATTATTTATATTTCGAAAATGATACAACATATGATACAATGATACAACATAAAATCTCTGACAATGATACAACATAAAATCTCTGACAAATGGACAATAAGTTATCATATTGTGAAGTTGTATGATAATTGGATTTGTAGTTTTGTCGTGAATCCCTATAAACTCCCACATAAATACATTTATATATGTATGTTTGTATGTGTGTGTGTAGAGTCAAAATTACTATCTAACAATAAGAAATGTCGCCTCTTAATATGCATTTATCAAGGAATCACGTTTGTTTTAATAGTCGTGTTATATTATCTATCGAAAAGCATACACTTGCATTGTTAAAGTTAGGGATAGTGTTGGTCACTATTCCTAACCTTAACAATGCAAGTGTATGCTTTTTGATATATCAGCGGCTATATCAGCGTATAAGACGAGTGATAAAACCTGTCAAGAACCTGTCTCGGATTTCGTATACATTTATAAACATTTAAGGGCACTTAGTACTTCTTTTAAAATATTTACAAATACTAATTTTTCATAATGTCAGTGCATTACCTATTATTTCTTTCACAGTCGTAAAATGTTGTTAGGCAAATAAACAGGTCTATTTAAATGTTATTATTCCTCACCACATAAATATATTACCTAGTATATCTTTCGCAGATAGAATAATTATACGTTTTAAAATACAAAGTTATTTTTTCAGTTATTTTATGTCACTTATATGGAGTTTCTATTTAAATGATATTATTCCTCACCATGTAAATATATTGCTTAGTGTATCTTTCTCAGATAGAATAAATATACGTTTTAAAATACAAAGTTATTTTTGCAGTCGTTTTATGTCACTTGAATGGGGTTTCTATTTAAATGATATTATTCCTCATCATGTAAATTTATAAATATTTTGCCTAATATGTTTTTCGCAGATAGAATAAATATACGTTTTAAAAGACAAAGTTATTTGTACAGTCGTTTTATGTCACTTGAATGGGGTTTCTATTTAAATGATATTATTCCTCATCATGTAAATGTATAAATATTTTACCTAGTATATTTTTCGCACATAGAATAAATATACGTTTTAAAAGACAAAGTTATTTTTGCAGTTGTTTTATGTCACCTGTATGGGGTTTCTATGAACTTTTTATAGACCCAACTATATGTCATAAGTGCGTCGACTATTAATCGTAAACAAAAAAGTCCACTAATCTTTATTTTAATGTCATTTTATGTAATACTATTCTGAATACTTTACACATATTCAAAAATAGCGATTTAGATGGTAGGTTTGGGGATACGTAATTAACAAAAATGACTATTTGAAATAATAATAAAATAAAAAAAAATATTGATGACACACCCACAATATTTATGAAATACATTATAAAAACACAATAGTGTTATGTAGAAAACTCCCGAAAAAAAATATTCCATAAGTTTATGCAAAAAAAAAATTCACTCACGTCTAGTGGAGGATACCATAAAATCTACGTCACATTTTTATTAAGGCAGTATTTACAAGTTGTGGCGTTGTGTGTTTATAATGATTTCATATTTTCTGATTTAATACGGTAATACATAACAATATCAAATTAACTTCGATATTCGAAATATTAATAATCACTAATAGAGGCTTACCAAGGCTTAATAAGGCTGTTAATTAATAAAATAATATTATAAAACAGAGATTTATTAAGAATTAATATATCAGTACCGGAGAATAAATATGTTGGTGATAGAATTTATTTTTTAAGAACAAGAATGGGTTTGGATGTAATTTTATTCACTTTCTAAAATAGATTTAACGAAGTTACTGCAATTTAATTATTATTTTATAATAATATATTTTTTTAAATTTGTATACTTTATGGCGTATTTGAATAATCGTGAGTGATAAGTCTAATAATTATCACTCACGATTATTCAAATATGACAGTGGCTAATATTATAAAAAAGAAACTTTGGATGGATAAATTTTTGCTCCTTTATAACTTTGTAATATCGTAATGGATTTGTTGCGTATGTTAATAAAGAAACCGTGTTATACTAAAATTTCATTTTCTGGATTAAAATTAAAATGATATCAACAGATTTTGTTTATCCGGAGTGGGGCAAAAAGACGTATATTTGTAACATTGTCCTTTACTATTACTATACTATAACTAAGAGAATGTCGAATGAGTGCTAATAAAGGTTTTTGGAACGTTAGTTTGTCAGTGATTATTAGATCCGTGATCAAGGTGATAAAATCCCGAGCGCGTGGTAAATGCTCTCAAACCACAATATTTAACGCGGTTTGTCTATATTGAAACAACCGGATATTGGTCTGTCAAATTAAGTATGTACTTTACAAATCATTCCTTATAACTTATACAAATAACAGTTTTTATGAAATGACATAAAAATTTAGTTTACAAAATATATTGCAGTCTGCTAGTATATTATTAATGTCAAAATGGCCTGGCAATTTGAAAGTGAGATAACAATTTTGTCGAGGAAATAGCCTGCAAAATATAATCATGATAATGATGTCATTTTTATCAAATTTCCCTTTATTTTACCCGCAGTACATTTGAAACAACTCTCACAAACTCTCACCGAAGTGAAACAACTCTCACAAACTCTCACCTCCGATCATGAGAGGCTTGATGGTGAGGAAATATGCAACGTTGCTAGCTCAGTAAGGAAACTCAAACAAGCGAGCGCGGTATATTGTCAGCACTAGCTAGATTATTAGCAGTGCCATATTATAGTTTGATAAGATAAATGTTAAACATAATTTGTAATTGAATAACACGTAAGATCTTGACATAATGCTGATATAGTGCGAGCGTTGTTAAAATATTTCTTTGTGTTGTTGATAAACGAATTAGGCTTATGTTATCGGGGAGCTCGATTATTACACGAGATTGGCATGAAAATGATTATAATGGCTGTACATTTTGTGGCCCAGGATTGAGCCAACGTGGTTTCTAAATTAATTTAGGGATAGTAAACTGATATACTTCGTCAACAAATGATATGGAACTCAAATATGATATAGTCCAACGAGTTAACTTATTTGCCATTATTAGAAGTCCTAAATATAGCAATAAAACTTTTAAAACTGGTATTGTTTTTCATGTGATCAATTTTAATTTAGACTCACTGAAGAAGTTTTATCTCAGTAGAATTATTGTTAGCAAGTTTGGCAATATATTTAATATTAGATGATGGAATTACTTATTATAAACAGAGTGCATGTGCCAAGCAATGCATTGCTTGACACATCAAAAAGGTTTTATTTAACCGTTTTCCAGGTTAGGCGACGCAAGCACATGTTTTATAGAAAATACAGGAAACCAAAATATGGTCATCAATTAAATCTGAAAAGTAATTAAGTTAATGTCCGGAAAATTGACATATTTAGTATAATTGAATTAAATCGAATAACATTTTAATTTTAGCCATGTACAGAATTTTTGAATTGAAATTCAAAATATTATGGCACTGGTCTTAAGGTTGAATCATATTAAAATAAGTGTATTGCTTGGTTTCGAAAGTTTCGTATTTTTCCTGACAAAGAAAAAAAATACGACTATGATGAATCTATAAAGTTTTGAAATCAAACAATACACTTATTTCAAAATGTTTCAACCCTTCAGCAATACTTATTTAAAAATGCTTTAATCGACAAATATTATCAAATGTTATTAGACCTGTATACTCTACATCTGAGATAAACGAATGACCTCTCGGATAGCTTATCGAATGAATTATACTTTATATCAATGTTTTGTATTAGAAAAGACATATTATTAATAACATAAACACCTAGAGGATAAACGACACATTCCTGTTGTGGTGGAGTTTTGAATTGAGGTTGGTAAAAAAATCTTAAAATCAATTTAATAATAGTTTCGTGAATATAAAAAAATACTGAATAAAAATATTTAAAGTGTTTAAAAATATAACTAAATTAAATAATATGTCAATAGACAAAACTTTTCTTTTATGAGATCTTAATTAATTATTGCATTTCTATTCATTTTAAATCTATTAATTTTAAATTGAGCAAAGAAAATAATGTTACGTGAAAACTTTGAGGCTAAAAAAATCTTAAATCATTTTAAGAAAATACCTACTCATAATAAATATGAAAAATAAACGTATGAATATGAAATTGTCATTAAAATATATTTCTTCTAAAGGAAGTAACAGCGGTTTAGATATCACGAATGTCATATTTACTTTGAAATATCAACGAACGAAACAAACTAGAAAAATGTTGCAAGGTAAAAAATGTATAAAACCAGAAGATTAATCTTATTTCTAAATGAGCTGACTTCTAATAAGATGGAAGATAGACAAAATAAAATATTGCATGTGTTAAACTTTTGTATTTTAATTGCCTTTTTTAAGAATTAAGCATGCATTGAGCATGCCTAATTCTTAAAAAAGGCAATTAAAATACAAAAGTTTAACACATGACTTCCGATTTCGAAATGTTTGTAAAAAAAGAAATATTAATATGAATATATAGGTTCAAACATAAGACACTATCATGTAAAATTCATTTTAGTCTTATTTTCAATATTTTCAGCTTGTCTTAGTTAAAATAATTTTTATATATGTTGAATTGCTTTAATAAAAATCGGCACCGCGTACTTTATGCTTTATTTTTTGAAAGAGATAACAGAAAGAAAAAAACGTACATTAATTGAAAAGAAAAATAGAATTCACATTATTGAAAAACAATCAAATAAATATTCAAATTTCACAAGAAGGAAATTAGAATTAAATCTTGAAGTTAATTCTTACTTTTTCTTTTTTTAATTAAAACATAGGTCGACTATTATCCTGTTAATAGAAAAAAAACTCTCAATTAAAATATTATTTCTTTCCGATAATATTAACATTATTTCACATGTGGAAAGCACTGGACTGGAAAAATATTTTAAACATGAAATGTCATAAACCCAAATAATAAATCGAGTAGGATTACAAAAATAAATTTCTGTTAGTATTAATTTTTTTTAAATTGAGTAGGTTTAAAAGGCACTAACCGATTCCCGCCACCATGTACTGCCGCCAAATCTGAACCTCCTCCATCCTATAAGATTGT
Source organism: Druceiella hillmani (assembly GCA_039881145.1). Lineage (NCBI taxonomy): Eukaryota > Metazoa > Arthropoda > Insecta > Lepidoptera > Hepialidae > Druceiella > Druceiella hillmani. Next base: position 16,716,369 of record JAYKKI010000021.1, on the reverse strand, counting down.
TGACTGATTACAGATTTAATATACTAGATAGACGAATAAAAGTGAGAGCGAGCACAATTACGCGTAAGCGCGATATTACGAGTTAGAAAGAAATAGCGAAATAAAAAACGTTAGAATCCTTTTTTGTAACGCAGTTGGTACTTAACGACACGCGGTAAATTGCGTTCGTTTTTGGCGATTTTGAATTTATCCATTCATATATTATTAAAATGCGTGCGATTAGAACAATCGTTACTTGTTCTATTCTTTATTGTGGCATAACAGGACGAAATAATTCAGATATTTCACAGATAAGTTCTTAAAATTTATACCGTAAATTTGAAATTTATCAGAAATGACTATTTCATATATGCTAATTTAATTTAAAATAATTCGCCTAATTTCACGTAAAATAGTTATGTGCACAGAAATTTATTTCACGTTTACGCTGCTTAAAATCATGTTATCAATAAAATTAATTGGGCTTAGTGTTGTTGAATGTAATTTTATACCGACAGAAATGTACGCATTGTTCTTTTTAGAGTTCCGTAGTAAACTAGGATAAAATTTATATCAAAATTTTGTAATTTATTAGAAGAACTGTTTCATATATGCTAATTTAATTTAAAATAATACGCCTAATTACAAGTAAAATAGTTATGTGCACAGAAATTTATTTCACGTTTATGCTTCGTAAAATCATGTTATCAATAATTTTATCAATAAAATTAATTGGGCTAAGTGATTTCTGTCGGTGTAATTTTACACCGACAGAAATGTAGGCATTGTTCTTTTTAGAGTCCGTAGTAAACTAGGAATCTTATAATTTCATCATGTCTGCCCATCCGTCTTCTGTACATATGTCATAAGGTTATAGCTATATTCTTTTTCAATATTTTGTGATTACATTTTGCAGATTCACACTTTTAGTCAATTCAAAGACCGGATCATTTTTTGAGGTAACCTTAAATACATGGAAAATTCACCTGGGGTAGGTGGAAAAATCTATATTAGTGAATCGGTCTTTTAACATGCAATTAAAATTTTTTGTACTCCGGCTTTCCTATCTCTCTCTTGTTTTAATCGTACTTTTTAAAAATTTGAATAAAAACATAATACACCTTAACAATCACTATATTTGAAAATTAATTATGTTTAGTTATACTGAGAAGTTTATATGAATTTATAATCTGTTAAAAATCTAACCTTCTAAATATTTGAAATTGCTACTGAATTCTAAATTAATGTGCATCCGCAACTAATTTCTATGATTTTTTTTAATAATTTTAAAACTTCGGAAATCTTTTTTTATTCTCAATATTATTTAACAACATAAATTACTATGTACATTTTATTTGCATGACGCGGTTTTTATCTGAACATTTTCATTTACTTATTTTGAGTTAATTTACATATTATAGAGGTCAACAGTCATATTGGTTGTATTTATCAAAATCGACTCGAAATCAGTTTTGTTTTGACTTCATAAGATTAGTTTCACATATGTTTTCTGTTGCATATTGACCTATTGTTGGCAGTACTACAGGTATAATACACCTGCTGCCAGTATAAAACTGGTACTTGGGACGTAAAATTTCAAAACGCACTAAACAATCAATTTATTCAGTAAACAAAAAAACTGCGTTATTTTTTTCAAATGAGTAAAAAACATAAAAAAATGTAATTTATTTGAATGCTAAATAATTTTATTAGCAAAATGATTTGGCGTTAAAATGAATTTAGATAAAAAATCGAATTATCGCGTTTTTAAACTATATGACTTAATTCACTAATTGAATTAACAAATTTTCTTTACATTTGACATCAAACTTACGAGTACTCAGCCTTATGTCTGAGTGTGCTAAACGTGTTCGCAAAAGTTATCGACATTCTTGACGATATGATGAACACCACTAAATTTACACTACAGTAAATTTATGCATACACAAATAATACAATTTAGGTGTTGCGAAGCTTGAAACTGACTGAACGCTATTCCATTGGCGGTCGCACATACTCGTAGCACATACGGAAGAGATTATATATATTTCACATATCTCTCTATGGGCAGCACCGGTCGGATTGTAAACGTAGCCTCGTTCTGCCATATAAACAGCGCCAGCGCGGCTAGCACTGTGATGTTATAGTCCCTTACGTGGTGCGTCACTGGATAGCATATTACTGGAATGTCCGTTGAATTAGTTATAGTTTTGGGTGCATTAAAAAACTTTTCGGTTCTGTAAAAAAAATTTAAAATGGGCGAGTTAAATTAAAAAAGCAAATAAGGAGCGCTCATATTCCATAGTTTTTATGAGCTTGTCTTCAGATTTTTTTTGAAGCTATTATAAATATTAGTAAACAATAATCTATATGTACACGATGTCTTTATGTTTTTCTTTATATATTGACAAGATTAGCTTTTTATTTCAATTCAAATATTTTATGACTTTGCATTCCATTTAATTTAATTTTATTAAATAGTCGCTGTTGCAATTGTTGAATAAATACTTTTAGGTAAAAAAAAGACATTTTTCTACCCATAACGCTATTGCGTTTATTATTTTTACCAACCATCTGTTGGATATTTTTAATAAGAAAACATAAAATAAACTATTAAATTTTAATATGATTAAATTTTAATGATATTACATTTAAGATTACAAAATTGATTACACGAAGAGATTATTATGAAAATGATTTTCCAGATTTACATGTTTGAAAAATAAATAGGTAAAGATTCGAGATCTGTGATTGCTGAAAGAGGAGGAAATATCTTCATACTTTCATGTTTGCATGTCAATTAAATGATTAATTTCCTCAATTTATGTACGACATTTAATAAAATATAAAGCTCAATTTCCTATTAAAATTAGGATATTGGAAATATATTAATGAGCATGTTAATTTTTATGTTTATATTTGTGAGTATATGCATACTTTTGTCTGTGTATTTCATGTTTGTGTTGATTGAAAATATTTTGCATCCGTATTTTTGTTCATGTATTTAACTAAACAACAATGATAATTATTTAGGAAATGCTTTATTTTTGAATTCTCACTGAAAGAGAATGGACGCCATTAAAAACAAGAGAAGAAAAGTTAAATAGGTAAATTTACACAAAATTATTTACAATAATATAAGCTGAAATAGAAAAGGAATTAATACTAAATTGAATTCAGATTTTTGAGGTTTCGTACCCACTCCGTGTTTTTTACATCTGTTAAAAGAAGGATATAACCTTGCCAAATATGAGTGGATTTCTTAATAGGAGCTCATTTTCGTCCCTATTTAAATAAATATAATATATAATTAAATTATATAATTAAAGCAAAAAAATATTTAATTTAAACTATTTATCGCCTATTATGTTAAAATATTGCCTTTATTAAAATGTTGCCTTATTTATTTCACAGGCGTACGATAAATAACTTGATTGCCCATTCAAATATAACCATAGTAATTTTTTTAGGTTTATACCAAATATAATTAAAAAGTTATGGATTTCATAATAATAATTATGGGGAAAATGTATATAAAACTAAACCTATTGACAGTTATTTCAAAAAGGAAAAGAATGTGAAAAATATAGTTTCCAGAATGATATGTAAAGATAGTTTCACCCTCAGTACATTTTGTACATCTGTCAATTTTAGGTATTTGTTTTCCAAGGGTGGATTGAAACTACCGAATTCATCGAAGACAATCACATTTATAGTAACAAATTTTGCAAATATCCTAAAAGCTGATACAATTATTGAATTTGATTATCTTTAGAGAAAAGGACAAACATTTGCTTTAGCATTCGATGAATGTACATACCAAAATATCACAGATAGTGAAACATGAGTGTTAATCACAAAGAAAAATACTTTAATTTCGGCTTTCTGCGGAGCATTCTATCAGTTTGGTAAAATACCCCCTGATGCGATTTAATTCTGACTTCGATACTGATACTACTTGCAAGAGAACCATGGCACTAGCACCATGGTAAATTTACCATGCTATCATTACCATGCTTACCATTACCATGCTATCATTAATTGTGTTTCACACAAACTATACAATTAGCCGTTGTCGACATACAAAGAACACAATTGCAAAGCGAAGTTGAACACAAAAGTATCATCTATCAAATCAGACGAAGACAACAACTGGAATTTATTGATTATATATTTTGTCTTGGAATCTTAATAAGTCTCTGGCAAGAACAAAATTAATTTTGTTTTATTGTTTGAGAATATGGTGATATCCAATAACAGTCACTATTATTATTATAATAATGGCCAACTTGATGAATTTAGTTTTGTTTTTGTTTGAAATTCTTAATTACAAAACTTTCTTCGTTGTTGTCGCTTTTTAATTTGGATGTTAGTTACATTTTATTTTTCCTTATTCTGTAGTTGTGTTTATTGATGTATGCCAAAAGTAGCGGTTTTTTTCTTTGTTAGTTGGGTTTCTATATATTTAATTAGTTTTAATACGTGATAATTTTTTTGTGGTGGCGTATTTTTTGTCTATCCTTTTTGTTTTCATGTTTGTTATTTTTTTTTCATTTTCTTTCTTTCCTGATTAGAGTTATAATATTATTTTTTTTTCAACTTGAGATCTTAATTGCTTCGAATTCGCTTTATAGTCAGTCAAGCTTTTAGTTTGCGTCATTATTTATTTATTTTATTTGTTATTTTTTTCCTGCCCTTCGAAAGTGATTAAATCAACCACATAATCTCCATTCTTTAAAATAACTACATCGTTCAAGAAATGTAACTTCTATATCGCTAGCATTGGTTCTTAGACAATTTACTTCATTTATTACTTTTATCCATTTACTTTTTTCTTAACGAACAAGCTGAGGACATGTGCTGATAACTACATATTGAAAGTTAAGAATAAAAATTAGATTAAAAAATCACCCAAACCTACCATGGAGTTGGCAACAAGCTATCGATGACCTAATAAACTATCGAATTTAGAGAGAGCTAGAAAAAAATTCTAACTCAACATTAAATAGACACAGAGTTTGAATATTTTCAACTTTTTGGTTGATGCAATAAAACGCAATAGGGATTTTTTTGTTGATGAAAATAGAATACCCCATTGTAAGAGTTATAGAATAAGATTGTAGGTCAATACAAATATGTTACAACAAACTTTAATTAAAAATTAGATCCTTTATAAAAATTGATAAAGGTAAAAAATTAACTCCACTACCCAAAAATATTTTATGATTTGAATACATTTTTCTTGGGGTACTATCCACAAAATTTTCCATGTTTTCCATTTTCTCCATATTTTTCGTATTTTGCTTATTAAAAAAATATACGCTTTTTCAATATAGTGTCCCAAGTGTGAAAATCATTTTATAATATTTCTTTTATTAAATTATTCCTCAACAAATCTTCAAAATCGTTGCTAAAATGCCATAAAATCAAGTATTCAACACCGTTCGTGGAAAAATTAGCTGGCCGGTTTAGTTAGTGTACTGCTTAGCGTACAATATGTGCCATTTTCACGGTTTAGGTTTTTTAACTGAAAAAATAATATATGTATATATATATATACATATATATATATATATATATATATATATATATATATATATATATATATATATATATATATCTATTTATGTTTATAGGAAAAATAACTAATATCGTAATGTCAATTTATTTTCAGCGAGGGTTTTTCGATAAGCGTCCACATGTGGTATTAATTGTAGAAATACCATTTATTTAAACAAATGTATTTTTTTTCGTCTTGAAACAATTTTAAAGTATACTCGTACTACACACATCTTGTTCAATTTAAACTACTATTATAAATTCAAAATGATTTAATTGTTCAAAATTACGTATATGTGATTTTTATAAATATGTGTAAGTTTATACAATATATCAAGAAATTCAGTTACATACTTGAATAAATTATAACGAAGGTTAAATAAATTTGGTGTTTTTTTAAATTCATGCCTAGTCTGGTAGTAAATTTGCTACTCTATAAACTAAATTATAAAAGACCTTTATTTCCAGACTTTTTTGTTGGGACTTAAAATTACTCACTTTGTGCATCCTCTATCTACTCTTAAAAACCTTGAAAATAGTTTTATCTCACTTTGCACTTCGTAATTTGTGTCTTTTATTCAGTCGAATCAAGGAAAAAACCCGGGGATAAAATAGTAATATGTTATATCCTGGAATGTTATCCTTTGCGTCAATTATCATACGTGTCCTTGTTATGTAGTGTAGTTTCTTTGTTTATAATAATTTGTCGACGAAATCATAAATTGGCGATACAATAGTGATTCAAACAGAAATTCTATCTTCCCTCTTCTTACCCGCCCCCCGAGGATGGATATTAACTAGTCATAAAATCGACGATACACGCGTAGAGACGTCGATTGTTAGTGTGCAAAAAATTTATAACCTAAACGCATTATCTTGATCGTTTATATTATAAGTATATGAAAATATGTATTTTATATTTGTTTGGAAACCAGTTTTAGTAACAATACATATATTAGTTTTAACTCAGATTTCATCTCCATTGAGGTCAGTTACATTGATAAGGGAATAAACATTTAATATATTTTCGTTTAAATGCGTTTGCTTATTAATCGTAATAATCTTAACTATTTTACAGAAAATTTAATATAATTTGAAGCAAATTTGTACAAAAAATATCATAGCTTGCTTTTAAGCCTTTCAAAATAATAATTTAGTAACTAAAATAACAATAAATAAAAAAAGTTAACCGATAATTATTCGTTTTATGCAAGAATCTTTTTTTAATTAAGAATAGTTCGAACGTAACGACCATTACAAATAAATTCAGGCAGCACTGCGAATATGGGTAATACAAGTGAATTAGTGGGAGTGGCGATAGTACACTCTACTACAGATGAGCTTTAATATATAAAACGTGTTAAGTAGCCTTTCCAATAATGGAAGATTATGTTGGGCGTCCATTATAACGACATTACGCATTTTATGCACTTTTCTTTTAATAAAGTATGATTTACTAGACGTCAAATTTTGTAGAAATTCCTTACCGATATAATAATATTAAAAAACTACCAAAAATGTTTATTTAGTTGACCTAATTTCTGAAATCGAAAAAATATGTTATTATCTATAAAAGTGTTTATTTTCAAAATCCTGTGTTTCCGATATAGTTTTTTATTTACGTTATTTTTTGAAAACTATCACCACGTCAATTTGATTTATAATTGATCGGTTTTTTGTTAAATATTTCCTTTAACATTTTTTTTAGAATAACAGAAATATTTTTAAGCTTTAGTTGAATTTATCGTAAAGTTTTGTTCCTTCTCCGATATTTGCAACAAAGATGTATGTCATGTATGAGTATGGAACGTAAGCGTTATCCCGCAGCTTTGCTTATGCATATCTCACTATTTCGTGTCGGAGTTTATCTTCAGTGATAATGATTTCAATTCAAAAGTCCCTTCGTTAAAATGAAGTAAAAAACGACCTGAAATTTTAATCTGATTTTAAATATTATCTGAATAAAAATTTAATTGAAATGTTTTTTTGTAGTTTTTAAGCGAATGAAATGTTGTCGAATACAAAAATAGAATAATACAGGCAACGCCCCAGAGAAAATATTGGAAAGGGGCAAACTGTAGCCTAAATTTTAATATGAATTTTGAGGTTCCAGTGAAAGTTCAATTCAAGTCGAAATAGTTATTGTTATAAATATATATATATATATATATATGATATATATATATATATATATATATATATATATATATATATGTGTATATATATATATATATATATATATATATATATATATATATATATATATATATATGCGCACTCTTATTAACTATGTAACATTTACATACTGTTTCATAGGCCACGTCAATTTGCTCGACGGATTCAAGCCGGCTTAACACTCACACGTTTTTGGCCTGCTACCGCCCACGAACCATCACGTACCGCCGCCGCCACGCAATAAATTCGTTTCGACAGCGCGCTCTAAGACTTACAAAGAAAGTAATTGCCAATAGCCAAATTAATTTATATCTTGATTGGTCAATTACCTAAATATAGTCAGACTGATAAATATTCAATTACTAGTTCAATGTTAGCTCAATCCTGTTAATTGGGCATTATTAATTCAGTATTAAGTTAAATCGAAATTGAAGTCTAGATTAAATCTGAATATTTCCATAAATAAACTTTGCAAATATACTCTTATTAGACGAAAACGTAATTAATTTTGGTTTCATATTACTAAGTAATTTAAATATCGTTATCACTTAGAGTAATTAGATTTTAACCTACGATTTTTTTAAAAGCTTCGCTGCTTATTCCGCATTTCGGAGGAATGAGGTTTGCATTTCAGAAGTATGGGGTGCGTTAGGCTGATCCGTCGACGCGGAAGCCAAAAATTTGAACTGTTATGGAATGTTGACCGGTTAGGTTAAAATTGTACTATTAAATTATGCAAAGTACTTGAAGCAAATTAAAATTCATGCACTTTGGTAAACCTTAAAATTCGAATTAATATATAATAGTGATAACGATATTAACTTCAGCTCATTGTATTATTTTTTATGTCTCAAATACTAACTCTAAACCCTCAAACTATAAAAGATTATTTTTGTCGATCTTTCAGAATTTATTATTCAACAACAACTGAGTAACACATAATTAGTTTAAAAATAAAATATAAATAAATCTTATATCATTTTTTTATCTCACTATCATTTTTTGGAAGAAAGCAAAGGTTAGTGGTACCTTGCTAATTTTTGTAAATGTATTAGTTTTGAAAACCAGTACTTTAATAAATAGAAATTTTTCTGAAGAATAAAAATTAATATAATACATAATAATACTTCATTTAATGAGAAAAAGGTATCTTTCATAAATAATCTCCTTTCATGCATAAAAAATCCACTAAAAATCAGAGCATGAAAAGCAGCGTAAAAAATTATACGCAATTAAAAAAATGTACATTGTGTTTTTCAAAAATGTTATGAATGTTCTCTTCGAGTGCTCAATTTATCTGGACGTACTGAATTTCAACTTAATTTGTATAAAGGTTTTGATTAATTTTAAACTTCTGTATGACCAACACGAGGGCTCATTGAACGAATAGATTCTACCGGGATTAGGATATGACAGTTTTTTTTGTATTTTGGTGCAAGTGTGATTATTATATATACCATAAAATAAAATATAAATATTAGTTGGCCACAATTGTAAAAATTAACCTTAGAAAATTGTATGAAACGCCACGTTTATTAAATACCTAAATATGATATTAATAAAAAAAGCTAAATAAGAGTTTTTAAACTCTAAATTGTTTTGTTCGTTGTGCGCTTTAGAAAATCATCATATTCATTCACTGTAATCTATTATAAAATAAATTTACGCTTGGAGCTGAAAAAAGATGTTTTAAAAAATGTAAACAGCAAAAACCATAGACAAATGGTGTTTGACATCGTATGTTAAATATATATAGAATAAAATGTAATTAACTAAGCATTCATGGGGTAAGAACTACTGATGAATAGAAATTGTCGAGACGAAACAGCGGTCCGTTAGGATACGATCAAGGAATATTAGTTTGAACAAACTTTTGTATGATGATAGTGTAAATATATGTTAGTTTTAAAGTTTATTACACAACTAATGTTAAATACGTTTCGTAAATATTCATAGCAATTGATGTGTTGAAAATGACTGAAAATGAACAAGGGGCCGTGAGAGCCAATTGAGGTGGGTTTCGGGTTCGAATCGTAATTAATCTTACTATTTTGAACAAAATAATTTTGGTAGAAATTTTTTCTGTAGTTTTAAATAATTTTTTCTATTATACCGGAAGACAATTAATTTCAAAAATAAAATTGTTTGATTCAGTTACCCATATTTTTGGTGAAATATTTTACGCCACTTTTATTTTTAATAGATAATAACATGATAAAAAATTAATTTTAAGAATTTTATGATATTCATGAATTAGCCAAATAATTTTTTATTTTAAAATTCTTCTACAATTTTAAATATCCATATAAAATTTTATATATATATGGGGTAATTTTTCATATAGAGAATGTTTGGGAAATCTCGTTTTAGGATCACATCCCTAGCAATCAAATAGAAACTAGAATAATTTGTTATTAATTTCCTATTTGTCTGTCAGTCTGTCTGTTTGTTAAAAAAAATCAAAGAAACTGCCAAGCCGATTTAAATGAGATTTTGAATAGGACGATGCTTGAAATTCAGTTAAAATAGTCTTGTTCATTTAATTTTAATGTTTACTGATCTGTCTATCTGTTAGAGTATCCCATAAAAACTTCCACACGATTTGGAATAAAACTTTTATTAGATATCTAAGCATATTCTACAATAGACAACATGTGTCACATCTAGCCACTATGAAACTCATATAATTATATAATTTAAAACTATGACAAAATAATTTTTTCCACTTTTAATATGTTTTCCCCAGTAGTAACGATTAGATTAATAATATTCCTTATGACGAATTAGATGCTTTAATATAAAATATTCTGAATTATTTCCACGTTTAATGAATCGTTTCTAAATTATAAAAAAACTCGAATGATTTTATCAGTATTTTTTATTTTTACCTCATATTTTGAAAACAATTTTACGACAAGCACACAACTACGTCCAACATATCTCAAACCAAATGTAAAGTTCTATTATTTATTAACATTATTCGAAATAAAAAATAGGCACTCTGTTTGTAACTTTTCATCGTTTCCTGCTATCCAAGCAATCCAGGCGACAAAAAATTGGCCTTGGAATGAAAAAATTTATTCATCTGTCATAATTTTCATTTCATATTTCCGTAAAAGTTAATATTTTTACACCCTACTATTTCAAGCGATTTTTGTTTAATTATATCAATTTTACTAGGAAATATCATAGACAATTTTGAGAGACTTGAAATTTGTATTATAATTAAAACAAAAAGTTAGAACAATAAATTTAAATAAAATAACAAATTCCTAAATTTGGCACAAAAAAAAAGAAAAATGGATTACGGATAGTCATTTTATTTATAGTAATATATACATATTAGGGCTTTCATAATATATTTTTCCAATTTTATTTCGAAAATTTATGACTTCAGAAAATTACGTTTCCGTACTTTTAAATTCGAGAAATACTCAGAAATAATTGGCAGAAACTATTTATTTCACAACATTTGACGGGTTGTTTCTCGTACACTACTAATTTTACAGTATGGCGTCTATTACAAAAAAGTTAGATAATTTTGTATTTTACAAGATTTTTTTAGCAAATAAACAGGATGAAGATATTTAAAATTGTTATTTTCGACATTATTAACCAGTTACGAGTTACAATTTCATTAATTTTGTCATTTACAAAAACTCAGAGTACCATAGGAGATTGTTAAATATTTCTGTAACTGAATTTAGATGTTTACAAAAAATTTAATGTTATTAACCATAAAGTTTTGTAGCAATGTTTGAAATAAAATTTGAGCTTTTCATTTTAGCTTATTCATATTTTAATTGGATTACATCATGTCCTGAGTAATTTGTAAAATTGACGCATGATCATGATAAAAATAATGCCAATGATGGTAAAAATGACGATCCAACGAAAAAAGTATCCCCAATTAAATGAAACTACATGATGTAGCATTATTTCTACTTTCTTTAAGCTCTTTACCACGACCTAAGTTTCGTTGTATTACAACATCTTCAGGTGGGATATTAGCAAAGATATCTTTATTAATAGCCCACCTGAAGATGTTGTAATACAACGAAACCTAGATCGTGGTAAAGAACTTAAAGAAAATATAAATAATACTACACCACGTAGTTTCATTTAATTGGGAATAATGAATTTCTACAAAATTAACGCCAAACGTATTCAATATTTGAAAAAGTATCAATAAAATTATAGACTATTGAATATATTATACAATTTAGAATAGTTTATTTCAAAGTGCGAAACGAAATAGTTAATTAATTAATTAAAACACTTAACTGGCTCCATCTTATAAACAATTGATGTTATAAAAAATATTTTAACTAAGAATTGTCGAAAATTTCGAATTTCTATATATATATATATTATATATATATATATATATACTTATATATATATATATATATAACTTTTTTACTTGTTAGAATTATTGAATTTTTTGGTCTTAATTCGCAGCAGTATCCCTTTCAGATCTCATCTATTGGAGTCTTTTTCTGAATCATGGGCAATAGTTAAAGCAGACTGCTTATCCGCGGAAAAACCGTACCTCCCATAAATTTTGTATTACCCTTTAAATCTTTAATAATGCAGTGTAACCCTTAATTGCATAAAAATGAGACATTTTATTTCCAATTTATCAAATTTGCCTTAAAATGTCTCCTAGATTTCTTTTAAATGTTTAATTTTTAATTTAATAACTAATGATTTTAGATTGTTTATTTTGGCTAATTTTTAGTTAACCATTCACTGCTTTATAAATATTTACCATACGTTATTTTGTGGGTAAATGCGGATGGCCGTATTTATAATGTAAGCAAACACATCTTGCGTTTACTCGTATAAATATAGTGAGATATTAACAAATCATGACAGGATAACAATAGTCTACAGCATCATTCAAACCAATTTTTATATGCTTTTCTGCTTTAAGTTTATGCTGGTTTAGAGCTATATTGTACAGTTATCTATTCTCTCTTTAATTACATAGCCACGAGAAATTCGCGGAAAAGATGCCTATACTTCGGTGTAATAATTACTTTAATTTAGGTAATTATTTACTTGCTTAATAATAAAATGGAAAATATCACATGCGATTCTTTTTTTAATTTCGAAAGATTGTCTCATCGATGGATTAAATTGTAGAATTTAAAAATTATGATATTTTTGTCCATTCTAAAATGTAAGAAGGCGGAGTATCATAAAATATGAAAAGTTTACGCCATTTCGAGTACGCAACAACTGCCCTTATATTTGATTAGAAAATCAAATGAAATCTATGGCAACAGATTACCCTGAATTGGCGAATGGGTAGGCATCCAACAAATAATTCTCCGAATAAATAACTAAAAAATAAAACAGATCACAAATGGCAATGCTTTCTCTGCTATAGTTTTTTGAAGATCAAAATCACGTCACGAAAACAATATATGCTTACTGTCTTTTTGTAATCAAAGGACAAATTTCATTGAAATAAGCATCTATCGTATGAAAAGTCTCACAACACGTAGAATAACGCAACGTGACTGCTATGAGAGTACATTCAGAAATTCTATACATCTTTCTTTGCACGAATGTCCGTATCTACGTTGACGTAATCCAATTTCACTCCTTCCGTCTCACCTTTGACTTTTTGTTTCATATTCTCGTAAACACTGAATGCTTCTACAAGAAACACGATTTTCGTTTTAAATTTTGTTTTTGCTTGTCATTAAATAAGTATAATATGTATTCAACGTCGCGTGTCACAATACTTTAGAAAGGTTACTAAGTGATAAACCGAATATTTTTTTGATTAGGAAAACTAGTTTATATTTAATGTATAATTTTACAAAGTCAATATATACGACCATTTTCGTTGAAAAAATATCTGCTGTTATTTTAAAATGGATCTTTATTTGCTGCGCTATGAACGGTGTGGGGCAGACCAAGGGTTTTTTGTATAATCTGGATACTAAAACTCAGAATGACAATAAACAGAATGTTAGATATTCCATCAGAATTCACAATCAGTGTCAGTGGATACATAAAAATTAAAAGACCAAAGCGGAGACTACTTAATGTTAATTAATACTTAGTAATTTCATGCTTAAACGGTCTATTGTATTTAAATGAAATTTTGCATGTATATTATGCATATCCTACATAAAAAAACAGATTATATATAATTAAGCTAATTTATGTAATAGACATGAATATTTCTTGCTTAATATACATCCCAAGTTTAAAGACTCGTTGTATAACAGTGAACACAAAGGCTTAAAGAAACATCATCCGCTCACGAAAATTAAATACATTGCCAAAACAATAGGAAAAGTTCGTGAATGGCTATTGTAAAAACTTATGAATTCTTGGGTGAATATATTTCACCCTTGACATGTAAAACATATTTAGGTATCAAAAGTTCCTTTAACGTTATATACCTATCATTTATAGTTTAGGTGTCATAAGAGTAACCATTTATATTTGCTCTTATTCACCCAGTACCTAGGTATATCGACTAGACGGGGAGTTTTGGCACATTGAGCATTTGCACATGTTCATGAGGCGAATAGAGAGGGAAGCGGATCTGCTTATATACTACGTGGGCAAAACTGCGGGAAAAGCCAGTTAAAAATTGCAACATAGCCTTTTGACAAGGTTTATTAAAATAAATAAATAAATAGTAAGAATTTAAATAACATTTATTGGCTTAAAAAATCTTTAGAACCTAAGACGAAAAATATATAGAAAAAATTGAGTTCCTAAATGATTGTTGACTGCAACAGACTTAGGAATTATCGCATGATAATTTACTACGTATGTTAAAAATATTGTTTTTGGAATATTATAGTCCAAATTATTAATTAAAGTGGTAATGGAAACATAATTTTTTGAAATATGTGAACTTATGAACAAATTGCAATATTTTATTGCAATTTCATTGCAAAATTCCACGAATATTAAATGTTTTTAAAATGAAGTCCGTTTCCTTAAAGTCAATATAATGCAAGAAATTCATAATTTTTTTTAATTCCTCAAAATAAACTTTCTTAAATTTCTAACCAGTCCATAAAAACATCTCTATTGTGTAATCAAAAAAATTGTGTAATATTGTGTAATAAAATAATGTTTCATTCAAAGAGATATGTAACATTTGAAAAATCGTGTTAAGAGCTTTTGTTCAAAACGTATTACTTTACAGGAATACTTATTATTATTTTGCGAACTTTTTTGAATGCAATATATGCATGTTACTATATCACTTAATGCAAAACATTTCTTCCTCTTACATTGTTTCTTATTAATGTTCCCTTTCCAAATTTACAATAAAATTTATCAAAATCTCTACGAACTTCACCTTTTAGACTGGCGCTTACCATCGGCATTTTTAAATATAAAGTGACGCCTCATATATCTATATGTAGTTAGTTATTTGTGTAAAGAAATAAGATATTTACAATTTTTTAAAAAATTGGTTCAATAATCGGCCAACTTTATGTTTTAGAACGCATATTAGTTTTGTTTCTATCTCGTAGTTGTCTACATCTCTTTTTGCAAAGTTTCTTAATTTTAATGAAAACAGAGTTAAAATTACAAAATGATAAATGGAACCCCAGTTTAATTTTTTAAAGATCTTTTTAACGGTATTTTACTAGATGATGAAAATGATGTTATCAATGAATGCGTGGTGAGTAAAAAAAACAGTTTTAAAGGAATTGGATGGCGCATTAAAACGTTTTTCATATTTTCTCACATGTTAATTGATATCCTCATGTATAAAATTATTTGCAAAATTTCAGGATCTTAAATTGAAAGGGTGGAAATAACGAAGTTATAAGGGTTCCCCGTTTCGAATCGGAACCCCATAAAAGTGCTTCAGATACTCGATACCCAATACCAGTTTGTATATATCAGAACAAATACAGCGTTAAGAGAAATACATTTTTGGTTTTAAACATGGATTACGAGAGTCACATAACAGAGATCACCAAAGTCACATATCCATTTATTATTTCATACTGCGACAATTTGAATACGGAATATTATTTCATACTGCGACAATTTCAATTTGATTTGAGACTTGCTGTATTGATCTTATCGAACAGCAACATTTTTCTATCCATTAATTTTTGAATTTCAACCTAAAATATTTTCAGTGTCGGGCCACATTTCTGACTTTTTACTTTTTTTATTTCGCCGCTGAATTCATTGCAATATTCCATGACCATTAATTTGCTTTTACCTTTTGTATTTTAAAATAAAATGAATCCAGGAAAATACATGGAAGATTTTTCTCATACTTTCGTGTTTTTCTTGATAAATTAACTTACTTTAACTTTATTTTTATTATCTCATTTACCTTCGTGACCCTAGGAAGATACCCCAGACATTTGTTTTATTTATTTGATGTTTCATTTAAATAGCTTCACAGCTTAACAGTGGGGTAGCGACTCTTGTGGATAAACATAGGTATTCACAATTGTGAATATCTACATATTAACATATCTCCATAGTATATACACTTTGGTAGCATCAAAAAACAAAATGCGTCGAAATAAATCACGTAATAATAGTTTTTTGCTACCTTCTAAGGATTTCTCTTGTACTGTGACCACTTCTGTCTGACGATTAATTAGAATACTTTTGCTATATCATTAGTTATGTTAATAATGATATATGATGTTTCGGACGTGGTTGTCATAGGTACGTCTAAATTGATATATATCCAAAAGTGTCTACCATCCCATACTTTGAAGTATCATATATTTAAGATATACAGATGTAAAAAGCAATAAGTTTAATAGTTTGCTTAACACATTTGTACTTTGTTAAAATTCATATTTTTTGAGGTCTTTGTGACATTACTTGATCATAATTCCGTACATATTTATAACGTTAAGGAAAAAACTTCTAGATGTAAAAAGGATTTTGAGCTGTCAAAATGAAAATATTTTGATTTTATTACTGCAAGATATGAGTGGCCGCAATAAATATGTCTCGTCAATAGAGAGAACGAACGTCATATAACGAAAGATAAAGGTAAAGATGACGTCGCCCAATTTTTGACAAAATTTGCTAAAATCAAAAGTTTCCCTAGTATACAGAAGCGTATATGCTAACCGTTACAGTAAATAATATTTTTAGGTTTGGACGCCATTTGGATAAAAATTCATAATTTCTAAGATACACATTTGAGTTAAAAGTAAAAACCCATCAATAGTGAACGAACAAAAATAAGAAACTCACCTCACTTTTTTATCATTTGCCACAGGTTCGTATAACTGTTTAGTTCTTGAAAATAATAATAAGCAGATTTGACATGAATAAAAGGCCAATAATGGAAATTCACGCTATGTTTATTCTTATATATCTTGTACTACAGTATATGATAAAGTGGGGCTTCTTTGAAAATTACATTATTATCAAGATCTTCAACATTTTGAAACTGATTTATTACACAAGAAAAAAAATGTGGTTAAAGTGATGTACCTATATAATTTTTCATTAATTGATTATTCGATGCATATTTATTATTTCAATACAATTACAGGTCGGGAGGTACATCAGGTCGAGGCTGACGGCAGAAGATCTGAAATTTCTACACCCGACGTTGTTAAATATTCGGTATAAAAATTTGGGGTGTCTGAGTGTAAGAAGGCGTTGTCGTGATGAAGGAGGATTCAACTTTGTGGTCGTTGCTTTTGAACTTTTTCCCAAACAATAGGCAAACAATTGCTGCTATGTTAGTCTACGGTAACTGCTTTTCTATTTTTTTGTAATCGTTGCATAACCACCCATACGCCTGAAGAACGAGGCGACCGTCTGTTTTTAGCTTTTCGTCCTTTCTTCACTTTTATGGGCGTGTCGTCAGAAGGAGACACCAATTATGTAAATTTCCTCTTAGTTTCGGGTTGATAACAGTATATCCGGCTGTAATTGCCGTCATAATATTATATGCCGCATTAGAGTGTCTTTTTTTGGATTTTTCTAACATTGCGCTACGTCAATCCACGCGATCCTGTATTTAAACTTTATTCAAATCATGAAGTGTACATCTAGTACAAAGCTTCCTGGCGCTTAAATATTTATATGGCATTTTCTAAATTTGACTTATATCAATGTCTGAACTTGGACCGTCTTTAGATACATAGTCTTTTTCAAGAGCCGTACAGCATTGATTTGATCTTCTGTTATCAGCATTGAGGGACGTCCCTTACGCAGATCATCTCTGAGCTTGATACGACCACGCTTGAATTTGTTAAATCAGTTATAAACAATAGCGTGAGATGAAACGTCATCACAATATCCGACATGAAGTCTATCCTAACTTTAAGCGTGTTTAAAACAAAAATCATAAAAAAAATCAACGACCAAAATTTTCTGGAATCTCTCCATCTTTCAATTTTCGAAAATGCGGCCAATTTGTAATACAAAACAAAAGACAAATTCAAGTAAAGTAACCTAGTTCCATTTTGGGAATATGAATTTATTTTATATTACCATTCTTACAAATAGCCTATTCTGGGAACTTTTGGATTAAACTCGTATGTTATTATTTCACTATTAATTGTTCCGGAAGAATCTTATCTTTTTTCGAAAAAATCGTTTTTAGTCTCTTCACAGACTACAAATGTTAATGTTCAAAAATTATGAAACATTCCTAAGTCTAAACTCAAAGCTGTCATATACAAAGAACAGTGCATAGTGTTTGTGAGTTCTTATGATATTTCAAAAATATAGACGGATAATATTGCAAATTACTATATATTTCCCAAAAAATAGAAATCATTTGCTTTCATGATAATTTTTGTACGTGAAACAAACCATTTTTTTTAAACTGGTTCTAGAACTTTATGCTTATTTATGAGTGTTCATTTATGATAGTCATATCTGCTCATAGTTTTTTCAAAATCACGCAAAAATAACTTTTCACGAACATTTAATATTAAAATATTTATATGTAAAGAAAATAAAAAAACGACTAATTCCAATACACCTTTCTCATTTCAGATATTGGGTAATCTCAAGGAAAGTATTAGTCCAAAATGATATTTGATTTTAAAAAATGTAATAAAATAAAAGTGTACAGTATTTGTAAATAAACTTTTAAATTATATTTCCAAATGCTTTGTTTAATTTTTAAATTAAACGAAATATAATAGTTGCTGACAATACAAAGATTTTGTAAAATTTATTGCTGCCCCATTTCTCAAATAGAATATTTAATGAAATTCCCAATAAATGTTTAATAAAATTCCCAATAAATGTTTAATAAAATTCTCCACGTAAATGTTTAATGAAATTCCTTCATCACTCTTAAAACAATATGCACATGGCTTACTTTTAAACCTAGATTACTTAGACCTTGTCAATACTATTATTCTTAAGGAATAATGAAGTTTAAAGTTTCTCTTTGCAAATATCACAAAACAAGCACTGAGTAAATTTAATTCCAAGATTGGCTTGCTAGCTTTATTTTATCTAATAACGCTATAGTATAACGATTTCGTAACAAGAATTCAAGCTGCCGAAATTAAATCTGATCGGTGGACCTATGGCATTGATTTATTTTATGTAAAATAATTCGTTTACAAAAGTAAATAAGCATCGTCATACGAATTGATTGCAATACGCAATCGGCAACCTGCTAAATACAATACGTAAAAATAATCTCCGACAAATAAGGGAATATATATTATGAGATATGATGCAACAGCGTCTCAAAATTTACAACACGTATATATGAATTACATTTGTACATCACATCCTTACAAAAGGCAATATATTCTGTAACGAATATTTTGAATGAAGGCAATATTAAATATTTTTCAATTTCATGTGCATAAACAACAGATATGTATACTTGCCTTTCTCAATACAAATATGATAACTCGAAGAGTAATATATCGTCACTGCTGCAACCTTTACGATTTCAAACACGTCTTTGCATCCACTTTCGCGTCGTGATTCAATATCTTTCCATCTATTCCATTTTTGCATTTTTATTTATTATTTTTGTAAGCATTGCACATATCTACAAGGTACAGGCTGTTATAATTTTTAGTGAGTTTTTAGAAATTTATTTTTAGAAAGGCCTTTAGAAATGGATAAGATACATTAAATTTGAGATACTATTTATAAGATTGATTTTAGCAAATATTCACTTATGTATGATTATCACAATTTACCCGATCTATCTTTTTTGTTTTTTTAGATAAATTTAATAGATTTTTTTTAACAGATTTTAATAGATTTTTTTTATAATAAAACATCTGTGATTATTTTAAGATTTAAGATTCATTAAAAAAAGAAAACTACTTTGCTTGTTGAGTCACATAAGGTAACTTTGATAAATTTATAATAAAAATGCTAGAATGTTATTATTAAAGTCTACAGCTTTAACTATTAGATTAGACACTAATAAACTCATCATCTCAATTCAGAGTTATTTTATTTTTCACTACCTGACCCGATAGAAGTTATCCTGCCCTTAATTTGTTTGTTTCTGTTTCTTTAAATACAAAATATTGATAAAACTTCAAAGGTGTTGCGAATATTTAGTTTGAGGAACCTGTTATATGAGTAAGTGTCGCAACACATTCATTTAATGACAAAATAAATGTTATACACAAAGTTTGATTTCATTCTTGCAAATGTACACTGTTTGTGACTATACATACAAAACATTATTCGACATTTATCTTAAATCTGGTGATATATCGTAGTTCTAGTGAAGACAAATTTATTTTTTTTCCCTTTTGAACAAAATTAAATTACGAATTAATTATAAGAACTGTAACGATTAATATTTAATATTTGTTGCCCTACAAAGATTTATTAATATTGTGCTTTCTATAAATTTCATATATTTAAAAATGGCAACAAACGAGGAGTAGCAAGAAATGGTTGTGATTTTGCATTCGATTGGTTCATTCGGTGAAAATGGAGTAATATTATTTTATATTGAAGGTAAAAGTTAGTAGTTATGAATACCATGAAATGTGTTATAATGAAATTTTATTAAATTACAGAAAGGTTTATGCGTGTATTTCGTTACAATCTTCAAACCGATCATCGTATTATTGAATTTTGTACATATTATGAAGTATGACAATGGCAATCTATATATTTCAGATACTTATTAAAGGTATAAAATTTTCTAGAAATTAAACAAATTTCGTATTGAATTATAAAGCTTTGTCTTTAATTAAATATTATATTTGATTTGAAATTACATAACAAATTTTTTGTTAGGTGCTCATTATGATTTTTTCATCATGAAAAATGTTGAAAACAAATAAATTTGATAGTTCCTAATACGTGAACAATCAACATATAATTTTCCGTGTGAAAAACATGGGTTTTATAGCCAAGCTACATATCTAAGCTACACGTGTTCTTTGTTTGAACTTGTGTTTTGTTAATGGTCATTGCAAATGCTAGACAGATAGAGAAGTGTAATCATTTCAATGAAATTGACGAATCAGCGGATATAATTGGTATAAATGTTAGCAAAACATGTTCTTCCTCCAACTTTTTATTCAAAATTGTTGCCTCAATAACATTTGCTATAATTTTTTTAATATTAATTTTATTTCTTTACAAAGTCTTGTGCATTGAGTTTACGTAACAAAATTATCGGTGAACCAATTTTAAATTGCGAATTGTATATACAACTATACAATTCAACTATTCAAATCAAGAGAATTCATAAATTGTATCGTAAAAGTGACACTTTCGTTTTAATTCACTATTGCATCTATGTCATGGCGATTAATTGCTTTTCGTCCTGGCAGTAGGAGTTTTTAAATCCCATCACAAGATGGATTACAAACTAATTATTACAAACAATCAATTTTGCTTGATTAAATCTAATATAACGCAAACGTTCCCTCTGAATTTTACCACACATATCCATAATGTATTGATGAAATAATTGACGACATTTCAAAATGAAGCTTTCTGTGTTATCTCTTTTTATCAATCGATTTGTGTAATAGTTCAGATGACCCATTTGATAGTTTCTGCAATTGTAATTTTTATGAATGTACCTGTTGAATGATTTTGTTGAGTGATATTGAAATGGTTTCTTCCATCGTCTCCGTCGCAGAAAATAAGTGGATACTGCAAAACATCATATGAATTATAAATATCTTGTGTATTTTGTATGTTATTGTTCCTAATCCTAACTCTTATTGTTAAAACTAATACCCAACCATAACAATGGCCACTCTATTAATGGTTGGCGCATTAAAATAAAAGCACAATTTACACACACACACACACATATTTATATATATATATATATATATATATATATATATATATATATATATATATTAATGTTATGCATGACAAAATTGCCATACTTTATCATCAACATACAACTAAATTATCATCCTCTTGTTGACATTTTTCTGTTACATAAATACAACACTTGAAATGTATTTTTTTATTGGACTAATTTCACACATGAAATACGAATACTTAATATATACGAGATTTTTTGATATGGATCTTTAATACTGGTGAAGATCTATAGAAAATAAGACGTTTTATTTAATATTTGGTACCATTGGAAGTCCAGACAATCGTCGGCCTTCTTCTGAAGTTGAAGGAATATTAGCTCTTGGTAACCAAACAGGATATTTTCACTGCTTCCTCAAAGCATGATCTTGTTTTTTTATTGAAATATAGCATAAGGGAGCATATAAAAGCAGAAGGGAGCATATAAAAAGCTCTGCGGAATAAGGCGAACTTAACCTTAAATCTGTTTCAGTAGGGTCTTTTAATTTTTCGGAATTTCATGCACGATGACGTTTTGTATGAGGAGAGAAGAAGAGATGTAAATTACATTCCTTAAAATTACATTGCTTTGCTCACTTTTTGCCATAAAAAGAATTTATTAAGCAAGACCGCTCTAATCTAATTTTTTACTAAAAAATAAAGGCGCGATTCAAGGTTTGCCTGTAATTACATCTCCACTTTAAAAATCTTTCTAGACCTGATCATTTCTAAGTTCAAAAGAAAACTTTTTGTATAAATTTTATATTCAGTATTACTTAAAATTTTATTTGATATTTAACTTTCACCAAGTACTTTTACGAATAAAAAGGTAATCTTAATATTTCCAACTTAATTGCTGTCCCGGTGACCGATTATAATCTTTTTGTAATTAAAGAAAAAACACTTACACCCGTTTTGAATCAATAATTATTGAAAGAACATTATAAACATTACCTTCGTATTATTTCAAAAATTATTCAAGGAAATTCTAACTGTCTCTAGTATTCTAGTTATTGGTGATTCTCGTAACAATTCATTTATTCATTACTATTTTGTCTTCCTTCTCCTAGTTTCTTATTAAGTAAAATATTATAGACACTTGTTACAGGTTATAATTACCATTGTGTAAGTTCAAAAATTAAATATTTTGATTGGTTAAACGAGATACCTTATACAATAATAAATTTGCTTGATGAATAGGTATATAAACAAAAAAAATGTAAATATATATATATATATATATGTATATATATATATATATATGTATATATATATATATATATATATATATATATACATA
Organism: Druceiella hillmani; assembly: GCA_039881145.1. Lineage (NCBI taxonomy): Eukaryota > Metazoa > Arthropoda > Insecta > Lepidoptera > Hepialidae > Druceiella > Druceiella hillmani. The sequence continues at coordinate 16,693,085 of JAYKKI010000021.1, read as the reverse complement.
TATACACATACATATATATACATTTATATATAATAAATATATATAAAAATTTCTTTAGAATTGTCGTTAAAGATTTTTTAAAACAAATTTCTAGTAACGTTATTTTTTCCATAATTTTGACTTTTAGAAGTTTCAGTGATGATGCGAGGAGAAGGGTGTCTTTGTGAACTTTTTAGTAATATCTCTAGACTTACCTCATACGAAATTCTAAAAAAATACTTTTGGAAATTTGTAATTTGCTCTTTCAGTTAATATTCCATACAACACCTCTAATTAATTTTTTTCGTGTTTTTCATTTGTCCCCTTCCCCTTCTCTGAAATTTTCAAATTAACTTTTTAATTTTTAACTTATAATATATATATATATATATATATATATATATATATATATATATATATATATATATATATATATATATATATATATTAATATAAAAATGCGTGATTTTAATGCTTCGTGTCAAGTATGCTTTATAACTTTTTCAAATTGCTACATCAAATGACTTCTGAGAAAAACTGTGATGACAGACAGACAAACAAACGAACACGTGAATATCTTACCCTGGTTTCATTTTATTCCATTTGTACGGTCATATGTACGGAACTCTAAAAATGATATCAAATATTAATGATTCAAGGAAACAATTGACGAAACGGAATTTACTAACAAGTTAATATTTAAGTTATTGTCAGCAAAGTGGATTATTATAAAAAATTACTTTGGTTTATTATAAAAAGTTACTTGATTTAACTTTTTATTTATGGTATATAAGTTGCCAAATAGTTCCAATGAATTTTATGTTTTAATGGATAAATCACGGTATTTTCAATTATCGCTAAATTTTAATTATGTTTTCATTTATAACATAACTACACTTCTTTTATCCAAAAGAATAACATGTATGGCTTTCATAGAGGAAGGGGGTGAAATAAGGCTAAATGAATGAGATTTTTTATAAAATATTATTCGGCCATCAAAACTAGATTATGAAGAAATTTGGCCCAATAAAGATGTATCCCAATATTTCTATCACACTGTGTATAGGCTGAAATTAACATTTAATTAAATTAATTCTGTGATCAAAACAAATGATTTTGCATGGAGATAGTAAATAATTAAAATATTATTAACATCTGCATTCAGACCCTTTAAAAAACCCCTAGAAATTAGAAGTTGTAAACTGTTTATCAAATTAAATTCCATAAACTTTTCAATTTATTAGAGAATTTCCAAGTTTTCTTTTAATATTGATCTAAATTGACTGGCAAATAAAATACAAGAGATGTGACCTAAATTAACTAATCAAGTTAACTGATAAATCCAGAACAGCAGTCCAGCCCCGCTCGACGAGGGACCGGGAATCAAACTTGGATCCCCGCAGTGCGCCGCGCCGTCAAAGGCCTGATAGATATCCGACAGGCAAATGACAGTCCCGTGTTTACCCAATTTTAATTCACTTTAGCATTTTTGGAAAACATATATTTAGCTAAATTTTGTATCATTTTATATTGCAATAGTCTCATAGCAGTATATGTACTCATGTAAAAATTCATGTTTATATCTAAACGAATACAGTTATTATCAAGAATAAAATACTTATTTCATACAGAGGGTTCAATAACATTTAGGGTATATTTACTGAATAACAAGTTAACACCCCAGGGTCAAATATTGAACTCAAGAACATGCAAATTGAAGGTTACGCTTATAATATAATGTTCACGCCGGCCAGGAAAGGGCTTTTTAAAATCTTATCCATAATTAAATCTGAAAGATATTTTTTAAAATAATCTTTATGCTACGTGTGATTCCGAAAAAGGATACGAAACGCGCTGAGCAGGGCGAAGTTCACATGAACAGATAATAATATAAGGACGCTGAAGCGTTTCTCTATTGACCAGGATTTATACAGGGAAGAAAGCAGCCCAATTTTTAAAATTTTATTCAATACTAATTAAGAAGACTTGTATGTTTTTCTCGTCATATTATTGTTTTATATAGCAATTAAAAAGAACGGATGAACCTATTTTTGAACTATAAATGGAGTTATATTTAAACGATCAGCCGTTAACGCAGGTATTTATGTCTTTAAATTGGTTATTTATTTCAGATTTTATCACAAAAAAAGGGACATATTTCTAATATGCAATAAAAACATGCATCAATTTGCAAATTTTCGTTATTTTTAGTAATTCTAATATCTGCGATATAAACAAGCTTTAAGAAGAATTTTAGTTTTCTTCTTTCAGATAACTAGATCACGAGACATCGTGATCTCCTTTCTGGCATTTTATTTTCCATCGTCATTTTCTTCGATGTATCTTTAAGAACTTTCCTTAAACAAGTTGTAAATTTTTTTAAGTATTTTACATATGTATAACTAAACTAAAAAAAACATTTACTATCGCCTGAATTCTTTTCAAAGAGTTTTTAAACAAAGACTTCAATGTAAACGTTTTAATGAGAATGTAACCTTGAATGGCGTTGCATAAACGGCGGACCATTGTGGAAACCAACTGAGATGATTCTTTAATATAAATTATGAAAAATATATTTTACGGTCGTTTTCAAAATTTATCGTCACTTTTCAAATTCGTTCTTTCAAATCTTTCTCCTTGATGGCGTCTAATGGGAAATAATACTTTTGTAAGTTTCGTATAGTAGTTCTCTTTATTCCTATTATAATATTCCCTAAAATCAAATGACTATAATCTCTCGTAAACAAGTCTTATATATGTTTTGTATTTATAAATATTAATGAAATTCTTATTAAATGATATGAAAATTCTTGTTTTTATAAAAACAATGTTAAGATGAATAAAGCCGTGTAAAAATCCGTTTGTTATTTCATGTGTTGTAATTAGAAATAATATATCATTACGTTTAAAGTGCAGGGTAATTAGAAACATGACCACACATATTTATCTAAATATATGGAGAAATAAAAGAAATTACTTCTCCTTATAATTATTGATCGGAATACTCGTAAATTCCACCAACGTATAGAAGAAATCAACTCGTTGTGTAAGACAGGTTTAAACTCTTTGCTGACCTAGATACGTTAATACGAGTTCCTCTCTCTATAAATATTAAGATCTAACTCGAGTCCTACAAGTGAAACTATTGCGATTATTCACGGGCAGGCGAAGTACCGAAGATGTGGAGAGTAATCACCTATCGCATCATATATAATTAGGGTTACGAAGTTTTTTATTAGTTATTAGTATTTTTATTTGTTTTTAGTAGTTTTTTTATTAGTTGTCGCAGTTATTTTTATTAGTTTAAGCATTCGATTTTGAGAGAAATAGTATTGCCAAATCAATATTTATATTAGAAATATTATTATGAAAATAAGACAGTTCATTACGATTTCGAAAGTTCCTATGAAGAATTAGATAGATAGTGGCTAAACATTTAAAGAATTTTCTATGAAAAGCATAAAATAAATTCCCCGGAAATATTACTTGAAGAAAGCTTGCTGTTTATTTGTTTTTACTGTGGTTCCTACGATGAAATAAGTAGCAGAAAATTTGATAGTAGAAGGGATATAACTTCTTTTTCGTTAAACCGTTACAACTGTACTGTTTGAGAAGTTCATACTAATATTACCATAGACAGTAAATTTGTCGAAATATATTATATAATACATATTTTTCACGTTTACTATGTTACTTATTTGGCTTTTTGCGTATTTTTTTGAAAGAAAATTAGATATAATTAATTTTTTTATTTTAGCTTCATGTCTCCCACTTTTTTCCCATGATATTTTTGTAAACTAGAAACAAATTTAATGTAATTTCTATACTACATCTAATTTCCCGAAAATTTTCAATGTATAGAAATTCAAATATTTATAAATAATTGAGTCTCTAGAAAGCTAATTTCGCAAACTATTAATACCATTCTGTTAAATAAATGGTAAAAATTGTTATTAATCGAGTAATGGACAAAATATGATACAATTTTAATATCATATATCGCGAGTAATCCATTCCGAAATATATTTGAATGGCTATATATTAGGAATAATATAAAAATATATGTTCATTTACAGATAGACTAAATAATCTCATAATAAATGTTTTACGCTTTAATATATATTCGATAAGGAAATACACGAAACATGTTGACTAATACCCAGAAAATGAAGACAAAAATTATGCGATCTTATATTTAATCTAAGATGTTATTTCCTAAGTACAAAAGAAAATTAACATACTATTTATGTCCTGACTCTCGATGATATTTCAATCCAAGAGTTAATTTTAAAGTAAAAATACACTATATTTATTAGTTTTTAAGTCTGGTAATTGAATAAATTTATATCGATCAAAATCCTTTTAAAATAAAATATAATTAACTTAGCCTTTTTTAGACAAAACAATGGTATTGAAAATGTATCAAGTAATCATATATTTCTGTACCTAACCGCGTCATGAGATGATAAATGTTTATAAAGAAAACAATCGTTACTAAAATCAGATGAAATTCATGTCACTCGATGTCGTGGGGTTCTTCTCAAGAGCATGGGACGATCGGCTTTTTCGAATTTCCCCGAAGGCTTAAGTTCAATTTGAGGGGTTTGAATCGAATTGAGGCCCGAGTGCTTTAAACGTCGCTCTCGATGTTGTCAAGGGGAAAGTAACGGATAAAAAAGCTAAGAAATCGTAATAGATGCATCAAAATGAGTTGAATAAAACACATATGGCTGTTCCTATTTTAGTTTGAAAAATCATGCCACTTTAATGCAATTTTTATATAATTGAAACGGTTTGTTTCACACCTCTCAGCACAAAGTCCACAGGAAAAATTATTTTAATAATTTGGTTAGTATTTAATACATTTTACAGTTTATTCCTTAAACTTTACCTAAACATGAGATTTTGAACAAAAAAAACACTTTTTGGTAATCATATTCAAATACGCTCACTGGGTTCTTTTTGGAAATTTGATTAATAATACATACACATATTTATTATCAACTAAGTTAAAATATTTCGATTGAAAATCTATTATAAGTTAGAAATATTAATGATAAATAAATCACAATTTAAAGAAATCAAGTTTAAATGTAGGAGCAAAGACATTGCATATTATGGTGGTATCTCTCAAAAAAATTGCAGACCCACGACAAAAGGCTGGTTTTAAATTAATTTGCTCAATTAGATAGCTCATTATTTTTTTTAAAATTTTTAATTGCATTTACTTTATAAGTACATTAAGTTATTGCATGAATGGTAATTTCCTACAAAGATTTACAGAATAAAATCATTATCACATGCAAAAACACATATTATTTTGTTTGTCTGTTATATTTGCACACTAATAATGCTGTTATTAAATGTTTACAATTGAATTTTCAAGTAGAATTAGGGCTTATACTCTTTTTCTTTTCCATCTGTCGATGACAATGGTAGATTTATTATGGAAACTTTGATATAAATTACTTGAAAATAAAATGCGTATTTAAAGTTATTATGAAGTTGGCATTCAAGTTTTACTTTATGAAATAATGTCGCTAAGCTTACCCGACAATTTGCAACATTCTATGTTGGTTAGATGGTGAAGCTGAAATGGATCCGCGTTTATATCGGATAACAGAATAATGGTTAAGTAAAATTATCCCTAAAAGTTTACCCGCCCTACAGTGACTGGTAATCCATTTGATTTATACTTCGCCTTTACAAGGTTTAAGCTCAAATTTCATCTGTTCGCTGGTGTTATAATTCAAAGTGAGAAATTCAAAGTGCGGTATTTCTTAAGAACTGAGATTTTTCTGGGTAATTCCTACAATTTTAATACATCCCAATTAAATTAATTTTACTTTTATATGTTTTCCTTAATAACCTAATTAGAGTATTTTCTTTTTGAATTTGGTGAAACAAATTTTAGTGAAAAGAACGATGTTCATTTCCAAATATGAAAATAATGTTATTTGAATCACTTGTTAATACGTCCGTTCATTTGCCCCCACAACGGCTGATAACTTTCACCTCATAATCACTTCATAACGATTGAATATTTCAGTTAAAATTTATTTTATAATTTTTATTATAAAGAATATTAGCCTGAGGTCACTAGTTCAACATGTAATATGATATTATTATTGATATAATCCAAATGAAGGAAAGCATGCCCTATATTTCGTTTATGCTACCGCATGAAAGTTCAAGGCCAACATCCTGGTCGGAAAATTAAATTATAATATAAACAAATTTAAGTACAGAAAAGACAGATAAAAATTGCGAATTCTGTTCTCTGTTTGATTTCTGTTCTCTGTGGATAGTATATAGCATTCACTTAATATGAAAATATTCACTATACTTAAAGACAAAACCTTGATAGGATTTTATTACATGTATAGTTTTCGTGGAAGATATTTAAAAAATAAATGCAATTATTGATTGAATATATTTGGCGTTAATTTTGTAGAAATTCATTATTCACAATTAAATGAAACTTCGTGATGTAGTATTATTTCTACTTTCTTTAAGTTCTTTACTTACGACCTAGGTTTCGTTGTATTATAACATTTTCAGGTGGTCTTTGCTAATAGCCCATCTGAAGATATTGTAATACAACGAAACCTAGGTCGTAGGTAAAGAACTTAAAGTAAGTAGAAATAATACTACATTACGTAGTTTAATTTAATTGTAAATAAATGCAATATTAACAAATGTTACAATAATTTTTGTTTGACGTTTCTGTAATATAATGCATATGTTACCTACATAATGTCTTCAGAACGCTTTAAAATGTATTTACGCCTCTATGCATAAACAATATTAAAATGACTGGTAAATAAAGGTAACTGGGTATATGTGGCATTATTTCTTTTATATTTGTTCAATTTTAATTAAAAATCTATTTATGCACAATCTTAATATGAGGAATGTTTGAATATAATTTATTTTTGTTATAAAATTTACTGTTGTCATTTACACAATCGCAGTCTAAACTTTAAGTAACGAATATCTGAATTATACAAAAATGAATTTTTTGTATATTTATAGCAAATTACAGAAATCATACACAACAAAGATATCGGAGAATTTAATCATATATATATATATATATATATATATATATATATATATATATATATATATATATATATGCGCGCACACACACATAGGTGTTCCTGTGTCAGTGATATACTCATAATTATGGATTAGGGATATCCTAAGAACGTAGTATGCATATATGTCAACCTCCGCTATTCTGCTTTCCAAATACGATTAGTATAGTTTGATAAAAGATACGATGGACAGGAAGTCTTAGTTTCGTGTTGTCACTATGGAGCTTAGTAGCTTCCCGTGCAAAACAATTGTAGATACTAGTCGCATAATCACCAATATATGCGTAGGGACATCGGTTGTTGGTGTGCAAACAATTTATAGCCTATGCAATTTATTTTGATCATTTTCATTATAATTAAAATGAAAGTACGTGTTTTATATTTGTGTGGTAACCTGTTTTATTAATTTTATGTTGTTAAAATTATGTAGACTATTATAAAATTGTGTAAACTATATTATTATAAAATTGTGTAAACTATAATAAATTATTATTCAAATTATAATTCTGATTGCACCGACTAGGCCAGCCAACCAGAATAGCTATGTACAATGATTTGACCTTCGTTGACGGCGCAGATTTTCTTTAATCATCAACAATATAAAAGACAAAAGAATAGATTAACCGCAAGGGAAACATTTTTAGATTCATTTAAATCTTTCTTACCATGAGACATAAAGAAACCCTAAACGACTGAAACCGGCTTCCTCGTGACTCTCGTAATAAACATATCTTAATCAAATGTGAGGCAAATTAAAAAGAAAAAACCAACGCGTGAACAAAAATATTAGATAATTCATTATTAAAAATAAAATTACTTATTGTAGAACTAACGTCTCTTCTGAAAACAAATTTACACAAAGTATATTTTTTCGCTTCACATCGCCCTCTACAAGAATCTCGTCCAGAAACTTGAACTCTCCTTTCTTGGATATATTTTGCAATGGGCGAATTAAAGCTTTCTTCTAAATTGTTCATCTGATTGTGAAATTAACTATAAATTTTATTAGTATAATTAGTATTTCTTTCTTAGTAAAACAGTTTCTACTTCCAGACATTTTTCATATCAACTTGGAAGAAATTAGTGTAATTTTGGAATGTTAGGTATGTTGATTTGAAATTTAATAAGAAAAACAGGACTCGTTATTGTGGTTCATTCTTTTGTACATGTTTGAATTTCAAATAAAACTAACAAAAAGAATGGACATGATACTAATGAATAGACGAGTTATTAGGAAGTAAACTTCCTAAAATAACTTACTTATGGCCGTTTTCTGAACACTTTTTATGGAATAGATATCTATTTCAAAACTCTTTTGTATGAATAATTTCAAACAAAAGTGTTGCGGAATAAATATTTATTCCACAAAAGGTACTCAGAATCTGGCCATTAAACGAAGAATTAATAGTCGAATAAGTGGAATGAAATTGAAACTAGTTATTAATAAGACTGAGATTAATTTTGAATATCAATATAACGAAATACTATGTACCCTTAAATTTTCTAACTGTCTAAATGTATATTGAACCCTCATACTGCTAGGTTTACTGGAGCTTGACAGTTTTTTATGTCAATGCTACGGTAGATATCTTCTAAAATTAAAACATGCACAAGCATTGACATAAAAAGTTCTTAATTTATTCCCCAAGGATCACGCGCATGGGCAGATGCAATCTCTCGCGCTTTGCGTAACAAAATGGATAAGAAACTGAACTGACGATATTAATGTTTCAAAATAACTTTAAAATTTAAGAGTAACCAATGATTTTTTCTTATTTGCTTTCTTATCAAAAATTTATTGAATTGGGGTTAAAACTTTATGCCTTGAAACTGAGTCTGGGGTTAAATATTCTTCGATATATAAAATAATTCAGATTTAGATTTAAGTTAAAATTTATATACTATAATTTAATTAGTGTAAACGTTTCGTAATGAGTAATACTTAAATGATAATATGACAGTTTAACAAATAACATCTGTATGTTAAATAATATACTAATGTCATTTAAATAAAACACTTTTTTATGCGACATGGTCTCGATGCGTAATTATCGTAATTAGTTATTAATAAATATCAATTTAATTAATCTTAAACTGGCTTTAATAATATAGACATTAGTTTTTAAATATATCCAGCTGATTTTTAGAAGAGAAAATGTCATTAAACTAACATTCTGGGTCATTCAGTGGACTGGATTTTATTTATTTATTTTTCTAGTTATCATAACCCAAAATTTCCTTGAATTAATTATAATAATTCCTTACAAATGTTTTTAATTGAAGATCTGGTAATGACATCCTTAATCTTTTGCTTTTATTAATGTAAATTGCTTATAATTCAACAATAAAATTATGTGACTGAGAGTCTTAAAAAGTTTACTTTCGGTAATATATTTATTCAAACATATTCTGTTGGGTTGACTCAAAACTTTTTAATCCTGATTTCTTCTCACAAAAAATATTTTGTAATTTAAGTGTCACAAGGAAAACAATAGATAATGAAGTGTTTAAAAAATTGAATAAGGTATTTTATGGCTGCACACATTATTTATTTTTACCAAACATATTTATACATGGCGATATTTGCAAAAAATTGGACCTAATATTTAGAAATAAACGAATGGTAAGAAGTTATTTGTTACGTTCTGAATAGTAACTTTATAAAAAAAAATCGAGAGCAATCCATAATTAGGGAAGCTGTTTCCACTTTAGGGAAGTGTGCTTTCGAATTTCTAGTAGGTGGAACATCTACAGAATGTGAGTACATGTGATTTTTTAAAAAATAGTGGAAAATCGAAAAAATTGCCTTGTACCATTCAATCTATATTAAAAACTTTATTTTAATAAGATAAAAGTCTTTGCGAGATAGGTATCGAGAAAATTAACTGATTATCAAAAATTAAAAGACTTGACGTTTCAAGTACATGGTTGGACAAATTTCACGAAAATCATGATGATTAGTCGCATTTATTGTAAAGATTAGTCGCATTGAAAGAAATAAGGATTCATAACTCAATTTCGAGTTGTAACCAAAATCGTTACAGTGGATAGAAACGTCTTCCCTGATCCCAAAGAAGTTTCGTATTTTAACATCGACTAGCAAGATAATGGTTTCAGGATTTTGGAATGCAAAAGAGATATTGTAGGTTAACTATATGGGACGTGGTTTCACTATAACATACTAATATTCCATATCAATAATATTTAACTTAAGAAATACCATTAATGAGAAACAGAGAGACAAATTCTAAAAAGGAACGTGTCATTTCATGAAGACAACCTGCCCGTTTAGATTGCGGAACTTTGTTGGCTGCCATTTAACCAGCAAGAATTGACAATTAAATGATACTACGTGATGTAGTATTATTTCTACTTTCTGTAATTTCTTTACCACGACCTAGGTTTCGTTGTATTACAACATCTTCAGGTGGGATATTAGCAAATATTTTTCTAGGTCGTGGTAAAGAAATTAAAGAAAGTAGAAATAATACTACATCACGTAGTTTAATTTAATTGTGAATAATGAATTTCTACAGCAAGAATTGGTTCCACATTTATTTTGGAAACTTGATTTTAAATCTCCACTTCACTATAATATTCTTTGTATATTTTTTATAATTCAATTCACATCCTTCAGCAATTACATGGACACATATTTAATAATACTCCTTTGCATTAATTACTAACACGGATAATAAACTAAACAATTAAATTTTACACCTATGCAGAAAAATGTTCGTCATAACTAAATAAAGCTTTACGTGTTTCGAAAACGAAAAACTGCAAAAGGTCTAAGTTCAAGGAAGAAATTCTATTTTTTATGAAGAAACCACACGCCCACGTTAAACTTTATGCAAGTCGTGTGTGTATCGTAAAGTAGCTGCCTCGCCTGAATGTTGATGTAGGCTGTAAAATGTTTGACGTGTTTCGCTGTCATAATTCATGAAATGTATTCTGAAATTGAAATTAATTTGTTACCATTATATTGTTATATAAAAATAATATTGTTGTCATATCTATGATAACAATATTTTAGTTGATAATATTGGAGTTGTGAAGAGGATATTTTTGTATTGAAGTTGGTATATTACAGTGGTGAGAGGGAAAACGAAAACAAATTTCTTTCGATACTTTAAGTAAACTAGTGCAGTTTGGTTATATTAGTGGTAAAATCTGTTTTATATGAAAGTTAAAAGAAGAGAAGAGATCCGTTTTTATTAGAGTAATGTTAGTCTAAACAGTCTAACTCAGTTACGCTCCTTAACAGGAAAATAACTGACATGCGAGTGCTTAAATAAATAAATATATATATATATATATATATATATATATATATACACACACACACATATATATATATATATATATATATATATATATATATATTCATACAATAATAAAAGGCGATTGTGTATGATTACCATAATCGAATGACCTACTAGTGAGACATTTGGTTAATCGATTATAAAATTAGTAATTGCTACTTATTATAATCGAGATATCGCGAGACGTTTTCGTAATCGAGTGATTTCATTAGCATTATTGGCAATCGCTTACCACTACTTTAGAGTAGCCTTAGAAAACCTTTTATAATAGTCCTATAAAAAAATATAACAACCTAATTAAGTAAAATTATAATTGTTTCTTTATTATTAATTGAAATATATCTATATATCGAGAAATAAAATAAATATAAAACAAAATTCACTAATTAGCCACATAATAATAAAAAGTTGTGGTAATTATTCCGCAAAATGATTTAAATTATATTGATAATATCAGATTAGGTTGCTTCACAATATCGGTTATGATTGAATTATAAAGTCGTGTAAATAAAAGATTAAAAATTAATGTATTTGTAATTCTGAAATAAAGTATTATGAATTTATTAATTTCTAACGGAGGGTTAATTTATATATATATTAAGTGATTATACCGTGAGTTGATTTCAGTGTATCTATATAGGAGAATATAATTTAGTCGCAAATAGTCTTATTACTAACTAATAAATAGCTTATTAGTTATTTCCTAGATAAAAAGTTAGGTAGTATTATGGAAATTGATAGAATTATTAAAATCTTTAATTTTTTCTATACTTGTAAACCACTTTGTTAAATGGAATACTTTTTTTTGTTTATTGTAATTTAAATAAAATAATTTATTTTTTGCTTATTTTGAATTTGATGTATCTTCATTTAAGACGTCCTAAAAGTGGAAAAAATACGCTTTATCGGCATCGAAATAAGATACGCATTTATTATTTTTTGCGATGAAAGTAACCCCAGAAATGTTATTGCTTGTCAACTTAATCTTAATTAACAAATAAACTTACTTAAAATTTATCCGAAACTTGCGTCAACACACCATCTTCCGATATAAGTAGAATTGTTTTCCTCAAGGTCTCTCATGTTTGGGAAGACCTGGAGCTATGAAAGATTACTTTGAGTGAAAATGATTTCACCCTTGTTTATCGAATAATGGCATCAATAAGAGAAATGGATAATTTGTAGCTTCAGCAATTTGCACTGCCTCAAATAAATCACGACCTAAACTTGCCCACAGTATGCATAAACCACTTTTGTGTTAACAAATCAAAAAGAAACGAGCGTAACAGGCGCTTCCATATCGAGATTGGCCTATTTCAAGGTTTTGTAAAAGTGTTTTAGACAGACGAATTATACTTTAAAATATTAGGTATAAATAAGAATTTACTTAATACATGAACAAAAAATCAATCAAACGCTGATGAAAAATCTTGACAGAGTATGTGGTTTCAACTATCAAGCACAATATGGCTGTCTAGCTCCTCAATGGTTTGGGGTTATTCCTCAGGATATGGAAAAGAATGATGAATTCGTGCTAAATGCACGAATCGTATGAGAGAGTGTATACAAAATTGCAGGAGAAAGCTATTCCTTTCAAGTTGAAAACTATTCCTTTCATGGTGATAGTTTCTAGCATGATAATAATATGAAATTAGAACTACATCTAAATTAAGCAGAGGAAATTTAGAAGGAAAACCATCTAAAGGTGGGTTGCAAAATGTAATTTGATCGTTTTAGTTCCGCCGCCGATCTTTTTTGGAAACAGCCAAACCGAACCGTTCATAACCAGTGCCCTTTTTGACTTTGAAAAGACATTTGAAAGGCTTTAAATGAGAACTGAAGTAATTTTAGGCGAGGTACAATTGATATATTTGTTACACGTATGGATTAGTTTAAAAAATAAGTAATTTATAATTTTTCACATCGTTTTTCGCACCCCTTCCCCTCTAATTTTTCAACCATGGATTAGAGAAATCTGTAAAAATTCTAGATACTATCATATAAATACAATTTTGGAACGAAAACATTCGTAAACAACTTCAGGAGATATATGGAAACTTAAAACTTGCATGTTTCGTCATACACTTGGTTGGTTTATTTTAATATTCGTTTTGTTACTTGTTAGCACCACCGAGTCACAATACAAATAATAGCAGTGATAATAATATTAATAATCTGATGCCATATGTTATTGTATTTTCTTTGTTCACTATCATGTTTAAAATATTACAGTCATATTAAATGCTTCTCGTAACAGGCAGTTAACATTGCACAAATGTTGGTCAATGTGTCCATATCAGTATTGCTTAATTACCATTTTATTATCAATATTATCTAAGCAAATCATTGCACTATTCGCGTAAAGTATGGAAGGATAGAATCATCTCCAGACATACCAAGTTGCATTTAGTATGAATGCTGATCCCAAAAAGCCCGATCAAAAAAAAATTGATTTTTTTGAAACGTTCCGCTGGAGGAAGATGCTTAGCATCTAATGGGCCAAACATAGGACCAATGTCTTGAATCTGAAAGAACTTGGAATCAATACAAGGTTATCCACCAGCTGACTCTTGAGAGTTCTCGAATACCTCGGATCCATTGCGCGAAAACCTACCCACAGCATTGAGGAGCGTGGTTAGCGGCTTGGTTGAAGGACAAAGACCGCGGGGAGCTACCTTAGACGGTGGACCGATCAGATGCGAGAAACAATTGGCCATCTCGACAAAACATGATATCCAACACAACTCCTAGGAAAGGAGTTAAGGTGAATTAAGGTGGAACATTCCAAAAGAAGAATCAAAAGGAAGTCACTATCCTCAGGAGAGAGAGATTAATTCGAGACGAAGAAGAATTAAAATTATAAATACAGAGACAAATGTTCTTCTTCCTTTATTTCTTGTTAATTTCAGAGTAAACTTATCCTTATAGAGAATGATGTTAAATTGGTATAGCAAGCCGGTTTCTATGGGTTTAAAAAATAAGACAATTATAATCAATAAAATTGTATCTCATCTATTTTTCGATATACGCTACGTCGACACAATGCCAATGTTAAGAATAACGCGAAGGAGAAAGGAAAATCGAATGTACTGGTATTTCAGGGTTCATATTTTTGTTTTCATAGAGGTTCGGTTTATGACAAAGAGGGTAATTATGGTTGAGTAAATGTCGAACACAAAAGATATTTTTTGTAAAAAAAAATAAATCATTTCTCCGTAAAGAAGGTTTAAATCATAAATTATTTTCGCCTTGTATTTTTGAGAGGAAAAAATAATTCAAATCACCTTTTATCCAGGAAAAATATGTTAAAATCATGTTGATGATGGGTAAACGGTTTCGGTTTCGCATTACATGATCGAGACACATCGCACAACCTTAACCCGTTTATAATAGCAAACATAAGCAGTTTCAATAATACTAGTAACTAAGTAAGTAGCCAGCTAGTGGTCAATGTCATGCTTCATCTTTCTTGCTTCGCTTAACGTTGATATGTCTGGTCTCGTTTGATGATTAATAAATATGTTTAGATATCATATTTCTATCCTGTTTAGGTAACTTGTATCATATTGCATTTATGCAAATCGGCAAATGTACATGCAGAAGTAATGAAATCGTAAGGAAGAAAAAAAACGAAATAGAGAAAGAGCTATTAGTAATATATACATAAGAATTTCATGTGAAAATATGCCAAATAATTTTAACAAAGCATTTAATTACTTAAAATGAAAATTGTTAACTAAGTAACGTACACTTAACGGCTTACAAAAACAAGGAGAAGGACAATTTCTTTGATGCCTGTTGGTAAATATTTTCCTAGCTCTTTTGTATTAGAAAGTGCACCGAGATACATTATAAAGAATTTAATGAAATTGAATGTATTAAAATAAAAAGAACAAAGTGGACTGTACATTTATTTCCATGTGCGCCAGACATTTATCCATACACGATGAGATTGAGATGAACTGACTCCCTTGAAAAGGATTTACATATTCTTGGAATAAAAATTAAAGATCATTGCTAAGAATGACATGTGGAAAATCATACTGAATACAATTATCATTAAGGCTGTTCGTCGGATGTAAATAAAAATGCATACAGTGGACAATTGCGACTTAGCACAAAGCATTGCATGTGCTATGCCTTATTAACTAACCAAGTAATTAAAAATATGTGGCAAAATTACAATGCGTAAGCAAACTTCTGAAATGATATGGATGTGACAAGAAAAGGAACATTTAAATATCGATATAATTTATTTAATTATCACAAAACTTTTCGAAAATATAGAATTATCACAAAACTTTTCGAGAATATGATTTGAAAATAAAGATATGCGTATTATTTTGACTGTACTAAAATCTTGCTATAGTCTAAATTTTACTAGAGATTTTTAGTAGAACTAATCAAGAACATTTAGTTAAATTTTATTCTTTAAGAATATACGATACTATACTTGAGATTTATATTATCCAAAATTATGTGGGAGTTTTAAAAAGTTCGGAAACACCTACGGAAGTTTATGATGTACAATTTTTTTACAAATCGGGTGACGTCATTGCCTATCGTTGAAATAAAATATATGTATTAGCATAAAAGCAATATTTATGCAAAATGCAGTAACGTGAATTTATGAAAAGACTTTCATGAATTGTAAAATTCATTATGATTAAATTTGTTTTTGAACTATCTATTTACTTTATGAATAAACGATCACAGACACAACCTTGTCATAGAATTGGGCCATATATAAATCAGCTTTAAATTTGATACATTTCCAATGATAGTGTAAAATTATTTGATTATTTATATTTCCGGTAATATATACTCGTATTACCGATAATGCGCATGCTATATGACGTTACAAAAAACACTATGACATCCGCTGGCAGTTATTGTGTTGGGTTCGATCGGATGTGTTGATTTGGATGGGTTGGATTGGGTACGTTTGGTTTGTGCTTGCTTTGGATTGAGTTGAGTCGGGTGTGCTGTTGGTTGGGTTAGGTTTGTTTTGGTTGGGTTAGGTTTGTTTTGGTTGGGCTAGGATGGGTTCGATTCTGTGTTAGCTGTATTGGTTTTGCGTTGGTTTTTTTGGGTGTGTTGAGTTTTTTTTTGGGTTAGGTTGGATACGCTATAAATGTACGTACATGTGTTACTACGCATCTAGTAGCTAAGCCCATCTTTGTGGTCATTGTACTAATAATGTGATGCAAAATATTTTTTGAAAATTTTAAATTTGCATATCTTCTGATTGGGTAAATTGAAATAAAAATATTAATGATATGTCAAAGCAGGCCTTATGTTTTTAAAAAAAATCCACCTTAATTGGGTCAGTTGCTAGGATCTAATACGTGTTCAAACCAATAAATAACCTAACAATAGATTTTACACTATTTTTCGATACTATTTTTCGTGTTTCCTTTTATTGATGATTAATAAATATGTTTAGATATCCCCTAAAGCGTTTTTTTCATAAATACTTCAATCTACAGATACGTCAATCCTATAATTTTGTTATATGTATAAATTTGTTTACACATATCATTATGTATGAGTTGAATATTAACGTCACATTATTTGATTCTGTCTCAAGAATATTTAAGTATTATTACTACTTGATGAAATGTCAAATTTTCTATTAAATAAATATTAAAACAATAATTTAATAAATAATTTTTTTTATTAAATATTAAAAGATACAAAGTAGCTGTTCAACAGAACAAAACGCACATAGTTTCAAATTTATTTTATAAAAATATTTATGACATTTTTTTAATATTATAACTTAGTCTTTTATTTATAATAATTGCACGCACCACGCTTAAAATTAAGGCACTTACACACTGCATTTTGGTTTCAGTCTTTAGTTTAACTTCTGCTTAAGGCACGGTCTTCACAGGTTCGGATCTGGATGTGCAAAGAAATTTATTTTAATTTTATTGAAATATTATTAAAGACAATCTTGCACTAAAGATCTAATTCTTAAATAATATGCCATTTCATTTAATGTGCTACATGCAGACCAATGTTTTTCTTCATCGCGATACTGTAATCAATGCCAATGAATAGTTATGGCCTAGTTCACCAGATGACTGTCTGTCAAGTACTATTGTTCTACTTTGATATCTCTTTGTTTTATCTTTAGACCTGATGCTGATGTTTGCTGAACAATAAATTACTATTAATATTAAAATTATGCAAACTATTTTGCTGTTAGATGTTGGCGAAATATTTCACTCTCATTTTTTTATTAACTCATCACGGGTGAAGTTTACAGACATTCAAAGAAATAATAATCATATTATAATGTAAACATGGAGGCAAATAAATTTCTTGGTAACGGTTACGAGTAAATTGTATTATATAAACCTATAAAAGGCTATTATTTAATTATATATATATATATATATATATATATATATATATATATACTTTTATTATTCCAATCAAAAAATCATCATCAAAATATAGTAAGTAGGCGGTATTAGGAAGTAAAATATATTTTAATTAAGTGTAGCGTCTTCGATTGCCTTTCAAAACCAATATTACAATGTTTATTTTGATAGTTTTAATGATGATAGGAAAGAAGTAACGTATTATAAATGATAATTTTTTTATTCAAATAATTCTTTTAACGTGAGATCTTTCAGCTCATTCAATAACTGAGGGTCTGTTCTAAACAAATTAAGAAAAAGAGGATATATTTCACGTTTAACATTGCTAATTTGAATACTTTTATTTATAACTAGTTGTGCCTACGACTTCTTTCGCGTGTAATTAGGAAAAAATAAAAAAAATGTTTTTTTTCTCTCGGTTATGTACTATTACTACACATAATAAATTTCTTAAAAATCCGTCCAGTAGATTTTGCGTGATACTCCCTCAAATTAACAAACATTTTTAGCTTTTGTTATCATTTTACAAGCTAAATAAATAACTTTTTTAAAATATTTTCAATCTACAGAATTCACTCTATTGCAATTGTATTATATGTATAGAATTATAATCATACCTATTGTTTAACATATCCTGAATCTCCTGTAACGATTTACCCTTCGTCTCAGGAACTAGGAATAATGTGAAGAAGAAAGCTAGTATACAGAAGCCGCCGAAAAGCCAGAAGGCTCCGTACATGCCGATGGCATTGGCGACATCTTGGAAGAATCGCGTTACCAGAAAGGCTAGTGCCCAGCAAAAAGCAGTGGCTATTGGAGATGCCACTGACTTGATGTTGAGAGGAAATAGTTCACCCATGACTGCCCACGGCAAGGGTCCAAAACCTGTAAAATTAAATTAAGGTTTAATTTTTTAATTTCTTAAAAAACAGGGTGAGGTGCAATTTATAATTGTTTATGAATGAAATTATTTCGTAGATTTATCTAAATATGTAAAACGACGTGTACAAAATGTTTGCTTTTGTATAAGTCTCATATTATATCAAAAATATTAATTTTGGAAAAAAGGCTGTTTATGGTAACATTATATAAAAGCCGATGCGATTTTTCGAGGCGATGTACAGTTATCCACTTTTTCAATTAAAAACAAAAGTATTAAACATTTTGTGAAATGGTCAGTATGTCTTGTAAGGTATTTAAATATATGAATAATGTAATTGATTTAAGAAAAATGGATATGAAATTAGAAATCTTTAATATGGCAAAATGTTATGTGGAGTTATTAGGCGAACGAAACAAAACTACACATAGTGTAAAAAATAAAACAAAAAATGTATTTTTGAACTGCAAAAAAAATACGTTTCCGGCTAAGACAGTTTGGCATAAGACAGTTTGGAGCAAATATTGAAATGAAAGATGTTTAAATTTGTTCAAAATACTTACCAACACAATAGACTATGATGTACATGACGAGAGCTGCAATGGGCAGAAAACCGATGTTCTCGGCTACAGGATTTTTGTTCGCATCCAAGATGAAGTACATGCCCAGCAGTCCCTGAAATTAATGGTAACATATTTATAAGTGTATTAAAGTCAAATCAATCTGACTAATCTTAATGAAATTATTAATTAAATGAAAGAGCATCGTGGACAAGAGAACTGTTTTCACTAGGATACGAGTCTAATGCGCTTGTAGTCTAGTAGAAAATTGTCACAATTGTCTTTGATACTAAAAAGCAATTGCGGTTAATACAGATCGAATAGTTCGTTAGTCTATTTTTTCAATTGACTCATCTGGATTCAGTTCTTTAATTCGAATCACATATTTTAGCCGTCTTTCCACTTAGAGCAAGATAAACTTGGTGGTTTCTCATTGAATAATCCCAGGATGGAAATATATCAATATTACTTTTCTAATAGTTTAATTTCAGATTTATCAGTAGTTAATTAGGACAAACAGAGTAAATTTGAAAAACAAACTGATTTTGGCAAAATTATTTGGGCGTATTGTTAGATATAACCGAATAATCTATTAATTTTTACACATGAGGTCCAAATTAAGAGCAATTTTAATTTGTATACGCTGATGGATACAGCTACTGTTCTTGGAGTGGAATGGACGGGCTTTCCGTTAATAAAAAGCTTGGTAATATCTTTTAAAGATTTTGCTTTTTGCATATTTTAATGCTTTCTTGAAAATTTCGATTCCATTAATTCAATTTTCGAGTTAACGGTCTTATTTTGATCGTGCGACACATAAGTAATGAATTACATTAAATTTTATTTAGGCCTGCCAATCTAACGCATATCAATCTTTATTTGCATTGATTATTGTATTCACTTTACAGTAACGATAGGCATGGGATAACGTCATATTTAATAATATAACTCGCAAACGTACCAGTGCAACAGTCATTCCAGCACTGGAGACGAATAGCAGCAGTTTACGTCCAAGTCGGTCCACGACGAAAGGCGTAACGGAACTGGCTAGAACTTGCACTCCACCGACAATAATAGTGGCATAAGCAGGATCCAAAGTAGTACCCGCAGCACTAAATATATTTGACATGTAGAATAATACCACGTTTATACCCGAAAATTGCTGGAACGCTACCAGACCGCAAGATATATATAGACCCTTGATGTTTCCTTTGCTATTCCATAAATCAGACACTTTGGCCTTTTCTTGCATCATAACTTCGATTTCAGCCTGCATTTTATCGATTTCAGCCTGTACGCCAGCTTCTGATTTACCTCGAACTTTCTGGAGGGTCTGTACAGCCCCTTGGCGGTTACCTTAAAGAAATTGTTTGTTAAATAAAATCATCACATATTCCCATTATCGGAAATAATATATTAATTTTTATAAATGAGAAGTTATATTAATTTTGTCATTGAGTAACATTTTAAGAATAATTTTATTGTATTTATTTTAAGAATAATAATTTCCATTACGGTTGCTCTTTTCCTTATTATGAAAAACCTGTATTTAATGACTTTTAAAGTGCAACTTTAGTCTTTAGGTATGACCTTTCGATCAAGGGTTACGAATGTAAATTTTGTCTTACTTTATTTAATAAAATTATGATAGTTTGCTGTTTGTATTTTTTTTTCACATCCTTATTAAATCCAATAAAATTACAGAAAACTATTAAAGTTGTTACTTTTTATCACATGGTTTCTACTGAACTGTATAGAGTTATTATTATTATTTATCATTCAGTTATTGATCAGTGAGGAAATAAAATTTATTAGGGAAAACGGTCTATTCGATATCTTTTTTAAGTGTAAATTCAAATTATAATTTGAACTGATTAATATGTTTTAAGTACAGTATGTACTGTGTTATTTTTGCGTAAATATTAATATGTATAGCTATAGTTTTTATAAACGTAAGCTTTCATGAAAAATTAACAACTTAATTAGTTGACAAGTAATATTTACCCTTCATAATATAATAATAAGGACTTTCTGGCATGAAGAAGAATAGTCCAATGAAAACGGCAGTCCAGGCCAAACCGAAGTATGATATCGCCACGTAAGAGACAAAAGGTCCGACGGAGTACATCGCCAGAAATCCTATCACAACGAAAATTTGAACGAAGGAACCAAGTGCACCTCTGACGTCATCCTGAAAGCAGAAATGCATGATTATAGGATTCGCACAAATTTTTATGATTTTTGAACCTCCGATGATTATTGTCTTCTAAGATGTAGCTCAACCTTTTTTCTTGTTTTGAAGGTTAAAAATTATTGTATTATCCGTTTTGAAATTTATTAATTTGACCAGTTTTTATACGCAGTTTTATTCGTGTGGTTACAAACTTATGGGGAGAAATGAAAACGTGCAGAGCCAGCTGGAATCAAACACTAAATCTTTATTTTTGTGATTCTATAACATAAATAATAAGGAAAACAAAAATATGTTTTTTAAATTAGGTATTAAAAGAAGTGATACTCTTGCTCGTTTATATATCGCATGGAACATTTAAAAACATCACGCTATCCGCTGTCCCGTTGCGGTATTGCTTCCTTAATCCGTGTGTGTATTTTACAGCTTCAAATAAGAAATTTTCTGGATCTACAGTCCGAATTCGGAACTAGGGTGAGTCCAAAAATTTTCTTCCACTACGAACTAAAATACAAATTAGTCACACTTTACTTATGTCTATTCTTGATTATGGGGATGTGTGCTATTCTACTCTAAATGAACATTTACTCAATACATTAGGACGGCTTCAAAACCTGTATATTCGATACATTTTTGGTCTTAAAAAATTCGACCATATATCCGAGTATCATTCACTTCTTAAATGGTTAAAGATTCGTGATCAACGCAACCTTCATCTTTCATGTTTTGTATATAATATCCTCAATAATCCCGTTACACCTACATCCCTAAAATCTAGATTCCAATACCTGTCATCCCACGACCTCGAACTATGATCCAAAAATAAGTCTCTCCTAATCCCTCAACATAGAACGGAATTTTATGGCGAATCCTTCACGGTACATTCTACTCGATTGTGGAATGAATTGACTACAAATATACAAAGTACGCCCTCGTTGTCCGTGTTCAATTGTCGTCCAAAAATATATTATCTATCAAAATTTATTATATCACTTATCATAAATTAATATATTATCTATCAATATTATCTAAATTATTGGCAGATCCTAATCCTTCCCATTATAAGCCATCCTTGTCCATCCTCCTCCTTTTTTTAATTAGAATTAATTAATGTTTAAGCAATTTCAAGAGACTTAGACTCTATATAACCATTTATGCATATAAACCAAACATAAACCTAATTTTTAAAAACGATCCATTGTGAAAATTTACACAATTATAAAAGACATTTTTGTCCTTACTTCAAAAAATTCTTTTTCTCCAAACTTCATTAACATTCCTGCATTTTTGTGGATTTTTCTAAAGTTCATGGGTCCCATAGTTATCTAATTGTGAATTTGTGAAAACACTCGCTATAATAACTAAACCTACTCTTGTTTAATCTGTGTTATATTTCTACCTCGAAAAGTTTAAAAAATTCATTGGAAGACAGAGATACAAACTGAAATTAGACTCTTATTTATAACTTTTTGAAGTAAAAAACTCTTGAAAGGTAAAAATAGACAACAGTCTCATATGAATTAGACAGGGCATCTTGACCTTTGATATCTTGGCTGTATAATTAGTTTAAAAATGTATTTATGTAATTAGAAAATGTTGTCAAGGTGCACTGACCGTGGCTATTTCCGCACAGTACATAGGAGTTGCCATGAACAGCATTCCAACTGCTAAACCCCACAGAAATCTCGCGGCGTAGATCATACCGATATTGGCAGTAGTCGCGATCAGGATCCAGCCCGCGATTGTTGGAATAGAGGAGAGCAGGAGGGTCCACTTGCGACCGACGGCTGAAGTGAGTATGCCGGCAATGAATGGACCTGAAATTGTAAAACTAATTGTTAAACAGTCTCCTAAAAGATTAAATTTACCAATAACGTGCTAGTTTAGAGAAAAATATTGTAAAAAGTACTCTGAAATAAATAAGTCAATGTTTAATCTCTAATACCATGTATACCATGAAATACCCTTCGCTGGCTAATATTTGATAAATCCATGAAGCTTAAGCTATAATGTTTATTAGCTGGCCACAGTCCACTTCAGCAAGAACTTTAATATTTTTAAAGAAAATATTGAACTTTATCATTATGCTTGATGTAACGTTGTATGCTATTTCATCACAGAATCAAACAGGGTATTTTGCATTTCGACCTATACATTTCGATTCTTAACTGTACCCCCATAACTCTCAAATCCATCAGTTTAATTAAAACATATATATTTTTTTAACCTAAACTTCTTTTATAGAATTTTGCTTATTTAATGACGCGTTTTGAAATTCGATAATAATGTTAGAATAGTCTTAAAATGTTTTTAAAAATTGTACAATTGAAATGAAATTAATTAGATTTCATGAACGAATGTAAATTTGGCTTCTTTATCAAGAGTTTTGCGTTTTTTTCGTCTTGTTATCAATAAATGTTTCTTGTATAAATCAATAAATTTATAAAAAATATATGTATTAAAAATTAGTGTTGCGGAATTAAATTCTTACATCAGAGAAGTTTATATGGCTTGTCGTGTAATAGGTAAGCTGGAGTCTGTGTTTCGATACAATATCAAGTAGTTGCTTGAAGCAGACTTGTGAAGTTGATATCCAACTATTTTGTAACGACTTTACCACTTTTTATTATTATTAATTGCTAGCACTGTGTCGCAGAAAGATTTAAAATGTAAAAGAATTAAAATATAATAATGAAACGTCATATAAGGCATATATGTATTAGTTTATGAAGAAAATATAATAAAATATTATTATTTTTTCTGATATTAAACGAAACACAATAATTGACTCAAGAAGTATAACATTTAATGTACTTGCAGAATAATTTTTTTCAAAAATAAGATTTGAACTATTCAAAAGTGCTAAACATACGTATCAATTGATCTATTCCTTAATACTTTTCAAATAATGTCACTGATTTCAAACTATAAAAATATTTTTGTAATGTTTTTGAAATTTCTAAAATGACGGTAAAATATTGCGGATTTTTGAAAAAATGTAGAAAAAACATTCCTTGATTCTAAAAGAAAAGTTGAATCGGGGGAATGGTATAAGGAATGGTCCTGCCAAATTTCATTGAATTCTGTTTAGTTTTGCAGAAGTATTATAAACGCATCAGCTGATCGGTTCCAAACTTCTGAAATGTTTTATTCGTTTTGATCAGCCCAATAAAATGTTTTCTTCTAATTTATTAATTATATTACAAAATTGTCGTCTTCTTTTCTAGGAATCCATATTTGGAAGAGACGAGTTTTGGAAATTATGATTTAACTAGAAACGAACTTACATATTTGGAATTTATCTGAAAGCGACTACGTTGCACTGTTGAAGAACATGGAAAAAATTATTTCATCAGAGCTGTAAGTTTTTCAAATTCCGTTATTTTTTCGTTAAATTTTAAGTAAATTAATAAACCACATCGCCAAGAAAATTATTATTGACCATATGGTATATTAATTTACCTAAAAATTTAAATCCTTTGGCATTGGATTGACTTTCGTTTTATGTCCACCAGGGCTATATTTGAATCAGATGGAACTTTACCTTCAAGAATGCGATTGTGTGATTTGGATGGTTCAAATTTATTCTATTTGGTTTAGGTTCCAAGTTTTATAAACTATTTGGAAATAAATAACTAACATATATGTAAGCAGATAAAATGTTGAGACTCACTTAATATTGCTCCTAAAGTTAGAATTGACCCTATCCATGACATTTCGTCTTGTGTGACGATCTTATCCAGCGGTGATTGGGTCAGATCTTCTAACTTGGCTTGTACTGGTGAAGTCCAGCCCATAGACAGACCCGTGCCGAAAATGCCGATGTTTGCTGAAATTGATAAAAATATTTTTTGTTTAATTCATTAACATAAGGTCTTTGTTGGAGTATTGTAATTCTACTTATTGATTGTATGATTTTCACCTTTAAACTGTTGAGGTGTTTTGCAAGATGTTACAATTTCATGTACTTTAATGTATTTAATGTAATATAACTTTTAAATTGTGAGGGGGGGGGGGCAATTTCAGCCAAATGCCCGTCTGTTAAGAGAATGAACTTCGCATTTCACACAGCTGATCGACATATAAACAAGTTGTGATTTGCCAGGTGTCCACTCTTGTGGATCACTATGCTCCCGCTTTTTGGGAAGGTACATTTAGTTTTTATGTCTTTGATTTATTGATCGATTGTCTATTGATTTTGATAGTCAAAAATAAGTGTGTCAAGAAAAAATATATTTGTACTGTGACCTCATTTTATATAAATATGGAGTGAAATTAGGAATTGTTTTACCTGGGATTTCGTAAGATATTAAGCAATTTACTGGGAAGGCATCGATGCGGTATTTAACATAACGGGCAGATAATGTTTATTGCAGATTTTTTCGAATACTTTAGATTAAATATGAAGCAGTGTAACAAAATTTTCGCAAAGGTTAAATATTTGCTTTTTGAGAACATTAATAAGTACCGTTTCACAAAAGGGGAACACTAAAAAACAAGTATTTTGCTTATTGATTGTTAGATTTATAAATTGATGAAATATTATTTTAAGATTGTTATTAAATGATGTCGAAAGTTATTTTGACAACAGTTACGATTTGCATACTCATAGGTACGCACTTACGCGCTTACTTGTTGCTGAAGGGATTACATACAGTTTTTTGTTTAAATACACGCGTATTTAGAGTTTTGTATCTCAAAAAAAAACACAGAAGCCTTATAAAAGGTTTCTCTAAAATTGTTAAATGGAGACTTAAAATTTGGCATGGGATTAAACGTATTACCCGTGTAAATCTCAATGGTTAACACTGTAGAATATTTATATACTTGACATTTTTTTAAACTTCTTTACTTATAAAGAGTATTATTTTTTACAAGGGTTTCAGAATTTGTTTTATAATTTTATAGATACATTAAAAAAGAGGGAAGATATGCTCCTCTACCCCTTCTTTAACTGCTAAACATAGAAGCTCACGCAATATTTATAGTAAAGCTGTAACGATGATTTCGGATGTCATAGTTATAATGAAATATTATAATGAAATATATATAATATATCGCATCTTAGGAAGAAAGTGACTCAACTCAAAAGTCATAACTCTTGGGGAAGGACTTAAAGGTTCAAAATTTAGCGTGTTTTGGTAAACAATTTTGCGGGAGGTAAATTGAAGTTCTATTTACTAATATATAAGTTATAATCTATAAGTTCTTTTTGCTTTTCAACATGACGTGTAATATACCTTATCTCATCTAATTTTCAACCATGGGTTCATTCATATAATCTGGGAAAATTCTAGTTACATACTAGCACTTGGTTAAAACATTTAAAGTATTTTGATTAACTTACGCAAACAATTTAAGTAAATATGACAACTACACATACATACGCCCGTTGCCGTTTTTTAAGTAATTTTATTGTGGTAGGTACTGTGTCGTAACTATATGAAAATTTTATATTTCATTGGCTATGAGATATTCAACAAATAAAGACTGTGTGAATGAACTCAACAATAAAGTCGTACAACTGTAGATTCAATGAGACGTGCGGTATTCTATCGTCGGGAGTTCCATCTCTTAATACGATAATGGAACGCATCCGGACCTTGTTAGTACCTTGAACTAAATTATGAGTGAATAGAATTTAGACTATACTAAGTTAAAATAAAATGTTTACAATTACACAATTAAATGAAGCTATGTGATGTAGTATTATTTCTACTTTCTTTAAGTTCTTCACCACGACCTCTAGTACACAATTAAATGAAACTACGTGATGATACTACATCACCTAGTTTCATTTAATTGTGTACTATAAGAGTCTAAAGAATACAATGAATAATGTCAATAAGAACAAATCCTCAAAATATAATGTAAATATCGAGAGAATGGTCTGTATTATAATACATATCACTGCTTATTTGACTTGTTGATACAATATGATATTATATGTATTTTTTTAATTTCACATATTGGCATTCACATCATACTAGATAATCAGTCACATAATACTAGATATTTTGAGAGCCTTAACAGTTATTAAGCAGTGAGTGCTGAAGCGAGAAGTTGATGTGCTATGTAATGTTGGTAGATAAAGATTTTAAGGTTTATATCACGTGATATAATAAACAGTAACGTTAGTCGAGGCAATTACATTGCTTAGATTCAATCACTAATTTTCTTTATGTATAAGAATCATACTGAGAATGCTTTTTTTATTTCAACGTATTAAACGAATACAATAAAATAAATTAAGATTCATTGTAAGACAACTACTTTTGATAGAAAAATGGTGCTAAAGTGCTGATTAAATAATACTCGCCATTTAACATTCGTTTAATTAAGACTCCATTAATTGATAAACTAGAAATTTTTTGTTTATTTTACTTTTAACTATTTAACTTTCAAAGTAACTTAAAAAATATTTTTTAAAACGTAATGATCTAATTTTGAATGTGAAAACCTAATCACTTAATTTATCAATTATTACTTAATTATAGTGTAACCAAAACTACATTACCAATTTTTCGATAACTGAAATCGTATCAAGATATAACAACATTTGAAATGTTTATTGAAACGTAATCCATTGAATTTATTCATTTTGTATAATATACAAATAATGACTCGAAAACGGCAAAAAGTGTTTTATATAAAAAAAAACGAGTGTGCTTTAGACCACACGACTGAAGTAAAACTTCAAATTCACAAAATATGAACTTTAAAATGAATTTAAAATTTCATTCACTTTAAACGTACAATATTTAATGTATTGAACAAAATAATAATTTGTAAAATTTTTCAAGAACGAAATGAAATTACAAAATAATAAAAAAATCACCGTTCGCGTAACGCTAGCAAAGTCGCATATATATATTTCATACACTGGCTATGAGAGGAAGAGAGAAAGAAAATGTGCACGCGCACTGCTCTCTCTTGCTGCTACAGTGTGATAAAGACAATAGGCTTGCACTGTGTCTTATACGAAACGTAACTGGCTATGAGAGAAAGAGAGAAAGAAAATGTGTGCTCGCACCTCTCTCTCTTCTCCCTAGAATAATATACGAAACGTAACTCTCTCTCTTTCTGTCTTTATTAACTTATATCTCCCTCTCAACTTCCGTTCGCTTCGCCCGATCACACTTTTCGTAACGCTTTCGTCACGCATTCACCAGCTTACAACCCAAGTCAAGCGTGCGTAAAGAAGTTTTACTTCAAAAATTAATAAAATGTCTACTTAAGTACTAATTTAGTTAACATGAAATTTTAAAACTAGTTTTAGCTAAGAATTTACACATATCGACAATTAAACTATAATGTTCCAAATTATGGTTTAAATGTATGTATATTTGAATATATAAATGTATATTTCTACATTTAGAATTACAGTTTCATGTCATTTTTATTATAAGGATTTATAAATGTTTAATATAAAAGTTGAATATATATTTTATTATTAAAAAATCCTTTTATGTGATGTTGAATAAAATTTATTATTTGAGGTTGCTAACAGATCAATAGTGAATTATTTGGATTCACTATTAATCACCACCCAACTAACCGTAAGGCGTGTTCCAGTATGTCCGTACTTATTAAGTTATTCGGATCAATCTTCGCTATTACTTAAATAATACTCAAATATATGCATGAATATATTCATAACACACACACACACATACACACATGTGTACATATAAGTACATACACACGCAAATCACCCACTCATTCGTATATGCACATGTACATATGTATTTAATCCACTGAATCCAAGCGATGTTTTTGCGTGCATATCCATATAATATTCTGGACTAAAAATATATAAATCACAACAAGCAAAACGTAATACCGAGTAATGTCCTACACCAGAAGTGGTAATGATTCGAGATTTTCCGTGTCCGATCTTGTCAAGGAGCCAACGGGTAACCAATATTTTAAACGCTACTTGTGTTGTATATTAAATTTCTGAGAGGTCACTAGCGAGTACGTTTCAAATTATTGAGTCACTAATTGGATAAATATCTATACCAGTCAGTAGTTCTATGATGGTTGTTGACACGTCACCGCGGTGATCGCTCGAGTTCTGTAGGTGTGATGAATTTGCTTGCGATCACCTTTGTTTTTGTGAAAGTGGATAAGCATGAATCTAATAAATAACTTGCGAAAGTCGAGTATCGAGTTTGTCGGTAATTTCACGAAAATAAATCAAATAGACTAGTGGTTTTACCACACGATTAATATCAATTGATAGTCAATACGACGTTTATAAAACCGGATCGGTTCAAATTTATCACTCGCGAATGCATTGCTGCTGTGCGACGCAAATAAGCCAGTATTCATAACGACCGATGTTTTCCCTTTATTTTGTATAAAAACAGCTTCGCACTATGTTTATTCACGTGCAATTTCGCAAGTATACGAATTGAAACACAATCATAAGTTTAGTTCGCATCGGACTGGAAATAAATAATTGCTTGCCATATATCTCATGACGAACATGTACACACACACACACACACACACGTATATATATATATATATATATATATATATATATGATAGATATATAAATGACGAACATATACATTAAACAATATCACTATGGTTTTACTTCCAGACATTATTTGCTTTTATTGCAGTTTTTTTAAAATGTTTTGTGTGGAACAACTATAAGCTGAGTAAACAAACGTTATGTGTAGAATATTCTGCTAGTCAGTGAGAATAAAGGAGGAAAAGTTATTAAAAATATTATGCATCAGCATACGTCATTATTTAATAAATGCACGAGGAAACATCGGTCAGAATTTCAAGTTTCTGGACCCAGCGTTGATAGATCGGTCAATCGGAATATTCTTTTATATATACTACTGACCTGCTCCAGCGAGATAGAGTCAGAAATATTTGTTTGTAAAGTACGTTAATTGTCTATCCCCCAGATGTCGAAACGACCCGTATGAACACTCCGTGTCAGTACAAGTAATTTATTTGATTAAGATTATTTGGAAAATTTTTTTCTTTCAGGAATGTAGTCCTATGGTTTATTTTAATTATCAAAAATATAATAATAAACTGCAACATAGAAGAAGAAACGGGCACAAGGTATCATTCTCTTTCTGCCTTCACCCATTCGTTTCTTTTTTCCACGCGCGAATACATCGCACTCAACGTCACTAAATGCATATTTCTATTTTTATTCCCTTTTAACTTTTTATTTCTATCAAAATACTAACCCAAATTATAAAGTGTCAAAGGTTAATTTTTAACTATCAAACACATTAATAACACTATTGAATAAATAGACACGATGTATATTGTAATGAGGATTAATAAATTCACCTGAACGTCGCTAGTTTTGTCCTACGGTTACCGTGGTTTATTATGAAATATTGATAAATTCTGTGACTGACACTTCTTTAAATTATTTTAACATCTAAAATATATATACCATATATATATATATATATATATATATATATATATATATATATATATATACACATATACATATATACATATATATATATATATATATATATATATATGTATATGTGTATATATAACTAAATAAATAACTTTTGTTTGCTAGAAGGATTATATATATATATATATATATATATATATATATATATAATCCTTCTAGCAAACAAAAGTTATTTATTTAGTTAGAGTTTGATGAATCGTAGTTAGATCAATTAAATAACAAAAAAATATTGGTCTTAGGTGGGTCCGAAGCATTATGATATAGGCAAATTATTATTTGAAAGTGCTTAAAATATTTACATAAAATATTAATAATAATTTGAGATTTTTTCTACGTAAAATCTTCAAATTATTTAAAAGAATAGGGATTAAATTATTTAAAAGTATTTTGACCCATCTACAATCGTACAAGAATTTATGCAAAATTATTATGGTCATATTTATCGATGCGCGAGTTTAACTTATATTTACTGGTTTTTCTTTATTATTCTTGATAATATACAATTACTATTAGATATCAAGAGTTAAACTAACTCTAAAAACTTTATAAAGCAGTTGGGTCAAAGTATTTGAGTCGAGGTCATGTTAAGTTATGAAAACAATCTGTGAGATCAGTGTTCAGGATTTTCAAGAGTTATAATATTCCAAATCATTTTGACAATTTTTATTAAGAAGTCAGATGGAGGTATGTTTCAATTCCATTTTTTTGAACTAAATTTTATTAGCTTAAAATCAACATTAATATAAACTTTGTGCCCTAACAGCAGGCCAGTGTACAGTAAGTTCTCTGTTGCACACTTTGACAACAGATTTGGATGTAGTAATCTTTCTATAGTGAGAATTTGATTGGTCGAAATTGCTCAACTCTGTATTGTAATTATAAATTATTTTAACGTGTAAAATCATTTTCTGATCTGTGTGAGATCTGCACCGGCGTTATCTTGGTTGCGATTTGATACGTTCTACTACTGCTTAACAATGGCTATAAAGAGACCATAAAAAACTGTATTGAAATTCATTCACGTATGAAATAGTTAGATGCAAGCATAAAAACAAGTAGTAAAAACTGGCCAAGTGCGTGTGGGTGTACGCACTCCGCCACCGTTTGTATTTAACTAACATTAACAATGACTGTCAAACGTGAAGGACGTTTCAAGCTGACGATATTTTTATAAATTGGTTCTGAACAATTGGACTGAAAAATTTGTGCAGATAAGTAGTGACCCATTAAGCCATATTATTATTAATATAACATTTGATGACTCCGATTTATAATTTGTGGTGACGTACGTTTTTAATGATGATTTAATGTGTTTTTGTATAATATAATCACAAAATCAAATTATCTTGTAAATTTGAAATGTGTATTACGAAGGCTATTATTAAGTAAAATAATAACAAATAATACAGGTTTACTAATAAGCATCATATCGATGTGGAAGAACAGATCTCTCCGACAATTTATTTTTCAAGAACGAAGTATCTGATTTAATTTTTAGATATTGTTTTTGAAATCTAATTTTAGGTCATAATGATAATTTAATTTCTTTATTTTTATGCCTTCTTGAATAATCATAAGTGTTACCTCATTATCTCAACTAATATTATAATACAAAAGTTTGTATGAGTGGTGTTTGTCACTTCGTAACTATAAATTTTGAACGTATCTGCATGATATTTGGCATGTAAATAGATTTTAGCTTGTATAATTAATAGACTTATCCCGAAAAGTAAAGTATTTTTTGAGACATAGCATCCATATTTTATGCTGTTCATTAGATTCCTACTTGATCACGTAGAACAGCCTGTAAGGGAAGTCGTCTAAGATTGATTTTGGCATGTATTAAAACGTACTGTGTATACCGAATTTCTAAATCACAGTCTGTTTCTCGTATGATGGCACACATTATTCTAACTTTTTTCTAATTCGAATATCACGTTACTACTGACTGGAATGAATTTTGAAAAAAATTGGAACAGATATAAATTTTGACCTGGATATGTATAAAACATATCTACATTATTGTAATTTAAATGAATGTAGTCGTTTGCCGAAGTTATTTGGTTATAAATTATTATTTCGGTTTGACACTAATTTTGGCTAGCGGCTTCACCACATAGGAAAACAAATAGTGGTATAATTCTTCAAAAATATTTTATAAGACGATTATAGTAAGATTAAGGTCATATAGTCTAATTATTATATAAAAATTATTTTTAAAAGAAAAATCATTTCAATTTTAGGATAAAACGTGTTTAATTTACACGTCCATGACGAAGGATAAAATGTGTTCAATTTACACGTCCATGACGAAGGATAAAACGTGTTCAATTTACACGTCCATGACGAAGTATAAAACGTGTTCAATTTACACGTCCATGACGAAGGATAAAACGTGTTCAAATTACACGTCCATAACGAAGGATAAAACGTGTTCAATTTAAACGTCCATGACGAAGAATAAAACGTGTTCAATTTACACGTCCATAATGAAAACTTGCATTCGCAAAATTTCACAAAGATCAATTGTGTAGAGGCGTCACATTGAAGCAAAGTAATGGGATTTGCTTTCACATATATAAAGTAATTAAAAGTAATTAATTATTTTACGTGTTTTGAAAAAAAAATTATATAAAAAATCTTAAGTCATTAATTTTAAATGGCAAGCACCGCAAAGCACGGATCTCGTCCGTTAAAAAAGAAATCTCGAATGCAAGATGATCTCATTTTGTTGGATTAAACGTTTTCGTATTAATGAGTTTGATAGTAAACTTTCAAATTTGTAGATTAATCAGAATAAACGTAGAAAATAATAAATAACTCGTTGTGGATTAGTCAAATTGTACAAAGATATCATTATCAATTGTTTGACGCGATAAAATTATTAGACGCAATTCATTCACCAACAAAATAGCAAGTGGGCATTTTTGTCATACGTTGTGTTGACAAAAATGTGTGTGTGTGTGCGCGTGGGTGCGTGCGTGTGTGTATTGTTAAAGTTTAGTATTTTTAAATAACGTTTTTATTTTCAACTTAATTTGTTTTCGCCGCTCGTTATATTAAGTTCATAATAATCCAGCGGCTAATATTTGTTACTATTACAAGGGGCATTTGATAAAATTAATTAATGATAAGGAAAAATTGATAATACGATTAATTTAAGATCGAGTAAAGAATCTATGAATCGTTTAATTACCTTCATTATTCTCTTGTAGCGTAACACGGA
Source organism: Druceiella hillmani (assembly GCA_039881145.1). Lineage (NCBI taxonomy): Eukaryota > Metazoa > Arthropoda > Insecta > Lepidoptera > Hepialidae > Druceiella > Druceiella hillmani. The sequence continues at coordinate 16,658,957 of JAYKKI010000021.1, read as the reverse complement.
TAGAAAATACGAATAATAACGAGTGAACTAGAAATGATGACCAAAACCGAACTTCACACATTACCTATGGTTAATTCCTAATTAAGCAAGGGAAAGGTAAAAAAAACTATCAAGTAAAGCATGGTAATTATTTACCATGGTTTTAATTTGACATTATTGACCATTAAAAATGGTTAAATGAATTTATACGAGGTAAGGAAAGCATAAAAAATTACTATCGCCGGGGCCGACCGATTTCACTGCTAGGCACAAAAACGTGAAAAAAGTCAATAAATTAAAGAATGTAGTAAAAATGCTCGAATAAGGATAAAAATGTTAGCAGAAATTTAAAGTGCTGGTCATATTATGTACATTCTTCATAACTATCTAAACTTGTCAAATGATAGTGCACGGTAGTTTAAAAACAAGTGCGCTTTGACCATTGTAAGAAATTCTGAGCTCTGTAGTGAAGGTTGTGGACGGGATGACGAAACATGGGTTCATTATGATCATCACTATGATCGTGGCAATAACGGCGATGGGGCAGTGGAAGGAAAATGAATCCCTACAGTGGCATAAAAAGATGAATGAGGCATTGTATCCGCCGGAAAAAATATTTTAATCTAGAATTTAATCAATCGTTCTATATTTGATGCTACATCACTAATCTATCTATATATAAGAGAGTTACCACTCACTCACTTAATGACTCATTCATCACCAGATCTCTGAAACTGTAAGACGTACCTGCTTAAAATTTGGTATTTGTTTTTTCTTACACGATGTGGGCATCCATTAAGAATGTGACCGACTGATGTGATCGAAATAAATCCTCAGGGAGGTCAAAAGGTGGTTTCACTTTGGTGGATTTTCATTTGTTTTCGTTTACAGCATTAATATTTTAATTTTTTTTAATTCTTTTATAAAATTCATTTGTTTTTATTTCAAATCACACACTAAGCGGGTGAGAGATGGTGGTAGTTGTACCCAATTGAAACTTGACAGATATGTTCTCCATATTTGCATATACCCTGAAAAGTATTTAAAAAAAATCTAAGGCAATTTCGTAAGAGTGTTACCCCCTTACGTAATTGCTCCCGTTTTTTAAATAATGTATGATGTATATGATTACACGATTGAAACGTGGAATATGCGTTTTCACACTCATTTAACATAAATTGTAAACACATATCGAAGAAACAAGCTCCTAAAGGGGTTAAAGCATGATGAGGGGGTAAAGATGAAAATTAAAGATGAAATTTGTCCCGTTTTTCAAGTTTAAATCATACACAATTAAAACATGACTGGTGTGTTATTATTATATATTACAGAATCCGTTGAGAATGCTTGCAATAAAGTGAACTTTCAACGAGTGCAAAAAGTATTAAAGTTAAAAAGTTCTCATTTTGACCTACATTATTAATAAAGATTTAAAAATTTTTGACTTTTTGTAAGTGAGAGATTCGATGAGAGTGGAATAAACATTATTTTTTATTATTCATCCGCGTACACATATAATATTTTTTGCCTCGTGTATTTCATAATAATTAATTAAATGTATTAACACAAACAAATATTATCGGTTTTAATTTTAATTTGTTTAATGTAAATTTTTAAATTTGTTCATGTTGATCAATTCAAATTGAACTCAAAATTTAAATTCAAATTCAGCATTAGAAATCGAGATTATTAAAAAAAAGATTAGTAATGATTTAACTTCAGATTGATAACAGTCGTCTGTATAACAGATGGGTTGTGTGTAAAACAAACGAATGATCATAGCATATTTATTTTTAGTAGACGTATATAAATAAATGGCTGTCAAAAAGGTGATTGCGAAAAGTGGTAACTTTCATTTTATTGTTTTAATATTCATAAAGAAATTAACATATTTATATTATAAATTAAACAATTTTTCGAAATCGCTAATCTCATCTTATTTTTGATGTACAGGTGAGTTTATTAATTTGTTATCCTCTGGATAATGAAATAATTATTCCTGTTACAGAAATTTTTCTTTATTACTTACTAACGTTTTTATTAAATTACCATGTGTTTAATATTTTTCTATAATTAAAAATATACAATTAATTAATATTTTAAATAATTTCAATAGTTTATTAAATTTTAAGCCGATTAATGTTCTAATTGTAGATTTATTAATTGATCCAATTACTGATATTTGTTTATATATTATTTGAGATTAATTAATTAATTATTATTTTTATTCCAGTACTTATTTCATTTTTTTGATCGAATTTTTATATAATGGATTTAGAGATTATTTTAGACCACGTGTTTTATATTCCGACATATATACACATATATAATACAAAATTGCGTGAAATTGGCGAAAGTGCATGTTTATTTTTTTTGTATTATTTAATGCGTGGCTACGTATCATTTGGCTGTTAAAATGAGAAGTGACATTGTGTGAATCGTGTGTATAGCTGGGTACATTTTCAATATTGTACTCGGAAAGTTTCTGAGGCCCCTTACGAAACTCGACTTTTGTATTCCATCAAAACGTCAAAGCCTTTAACTTATGGAAATATTTATGAACTTTCAGCGGCGGGTGAGATGTTTTCTTACGAGCCTTAATTATATGAAGATGATTCTCTTGGAGGAGCACTGCAAGGAGTAGGAAGATTTCGGTTTACCGGGGAAGGTTTTGCGGGTCATTTTGATATTTTAGTTAAATAGGTCGAACTAATAAATGGTAATCATATTGGATTGAGTAGTCTCGATGATGTTCACTTAATACCGATGAACCAACATATGTTGAAGAAAATTTGATCTCGTTAGCTTCTCATTTTCTTTCCATTTCTGATACTGATACATTTAGTTCAAACAAATCTATTTCTCTAGCTGTAATATCACTTTAATTACAAAGGGAAAAAAAACGAAAGGAAAGCTTGACAGGTTTAATTAGAAATAAACAACTAGTTGCTTCAAAATATACTCAACGTCATACAGAAGTCAAAAAAAGCCTATTTCAGAAATCCACAGAGAGTCTGTTAGACGATATATTTGATGTCATCCAGAAGTCAACAGAGTCTGTTATGCGACTCTGTTTATTTCTGGATGACGGTACAGTCAAAGTCACCCAGAAGTCAACAGAGAGGTTGTCTGGAGTTATGGCTCTCAAAACAAAGCAGCTGCAGTTTAACGTAATGTATAAATATTGCCAATCAAATTTTCCCCTTGGTCTTCTAAGTGTTTTTGTGGACTTGGATATGAGACTCAAATTGATTATTTAAAGAACAAGATTGTAGATCTCGAATTTTGGTTACATTTTAACCCCTGACTCTTGGTACCGGTAAAGTCAATATTTCTATCATTGAACAATACTCTGGGCCTTTACATGGTCTCCTGGCTCATCAGTATTCAGTAGCGATAAATTTTCTCTTCACTGTCCGTATACAATAGGTGCTTTCAAATTACCTCTTAACTTGAACCATTCTTAATCATTCTGAGCCTAGACTTTGTAATATTTCTTAATAGATTGATGTGGCTCACGTGCATACAGAAGCTTTCATCTGCATGCTTCCAGGTGCATTCCTCTCACATGAGTTATCATGTGAGATGAATGCACTATGGCTCACTAGAACGCTGGTGAAGCTTTGAACAATACCCTTACAGGTCGCAATATTCTTATGAGTGGAATGACTCTTCTTTAGGCTGGTAACTTTAGAAAAACCCTACCTGTTGTAGCACAGAGGACATGGTTAGATGAAATCAAAGCCTGTATAAATTCTTCAATCTAATGGCCTAATGTCAAAGTCCGATGTTTGAGAGTCAACATGCGTGTCGAAAAGATTCCGCAAGAAAAGGGAAAAATTAATATTCCAAGTGATCTTTTGCCATATTATGGGAAACTTGACGAAATCAACTGATAGAATATAACCCAACATTCAACAGGCTGGGGTATATTGTCCTTCGTGGTTAATAGACAAAAAACAATTTTTACTCAAACGAATGACTCTGCCAATAGCATCGACAATTTTTTGCTTGAGAAGTTGATGATTGAACATGCGAAGTATGAATCTATAGACTTAATAACATAGACGACGGATGCTGTCCATTTCCCTATGGATTTCTTGCCTACACTTAATCCATCAGAAATAGCACGTTCTACGTCTTGAAATTGTCTGAACTTTTATACCACTTAAGGCAATGCGTAATTTATACCCTCCAAAATTGTGTAACAATGCCAGGCTATAGGTAAAAAAACATAATTTAAGCAAACATTTTCACTGGCAAACATGAGTGAGAGAATGTATACATCCCAAGAAATCCACTGATTCTTCAGGACTTTAAATTCTTTCGGATTTTGAATTCAAACGTTTACTATTTTTCGTGAGAGTTTATTTTGTTATGGTTATTAATAAAATGACAAAATTTGGAAGTGGCTGGTGTGGATCTGAGAAGTCACTTTTCAGATTCACAACAGTTTCTCTCTTGATCAATTTCATATGGCATACTCAAGAGCCAGTTCACTTGACAACCCAGTGGTTCTTCAACCGGACAAAAAGATAAAGAACGATATTTACTCCGAAATATTAAGTACGGAAATTTATATTTTTAACTATTTTAATAAACACTTAATAAATGTAAAAACGTTTAAAAAAATTTTAAAAAAGGCCAATGAAAAACAGGTTAATTGTTTTTGTTAACATAATTGACGTTTGTGACAAATGTAACACAGATTAATATTGAAAGTTGTACAAATTTGTATTAAAATTTTATGTAATCGTTTTATAAATTTCCACGTACTGAAAAGTTATTAATAAAACACACAAAGTGCAAATTTTGGTTTTATTAGCATCTGGATGATTTTATTACGTTGAAGTTAAGAGGCTCGCACACACAAACATTTTAATCACATGAAAAAATTAACATCGAATTTTTTAAAATAATTAAGAAAACAATTTAGTTTTATTTTGGGAAAACATTAGTTATTATTTTCAAAATTTTGTGCAGATTATATCAAAAGCCTATAAATTTCCTGCACGTAAAAAGAAAGCCAGCTATTCAATTTTTTACTGATCGATTGCTAGCTGAAGACAATTTAAGACTGCTCAAATGCTTACATAAACAATTGCATGCTAATTGCTTGATTAAACAGTTTTGTTCCGTGTGCAAATGAATTGTAGATATTTGACATAATGTATAAAAATATTAAAGACAACGTTTTTTGGAAGTGATTGGAACTGTAAATAAACGAATGAACCTGTAAATAAAAATAATAATTTTTCCGATGAAGACATTAGGTAAATTAAAATAATTCGTTTTGTTATAGATCTAACAATAATAAAGCATTTTATTTACTTAAAAGGTCTAAGTCAGGAGGTATCATATATATATATATATATATATATATATATATATATATATATATATATCGTGCATCGCGCGGTGCCATCACAGGGACATGATGCGACGCGGAGAATTCTTTCACAGGATTTGAATAATCAGTAATATTATTTTATAGAAATAAATATCGGTGATGCTGATAATTCAATACTTTTCCTAATTTTTTTCATGAAGATTCTGTTCATAACAATGAAACGTTAAAATCTAATTAAGTTTGACAAAATTCTGAAAAAAAAATTATTATTGAATAATACATTATTTATCTATAATAAAGAAAAAAAATTTACATATTATTTTTGTCTTGTATTTTTTATACGGACTAGAAAGAAATACATTAATATTCTGTAATTATGTCTTTACCTTCATATTCAATATATCTTTTGACAGTGACCTTGCAAATATATTACACTCTGTAATAAGCTTAAAATAGATTTATCTTAAGTAAGATAACAGTTTAGCCTAGTAACAATAAACCGAACAAAAGTGACAAACAAAAAACCAAATCGCGACGCTGTTGAACGAACTCCGGCGCTATTCGTCATAAATAATTCTTTATCATACTTGGACATAAAAATAGGCGTTAAATGGGGCGTACCCATGGTACCAAACGAGCTATCCTGATAATGTTGCATCCTGTTTAAAAATTAACTTGTCAATGAGCGTTTATGCATTTTTGACGAGGTCTGTTTTGTTAGTAGTTAGTGACAAAGATGCAATTTGAACAGAAAAGTCAAATTTGATATAATAAGATCATTATGCGTCATATCTGAACTTCCGAGATGACGAAGGAAATATTTTTTCTTGCCCAGTATTTATGAATGCAAATAGCCCAGTGGGAAGTACTGGCAATCCTAGTGATGGTTAGGTCTTTTCATTTTACATAGACATCCAATTCTACGCTTAATGGAGATAATTAGGTCGTTATTTTTTTGGTGACGAGTAGCTCTACTAAGTCATGTCAAGGAACATATTATACGGTTAATGCTGACTAAGCAATAGCTAATTACCCAAAGTATGGACGGTATTTGAATTTGTTTATGATTTTTTTTATATACGGCGTTGTGTCAGAGAACGATGAGGAATGTAAGAATCCTGTCCTCCAGATGCTCACTAGTCTCTGACGTTTCATAAATCGACAGCTACCGTATAAAATATTTCGTATTCTTCCGTTAGAAGTTTATAGATTATGAAGAGGTATGTGTATCAAAAACCTACAAAATACGAGCGACTGTAATATCTTCATATTTTATAGACTACAGAGTATCGATACAGTGAGTAATTCGGGTAAGTAAATTATTATGTTAGTCCGAACCGCCCCCACTAATTCGACGATAATTTAACGGTCCTTTCCCTTTCGAGTAAACAAGGCGGGGCTGCCTAATGTCGAAGAGTCAATGTGCGAGGAAATTGATTATTTGTACTTTAGATAGCCATAAAAGTTCTAATTCAGAATGAGTAGCGAATGAAGCTATTCGATACATGTACGTGTTTGGCAAATAATGAGAATAATCCTAAGTAGGGGAAAGTTTTATCAATTGTGTTGGTTCTGTTCATTAAGGTAACAGTTTGGGTAATTATAAGTCTTAAAATAAAAATGACTCTGTTTTCGTCACTGGTGAAAACTATACTTCGTTGAGATTTATATAGTAACACTTCTGTTATATTAAACATCTTAAAGGTTTGATTTAATGTGTGAGTCTACTGCAAAATACTTAAGTACTCAGATTTATTATAATTTTTTTTAATAATGAATATTTTTATTCATTCATTAAAAATACGTAATAATAATTCTTAACTTTTTTTTTACAGAAATATTAATGTGATTTATTAAAAAAACATTATTAATTACCGTGTCTGATTGTTAACCAAAGATTACTTATTTTTTTAATAAATTTAGAAGATAACTTGTGAAAATGAAAAAAAAGAAACCAAAGGAAAAAAAACTGCCCAAGCGTGTGTCGAATTTTGGTCATCTGATCTTCTTCGAATATAGATCTTCTTCGAATGTATTCTGCGCTAGACTGAATACGGCCAAACGAGTAAAAGATCGAGCAGCCGAGTTAGCAAGTATATTTTTATTTCATCACTTTGTCTAGTCAGTTAATGGCGCACGGTTAAAATAGTGTATTACGTACGGATGTGAAGGAAATGTGAGTTCTAATTTCGATGCTCATGTTTTTAAATTTTATTTTAGAAATGGTTATTTCTTAATTTAATTCAAATCGAAAGCACTTTGTTATCACATATTTATTAAAAATTAACTTAATTTTACGTTAGCAGTTATATGTTTTAAGTGTATTCATATCTAAAAACAGGGTTGCCTGTGGTCTTTGCTCCTACTACTCAAATTTCATTTCTGTATTATTATTTTATAAAAATTTAATTTATTAATAGAATTAAAATGAAACTCTCCAGCTCCAGCGATTGTACTATACAATTTTATTTTTAAATATTTTGCTATATATAAATTGACACTATATTTGAAGCACCAATTTTTACGTACACAAGTTTAAAACTTTAAAAACTCTAAGGTGCCGTGATGACAGAAGTGACGAAATTTCTTGTTTCGCTACGGGTTTTTGAAACATCTTATTATCATAACTACTGCAAAGGCTAGTAGTTATAATAATAACATGTTTAGGTGACATTATTATAACTACTACAGAGAACCGTCAATTGAAAGTATAAATACATTTTTGCGGTAGAACAGCTATTTAGCCATACTCGTATATTTGCTTGTACTTAGCTCTTTATGAAAGTAAGCCACAAGCTTCGAAATATGGTATTCCCATTATCAATATTATATTATTTTTACCTTATTTTTTCATACCTGCCATAAATTTGATGTCACGTTTTCCCGTGTTTTACGCACGTAAGTACGGTTTAAATACTGACCGATACATTTACTCTGCAGTATCCAATCAAGGCAAAATCTTTAGATTCCTCGTGAATTAAATATGCAGAGCAGTGCGAGACTGGTACGAGTTGCGATGTCAGCATGCATAAACATCACGGATGCACAATGCATAATTAACATATTTTTATAAACATTTATCAACCAGTCCATGAATAGGATGCGCAATTGCCACTGTCAGTGATATCGCCTGTGCATTGTGAACGTGTGTTATTTTTTCCTCATAGAATTGGATATTACAAAGTGATTTATCGCGATCACCCGCATCGTATGATATCTTTAATCGAAAACACCTATACAACGCGTGTATAGGTGTTTTTATTCTCGTTGGAGGATATAATTATAACTGACGACAAACAGGTTTTGTAAACAGAATTATTCATTTGAATGAAATACATTGATAAAAACCGATATAATATTTGTTATAGTCGAATATAACATATTAAATGCAATCAAATTAAGATTTTCAGTTACTCTTAACACAATGTAGGGGTAATAAAAATACACAACAGCATAAATTTATATTGCTTTGTACTAACTTTAAATCAATTTTTCAGAGAGAAATTAGTTATGTAGTTTTGTTGAGAATATTAAGGGTTACCAAAGTAAAAAAATTAAAAAAAAAATATTTTGACCTGTTTTTTAAAAATACAGTTTACAACTTTTTCTGCGTAAAATGCTTTGAATTTTGAATTAGTAAATCTGATTAACGAAAATGCTAGAGATATTTATGAGAAACTGTCAAATACCACACTTCATACAAACAGTCAATTTTCTGAAAGGCTATAGACCTCCGGATACTCACACGTAAAAATATATTTTTAAATAACCAAAGACAAAGAAACAAATTTTTGGATGAGTATAGTAACTTCTTAATTTCATTATATATTCTGAGGTTATCACTGAAATGCATAAATCAAACTAATCCTTTAAATCCTGCAATTAAACACTAAACCTTGTACCGCATCAAAATGTATGAAATATTCATTCTTATATAGATGTTTAATACTCAATGGGGTTTAGAGAAAAAATATAAATTAATATTAGCTAATCTGTTTTCAGATAAATTCATATGGAATAACTTAGATTAAAGATTGTGAATATATTTTCACATAAGCATAGAAAAAATACACAATCATCAAAATATTTTTGTATAAAGTAATATAATTATTTTAGAAATACTTTTAGTTTAAGAGGAAAACCGAATGGACTGTTTTCCTTCTTAAGTTTAAAGAAAAAGACGACTTCAGGAAAGAAAATTAATTAAAATGACTTTTTAATGAATTATCAGTACCATGCATTTTGATTTTATGACATCTTCCTTAAACTGTTCGCGAATGCAAAATCTTGTACCTCAATCAATAAATACGCTAAAAAAATGTTTACATCGGTATACTTAAAAATGTAAATGGATAAATTTAACAATCTTCTTTTTAGTTCCAGTTAATTATTAAAAAAACACAAGCAATGAATAACAGTCATCAATAAAGAGAATGAAATATAGCACAGTAGATTGCTGAGGGGAACTCTAAAAAAGTAGTTTAAATGCTTAACATACAGACTTCGCGTGATTGACGATGATATTACATCATGTTCTAGGAAAAATAAATAGCCAAACTAAAGCCGGATCTGTTATAATACGGCGATTTGTATCAAATAAAATCCAAGCAGGTATGTTGATTGTGTGCAAGCATTTCATTGAATGCGTCACGAACGATATTTTATAATATTAGTGGAGCCATATGTTAAAGAATGAGGTTTAACCAGTATTTTTAATGGCCATTTTTATGGCCATTTATATGAAACATAGGACGATTCAAATAAAGCAACAGATTTTACTCGCGGTAAAAACAAAAACCACCTTTTTGAACATTGTACTTTGCTGTTATAATATGATAACTTAGAAGGTTTAGTCGAAGGGGTAGTGACGTTTTTGGACCATAATTTTATTGAGGTAAAAAATACTGAGCCTATAGCACTTACTGTCACATTGTAATATTTAACACCGTTTGTCAATACTTAAACAGCAAAATGTCAGTCTGTCAAATTAAGCGCAAACACTACAAATTATACATAAAAACATATTCAAATATTCGTTTCCATATAATGGTATGACAATTTGAGCTTAAAAATTAAAATATTGCAATCAGCCAGCACATTAGCAATGTCAAAATATGATGACAATTTTTCAGTGAGATTTAAAGTTTTGTAGAAAAATAGCAAGCAAAAAATAAGCATGACAAAAAGCCGTAATTTTGTCAAATCTTCTCTTACTTTACCTGTAGTTCACCTGAAAAGGCAACAAGCCTGACTTCTACGACCGTTCCGAACACGAGAGGCTTGACGGTAAGGGTGTGATATGATTATCCCTCCCTTTTAAAAAAATTCGTTCCAAGAAATGTTGCTAGTTCTCCTATCAGTAAGGGCATTCGAAAACAAATCCGGTATATTGTCAGTGGTAGCTAGATAATTAGTTATATTACTTTATAATTTAATAACAAAAGTGTTGAATATAGCTCTTGTAACTAAATAACATGTAAACTCCCAACATAACTTTGATATAGTGCGAACATTGCGAAAATATTTCTTGTTATATTGTCGATAACCGAATGGGGCTTATGTTATCGGGAAGCTCAATTTATCACACGAGATTGGTATGAAAACGATTATAATGGCTATATATTTTGTGACCCAGGATTAAGTCAACATGGCTTATAAATTTATTTAGGAGCAGTAAAAACAAAATAATTCGTCAGCGAATGATATGGAACTCAAATATAATCAAAGGAGTTAATGTTTCTTGCCATTTTTATAAGACCTATATACGTCGATAAGTTGCGGTTAACATTTGGTGACGATTCGCCATTTGGTTGGAGATTTATTATGTAATAAATAAACACAAATAAACTAATTAGGACAGTTACGATTAAGCAATATAGTTATTACTTCATAAAACGTTATAGTATCGTGTAAAATATATTATTGTAAGTACTGTATAGTAACCATTAGTTATTACAAATTGGTTAAACATAATTTTTGTCATTAAATTATTACTGGTTTCTGGTGAGAAAACACGTCAATAATGAAAAATACATGCCACTATGGCTACATGACAAAAGTTATATATTATGATGCTTCTGAACAAAACTGACTGATTAAAATAAAATAAGTGACACTTTAATATTAATCCTGATGTTTTTGGCTTATTATGAAGGTTAATTGTGTATTGTTAATAATTTTGTCATACATATGATCAATGATTCGGTAACTGTTTAAACGATATCAATGAAAATATTGCACGTGCCTCAATAACATGGAACTGGATATTTCGCGAGATAGACAAGAATAAGTATTTAATTACACGTTTGCATTTTTTTAAATGTGTAACGAGAAATATCTAATTATATGTTTGAATATTTTATAATAAATAATTTTATCTTGATATCGGTGCTGCGTATTTAATATTATGGATTGTTATTAAACTTTTTGACGTCAATTTCAATGTTTGTAAACACACTTTAGAATTCTACTCTTAAAGTATGTTTATAACATATTTAACGAGAATTTCGTCAAAGAACCAAATTAGAAATTTGCATTATTGTATTGTGAGATATATTTGCGAAAGATGAAATCAACTCTGTAAGTCCATTATTAAACCTCTAGTAGTACTGTTCAGCGAGCACAGAAGGTATCCGTGAGGTTAATGTTTGATTAGAGAAACGGAAATGTGGTGTTTCAAGCCAATGTTTTCTGGAGCAGAAAACCTAATAATAAGCAACAATCCGAACTTATCAGTATGTTTATATCTATTAATTAACCAAATATAATTGGTGAGGTATTAATATATTTAGGATCGATTTTCCAATCCACAGATAAACAACCGGATAGGAGTTATTGGACGGATAGCATAATTTTGTATTTTTCAATGGTTACATAGAAGTTAATTATCCGATGAAGCCCCTAACGGAGAAATATGTTTATATGCTACTTCGAGGTCCGGATAAGTGTTTACTGGCCAGTTAAAATGACGTTTTAGGTTATGTTTGGCAATTCATTGTAGCGTGCTTTCTCTGGTGGTTTATGTGGGATAATTTTGTTTTGTATATATTTCGTAACGTTTTTAACTTGGAATTCAAAGAAGATCTTTTTCATATTTTACGTGCACCTGAGAGAAACGACAGAATTGTAGAAATGAGACCTGAAAATTTTGCAACATGGGATGATAAGGAATTTTAGAAAATATCTCGCCTCCAAAAGGATACTGGAGTGTACTTACTTTCATCGAACGTTAATATATTAAAATACAATATAGAAAGGTAAGTTCCAATGTAAACCATACAAACGCCTGTGAAAGTTAAAAATGTATACTGTTTACATACTAAACAGGTGTACCTTTATGGTCTCGGTGTTTACACTTGTGGCGGCATTACATTTGATGGCAATGGATATTCGGGTGTCATCTTTTTCTCTGTTTGAGATTTCGTTAGTTTTTTGTTTCCTAGTATATTACGATAACTGGTGACTAATTCAATCAATAAGCGGATTCGAATTTTTCGAAATCAGGCGAACGTTTATGTTTCTTCATTTCTTCCATTTTCAGATTTTACGCAACAAAATTTATAAATAATGACACGCCACAAATAGCCAGAACGAAGCAAATAAATAAACTATAAGTTAGTTTTGTATGTGTTGCATTGGACGTCAAATTACAAACTAACGCTTTATTCCTGTTACTGTCGAATATATTAAATTCTATATATGTCCATCTCGCTCTCACATGTTTAGTGTGAAGTTGGTTGAACTAAACCACAGTTCACTATTCTTTGAAAAATGTACCTTTGAAAGAGGCTAAACGGTTATCTGACAGATAAGAAGCCCAGTTAAGTTATTTGTTGAATATTTATGAGCAAACTGCTCTATGACGATTGAAAAATTGTACTTCAATATATTAACCATAATCTATATTACATTGTTGTTTAAAATTAAGTAAATTTTCTTCAATTTAGTGTTTCTTATTAGCTTTGCCTCATTTTTATTTCATGATTTTTTGCGTTATACATCTCAAATGAAAAGAAAACAGAATACATTTAGAATACTCATATATCTCTTTGTGTGTGTTAGGCGTAGATTTTGTATGATGGCAGAGTGTACTAATTTAAGATATTAATATCTTAATTAGTAGAAATTTCGGAGGGAAAAAAATGAATTATTACATTTCTTTTAAATTTCCCATCTCGTGTGGAAAATAATTGAAAGAACAAGTTCATTCCGAAATTAGTTTTTCAAAATTTTATGAAAGATATTTGCAGAGGTATTGTTGAAAATTTTCACAAATTTTTTTCAATATTTAGAGATGTTATTGAATATATTTACAAAAAATATGCTTTAATTTTGCAAAATTATAAAAAATACCGCATTGCTAACAGTCTGCATTTAATTTACTGAACAACTATAGCAAAGATTTCAAATCTTAGGGTTTAGAGGAATTATATTCAGCAATTTATTTACATGGTACTATGATCTAACATAAAGTTACATTTCCCCATTTAGGATGCTATTAATCAGAGTTTTAACATTATTATCAATAATGTTAAAACTCTGACTAATAGCATCCTTAAATATTTTTATGTACCAAGTATGAACCGAACCTTCGTGATGCGAGTTCTGCTGGTAGTTATTAATTTTTTTTATAGATATCTGAAGTTATATCCAAACATTTTCTTTTCGTATTAAGTATATTTAATGTACGCCTAAAATATTTATGTACTTATATCGTGTACCGATTTTATCATATATATTAATACGCTAAGGTTTTAAGATGTTACTCTCCCTTCTTAGAAAAAACCTCACAACTAATCCACATAAATTATATATCATTTTATAGATAATTGCTTGCTCTACCGGCATCCACAACTAAAAAATTTATTATTGCTATTGTTTTTGCAAATTAATTAATTATTAAAATTATATACACAAAACAGCAATGCTGTCATCTAACGGCTCAACGTCAATATGATTGACGGTCGGTAAAATTTTTGTTTAATTTCAAATCCACTCACGTATAAATAAAGTGGCGCTTTAGCTCAATGCTTTTGATACTTGCGCCTCTATATGTCAATTTTAGTAAAATATTTGTTTGATCTGTCATCTGAGCCTCATAATGGAATAAATAATAATGCCAAGACTTCGCACGGGTCACGCTAGTTAGTTTTATTTAAGTTATTATTAATCCTGAGAACAAAGCCCAAACTACGGCTCGAATACGTAAATTTTAATTTGAACTAATAAAAGAAAACAAAAATTATTATATAAAAATTATTATATATAGAAAAAAGTTATTATCAAAAAAACTTGGAGTAAATTATTTTTTATGCCATACATGTTAAAGAGGGTATCCTCTAAATCTCAAAATTTTATCACAAAATGAAATTTTCCTTTAACGTCAGATCTATTTTGAAGATATTTTTAGTGAATTAATCTTAATGAAAAAATGGGGAAATGTAACTTTATGTTAGATAATCATCCAAGTTTTATTATCACGTAGACATTCTTAAAACCCAGAGACCGGAAGAGGAAGATGCCTTGACGCACGTACGTGGTGGTCGCCTCTTGCTCTGACATTAAGCATGATATAATATGCTATTGTTTGTGTAGGTTGAGGACAGTTAATTCAGGACATTAAGGACATCAAACCATTTAAAGGATGTCAAAGGCAACTTAAGATCCAATGAAACTATGGACGCGAGCTTGTGACAAGTGTTTCATATTCGAATACTATTAATATGCGTGTGAATGTTTTCTAAACAGGTTCGAATATAGTTTAGTTAAATTAATTAGAAAAATGACTACATATTTAACTTGAATGTATTTTGTATTCTTTAGGGTTCTGTAATCAAAGGCCAAAAACATAATTCTTATGCACGTCTATCACTCTATCTCTGTCTATCGCACTCTTGAAATTTCTTCGTTTCACACAGGTTACCTAAATAAAATTGAACAAGTATTTTAGTTATAAAAGATCTTAGTTAATATGCAGTGAAAAGGTGTTCAATGTGTGGGAGTTACATTCAATATTTTTTATCCTAAATTTTAAGCGAGAATAGTCAGACTTTTTCCTGCATATGTCATTGACTTGTTAACATCATGACATTGAAACACAAGTTATTGACATTGACACTAATTGAAACACATGTTATCGACATTAAATTTATCATTCTTCATTTAGTTCCCCGTTTCCAAATATGGATTTAAAAAATATAAAAAAATACTAGATAATCGCATTTAATTATAAATTTCAAGTGAAGATATTTCAGTTAATATGCATTGACAATATAAGGAGATATAGGCAACGGAATTCTGCGTTATGCTGTTCCTAACTAAACTTGCCGATTTTTATACGTATCGTCTCCCAGATTTCTGTAATTGTGGGACTGGGAATGGAGGATTCTTTATATCAGAAATGTCCTATGTCTTATGGAATATTCAATTATTTAAATTAATGAGATAACTTCATTTTGATCACGTTGCATTTCGTCTCACAGCAAAAATTTGTACGAATATTGTTATTTTTAAAAACTCTTCAAAGGCACAATAAACAATTATAAAAGTGAAGGTTATGATGGAAAAGTACGGTATAAAATTATTATGAATGCAAGGTAATGAAAAAAATACTACGAAAAAAACCTATGGAATATTATACTGAAGTATTATTTGAAAAAATCAAAAAGTATTTTTTTCAAATCATGACTAGGTAAGAGAGATTTTATTTAATGTTATGAGAAGTGTCATTAGAATAATCACGTGGACAAAGGAAATTCAAAGAAAAAAAACCGTTTAATTGAAATAAATCAAAATTGTTTTACAAAAGTAATCATCATTTGCTCCGACGCTAGTTTGTTTCATTTAAAAAATGTATCGGTGTTTGGTAGCCAGACGAAAAAAAAACGTTCGAATGAATTCAAATTGCTAAATAGTGCTCCAGGAGAAATGTAAACGAGAAAGTAAGTAATAACTTGATGAAGATATCAATTATTGAATAAAAATAAATTGACTTGATAAAAACATTACGATTGTGTTGAAATTAAAATTTCCATGATATTACTTTACTATCAACATTACATTTCTTCATACATATCAAAACGCACAGTACATACGCGTTTCATAATTGCCGATAACGATTGATATCTTCATAAAAACCACAATCTTTGACCTTTTTTATCGGTTACATAAATTAATAAAAACGTAAATTTTGTTTGCAGAGAAAGACTAGTCGAAAAACAGGCCAAATGAGAGTTAGGCTCTCAAACTCAGCCTTTAAACTTAGAACTGGAATGAATGGTCTCATCATCCAACCTATGTATTTGAACATGCAACAACAAGTATTTGAATTATGCAGAAATTACGTATTAGTATTCATTTTATCTTTATCAGGCGCGTATAACGTGACTTACGTTACTTTTCTGTCGCCAAACCTTAATCTCTGTGTAATAAAATTTAATTATCAGTCGAAAAATATAAATTTGCATTTTGATGTTTTATTCTAATTGGCTTAGTTTTGAAGTCTTCAACCTTCGGTTCATTGAACTGTGAATTGCTAAAAAGACAGGTCAACTTTTAATAATACTACTAAAAAGTGGTTCCAGGTATTTCTCAAACACGGATTATAAAGAAAAAGATGGAGAAAAAAGCGTGTAGAGATAAAAGATATTGTTTTAGTAAAGACAAGGCAATAGCAGTTGAAAGAAGACAAATATTTGGAACTATTTTTAAATCGTAGCTATAATTATGGTATTTTAATAACAATTTTTGTATTATCTTATGATAATAGAAATGATAATAGAATATGATAAATAGATAATAGAATATGATAATAAAAAGGAAAAAAAAATTGCCCGCTAAAATGCTAACGTTAGTGAAGTGTGCGTATTATTACGTTATACCTTGGCAAATGTACCAAAATTACATAATTTATGTAGTGTTTGATATCCACGTGTCGATGTCAAACCCATTGCATATTTAATAAACTATCATATACGTTTAAAACTAGAAAAAAAACCATGAAAAAGGTGACTTGCTAAGAGAGATTCCTCAACATCAACGACTATTGTGCTGCATTTGGTGTATGATGTATGCATCAGTTTTGTGTATACTATTTTTAGCTATTATTCAAACATGTTTTTTTATCATTGACAACTATCAGTACATTTAGCTATTTTTTTAGGTTTTATGGTATAAATTATTTTATGGCCTCTATACTTACGTGGCTTAATTATGTGGAAAATTATATGGAATTTGGTATACATACGTATATACATACATATATATATATATATATATATATATATATATATGTATATATTTATATATATATATATACATGTATATATGTATATATATATATATATATATTTATATATATATATATATATATATATTATATTTCTTAGCTTCATAGCTATAAAAATAGTTAGTTGTCCACGACCTTTTAACTGTTCCGAACTCTGCTGCACAGAAATCATGGTTGCTTGCAAAGAATCGTTTCACCGTGACGGAACGTACTTTTTAAAAATTGTAATTTTTTTTCTAAGTTCAGGCTCCACTGTTGCAAATTGTGCACTTATTTGTTAGTCTTGAAGACCAAGTCCATAGTGTTAATGATATGTCATTTAATATAACGTCATTGCGTGTTGCATCTTATTGACGCTGCATTCTTAGTCATTTTTCTTTATATAGCACACTTGCCATTAGCTTATCGTCCATCAGTTTCGTTCGCACAAATCGTTTTTTTTTTCAAAATCTTTTGTCCCACATTTTAAACATTAATTTTTTTTATGTCAAACGTATTATCTGCTGCATGTCATTAAATTCGATAGTCGGTTTCAAAAATAAAAATAAGCTATAAATTAGTTATGATAAAATTTATAGGTAGCTCCTTCTAAAGAAATGGTAAGATTTAATCATACCATTTAATATAATTTTTTCCATCCTCTGGTGGCATTATTTTATTGCGGACAATAAGTATATTAAGATAACAACTGTTTATCGCTGCGTAATAAAAATGTTTAACCGATCGGGCTTACATAATATGTAAGTATACATATTATTATCTTATTATTTTGGGGAAAAATTTATGTTTTGAAAGTGAATCAGTTTGAAATTAAAAAAAGATCTTTGAGTATGAGTGAGGCGCTGGCACTTTCGTTCTTCACTGTCAAAAACTATAAAGTGTAAAAAGTTTGATATAATTTTGTGCTAATTAATTCTAACGCTCATTTCATAAGTTTATTAAATATTTTATAAGGTATTTAATAAAATAAATATCTAGGATTTTGTAAACTCTTAAAATGTTGTTTAAATTCATTAAGTTAGGTTAGTTTCGGTTAAGTTAGCTTAATCTAATTCTGTGACCACTGGTAGGTTATACAAAAATCATTAGTAAATATATTAATTTATTAAGCAAAGTTTTGTAGGAAAATTATTTATATAATAAAATGTGAAGACGTAAGTTTTTGTTATTGTATTTATTATAATTAAAAATATATAAAATTTACCTCATAAATTTCGGTATCATATATTTCACTTCTAAAATTAATTTACCATATTATGAACTTATAAATAAGCACAGTAGCATTATATTATAATTTACAAGTACAAATATATATTTATAATAAAAAAATATTTTTACAAGATTCTACACAAATCTTTTTAAAAGTTTTTATTAAAGCAATTTTGATGGACTAACTTTAAGACCAAGTGTTGTAAAAGTTTAATTTAAAAATAATTCTATTTAATTTTGTATTTTTCTCGAATAGTATTTCCCTCAATAGTCAAAAAATGTGATGCCATCATGTTTTCGACTTATGAAAATTTAAACTTGTGATCATTTATAAAGAAGTATAAAGTTTATCATAAGTTGAAAACGTAGGTAAGTTTTCTCTTTTATATAAAATGTTATGACACGCGACTTCATTCGCCTAGAAAAGGAATACCTCTGTTGATCCAAAAAATTGTGACTTATTTAAAAGGGGAAGTAGTTTGCGCGAAATTATATCTAGAAACAATTTATCATATCTAAATGTCAGGTAAAGAGATAGAAGGATAGGTTTGTTAAAAAGGTTGTTGTTAGATCGGTATAATAAGGCAGATTCTGAGTTCCTGAGTATACAATGAATCGATTACAATCAATAAAATTTACTTGTAAGTCATACCGTTCTTGAGAGACTATTTTATCGGTAAACATAGACTTAAATGTCAGTGTTCAGTTCAGCGTTCAGCGCAACAAGTACGGAACGCCGCGTGATACCATCAAAGTGTTACGACGCGACGATGAACTATTTATTGGGATTTGAATATTCGACGATACCAGTATCATTTCGCAGAAATAACTATCGATTATATCGGTAATTGAATATACCTTTTAAGTTTTTTTTTTCACGACAATTTTGTTCATGATAAGGAAATATTTAAATTGAGTTATGATTGAGATGAATGTGGAAAATAAAAAAAATGAAATTAATTATTTCTGCTCAATAATTGAACCCTTATTGCGCCGAAATAATTAATTTCATTTTTTCGAGTTTCATCGAGAAAGTATTTTAGATTTTTTGAGTTATATTTTCGAGAAAAAATAAAAAAAACTACTATTAACTAAAGATATACATGCATATAACCGTAACAGAATAAAGTCGAAGATAAAATTTATGTTTGATTATTTGAGAAATCATTTCTCTGTTTAAGTTATGGCGTAAATATTTGAAATGGTTCTTCTATTTCCAAATCATATTATAACGTATACTTCCGTCGATAACGTAACGTAAAGAAATGATGTTTTTTTTTAGTAATTACAGTTCATACGCTATGAACAGTGAAAATTTTACAGATTTATTGCATAACTAGCTCAATGTTAAATTTCGATCGTACGTTGGAAGTAATGTTTTCGTTTATTATCTTGCATTGTTATGGAAATATTTACGGCTAAATGATTTTAAATGGTAAATGTAAACGAACGAAGTTATTGTGTTTTTGGGTACAATATTCATTACAAATTATGTAAAAACTTTAACAGAGACAGTATATTTTTGAATATTAAATGCATTAAGTAAAATTCATGAAAAAATATGCGAGTCTACCGACACCAATGAGTTGGAGTCATAGTTACAGATAAAATTTGAAAGTGTTCTAAATACGAAGGAATATGGAAACAGGAAATCATATTATCATGTGACTATTTGTGTAAAAGAAATTTTCATTATTACTATAGGTTCGAGAATTTATAAACAATAGACGATTTGCAGCGGGGCTGATTTTGTCATTTCGTAAATATATTTATAAAAATCAACTCAAATTGGAATTTATGACCTGGGTCGTAAAAAACAAAGTATTAAAAAAAATTGTATTAATGGATAAATCCACTAGATTAAAAAGAAATTAATAGACCGATTTTTTGCAAATTTAGGAGTCTTCGTCTTAATTATCTCCATTTAAGATGCAATATATGTATATAACAAACCAATATTTATGGGTATCTAAGTAAAAAATAAGGAGATTATCATTAATAAAATTATCCTTCAATACACGGTACCCCGAGTGCCGTACGATACACATCAAAGCGATACGACACGACGCGGTGTACTCTTTATTGGACTAACTATAAGCGATAGAAGCAAAATTTTGCAGAAAAAAATATTTATTGTAAATGTAAACTAGGTTTTTTTTAATGTTTATATCATGGATGTTTTATTTAGGAAAATAAAAGTTATAAGTTTAATAATAGTTCCAAAAATGACAAGAACAAGAAATATTTTTTTGAAAAAAAAATTAATAGTCTGTTACATTATCTATTTGAAGATTCAAGGAAAGTATATTACAGACTATTTTCGTATTCTATTTTTGAGAGGAATTTGAAAAAAAACCTAACACAATCAAAACAAACAATAATCTGTGGATTGACGCAAATAACTGTACAGATAAAAAAATCTAAATATAAATGATTAGACATTAAAAATGATTCAGAGAGTTGGATTTTAAGAGACGTTCACAATAAGATCCATCTTGTTTTAATTTCATTTTAGTTTTTCCTGTTTTTTTTATAATGTAGCAAGTATTTATAGGAACTTTGTCATCAAAAAAGTATTACAGAATGCACAGTCAATACCGCTTGTAGTTCGAGAGTCACCACATGTTGAGAGACGATATTAGTCAATGAAATAAATTATTGAATAAGGTTCTTAACTGTTTAAATAACGTGTCCGTTTAGGTTTAAAAATAACTGTCTTCGTTTAATTCCTTTGTTTTGATTCTGATTGCCAATCCTAACAGATAAATATTGAAAATAATTGAAATAATCACAAATTAAATTGTATTTACCTGTTTACGCACGCGGAGTTAAGAGTTAAACTAATTTATACAAAATTGTTACATATATTACATATTTATAGATTCAGTATTGTGAATATGCATTATATATCCTCATATATATAGTTTTAAGCTCTGAATATATAACTCATATGAACCAATCATGCAAATGACAACGTTTGTAGGTATGACAACGCGCATAACATTGACATCAATAGTTACGTGGTTGCAACGGTATTATTGCACATATAATACAACGGTAGCGATTTACATCGTCCCCTTATAAGTAGTTCTAAAATATTTTTTGGTTATGAATTTGTTTCTACTGAGTGACAAATGAAAAAAATCAATTCATTTTTAAGTTCCTTTATGTTATTTAATTACATATATTTTTCTGTGGTATTTATGATAGTCGTTTTGTTTATAAATAGTGTCAAGACGGTAGGTAGCGATATGAGTCTTAATTATGTCACATAAGGAAATATCGATTATACTGATGGGTCTATTTGTGACAGTGAAACTTCTAAATTTAATTCTGATTGAGAAAATGTTGAAAATGAAAAGACCAAAAAAATAGTATTAAAAATCAATTATTTTCTCAAAGTAAAAGCACGAATAAAAAAACGTTATAGATTATTATTGTCTTATGTTTCCGAGAAGAGACTGAAATCAAAGTCTAGAAGAGCGAAGCGAAAGAAATGAACAGGAGAAAAGATGGTATATTTAGAACAAATTATATAAAGTGGAACACTCGTGGTGAATCCAGACAATTTCCTAGTTTTCGTACATAGACTTCTCAATGGGTTCATTAAATTGAATTTCACTCAAAATTCAAAAGTTTACCTTGCAAGCATAGAAAGTTGTTTAAACATACAGAAAAACAAAATATGGATCACTAAAAATCCTGAGAATTGATAAAGTTAATATCTGAATTGATATACGGAATATAATTAAATTAAATCTAATAAAATTTTAATTTCAGAAATTATAGTTCTTACAAAAAAATTATATATTATGTTATTAAATTACGAGTCAAAATAATTATGATATTCGCCTCATGTTAAAATGTTTTTAAATAAATGTATTTAATTTAGAACATTTTATGGGCCATCACTATAGTTATTTTTTTCCTCGTAAGGGTTACATCCAATGCTATCAAATGTTATCAATCAGTAATAGTATGTTCGACTGTCAATAGCGACAATCTAGTCGAATGACCTCGCGGATAACTTATCAAATGAATTATACTTTATATCAATGTAGTGTATTAGAAAAAAATATTATTCAAAAAACGTAAATAACCTAAAAGATGGATGACTTATAACTGGGGTTATAGAGTGCTGAATTCTAGTATAAATCATTCCATCAATACAAAAAAATATTGAATAAAAAATATATAAAATGTCGACGGGGCGCGTTTAACAAATATTAGTATCGTTAATGTGATAGCGAATTAAACAATTTTGAACTTTTCGAAATAATAGACTTTGAAATTTAGGAAAATAGATATCAACAATCACATTCGTAACTGATTAAATATAAACGTTGAAAGGCGAAATAATTTTTTAAATTTATCAGTTGTGAAATTAATTTTTCTTATTATGGTAAATAATAATTTAATAATTATTGCATTTGAAACGTCCTTATTTAGAGAAAGTAATAAATATAATTCTACGTCAAAATATTGAGTACCGAAATATTAAATCATTAAAGAACTAATTTGTCAATGGTAAATATGACAAATAAATGTATAAATATGAACATATTATTAAAATATCTCTACTAAATCAAATAATGGAGGTTCAAAAATCAGTCACGTTAATGGTCAATTTCGGTAAAATAACTGAAATTTACCATTAACGATAAATATGAACATATCATTAAAATTTTTCTACTAAATTAAATAATAGCGGTTCAGAAATTAGTCATGTTAATGGTAAATTTCAGTAAAATAACTAAAATTGATCATTAACAAGAAATGTGACAAAATATATAATACTAGATAATTATATAATACGAGATAATAAATGAAGAGGACTGGTAAAATAAAATAATTGAAAAAAGATATATTAGAATATAAAAGTTTAACATGTTAATTTCGTTCTAGAAATATCTGTAATCAAAAAAAGTAATGTGAAAACACAGATTGAAAAAAAATTATTTTTACTGTCAAATTTAATTTATTTTTTTATATATTGGATTGCATAGATCACGATGCGTATATATTGCTTTATTTTTTGAAATAGTTAAAAAGAAAAAAATGTACCCAGTACGTTCTTATGAAAAAAAAAATAGAACACACTTTTCGAAAAATAACGAAACAAAAATTCAAATTTAAAATAAAGAAAATTGGAATTAAAATGCAAAGTTATATGTCAATTCTTAATTTTTTTTATTAACATATAAGTCATACATTATCCTACTAAGAAATCAAATCACAAATAAAAAAACAGTGATTTCCATCATCTTTTCCAAGAATTTGAATATTATTTCGTTTGAATGTTTTCAAATGAAATGACACAATTTCGAAAACAACATTAGAATAAAACAATAAATTAAACGTGGAACTTCATAAACACAAAAAAGAATTCGAATCACTAAAAAAGAAAATAATTTTCTTTTTTTTAAATTTATCATGTTAAAGTTGCACTAACCGATTCCAGCCACAACATATTGCCGCCATTTCTGACCCTCCTCCATCCTATAAGATTGTTGACTGACTGAACGCTGTTCCACTGGGCCGTCGGCGGCACCGACTGGGTCGTAAGCGTAGCCTCGCTCTGCCATGTAAACAAAGCGCGCCGGTTATCACTGTGACGTGATAGCTGCGTACGTGGTACGTCACAGGGTAACGTACTGACAGAATATTTTTTGAATTGGCTATAGTTTTTGGCTCTTTAAACACCTTCTGGTCCTGTAAGAAGAAGAAGTTATCAGAACGGGCGAAGCAATAAGCAAACAGGGACCCTCATTTTGTATCATTTTTAATAATTTGTTTTTCGATTTTGTTTAAATCTATTTTATTAATAAACTCCGTAAGTTGTCCAGGGTAATATATTTTTTGGAATTTCGTAATTTTTTGATCTTTTGATTCAGTTTATTTTTACTTTATTATCTTGTCGGTGTTCTAATTCCTGAATAAGTATTTTTACATAAAAAAGTATCCGCTCGTAAAGCTATTTGTAAAATTTCGTGTAAAAATTTCATAGTTTAGGCTGAGTAGTTTCGCAAAAAGGAACCTTTCAGTATATATAAAGTACCTTTCAGTATATATGTGAAGATATGCCACCTAAAATTATATAAAATATTTTTGTTATGTTTTTGAGGTCTTTATTATCAGTCCTTTCAAGCGATATCCCACGCCATAGAGGCAATTAAAAAAAAATTATTTAATTTGCCTCCCCTTAAAATCAACATGTGAATATTTTTGAGTATTAGTAGGTTAGTATATTTTATTATGTGTCGAATGTCAAGTTTCTACGTTCAGCAGTTTCTGAGAAAAACCAATGTGACAGACATACGGATAAACACGCGAGTGATATTATAGGGGTTCCCTTTTTCTTTCGAAGTACGGAACCCTAAAAATATGATTAAATTTATAATAAAATTATTATAAAAAATATTGAAGTTTTAAAAAATTATAGGAAGTAGAATTATTAAACTAAATTCCTTTTTGCAATTGCTAATAAGCCCATTCTACAAGTAATTGTATACCACTTAAGGAAAAGCGACATCAAAATATAAGACATAGGAAGTATTTGTTGCACATATATACTTCCTATGTTAATTAATATATTTGTGTTTTATTTATTAGTAATATATATATATATATATATATATATATATATATATAAACATATATATATATATATATATATATATATATATATAACATATATATATATATATATATATATATATATATATATATATATGTATATATACTTTTGTATTTGTCCCTATATGATATATTTTGCCTGCAAATATTTTGAGTTTGTTTTTTTCATTTGCTTCTTGCTTATTTTTTTTATCCAGAATTTAAAGTTATTAATTACGCAGCAGTTCCAATTATCCAGAAAATGATTTACTTACTGAACTCTCTCTATGAAAATTAGTTAAATAAGAGACAAAATGATAAATGGATAAATTATTATAAAATCATGTAAAACTGAAAGAGATGTAAAGAGAAATATAAGCTGAAAGAGAAAAAAAATTAATGTTAAACTCAATTTCGGTTCTGACAAATTGTGCTTGGTTCTGTGTTTTTTATTATATTATATAATTTAACAGTGCAAAATTTCAGCAATATGTTTTTAGTATAAAATAAAGTATATTTGATAACTTATACTTTCATCAGATATATTTGTTCATGTTGAATTCCTGCTAGGCTTGAAAAACATGTTAAGTACGAGTAGATCTTGCATTATGAAGTTTTTGTAATTATTTAGGTAAATATAAACGTTTATATAATTAAAGGTAAATAGTATTTCAATTGGCGTTTACGCATATTTGTTAGCTTTGTAAATTTATTGCCTAGCATGTATTTCACAGGCGTACGAAAAATGACTTGATTGCCCACACATCTAAGTTATTAACGCTAGTTAATCAAAATACTGTAGCGATCATATATCTTTTACATGCATAGAAAATAAATATTGAAGCATTTGGCATTCTGGGGACTCAGATTTCCTAAAGGAGACCTTAAAAATATATGTAATATTTTTGATTGCGTTTTAAAAGATATACCACTTGATAATTTCCACTATATGATATCCCATTATAGAATACGAAAAGAGAAAGTCTATGAAAAAAAAATGTTTTCCTCAAGTTTGATGTAATGGGCGGCCTATAAAAAAGTTTAATTTATTGTTTTCATGTATTGGTGTATATATGTGTTCCTACCAAATCTCATTATGATGGACTTAAAGAGTTACGATTCTGTGAAAAGTAACGATAATGGGATGGACAGATTTGCAGATACGATGAAATTACAAGCTTTCCACTTTTTTCCCCATTTGCTTGCGGATCAAAATGAAACGGCAACGCTCTTATTGGCAATTTGGCTTCTAAAAGTAAAAATTTGTATTTTATCGAAAGTTTATTAAATATAGGAATCTTCGGTTACACATGGCTTTCAATAAACTATAAATTATACTTAACATTTTTAAACCAAAAATCTGATAGTGATGTTATCGACATACATGATAGTCCGTGTTGTCTCTTAGGATAGGGTTTGTAATGTTGGTGATTCGTAGTTAGTATTGCAGAAACTTTAATTTTCAAATTTGTTTCTGATCTTTCGAAATTAAAAGCTGAAATTTTGAAAACTGTCAAACATTTTTTTAGTTATAGTTATATGTGAAAGGTAATTATGGCTGTATGAATATTGAAAATATAATATAGCGACAACTATATGTATCGGTCATATACAGAGTTGAAATCACAGCTAGTAATATATGAAATAAAATACTTTTGCAAATATATTTTTAACAGTAGATACGGAATGATTATTTAAAGAATGTCATTACAGTACTACATTTGCAAAATAATTAAAATTGTTAAACTAAAACTATTATCTAGTTATAATTAAAGAATATTAGCGTATTTTCTAAGAAGATAATGCAAGTTTTCAAACATGAGTAATTAACCTTGGAATGGTATTTATTATAATATGTACGTTACAAAATATGTCATTAGTAATAATGGGATGAAATGTACAGTAATTTGCATTAATTACGCAAATAAATTGTTATACAAAATTGCCATTTGATTTATGAATGTTTCACCAATTTGATAAATGTAGATATATGGCGTTTGCGTTAATACAAGATAAAACTTTGTTGATAAATATGATATCTCGGAAATGAGCGATTATACGCCTTTTATTATGCATGGAATAAAAATTACTAAATATTTGTAGATACCAAAAATTTACATTAAACTTGGAATAAAAGTTTCAATATACTTGTATTTATTAATAAAAATAAATAAATCAATCAAACGTAATTAATAGTTGCGATAGGAACAAATCAAAAGTTCTGTCGATTTTAATGTCAATGACTATAATCCGTCACTATCATATAATGTAAGAATAATCCACATAATATAAAAATAATAGAGGCCGATTTATTTTGGCACTTGTTGTGAAAATAAAATAACTTATTAATGAGGTACAGATTTATCTTATCCAGTTACAATAATGTATTATAAAACTATACAGACGTCGGTAGTTTGTTCTTTTACCTTATTTTCACAATATTTCGTTTTTTTCAAATACTTTTGTATACGGGAATACGAATATTAAAGAAGAGGAAAAAAAAGAAACGAACTTGAGGGTTAAAATAATTAAAAAAGGATTGTAAAGACGAGCCCGAATTTATAATTATAAGAATAAATCATAAACTAAAGATTTAATTTGCTAATTGATGTAAAGTGAGATAAGCGTCATAATTATTTACTTTTTAAATACTTTATGGGTATATGTCATAGTAATTGAACATTTATTATTTACATTTCTATTTAGACGTTTATTGACTGTTTACTATCAATTAAAATATAATTATAAATGAGAGGTGTCGTGGGATACCCGGTTGGAACGAAGTTCCTTTCGCTATACACTATGTTTTAAATAACGGGGTACAATGAAAGGAATTAGCAACGTTTGGACGTAATTAAATAAAAAATTTAAAAAACATAAATGAGGGAATGATAATAAAATTTTAATTAATCTCGAAATTGATATAAAAGATTTAGAAAATAATAAAACATTGTTAATTGTACGATAGATCGATCCGAGCAACATATCTTAATTACACAAAAGCTGCATAATACGTATTAGTTAATCTCAGTAAACTTTTGTCGATGCAAATAAAAGATGATACCAAAATTCAAGGTTAAAATAAATCATCCACTTTTTGTCACTTTAATATTTCGTCACTTTGACTTCATCATCACCATCCTCAACTTTTGCTGAATTAGTTTCACAATTAATTCTGTATTGTTAACAGTAACACGAGTTTGAAAATATTGATGTGCGGTTATGAGTATTATGGTGTGCATCAATTGTAAAATCACACGCTCAAAGAAATACAGCTAATGCTTATAGCTCTCATTCATCAAGTGTGTAACGTGCGATAAGGAACTTCGTTCCAAAAATGAAAATAGTAAAAGATACTTTGGCATTGAAAATGGAAATTATATTATAAGGACTTTTCAAGTATTTTTTTATAATAAATTAATCGCTGCGAAACCCTTTTTTTATAAATACGTAGTTTCTGTATATTCTTTTATTAAACAAATAACGAAATTCGCATTTTTGCTATATTAGTCTCGTACTCCCATTCCATATCAAAGGTAACAATTATTGAAAGATGTATTACCATTTCTACCTTTATTGAATTATTATTGTTACAATAAATTACGAATTTATTTTCTGTAAATATCTTATAATAATACCTTTCATGATTTTTTTTCAATATTTCATGAAACAGAATATCAATATTGAGAATATTTAAATAAAAAATAAAACACTTTTTAACTGAATGTAATACCGGAGAAGTATAAATTATTAATTGCCATAGCTATATTGAATAACGATCTAGCCATTTACAACTCTAAGTAAACTATATGTCAATATGAGTATTCAGAATTTTATTTTATATTTAAGTCTACAAGCGACGTGTTGGATCTTGCCCCTAATACTTAGCGTCAATATTACATAAACCTTGTAATAATTATATAACACATTATCAAATAATTATAAAATTAATTATAATTACAATAAGCGTAAAAAGAAAATTGGAAAATTATTACGAGGCTAACTATTTTTCATTTGAAATTAAAGAAATCAAATAAATGTAAAGCGAGCGCGAAGCCCAATTGACTACCTTAATTTGTTACTACTCCTACAATATGATACGTTAAGAATGTGAAAATGTCATACAAACCTAATGCGTAATTACTTCACCAAATTAAACATTTATCGTTGTCTAAAAACCTAATCGATTCATTGATACCATAATATTATGTGGCATCATTATATTATTCCGAATCGATAAACTACGCAACACTATCGGAGCTAAATTGCAATAAAGTACTTCAAAAATTTAGTACTATCTCCAGTATAAATATTTCGAATGTTCATTAGCGTGTGCAAATTTTTATCTCTTTCACACATGTATGTACAAAGCTCGAGAGCGAAACAGACCATTCAACTTTCGGTTACCGCTAATTTCCCCTCCTTTAAAAACGGCCCACGGATCCCCATACATGTTTTATTGAAGGCCGTCATCTCCATCAGTAACATAGGGCGGACGGTTGTTCCTTGCTTTATGGTCAGTCGTAATAAAGTAATTGATAAATAAAAAGTATAGGAAAAAGGTTATTCAATTCATGAAACTAAAATGTCTACAGTTCAATTTATATTGATATGTTAATTGTGAAAGTGTTCAAGAAAATGTCACACACTTAGATTTACTTGTCAAGCATCATATCAAGTGTCAGCTGTTGTCAAATATCAATATATTTTTTTTAAATAGCATTCATGGTGCATTTCATTTCATTTTCTTCTTATTTGGTATTTTTGAATCGATATAACTTGATTTTTCGGTTTAATAAATCTGAAATTGATACAAAACGCTTATATTCCTATAAAAAATAAGTGATTTTAATTGCATAATTCTAGAAATTTAAGTAATAAAATATAGGATAGAAAAAGAAGCTATAAGAAATTATTGTTTACAAATATATGTATTTTAGTGAAGTAATGAAAACTCATATTCACATCACTAGTCTTCGTAATTCGTAGTTACATCGCTAGTATACACACAAACATATATGTACATATACATATACACATATGTCCATAGATGTGGCATAACGTTATGTATGGTTGGATATATTAAAGAATGTAGAAATCTATTAAAATTACATACAATATTTTTATTAGTAAGAATTCGATTGCTAAGGTTTTGAAAACTTCAATGAGAAAAGTATATGATTGACTACCAAGTCTTAATAGGTTACGCTTAAAGATACTATTTGCAGGAAATTGTTAAATAAAGATACAATTTTAATAATTATTCAGTATTTACATTGCATCTTTATTTTGTTAGTAATGCCCCTCCCGTCCTTCGTACATAGACGTACATTTCAAAAGTTAACTTATTTTTGAAACAAAAAATAAATGGAAAAATAAATTTAAAAAATTTCCATTTAATTTTATAAAGATGAAAAATTTAATTAGAAAGCTCTTGTACCTAAATCACAAAATACAAAAATTTAATTAAAAATATAATTGAGGAAATCTATTCTATTTAAATTTTCCTGGCACACCAACAAACATTTAGTAAAAAAAGTAAGGCTTAAGATATTTTATGTCAGTACCAGGATGGTAACGTACAATTTATTACTGATTCGCATTAAAGTTTTTGAAGCTTCGTTATATTTTGATTTTAATCAGAGCAACGTATTTAAGAAACTGAATATTTTGCAAAGCAAATTTATATTCTAAAATTTTCATGTACACGAAAAAATAATTTAACTTCTTTCTGCTAATATATTCCTTCGGTATATCATATTATTATGAATACAGTCGCTTAAATGAAATTCTGTAATGAAAAAGATCGTTACAGATTACAGTTTTATTACTTTACTTTAATGGAATCACGACAGAAAACAAAGTTTGATATATCTATAAAATTTTGTGTTGGTTTAAAAACAGAAAAAATCTTACATTATTTTACACAGAGTATAAAAAGACACTTAAAATACACTTAATTTAAGTACAAAATTCTTGTGCTACATTTCTTCACAGGTTCTACACTAGATTATTTTCCTTGATTCTACGATATATATGTACATTGTAGACTCGCTGTTTACCTAAATGTCTAATTTCTAATCTGTTATACTGGTTTGTGGCAGTATTCTCCATGTTTCAACGTATATTTATGGCTCGGATTAACAAGCAGACACAAGGAAAGCAATGATAATGCCAGTCTGTTGGAGCATATGTCATTTATATCAACATTTCAATTATTATTTTAAGACAAAGTTTTTAGATTATGATTTGGTTCAGAGATACGTAACTTGAAAAATGTATGATAACTGAATAAGCAAAATGAGTATTCAGAAGTTTGATTCCAAGTATTATTTAACCTAAAATTAACGTAGTATCATGCTTGACGGTTACAAAAAAATGTCCACTGCAAGTTCAAAGAAAATGTTCTAAAATCAGACGGAGAAAAATATATATTTCATTTTGAATTAAACAACCGTTTTTTACATTTTGCATTTTTTTCAAAAATGCTGAAATTGTGTCGTATTCTAAGAATACTGTTATCTTCATTTATTTTAATGAAAATATTATTTATAAATATTTATTAATTTTATCTTTAATTAATTTGTTTTTCATGGTCTCTGTACATAGGTTGCTTAAATATGTTCTTGAGTTACATTTTATTTTTGTTTCTAGGGCTATTTAATTTAATTAAACATTTAAATTTTCTGCGGAAATAAAATTTGAATTTGTTTATTATTTTTATATTTTAGAAGACTGAAAAGTCTTTGGCAAGTATACAGTCAAATTCTTCTATTATATGAAAATATGGGGCATTCAGGTAAACTTTACGTTTCTTGAACAAGATGTCGAGTATGTTGAGGCTGGTAAATTTTAGAAGCAAATTCTATTCATTTTTCACTGTTATTTTTTTGAATAATATGTTTTCCATGTGCCTTTTTTTGCTCAGTCCAGGCATTGTCATTATTAGTAGGCTTACTGTTTTATTTTAATTTAATTATCTTCACTATCAAGCCATGAAAGTTTATTACTTTTTCTTATTATTCTGAAACATTATTTGATATTGTTATGATTATATTCTGGCAATCAGAATTTTAATACAGAATATATCCAGAAATTCATTAAAATAATAGAATACTATATTTTTACTTCTTATACACACAAAATCCAAAATTAAATTCTCCTTTCATTCCTTCATAGTCGTAGAATATAAAAGTTTTTAGTACTAATATTTCGCCTTCTGTACGGTTCTTTGGTAAACCTACAATATATCAGCTTACATGTTGTAACGAGTCTTAATTCTATTAATTCTTTTCGACTTTTTAATGTTTTTCTACTATTGCTGTATCTAAAATTGTATACCTCTTTCAGTACACTTTTAGACATATTATTTTTAATTGACGAACGAGGGAGAAAGCGGAGAAGGAGGGTTGAAGGGTAACAATCAATTTTTAGGGTTCTGTATATCAAAATGAAAAAAAATAAACCTAGTAGGATCACGCCGTTGTCCGTCTGTCGGTTTGTCAAGATTTTTTGTCTGAGGATCGCGTGGAGGTGTCAAGTTGAAAGTAATATCAAATACTTAGGTCTGCGGTTTTCTGGAGCTATAAAAATCAAGCTTCAAGTCAACGCAGTCAAGAAGAACCCTAAAAATACGATTATTTGTGACACATATTTTGACATTCACAAGTAAATCTAAACCTATTGGTTTGTATTATATATTCTGTATTATAACTGCACGTGTTGCTATTGGTTTCTAAGTCGTGTCTTTGTCACATTTTCTTTTTCATTATTTTGTGTATTGCTCTATCCAATATGTATTTGTTCCATTTTTCCTATTATTTTTACTTTTTATGGAACGAGACTGCCTTTCCGTGTTTTCTCTTATGTTTTCTTGCGTGTTCTTTTTTACATTTACTTTCCATTTTTATTACTATGATTTTATTATATAACGACATCATTATTTCTCTCATTTTTTTTCTTTCTATAGTTTTTCTTATTGAATTTTTTTGTTATTTCCAGATATTTTAAAGTTTTTCGTATGATTTTTTCTCTTCCAATATTCCAAAGAAAACTAGCTGTTTCTCTATTTTATATTCTTTATTAGTATATTCTTTTCTCGTGTTCTTCACTTAAGATGTTAACTGTTTGGAGTTAATTTTTAGTGTAACTTTTAAATTTATTTTATTATATTATTTGTTTATATACTTTCCTCCATTTTATTGAGAGCTTCGAAGACTTTACCTTCAAATATTTTAGTGGTTTCACTTTTATACATAATAATGTTTTTTTCTGGATTATTCTATCTATATTTATACCTACATGCATTCGTAAGCGTAGTTATAAGTGTCATTTAAAAGTGAATTTTGCCTTAGGCGTTTGATTATGAGAAGAATGAAAGGATTGGCAGTATTTAACGCACTTTTCAATTACGTATCACTTGAGTGCTATTTGCACCAAATGAGTTTTTTTAACAAAAAAAATCTCGCAACTCAAACTTCAACATCAAACGTTGGGAAGAAATAAAAAATTTAAAAATTTTGACAATACTGTTATTAGGTAAACCAAAAAGTTGTGAACAAGCTACGAGTATTTAAGAGTTGAGTTTAGTAAAAAAGAGATAAAAACTTTCGTTCGGCTTTGATTTTAACATTTTTGTTGACGTAATGAAGGCGAAGTCGCGTTTTTCTTTAATGTAATTTTTTAGTCTATGATAATGGAACACGTCACCTTATTTCAAGTGTTGGTTTAAATTGCAGAATAAAATTGTCTGATTAATAAACTGTATAATTTTATATATTATATTCGAAGATACCACAAATAATTTTGTTTGAAACTTATATTCTTTTATAAATTAATTTAATTTAAATCCCATAAAATGATTATATATTTCAGTAAGTTTTTTTCGAAATTCCATATCCACATCCCACATTTTCCGAATTTTCTTTGTTCGTATTAAATATTTGTAGATTTTTTCAGTATAAAGTTGGTTTACAAAATTTAAGAATCAAACACTAATCTATCCACTAAAATTTTTTTTAAATCTTTGCTTTAAATTCCTAGACGTCATATATACTTCACCGTACGTGGTAAAATAAGCTGGCTGGTTTAGTATATCTACTGTCCAGGATTACGCCAATGCATAATCTTGGACAGTAGACGTACTAGATTCTCCACATTTAACTCATTGGAAAATCTTATATTTCGTGCTGATGTTTACATTAATGCTTGTCAGTCACAATATGTATCCCTTATAAAGCAACTATTGCTAAAAGTTGGTTATTGAAACATCCTCACTTACCCGTACGTATTACGCAAAAGCCGTAAA
The DNA here is from genome assembly GCA_039881145.1 of Druceiella hillmani. Lineage (NCBI taxonomy): Eukaryota > Metazoa > Arthropoda > Insecta > Lepidoptera > Hepialidae > Druceiella > Druceiella hillmani. The sequence continues at coordinate 16,624,211 of JAYKKI010000021.1, read as the reverse complement.
TATCACTTGTGTCAAGATTTTCCCCTTTCACAAGCCGTCATTGCCAGATTTCTCGTCACTCACAAACAAACTTCCTTCCCACAATTACTTATAAAGGAATATTTTTAAAACGACCTAGTCCTGTGCTTGCAGAAGTCTTGAAAGATGTACCCTTCGATATGGTTATAAATAATTTGTGTAAATTTCGATAGCGAGATGTGGGATGCGGCTGCGAAGGGTTTATTTATGCAGTAGTTTACATCAATATCGCTCTGAATGGAATGAGACATGTTTGAATAGCACTTCAGTATCGTTAAGTATATTATCGTGATAGAGGTCTTTGGATTGTGGCGTTGACGTTGAGTTAGGTTAGGTTGTAAAGCAAACAGTTCATCGATGATTGTGCGCTTGAAAATTAATTAAGAATTTGAAGAAGTTGAATGTTAGTAACTTTCAAACAGCAATTAAATCATATAGAAACAAGGAAATATTTATTATGAACTAAGAATTTTTTTTCAGAGATCTATGAAATATTATAGAAACTTCTCGAATATCTATGGTAAATTTATAAAGAGTACAGTACGTGATTTTGTGTTCAATCAGCAATTGAGTTTCGGCGAGTAATGGAGAAGCAGAGCAGGAAAATTTCAAAGAGAACTTAGAGTACTCTTGCTCTATATAATTTTATTCTGGGTAAAAAGCAAATATTTCTTACATGCGATATGTTTTTTACATGCGATATGTGTAAAACAATGAGGGAGGGTAAATTTTTCTTAAGTTTGTTTGCCTCCTCTCATACTACAATGTAAGGGAATTTCTTGATTTGGGGGAAGAATAGGTAAAATTATGTTTTACCACCATGTGACATGTGTGATGTGTGTAGGTAAAATTATGTTTTATCACCACTCCTTCAACTTCAGAAGACGACAACGTTCGTATGTAGCTAGTTAGTTATTATCGTAAGAATGATCGTCTAAAGTATTTTATTTTCAGTGCTTCCTCAGCCATCGTGCTTTTCGGATCTCTCCACCTTATATAATATACTGACAATATTTTTTTCGTTTGCTGTATAATTATTTGCCCAATAACAACATTAAAGACTCAGATCATCTTAATTTTTAATTGTAAAAAATTACTTTTGTGGAGATATGCGTATTTTTATCATTGAAGATTTTTTAATTGTATGTAAATTAAAATTAATTATTTAATTTAGCAATGTAAACAGAGAACCAATATTCATAAAAATGAAGAGCGTTAATAGGTTTTCGGAACATAAATTCACTTCAATAAGGAAAGTACGTAGGTGTATGTGGATCGTTTAAAATATTACAAAGTAATGAAAGAGTATAAAGATTGTGTCGATCATAAAGCTACGTCCATCTGAGGCATGTTTTACACTCAGAAATATTATACAGATATATCAATTTTGGAAACTTTCTAATCTGTTAAGTGGGTGAGATTTGGGTAGCAAAAAGATAACAAAATTTTGTTTATCTTCATTTCGTCCTCGCAAGAAATAATAAAATGATTACAACCTTATTCTTTATCCGAATAATGCATTTGCTTTGATATCAAATATTTTTAAAGATCAAGCAATTAATTAAACGTAGAGATAAATATTACGATTAAAATATGATTGCACAACTGCTCTACTTGTGACGTATCCGTCAAGGTTTTTGATATGTATACCTTTTTTAAATTTCATATTTAATATTATTTTTAATGAATGTTTATGAGTATAACGAAAATAGTTCATTAAATTTTGATTTATAGCAATACAGATGATTTCAGGTGGATTTCTTTTTACAGTTCCATAAGTTAAAATAACATCTAATTCTAAACACTTTCTAGACCTTCGTTATTTTGAAGGAAATAAACCTGTTAATACCTACTTATGAGGAGAACTCGCATTATGAAGATTCCGTACCTACATATTTAAGAATATTTATAAATTTAAAAGGTAGTAATATTTCTATTAAACTATTTCCAAATTAAACGTCAATAAAAATTAAACGTCATTTTCCATTATTAAAATATATTATATTAAAATATATTAACATATACCTAGCATGTTTTTCACAGGAGTAAATATATCGTAAATTTCCCAAGAAAATATTTGGTTTTATTATGCATAATTATTTCAAAATTTAAAATATTAATCATTCTAGTATTTGGTGTTTACGAGGTACGAAGGATATTTGAAACAAGTTAAAGATTTCAACCGAATGGCATTTTTGGAATGAAACATAATATTTTAATTTTTAATGATCCATTAAAACTATTATATTTAAGAGAAAAAAAATCAACAATATATCGGGGTTTCATTTACATAGATCTTTTTAAACACATCTTACTTACCTGCGTAGAAAAAAATATTCCGCATCTCGGACCGCTCAATTCACGTGTTCGGCAGTCCCTCGAAATATAACTTTAGTTTTTTTCAATAGTTCACGCACAAAAATGATTTACATAGAAATTTTAGAAGGGCAAAAAAAGTAACCGGTAATTTTTTTTATTTTCATGAATTATTTTATTCGAATTGATATTTAAAATGAAAGAATAAGTTAAATGTATTCCAAATATATTTTTTAGAATTTCATGAAACGGTTCTAGAGAACAATGGTTATGAAAAATATATCTCACCATATCTTGGACACTGATAAAGTCAAAATAATGAAAACACAGCGTTGTTATTCTAGTGAAGTTTACCTAAAAACTATAACGATTATTCTAATCTAATCTCAATTTTTTTGAGAAGTTTACGTTTTACGCCTGTAAAAGTTATCCTAGGCAATATATTTACATTGAAAAAACAATATTAAAAGTTGTAAATGATATAATAGGAACATTATGTACTGTTAATTGTTTATATGTTTTTTCAGTTTCAAGAAAGAATTTTCGTAAACAAACTAATTTGACAGTTAAAATATGGTTGGCACAAATATTTATTCGATCAGCTAACTACTATTTATAAAACTCATTGCATTATACCCAGAGTATTATTAAACTATATAGATAATCAAAATATTAACTTCAGAAAGTTTCACTATAATAAATGTTATAAATACAAGTATTCTATATCATTATTTTACTGATAGGACTTGTAAAATTTGACACGGTAAAAATGGACAACCCTCCATTTTTGCAAAATCAGCAGGCGTTTCAAACATTTCATGAAAATAATCGAAAATTCAACGCTGAAAAAGACTAGAGCATATATGCTATTCATTAATTTTATAAGGCGTTAGAGTGAAATAGCGACAACATGTCAGCTTACCCTGCTATATTTCTAGATTTGTTTGCATTATATACAGATGTACTTATGTTATATTTGGTGTATAGATAATTAAATAAAAATTGTTACATGTTATTTTCTTTTCAAATAAGTGTTGGTACTACAATATTTTCCACTGTATCCTATAAATTATATAAGTACTTTATGATAATGTTTTTATAAAAACTGAGCTTTTACTCTTATTTTGATGGATATTTTCGTTCATTATTCTTAATGTTAGACATATTTATTTTAAAAACTTTAGAAAAGGCTTTAATGTTAATATCCATTTTAAATTGGCTGCTCATTTAAGGATAAGGTGGACATGTAATTTTTCCCACCCTATGCTTTTTTCGTTACTTTTTTCTTTTTTTTCGTGTAAGTTTTTCTTTTCCGTTACTGCTTTCTTCAGTTTCGTGCCACAAGGATTGCAAGAAAATGAAGAAACTTGAAATTTTGAAATTGCATCTTCTATTTTTTCAGTCTCGTATTAATTTTCACAGGATCGTACCCAATCATATATATTATCTTCGGGACCGGAATTTTCACTGGCTAATTTTATCGTTTCTCTTTACTCGGAAGTTCAATCTAATTTAATTTTTTTTGTTTTTAATATTACGTTTTTCCTTCATAATATTGTTATTTTTACTTTCCTTTTTTTCGCTAATATAATCCGGAGATGTGATTACTTATGCTACTTGCTTGGATCGTTTCCAAACGTTAGTAAGCAGTTCTACAACTGAACACGTGACAGTCAGATGCTTTGAAGGCGTGTCTTTTTGCGATCTTGAAACTAAATTTAGCGCCACTTATAAATTTTTTATCCGATTTGAGATTATGTTATCGACAACTTATTGTATTCAACGAAAAAATAGTAAAATCATAATAAGTTTTAAAAATATGAATACTGTGACATCAAATATAAACGTACTAAAAGAATCTGAAGTAAATTGAAACTTTGATATTAAAAAAACTTACTATTTAATTTTTTTTTTCAATAAAACAACGTATACAGTAAAGTACACGGTCAAGTAGCAATCGCTCACCAATCTTAGGCTCCCGACATCTAGAGCAAAAGACAATAAAACTTTTCGGTTGACCGTTTCATCGGACAGGCCATATCATACTGAATTACGCAGCCTTGATTGTATTTATATATATTATAGTGCATTCGCAGTGATTCGTTATGACGCATGTTAATAGTCTTGCAAAAAGAAAACGCATTTTGAGAATAATATAATAATTGAAATACAATTCTGTAAAAAAACATACATCTACGTTTTACTTGCGTAGAATTAGTTTGAAAAGTAATGTATGGATGTTAATGGCGTAGAAAATTTAATGTTTACCTCATCTCAAAATCTTCGACAAATAATTAAATATTTATTTTAAATTGGTATACCTGCATTAATTTTTGTACTACTTGATAATCTGAAACACATTTGAATAGATATTAGAAAAAGAATAATTTTATGGTCAATACGCCTTGGGACTTAGTTAATAATATTATTTTAAAACCGTACTTTCATCCGTCTTCCATAAAATCATCAGTTTATCAGATAAAATTCCGATCTGTGCTTATGAATTTTGCGAAGCAATAAACTTTTATTCTCCATTCGGATATGTATGCTTGGTATACGATGTATATACTTATATATATATACAACTTATGTATACGATGTATATACAATGCTTGCTTGCCACACTTATCAACGTAATGGTGATTAACCCACGGGCGCATTGACTTGTAATTTTTCAATATTGGTCTCTAAAGTTTTGGCGTTACCTAAAATTATTTTGTAATATATTAAGTTTATTACATTATTATGTGTTTTATAAGGTTAAATTCGTTTTATTAAATGTGTAATATTTTTAATTATACGATGTAATACATAGATTTATGATGAATATGTTCTGCGAATATGTTTTGTATTAGATATGGTATGTCCTGTAATACTATTTCTCAATGATATGGGCAAATGGTTGGCCTCGCTGGAACTAGTATTCCAATATGTTTGTTTATCGGTGTCGGAACCAAGATTTATTGTCATGTAATTGTAATTGCATTTTTTTTGTAAAATATTATCGTATTTTGTGTATTTTTATACATTAGTTCGTTTTAAAAAAAGTATTTTAAAGTTTATTCAAATATTAAGTATTTGTGATTACTTTTAATAATTTTCTGTTTAATTTAACATTTAATTAAACTACTATATCCATCAACATTTTTAGTATTATTTTATTATGTTTTTTATGTAGCAGTAATACTTATAAATTTTTCGAAACACTTCATCTTATTTATCTGAATTTCTCTTAAATATAAAATATAGCCTATATTATCTAAGTTGCGCATGTATACAGTGTAAATATGCGCACTAATAAAAATAAATTTTTTAAACACCAATACCAAATAAATTCACATTAAATTTACAATACATGAGCTGTCCAATCTGATTGTTTATAAACATTCTCTTTTCAAATTGAATGGAGTATAGGTGTAAAGAAAATCTACGTACTGCGAGTTCACTCGAACTGAAGATGTTTTATTTGGACATACCATTTTAAGAATATCATTTTGAAACCCGCTAAGTTTATTGTAACTACATAATCGACTTCTAGGTGCTTAATTAATAAAAAAAGTAAAAAATATCCGAATACCTTTAAATATTTTCAAGTAAGTTATAAAGAGGATTAAGAAACCAACTTGCATTTATCGACTATCCACAAATCATACTTGAAATCTAATAAACTATATGGTAAGTTGGTTAAAACAATTCAATTTTTAAATAAAAAAGAAACGGCGTGATTGCTACAATTTAGATTCACTTTCAAGTGTTAATTTGTATGGATAAATATTTTCAAAAGATAATAAAATCTGTGAGAGTTGTATTTGGAAAAAAAAATTGCAGTATTTTTTTAATTTACTGCGTAATTTTTAAGCAGCCAAGTATTGCCAAAATATACACACGATTCGAGAACATTCCATCCATTGAATATAGGATTGATACAAAAAGATACAGAGAAATAATGGCACAAAATGTAATTGAAAGGCATATAAAACAGTTTTTAAAAGATTCTATTTACGTTAAGTTTTAAAAGATTCTATTTACGTTAAATTATGTATCTTAATTTTACCCCCAAAAGTGCAATGAATAATGACATTTCATTATATTTCATTATACTTCAAATATACGCAAAAGTTTTTTATTATGTTAATTACGACATTGGTCAAGATATATGAGTAATTAATGAAATGATTGATGATTAAAAAGCAAGGAGCAATTAAGACTTAATTTATAGATAATACGTGCTGATATAACATAAGATATACCAAACAAATATACGATTATATTGTGAATGGACTATTTATTTTATACTCATCGTTATTAAGCTAAAATACATTAGAAAACAATCAAGGTACGCCAAATTGAAATGCACAAACATTGTTTTGTATACACTTTTGTAAATACTGAGTGATTGCTTTTAGCTATCTAAAATTGCTTACTTCTCATCACTACTCCTTACCCTCAATATTCAGTTTCATTATTATGTGTTTTTAGTAAACCACTTCTCGTTGAATTGAAAAGCCGTTCCCTAGGGTATATAGTTATCTGTCAACATAGTGTAACTTGTAGGCTATTTATATTTAAAATTTTAATAATATAAAATAAATAACACATTGATCTTAAACTTCTTCCTAAATAATAAGAATTTAATTGGATCGTTTGCAATTGAAAATAAAAAATATGATCTAAAGGCTATTTACAAAAAATATGTGGCTCTTTAGCCCAGAATGAAATATCGTATTTATAATTATGTATTATTACGATGTTTTATAAGGAAAAACTATTCATATCCCGCGTGCCTAGATATACGTGTATGGGGTATCTTGAAACAAGCTCTTCGAGTATAGGCCAAATTAATTCTGGATTTTTTTTAAAAATAAAATGATGATAATGCGGGAGATTTGAAAAAAGGACGATTTTTGTATATCTTTTTTTCAAGCGCTAGCTCAAAACCGGCAATACCTAGGAAGTCGTAATTAGTGTCCAGTGTGACAAGTAGCCTCTATTTGAAACAAATATTAAAAGTTATTATGTAACGTAATATATTACTTAAATGTTTATATGTATAATATGTAAATTCTGAGCACGCATGAACGTAATGAAAACATATATATATGTATATATATATATATATATATATATATACACAGGGGTATTCATACTCAAATAATTATGAATATTTGGCAATAAGGGCAGTTTCCAAGCACGAAATTATTTAAAAAATACTAGGCTTAAATTTCCAACAGTTGGCCTCCAATTTGACAGAAAAGTAACTTTAAAAGCCCAAATATGTGTAAAAGCAATGAAAGCGGTTCGAATACATGAAACTAGGATATATTGATGATATCATGCTTACGTTCATACAAGATATGAAAAAAATCAATTTACAACTTTATGGAAATATTTGTTTGTTTGTATATACATAACAAAAAGAATAGTGTATCTTGTGATATTAAAAGTGAAAAAGGATTTTTTTATTTTATTCTAAAAATATTCTCAATTAAAAAAACAATTTTAAAAATCGATAATGAAAATTTGAAACCTACGCATACAGTTTGATCTAATGTAACTATGATCTCATTCAAATCAGTGCTTTCTTAAATATTAGTTCACTCAAAGTTTGATTAATCATATTTACACTAATAATAACTGAATTCTGGAAATTGAATTAGAAACTTTTCGTTTTGTTTTTCCAAAATAATAATGTCCTAAAATATCTGAAACTAATAGTATAAATTATTTAATTATCTTTAAAAATTACTGAATTATGCTGCATTTAAAATCGAATTTGACACTTTCCCGTGTTTGCGGTCCGTGGTTCATATGACGTCACATGGTAAATTGCGTGGGCAGAATGGGTGTGCTAACATTAAAACAACAATTTTTTTTCCCAGCGATATTTATTTGGCGCTAAATGGCAACGAATAATTGAATAATATTTAAAAACAACTGAAAAAATTCTGAACAATAAATATTGTATTGCCTTTAAGTACATAAAGAAGAATTCGTTAGCCCGTTTCTACGTCGAGAAGAAAACTTGAGAAAAAAATGGTGCACGCTCACTTAGAGATGTGATATACAGCCACTTCCATAAAACACTTAATGAATGGTTAAATATATAAAACTTATTCATATCGTCCTTTTTTAATTTGTTTTTCTTCTAAGAACAATCAAAATTAACTTGTATACGTAATTGTTGATATAAAGCCACTTTTATTAACCATCAGTCACTTTTCTTGTGATAAAATTTATTCTTAAAATAGAGTTTGTGTCATCAGTAATAATATTCATTTAATCATATTTGAATCAGCCTTTTATTGTAATATATACGTAAATATGGCGTACAATAAATATTTGTTTTCGTCTTTTTTTCTACTTTTATCTAGATGTTTCAGTTATTTAAATATTTAGCTTAGCACCAGCTTCGGTACCCGGCTTCGTACGTGCGTTATTACGTTCGTACAATTTGAAAACGTACCGAAAATACCTAAATAGTTTGATACATACATATATATATATATATATGTATATATATATATATATATATGTATATATATATATATATATATATATATATATAAATATATTTACATACATAGGTTTTTACGTACAAATTCTTAGCCTTCGCGGGTGACATATACGTGTATGTTCACGTTTTTCTCTTTTTTTAATTACCAAAGAAAATAATTCCCTTTCGGGATAAAAATTATTCTAGATTAATTTTCATTAAGTACAATGTATGGAAAATATTCACAGAGTAGTTGAGGCGTTGAAGCGGGACTAACAAATAAGCAAATGAACTCACTTTCGAATTTATAATTGATAGTTATGATTAGTTAGAGTTAGGATTAACGATTTACAACGAATATCACTTAATGATGATTAAAGCATTAACAACTAGTTTTGTTTTTATATCGATTGATGTCACGATCGGTCCATTTCCGGTGTATTGCGAAAATTATCGCTTAAACATATTTTCGTATGTAATTACTAAAGTTTCAACTTTAAATCTTTATATTACTTTATAATGTATAAGTCTATTTTCACCAGTCCAAGATATGGATGGTCTTTTCCGTGTAATAATTGCGCATCAATTTTTCTTGCTAACATCTTGTGTTTTGGTTGCAAATTAGACAGCAGCGGTTTAAGTAAATTTATTTAATACTTATAATGTGGAGAAAATCTTGATCTAAATATATTCTATTCTTCTGATGAAAGGACACGAATTCTTTATAATTTTCTTTTAACCTTATCGATTTCAATAATGAATTTGTAACACACAACTTCATTATATTTCATATTGATACATATAAGTTAACCTTAAACCTTGTTTGTCCATTATAAACTGTGACGTCGCTAATTTTTTTCTTAAATCTTATTTTGCAACTCAAGAAATTCGTGTAATATTTATTTCAGATGAACAAAGATGAGGGACGTAAGTAATGACTTTACACTGCCTTTTTAATTAATACGCTATATATATATATATATATATATATATATATATATATATATATATATATCGCATAAAAATAAAACTAAAAAGAGTATTTAAGAACAATTTTTAATTTAATTTTGTGATAAATTGCCCAGCGAAACTTCTTTCCGGGCTATTATATTATTAGACCATTCATATTTTTTCCATTAAAAATATATTCATTGTCTATTGTTTAATTTCGGTATATTACATATTTACACAGGTAAAATGTACTAAATCGATACATTAAAACAAAACATATTTTTGACGAAAACTTGAGCTAAAAATAAACTGCATGTTATCAAATTTTGCAAATAAAATGGCGAAATATATTTGTAATAACACAGCGTGGAAACTTACCTTTTAATATCAATGTAGTAACAGTAACTAAGAACTGATATCATATTTTTTGATTTTATATAAAACAAATCGGGAGATTTGATAACGGTATCGGTGTTAGATAACACACTGACATAAATGACGAGTTTTATCAACGATCATTAGATTTACTCGTTTAATCATTTTTCATTTAAATATTTTTTGATTAAATTGCATATTAAACGAAGTAGCTAAACGATTTTAACTGTCTTAAATATTGCAGGTTAGATTTGGAAACGGGACGTTAGGAAAAATTATCGCTAAAACGAGAGTAAGAACTTAAGTAATTCGGCGATGTAACCAAAGGTAATTGAAATACATATTATAAAGAATTATTTGAAATACATCTTATTAGATTAATCGATAATTAAGCAAAGTTAAATATCGTGATGAGTTTCAATCTGAACTGGTGTTAGGTACTTCAATAATAATATTTTTTTCATATTTTTGAAACGATTACAGTGCAAAAAAAATAAAATTGATGTAAAGAGTGATGAAATGTGTATTCAATAAGTAACCTAAAAGATATTGTAATTGTTTTAAAAGGTACTATATAAAAATGTAATAAATTTTTCACCGTTGCTTTTTATGTTCAAAATGAAAACTAAATTCACGTTAGTTCAAAATATTTCTTTTTGTATTAATACTTCCACTATATTTCAAAATTATACATGTGAGCTAAAATACAATCTATATATATTATGCACGGAATAACTTTAATGATATTTATACGAAAAAAATATCTAAATTCTTTTAGTTTTTTTTACTTCGTACTCAAGTTCGAAAAAATATTGATGGAATATTTTGAATAGTAAGAGACTAATGACAGAGGAAAAAAACTGAAAAAGTCTTTATATAAAACTTAATTTTCTAAAGTAAAATTATGACCGAATAATTTTTCCAATATGAATGGTTTACGTCGCGAATTGTTTTTCTTGAATCTTATTTTCGAAATCATAGAATTCGTGTAATATTACGCAAGACCAAATTACACTATGGCGCCCTTTTGTAAGTTACGATAAATATCGCATAAAACTATGATTAATTTGTAACTTGGAAATAACTTATTTTTATGTTTAATAGAAATATTTTGAAGAGATTTGGTTAATTCACATACTTGCTGGTTACAAGGGAGTCTTAATTAAGCTGAACAGGGGATGAAAAATTATTGTTGATGCAATACGAAAATTATGTAAATGTATGTAAATTTTATATACACCAAAATTATGTAAAAAAATATTTAGTGCTTATAAAAATTTAGAATAAGGTTGTTGTAAAATTAAAAAAAAAAATTAATATAAGTACTCGTAAAAAATTGAATTAGCTATTTTTAGTATTGCCGTTTAATTGAAAATATCTCATCTATATTTTCAATTGAAAAGGAACTGTAAGAATTCGTAGAGAATTCAAACTATAATGGAGAGTGACGTCTACGATTACCGGCATAATTAAGGAAATTATTATGGAAATACCATAAATAAGGGAAACATCTGCTAAAATAGGTAAATTTTCAAGTATAGTTATTATTTAATGATAATTTTTTTATTGTAACAGTTTTACACACAAATATGCTAAAATACTAAAATAAATGAAGATAAAAAAAATGTAATTAATTTGTAAAATGTTTAAAATGATTATTTAAAATTTGAAATTTCTCCACAGTTTTGAGATTTCGGGTTGTCTCTTTTAAGGTCGATGTTAGTCGATCGATGTACGATCGAGTATTATCGATCGTACATTTTCCATTAATTAAATTTTCTGTATTTGTCTAGTATTCCATTATGGTCAGGGTATTAAACGAGCCTTTTCCCCTCACCTTTATAACCAGGTAATTTTCCGACTTCTTCTTCAATATTTTTCGTCACTAATTATTGTTTTTTCAAGAATTGAAAACAGCTCTGCGATAATATTTTGTTTACATTTTAAAAAATGAATCCCTGAATAAATATTTTCTTCCTATAAAATTCTGTGTTAATGTAAAGGACGTTATATTAAAAGTCAGTAATAAATATCAAATTATTTTACTTAAAATATACATGAAAAAGGCTGAAAATTTGTACAAAAAAAAAATAAATATATAGTATTATTTTTATGCGTATAAGATATAATTCTTGTGTAATTTTATTAATTGTAGTAGTATTTAATTAAATCCTAAATGCATTTGAAATTTCAAGTTATTTCAGATTAGTTTTTATTATCTATAATATAATTCTGAATGTTCATCCCTGTTATTAGGTTACTGAACAAAATATCAACTTTTATAGAGAAAGTTGTTTACCATTTACAGCTCAGATATAATTAAATCTTGTATGCAAAAATAGAAAAAAAAACTTTGCGGTCGGTGGACTCCCGTCAGGAACGAAGTTCCTTACATTATTTTTTCAACTCTAGACAAGTATTTTAATGAATAGTAAGAAACAAGTTTTCATTTAATGTCGCATTGTTTTCGCCTCGTTGTATAACAGGCATGATTCAATGTTTCATTTTGCTGTACTTTTTCTTTCTCTTTCTGTCGGAATTGTTGTTGACATTGAGCGTTTGTTTTTGGTATTTTTTTCGCACTTTGAAGTTGATTTTGGATTTTTTTTCCCTTTCGATATTCTTTTTGACGCTGAGCATATGATTTCATTATTATTTCTCTGTAATGCGTGTAAATAGTAAATAGTAAACACCCGAATCACATGTATATTAAATGTATGGTAACAGTAAATACTTGTATTAAGTTATATGATGACTTACTAACTGTAAATAATGAAAACTTACTTTTCTAAGTTTTCATTATTTACACTTCCTGCAGTGTCTGTTTCTCGACTTTCCATTATAAAATTGCAATAATGACACAATAAGAATCCCGTGTGAAATCAAAAAAAATAATAACAAAATACTTAAAATTAACAAATTACAATAAATTGCCAGCATATTAATTTATTTTCATTGTTATTTAAACTTTGTTTAGATTATTTGATGAAAAAAAAAATTTTTGGAATAATAAAATTTCATGTTAAAGTTAATTTTAATTTAATTCAATTAAAAATTAAAATTTAAGCATTTTAAAATTAAAATATTTTTATTTTTATTATTTCCAAACTGAATTAAATTTAAAATTAATTATAACATTAAATTTTCTTATTCTACCAATTAATTTGTTCGTATTTTATTATTTAAAATTTTTTTATTAAATCAATAAAATTAAATTTAAAGTTAATTTGGAGTTTATACTTAAGTATTTTTATTTTAATTATTTAAAAAATTAATTAAATTTAAGATTAATTTTAACATTAAGTTTTTTAATTTTAAAAATTTAATGTTTTCTCATTTTATTATTTTAAAATTTACTTTTTTTTTAATTTCTAATTTTTTTAATAAATTAATCAAATTTAATTAATTAAATTTAGTTATATTAAAAATTTAAACCTATTTATTTTTATTTTAATTATTTTATTCTAAATTTAAATATTTCAAATATTTAAATGATTACAATGAATTGTTGAATTTACCGAATCAATCTAAATAAAGTTTAATTATTTATTGAAAATAAATGAATATGCTGAAAGTCTATTGTAATCTATTAATTTTAAGTATTTAATAATAAAGTAATAATGAAAATAAATTAATTTGCCGAAATTTTTTTGTAATTTATAAATTTTTAATATATATATGAATAGACATGAATAGACATATATAATAAAAAAGCCGAACTAATCACCTTTTTGTGTTTAACGTTTCGCTTTTTTTCAATTTTGAAATATGTAATTGAACTGGTTGTTGTTCCGCTCCTTGTTTTCCAGAAAATTGCTCGTCCTTTTTGTGTACATTTATATTTTTTTCCACAGATAAATGATGATATAAGTTATTATCATTATGAAATAATATTAAATCCTTGGTACATACACGTTAGGCCATCCATTGATATGTTGCGATGCTGAAATATTATCATTGAATAAAAACACCGAGTTTCATCCTATGTAAATATTGTTATTTGATGAATTAAAAGTGACTTATAATGAATAATTCAATGAAATTACTTTCAAGTATTATATAAAGATAATAAAAAAAAAAAATTTTGTCCTGATTAATCATTTGCGGCAACAATTTTGCAGAAAATAAATAAGATGGAACTAGATTTTTGGCATATAAAATTCTAGATATGTATTTATTTATAAACAGACTACACTCTGAACAGTTACTAAAAAGTCACGGACAACAAAAGAACAGTTACTAAAAGTACATCATGGTTTCCGAACATAATAAATTGGAAAAATATTAGTAAATAAAACATTAACATTTTCATTATTTCGGCATTAAACACTAACTAAGATACATATATAATTATATATAACCATATATGTATATATATATAAATATATATATATATATATATATATATATATATATATATATATATATATATATATATATATATATATATGTATATATATCTATATATCTCTTTCATATAAATCATATTCCGTCTTTAGGCTTAACCGTAGTTAGTATTTTAAACCTATATGAACTTATGGGTACGCATATGTTAACCCGCACGTATTTAAAAAAATGAATAGTCATATATATGTTAACTTTTTATAGCATTCAAATAATTCAAAGTGAAAAGTAAACAAATTAGGAAAGTTTGAATTAATATATGGGAATTGAAAAAAAATGGAAGGAAGGTTGTACTTAAACATATCTAGAAAATAAAGGAACGGCCAGGTTTACGGGTTATTTTGAAAATTAATGAAATTTGTTTGGAAATGGATAAGTTATTTTTACTTTGTCATTATCTGAGGGTGGCAGATCTATTATTTGTTTGTAACTTTCATTATAAGGTCTATTATTATGATCGGAAACATTTTAATCTATTGTAATTTTTTTCTTAATTGAGATTACAGCGACAGCATAAGCGGTCACAAAAATCATTGCAAGAAAAAGTTCTTTTAATAAATTAATTTCACCGCAAATACACAATTTTCAAATTACCACTAAAATTACATAATAATAGTCTTATAATTTAATTTCTAAAGATTTAGTTTTTTGTTCAAGTGGTCAGTTCGAAGGACTTTTTAGTCTCACTCGTATATTAATTGTTAATTTCGCTTTTATTAATTACGATTGATTTTTTCTAGAGTATCGTCACTGAAGATTCACTGATAACTGTTGCTTAACTCGTACATTTAGAAAAAAACTGTTTCGATAACATTCTATCAACGATCAAGTAAAGTACATATATTATTACGATAATCCCGTTAATAGCTCTCTAACCCAAATTGAAGTGTCTTTTGTCGGCACTAGAAATTATTGCATTCAGATAACGTTCTCAGTTAGATATTTTTTATGAATATTAAGTACTTATGTGAGTTAATCGATAAATACTAGCGAACGATTATAGATGCTAAAAGGTAAATTATTGTTAGTTATGGCAATTGAAGACAGATGTAAATGAATATCGACGTATTACAATTATTTTGCAATTAATGAATCACTCAATATTTAATTTATTTTTATTTCTTAATTCAATGCTTATTCAATTAAATGCGCAAAATATTGCTTATCTCGTATCATAAAATCAATATAAAATCGTCAGTTACGTTTATCGTAGCTGTGACTTTGATATCGATTCTGTGATTTTAATATTGATATACTTTTTAGTATTGATATTTAATATGGCTTTGAAATATTTAAATATTTTCTTGTTTTGTGGTTTTGCTAATTTTGGATAGCGTATCTAAAAGCTAAAAGCATTAGAAACGTATATGGCTGAAACCCAAAAACAAGTTTGAAATCGTCAAAAATTGTGACAGAAGAAAGGTAATTTCCTTGCTAATTATAAAAAGATCGTAAGAAAATTGTAAATTGAAAATTGTATTGTAGTTTGTAGAAATTGTATTCTAAAGATCGTAAGATATAGGAGTAAATTTTCGGTGCATAGTTACATAGTATTATGTAAGGATTTTCAAAGATTTATTAATAAGTGGTTACAATTAAATTAGAAATTTAAAACAAATATTGGGTCTTAGGTTATAATAAATTTCATATCCTTATAATTCCTTTGATTTTCAAACCACTAAAATGAGATGTTTTTGTTTTTTTTAATCGTTGAGTGGTATGCATGTAAAGATATATATTGCTGTTATTAAATCTACGATGCTCTGGGAGTTGTACAATTCATCTCGTCTTTCGTTGTTTTTTTTTAATCGTTGAGTGGTAGGCATGTAAAGATATATATTCCTGTTATTAAGTCTACGATGCTCTGGAAGTTGTACAATTCATCTCGTCTCTCGTCATCTCGTGTAGTTAGTAAATAATTCTTTTTTCTTCTTTATGAAAGTAATGATGTAATGTGATTGATATCCGCTTTGTTATTCTATATGGGGAAAAATGTCCCAGCTAATTTGTGCCGCAATGTGACATTTTCGTTAGGTGCTAAAAAGTGAAAAAAATTAGAAATAATCTATTTCCAATAACTTGAAATGAATTTTTAGATGTTACCACTTAGATGGGTACGATCTAAAAATAGATGAAAAGTTGTGCTCATTGTGGGCCGTAGAGAGAAAAAAAACTTTAAAAATTTCAAAATTATGAATTAATTTCCGCATAACAAGTTAGGTCTTCTATTTTTATATTAAAAAAAAAGAAGTTTGTGCTGCAATGTGCTCGGCGTGCGCTGCTATGTGCCGTAGAGGGAAATAAATTGAACTCATATTCCACACAAAGTAGTTTGGTATTTCGTTTTTTTGTGAAAATTGTGCTGTAATATATTCGATTATGGACCGATTTGCTGAAAATTAGCTCCACTATTTTGTTTCTTTGAATAAAAAAAATGTTTGTGCTGCAATGTATTCAATATATTTTGTCACGTGCAGCAGAGAAAAAAAAATTGTGAACGTTATAATTTTGTGAACTAATTTTCCACAACAATTTAAATTAACCATTTTTTTATCCTGAAACATTTTGCTGTATCGTGCTTAGTATGTGCTGTAGACAGAAAAAACATATTTTAAGAAAGAACAATATATTATTTTAGACTTATTTTCTGTGACAATTTAGCACTGTCATTTTTTGAAGACATTGTGCTAAAATGTGCCCGGCATGTGTTGTTACACAGAACAGAGAGTAAATAGGAAATGGCATGTGGGCGTGACGAGCGTGCCACACATAAGCAGCGTTCTGCTTATTTTGAAGTAAGTGCATCTCACCCTACGTTAGCTTATTGTATGCTGAGACGCCAGAAAGTGTTCCGTTATTTTTGTTCGAAGAATTAAAAATATATATTACTGTGCAACCATACCGTGTAAAAATGAAAACCGTACACAAAACCTTACTAAAGGAAGTATTTGTTACCACAGGTATGATAATTTTTAAAATTTATTTCGATGTATGAAAATTAACCTAACATTTATTTTCATGCCTTCGACGTTCAACGACAATGCAGCTACGACGTTCAACGACAATGAAGGCTGTTCCATATCTCCTTAGATGCGATTATCGATATTTTTATAAATATATTATTGTGTATCAATGTAAATGAGAGATTTACTACTAAGAGGTTACCACCATCCAATGTATAATTTGACAAGGCCAATGCCATTAAACAAAATATATATATATATATATATATATATATATATATATATATATATATATATATATATATATAAATATATAATTTCCATATTCTCTTTAAATAAAGTCCAGTTATCGGATATTTACCACAAAATAAAATATAAACTTTTGAAAAAGCGTTTATTTTATAAATAATACATGGATATCTGTATTGTATATTACTGTACTGTAAATTGTATCTATATTATTAGGCATAATTTAGGTAAACATCAAATAATAATTATAATGTCTAAATGTATGCTGATACCTAAAAAAATTAGATTTGTGTAAAACTTTTTTATCAGTGTCGTTCGGAATAGGTAGTTGACAAGCATTATAAATTCAAATTATCCTAATAAATTTGTTCTTCGACATACAATTATTATACTATTTTTTTAATTCACTTTTTTAATAATTTTATTAATTTATGTTATTAAACTTTTATTTTATTTATTTTTTACTTTGTCGTTATATTCACTTTTTAGATCGTGGGATATAAAACCATTACATTAAACTGACTGGCTTTAGGGCCATTGCACGTTTTAATGTTCTATTTCCACTCAAAAAACTTAATACGATGTTATCTGTACGTTAAGGTACTATAAGTCAGAAGAAAATTAATAGAGAGCGCAAACATGTTGTTAAATAAAAAAGCGAAAATTTTAATTATAATCCTCTATTAGGAAATTCTTTCGTGTCTTTATCAGTTTGGTGTGTAGATAATAAATTAATATATATTTCAGTTCGTACGTAAAAATAACACTTTCGTAAAATTTAAATTTCATTAAAAAAATAAAATTTAAATATAGCGGTTAATTCGTGCGGTTGCTTTATATCGATATCGTGGTGAGCAATCGATAAATGTGTGAACAACACTAATATTTTAGAATTTTGTTTGGAGCAGGATAAAAATATGCGACATAACTTGCGGAAACGGGAACGAAATTAACACATCAATGATAATTATGAACACGGGTGGGGGTGTGCGCCGTATTGTAATAGGCGCGTTTAAAATTCATTTGTTTCAAACTGGCGATACGTGTTTTCATATAGTTCGCCGAATATGCCACTTCTAGTTGTTTTATGTTATTACGTAACCATTGAGGCAAAAGTGTTCCCAATTTTATGACTGCGCGTAATTTATGTAGACAGTTTATCTTTAAGATGTTTAACACATGTAGTTATGTTATTCTCAAACATTCATTTCAGTTCACGAAAATCGAATTTTTTCAAAATATTTTTATGTCACATAAAAACCTATGCCGGGCACATTGTGGCATTTTTTGAAAAATTAGTCCATAATAATGAATTTTTTCCTGGAGCTCATATCGAACTTTAACTGAATTGTTAATTTTTGAAAATTTAGTTTAAATTAAAGAATTTGTTTGAATAATTTCTCCCTCTTTTTGGCACACGACTGTTCATATTTTGTATATGGTTGAGCAACATATATGTAGAAAATTGCTGAGTTATGTATTTTTCATAAACTAAAATCTGGCTTTACCATCACCCGAAAACGTACATAATTTATATTAGGCATATTATAATAAGACCATTAAAATATGGCATTACCAACATTACATACGTCAATAAGTTATCACAGGCTAATATTGTAAGAATAGTACGGGCCCGGCGTGGGCCATAGAATGGCGGTAACGAAATCGCAATGGAAATATCTAAAGGTGTGATATTATTTATGACGATTTAACAGGTAAATTATCATAAATAATATAATTTGCTTAAGTGTATTGCTATGCTTACTTTTGGAATCAGCGCAATTTAGCAAAACTCGAAACTTCAGTTGTTTTCTTATGACATAAAAATTACGTATTTAAAAAAAAACAGGCCTCAGTCGCGATTATTTTATAATGAAAATTGATTGGTTAAAAAATATTCATAATAATACCTCCATTGGTTGCCAATTTTTTCACCATTTTCATTTTAAGTTTACAATTAGATAGTACATTTTCAGTAAATATAGATGGACAAAAATGGTGATGGATAATACATTGATTATTGTAATTATTGTGTTGAGATGAAAACAAAAGGATATTATTGTATTATGGATACACACAACTAAAATCTTGTCATATTCGTTGAAAAAGCATTTATTTAGATATTTTTTCCACTTTACAATAAATAACAAGATAAATAATCTCATATATTTTACATGATTTAGTCCAAAACACTAACAATACTTGCTTTTCTTCGACAAAAAATATTAAAAAAATTTGATATGTAGTTAGAAACACAATACAAAGAAAAAAATGCATGTAATATAAGGTGTGATATCTTTCGTTATTTTAATATTATTCACGTAAACTTAATTTTAAGCGTACAAATAAAATTGACGCGCCTTTAAAGTTGCAGACGCTACGCGGCGCTGATTTCACGCATGCTGTATGCGTATGACGCAATACGCTGAAAAGTATCTTTAATGTTACCGCAAGTGGTCTGAATGAGAGTTAATAGAGTATCAAAACTGTCAGTTAGAGCTTTGGTTAAATTATTTTGTTAAGGCAATTTTAATAAAAAGCTAAAGTTGAGTGAACTTTTGCCGTTTGAATAAAAACAAGTCCAAACTCTATTCGTTACGAAATTCCGGGAATACATTATTATATATTTCTAATAGATCATGGGAACAAGAGTTTCAAAAAGGCTGATTGCAGCAGTGATTCGTTTATAATAAAATTTCTTATGATATGCGTGAAATTTGCACCAGGCATTTTTCTTTTATGCAAATATTTCCCTCATTGTGCTCTTCAACTATTTTATTTTATGATAGTTTTGCAAAGATGGTACCTACTTTTTTATAAATTTTTTGCAAAAGCATTTCAGGCTAACCGCTTGTCGGCCTGAAATGCTTCTGTTCTAATATAAAGAAATTGATTTCTTTATATTGTGTTGTATTATATGGTCGTTATTAAAGCAATGTGAATAAATTGCTAACGATAATAATTGAAATAATAATTAAAATTGTGACAATTAAACTGCACGGATCTCTAGTGCTGTTTAGATGATAAAACTCAGAAGATTTCAAATTTGTCCGATAGGGGCGTGGAAGTAAAAAAAAAATTTTTTTTAAAGTTCTCAGAATTTCAAAGCCCCGACTTTTCGCTAATAACATAACAGTTAACAGTTTACAGACCTTCAGATTTTTAGGCATTTGTTTTACAAAACAATTTTAGCACCAATTAGTAAATATATGTATAACCCTCAGTTATATGTTTTAATATTCAATTAATTTCGATTCGGGTCACTTGTAGCGCTTCAAGGAATATTTCTAGCGTGTATGAATACATGAACATTGTATTAATACAAAAAGATTTTCACAAACATAATACTCATAGCTTATTCTTGCAAACACATTTGCAGAAATGTCACGAATTATACTTCTCAGTAGAGTTCCGTAGCCAAATGGTAAAAACGGTACCCTTATAATTTCATAATCTCCGTCTGTCTGTACGACACAGCTCTTTCGGTTTAAAAGGAATTGTCATGGAAGATTACAGAAAGAGATAGTTTTTTTTGAAGCACACTCTCATTTTTATCGAGCTGGTTGTCATTAAAGAATTAATTTAATGCAAAATGTTTATTTTTGTGAAGAATGTCTAAGATTAATTATATTTGAAAGATCTTCGATAAAAAGATGCTGAAGAAATCTGAGAAAAAAAAAATCTTTTTAAGTAGATCATAAACGTGTTTTTTTTATTTTTTACTGAAAAGTAACGATTTGCTGGAATATAATAATTTTAATTTTGACCCGTTTTTATTATGTGTATGTTAAAAATATTGTAATGTAGGGAGTTGTAATTCGGCTCTAACATTAATGTATTATAAGAAAAAATACTGAAGAGAGTTAAATATAAGAGGAGGAAGAGGAGGAAAATTATAACTGATAAGATCAAAGTGTTTTCTAGAAATTCATGATGTTTTTGGGTCTGTAATAGACAACAATTCATGTAAAAGATATATTCTATTTCTATTAAACTATTTGTAAATATTGATGTATTTTTAATAGCGAAAAATTCAATATTTGAAAATAGTTCAATGGAGACACCACGTTAACTTTAAATACTGTTTAAATTTGTATTTTTACTTAATAATATACGAAACCCTGATATCTCTCGTACTTAAGAGAATTATTCTCTTAAATTTCATAAATACGTCACATTTCTAGAAACCTTTCCATGACCTCATTCCACATCCGCTGTAGTTTATATGATCGATGACAATATTATCTCCGACGTATCGCAGCATGCGATCTCTTGGGTTTTTTACCGATAATGGTAATTGTACAAAGAATTTCGATATTTATCTTGTTTCTTGGTAACATTGTAAATGCAGTTGACATTCAAACTACCAGTGGTTAACAAGTGATACATTTCTTTTATTTTCTTGTTTTTTTATGTAAATCACTTTACATGTTTGTTAATGCATTTTTCGTCTACGATTCTTTGAAGTCTGGATATATTACTGCATAGATATTTTGTTCAAGTTATCTTTAAATTAATTTCAATTTAATAGGTCTTAGTAGTGTTTTTAGTATGGGCTTTTTATAGTACTTGAAATTTTTTATACAAGACCGTCTGCATTCACATATGAAATAATGGGCAGTTGCAAGCAATAACCTTTAAGCCAGATAGCTCTATACCAAAATTTTTAGGGGCGATTGAATGCCCTTACTAAAAGAACATTGGCAAAAATACTTATAAAAAATGGTAAATTGATAAAAAAGACTTACAAAAAGGACATACAGAGTTTATTAGCTAATAAGGCTTAAAATTAAGTATGTGATAGTTGTAGCTTAGTATTAGAACGGTTAGTTTAAGGTAACGACACCATAATATGGGTGTTATCAATGTAAATAATTAGTTTCAAAACTTGTATGAAACTTACCGTATTTAAGACGTATATTAATTCATTTTATTAGAACTATTTATAAATTTGTTTCCATTACCTTTTTATTCATCGCATCCTCATTACTGGAGATCGTGCCCGTCTTGAAGTGTTTTGGTAGGGAAGCTACTTCTATGTTTATCATATTTTCCATGCTCAGGCTTGTGCAAACACTTCGGTAGCAGGGAGTCTCGATATGAATTTAAATTTATTAGGCAAGCGGTTAGAATGTTGACCACTTGGCTTTTTGATCCCTATTTTCCCACCAAGAACTAGCTTATGCGGTTCTATAAAGCTATACGGTCAAAGTAACAGAGAACTCGTTGGTAGCATATGGTTGATAATTTTATTTTAATTTGAGTTTGTCAATAATGAATTTATTATTTATTTCGGTGATCTGTGGTATATGTAAAATTCTCTCTCTATACAACACCTCAAAAGCATTGTCCTTTATTCCCGTCCACCGCGTGGATGATTCAAGATACGGACTCATATGGGATATAGAAAACACAAGCATTTGTACCAGTATTTTCATTATGCCATATTTTACTGATCTGGCACCTAATCTCTCCCTCGTACCTCTTGGATAGCTAAGCATTGATATAAGGTATATTTCCTTAAAAATGGATCTGAGTTCCCTAGTTTCCGAAAGTTCGGTACCTCAACCTTTGTCTATTTTAGATCTTATTGATTGAGAGCCGGACCATCTCACTCACGTTCTCCTGTCTCCTGAACACTTCAGTGAGTTCCTGCTCTTATGATGCGAGCGTGTTATTTGCATATCAAAGTTGTTGGTTCTATTGATTTATATTGCCATGCCTCCTTCTTATTTTCTAGGGATTTTCTATTTAAGTATTTTTCGTAGATGTTAAATAGGAGAGATGATAAAATACGTCCTTGATATATTGCTTTCTGCAGCGCTTTTATTTATTTATACTTTTCCTTACATATTATACATACATTTGGCGGAAGTATTGCTACAAGAGCAATCTCTTTCAGTTCTCCTGGTTTACATTGATTAAATATAAACATTTTGTGATGTGGATGACTATAAAAGACATTAATAAATAAAATGAAACTTAGTAACAAAAAATGTCGTAACATATAAATATGGAAATCTAAGCTATATATGAATAATATAAAACAAAAAGAAAATATTTAATTATAAATCTTGACATGGTTGGGAACAAGGAAAATGGGGAACGATGGGATTATGAGAGGAAGCACTTTTTCAGATCATCTTTGAATACATTTAAGGAGGGCGAGTTCCTGGTATCCAGATCTAGTCGATTCCAAAGTCTTATAGCTTGGACACCGAAGGACTTTTTTTTGAAGGAAAAAGGAGGTTGTATGTTTGGGAAAAATGAGACTGAGCTTGTTTTCATAGCGCAACCGTGTACCGTGTGCAGACAAGTAACTAAATCTGCTTCTAAGATAAGTTGAATAAGTAGCATTATTCAAAATATTATGGAGAAGTGTAAGAATGTGAAGATTGCGCCGATTATGGACTTCCGCCCATTTAAGTTGCGCTCTGAATTGAGATACATGATCATATTTTTTGCAACCAAAAACAAAGCGGATGCACAAATTTTGTAGGGGTTCTAATTTTTTAAAGTGATACTCAGCAAGGTCTGGATAGTATACATCTCCGTAGTGCTTGATTAGTGGCAATAAGAGTACTTGACAGAGATGAGCTTTGGTTTGAACGTCTAGAAAATTTTGAAGATGCTTGAGGGGTGCATTTTGCTGAAGATGTGACGACTAACATCATTTACTTGAGATTGCCAGCTAAGATTTTCATCGATCAGCAGACCCAAGTATTTAACAGTTGACGGAAATGGAATTTGTGTGTCACTCAATATTAGATACAGCAGATCTGATAGCCTAATTTTAGAAAGAAGTATTTGGCTATCAATTACGATGGATCGAGACTTAATTGGATTAATTAACTCATCCGTTTTATGAGCCCACTGATCTATTGAAGCGAGGTCTCCATTGATTTTTCATCATATATTTGTAAATCATTAGCGTGAAGATAATAATCACTATGTATATTTCCAACAATCCAATGAATGAATTTTGAAAAGAGAAGTGGAGAAAGAACTTCTCCTTAAGGCACACCAGCTGATAACTCCGTCCACTCAGAGAATCCATCTGAAGATTTCACATATTGCCGACGTCTATATAGATATGAACTAAACCATTATGATGAGAGTTGAGATATATTCATAGATTACAGATAAGTTAGCAAAGTATCAAAGTCAACGGAGTTGAATGCAGTGTTGAAGTCAAGTAGTACAAGTATTGTGAGTTGAGTGTTATTCATGGCTAAACGTATATCATCTGTAATTTTCACTAGTATATACCTTCACTAACATAATAAGTACTATGGCCAGTTTTGAAACCAGAAGAAGTGGATTTAGATATTTGCTAACGTTAAGATATCAAACAAGTTGCGCATGGACTAAGCGCTCAAAGACTTTGGATAGAAATGGTAGTATGGAAATGGGTCGAAAGTATTTAGGATGTACAGGTGACAATGGTTTTGAAAAGAGTATTATAAACGCTTTCTTCCATTCAGAAGGGAAAGTGGCAGTTTTCGGAGATGTATTAAATTCGTCAGTAATAACATGGGCTTTTAAATATAAAGGAACTCATTCATCTCACTCATTTCATAAAGAATGTTTCACAGGTATTTCAACCATACGCAATCAAATGTTTAATAGCAATTAATCAAGCATGTGAGCATCGGTATATATAATTCTAGGTTCTTTTCTATAGGCTATTTTACTTATAGATATATATATATATTGATGCATTTTTAGAAAAAATAAAATTCAGTTAAAATTTAAGAACTGTAACTTGGTCAATGTAAGTTGTAGTGAAAAATAAATTAAAATTTACATTATTATGGACAAACTTTTAAAGTATCCCGCAATGTGCATGGCCTGGCTTTTGAGTAACATAAAATAAATACCAAGCTCCTAACGATTCTGAAGAAGGAAATTAAACCACATAATTTAGTTATAAAAATCAATAGGACCGCCCCTGAACATGGTGGCGTGGTAATAGAGACGAGAGATGCAGAGAATGCAAATAGATACATAAAGCTAGGTCCAAGGTATTGCAAGGTCCAAGGTATTAAATATAGAAAAAAAAGAGGTAAATTACCATCGGCTATATTTTATGTTGTGCCCAAAGAGCTAACGAAGGAGGAGTTAATATTTATAATAAAGGAAGATAATCTCAAAGA
The DNA here is from genome assembly GCA_039881145.1 of Druceiella hillmani. Classification (NCBI taxonomy): domain Eukaryota; kingdom Metazoa; phylum Arthropoda; class Insecta; order Lepidoptera; family Hepialidae; genus Druceiella; species Druceiella hillmani. The sequence goes on along the minus strand of JAYKKI010000021.1, from coordinate 16,598,286 downwards.
CTTCCCAACCCAAGAGATCTCTAAGATGTGCGCTAATTCACGTACAAAAAATATGAGAAAGTATCTGTTAAGAGCCGGTCATTTTTTCATCAATTGGTCTTCATGCTGAGTCGCCGACTTTGTGCAGGTTACGAGATATTTTAAATACCATATCTATGGTCACGTTGCCAAGTATTGCAAAGATGACCTATGTAGCGACCCTTGCACCGAAAAAAACCATGATGGTAAAGATTGTCAAAACAACTAGAGATGGACACTTGTGTTATATGCACGAGATTAAGAAACAAGTAGATCGTAGAGTCGGCACTTATATCTTCTTTGCATTTAGGGTGGCCTTGGAGAGGTTCCGGAAGATCACGATTTACTCCAAACAAAATGGAATTTATCCACTTGAATGCAGGGCGTAAATTATGGGTCGCGTGTCCAGGAACGTTACACCCTTAGGGGAGCAGCCTGGATTTGAAAACTTTCTACAGACTTGGAGGAACCTTTTCTAGGATTCTAAGGCTGCATTTGTCTAGACCCGAAAGGGTTGGGCGTTCTATTTCTGGAACATCTATCGATTGAACCTGGCGTGATGACCCAAATATCATTCGGTCCTATTCTATTTGTGGTAATTAGTATTTATTTTCAGTATTGATTAGCCAGCCCTTCACTCAATTGGACGGAGTCCAATATCCATTTGTGCTGACTCTAATGCGCAGTCTTACCTGTGGTACTTGAGACATCTCTATCTTCGAGGGGAAACATTGGAGGACTTAATTCAACATAATAGTCTCCTATTGCGCAATTTGCCCGATATGCCCGCGACATTCTCAGCATACTAAGGCAAAAAGTGATATTGATATCACTCTAGTTTCTAGTGGACTTGTGGTGGGTGTGCAAAATTGGCGGGTCGAACCGTATGTTTTCTCTAGCGACCATTGAGCAATTTCTATTCTCTATCTTTTAGGTGCAAAAATAGGGATAGATTTGTACAAATGTTCTGCTGAGAATCTGCATCTTATTCAAAATTGTCAAAAGGTATAGATTGTCTAAATAATGTAGTTGTTGAGTTTTAGAATAGGATGGTGTTACCGAGGAAGGACTAGGCACGATTTTACCGGGCCCACCCAAAAAATCTCTTGTAGAACAGCACCTTTCAGGCCCTAAAATGAGAGTTTAGAAGAAAGGGGCGTAATTACTAGCGCGCTAAGATCCACGGAACAGGTGGGGTGACATATAGGGGCTCACTGGTTGGTTGGCCTTAGTAGACGCCCGGTGTAATTATAATATAGAGGTTAAGCGGGATAGACGCTCCCATTTTCGAACTTTGTTATTTAGTTAGGTAATTCGTACCCCCGGGGAGTCATATACGGAGGTGTACGGAGCCCCTTGAAACCCTTTGTTGTAATGCCCATAAGAGGATCGATGAGAGTTACGCTGGGAATATACGCGAGACCTTCGAGTACCTGCTAACATCACCTTTCCCAGATGGCGGCACTGAGCTTGATGCTGTCGGGCAGCGACTGATACTGTCGAACTATGCTCGCTGCCTTCTTAACCGCGTTAGGAAGGCTGCGAGCATAGTTCCGATTAACAGTTCTGATATTTACGATCTTCAATCGCTGAGGGCTACTTTCCGAAGATACGGAAAGTGGGGAGGCTGAAGGTCATACCGAAAAGTAATGGAAAATCGCCTAGCGATCCAAAATTCTACAGGCTCATTTCCCTCTTACCGGCTTTAGGGACATTTCCAGCACCTTTGAAAATACCTGGTGGCCTAAATGGCTTATTGCGAAAGGATACTCTCTAAACCAGTTGGGCGTTCCATGGTAGATAAAGAATGTTATTAGGGGACCTTCTGAGTTTCTCTCTTTTGTATGAGGGAGGATGTTACGAGTTTCTGGAGGGTCTCTGAGACAGCTCGGGCAGAATTGAAGGAATAGTGTATATATATATATAGCATTACTTTGCTATCGTGAGATATGAGTATCAGTTTTCAAGTCGTTGTTGATATGTTTTTGTGAAGTTGGGTGAATAAGAAGTGACATTTATAAGTCTTTTCTGTTCACCACACCTACTTATACATATCAGATAGATTTGTAATACCTTTTTACCCCAGCTGTTTTATAAATTCGGAGATTTTTTTTCTCTTCCGACAAATTTGTTCGTCTGTGCCTAATGTACCTTTACCACAGATTAGAGAACCATGGGTTGCGTATATTATTCTTCTCTCTAAAGTTGATTGGTTTTTTGAAGAAGCATTCATTAATTTTGTTATCTGAAAATAGACAATCTCCACTCATTTGGGTACTTTATCAGTTGGTCTATTGAACGCAAATACCATATTGATCTTATGCCTATTACTGACATCAAGGGTTTGTGGTGACTTCCATAGTTCGCATCAGGTTAAGTTTTTGTCTTGCTGAGGTTTGACTTCTATCTCTTGGCCAAGTCAAACATAATCTAATTTGAAATCTAGATCAATCTTCAGGCATTACCCATGTATACAAATTACTTGGGTGTTTTTTTTTTAAAAAAGTGTTTATAATATTTAATGAGATTTTGGTGCAAAATAGCAACCATATTTCACCTTCATCACTTCTTTCTCTAATAACATACTTTTCGCTTACTTCTCTCAGGTCATTATCTCGAAATGCCGATCATATTATGATCCCCCATTAGTATTGTAACGACCCTCTTTGAGGTGGTCCCTCTGTGAGATTTCTAAGGGTGTCTTCAAGTTTCCTTTAAAACCCCTTAATATTTTATCCGACCACGTTACTTTTGATGTGTATATTATAACATCTTTAACGCAATACCGTATCGTCAAGATATAGTTCTTCGCTGGGTTGCATTCTAGAATCGTGTCTAAAAAATATAGATGGTGCTACACCACTTTCTTCTTATGGGCCGGAAAAATAAAGAATGTATCTTGTTGGGGTAGAATAAAAGTTTGTTTCCTTGTTGGAATAGAAAAAAAGCCTGTTGCTTTACATTAATTTGAAAGTTTTTGGTATACGCATCAAAAAGCTATGGCTTTTTAAAGAACATTTTTTTCTAAGTTTTCCTCACTGATAATTAAAACCTATAGTATATTTGAAAGTTGGTATTACGGGAGGTCTCACAGCATAAATAAAGGCAGTCGTTTCTAATTTACTTTTTGTTCTACGTTAGTAATACTGCAGTTACGAAAACTAATGAGGTATTTTTAGTTATTTTATTAATCATATTATTATATTTTTTAAAAGAGTAACCAGTAGTACAAATTAATTTTTTTGTTTACTTTTTCAGTATCAGTATCGCCAGGCTTTAACTAGCCATGCGTTACGTTCGTGCATAACATTCTATTGGTAACAGGTCACCATACTTGACCTGTTACCGATATAATGCTAGAAGCAAATACTTAAATAGGGATTTTTTTCCGTCGACGGTAACTGAATAACGCTGTCACATTTTCCTTGTTGGCGCCGATGTAAAATACACACTGCAATAATTACCGCTCACTGCTCTAGGGGTAGGTATACTGTAATTATTTATTTGATAATTGTGTTGGAATTATAATTTTTTTTAATTAAAAAATATAACAATTTTACATCTAAACATATTTATAACACGTTTGTCATGATTGGTGTAGTTAGTCTACATCTCATTGTGTGATAATTGACAAATAAATCATAATATTTTTACAATTATTTTTATATCAAATATGGCAATGTTTGCCACCATTATTATATTATATATAAGGTCGTTTTTACACATTGTATATAAAAATCATGTAATTTGGCGTGAGTTTGGTGTTTACTCATAATAATTCACATATTATTAATAATTAACATATTGTAAGTACAGCAACTTTGGGTGCCTAAAATATAAAACAATATTTTTTGAATGCTTACTACGCGTAACTTTCAATCTGCGTTCTTTTACTATTTACATCTTAAAGTTGTCTTTCAATCACACATTATATTATGAGTGGCGAAAACAGTTCACTAGATTTAATATTTGTACTGATATGATAATGTGGCGAGCTGCAAGGAATTTACTGGAACATGATTTGATGATATTCGATGTCTTTAATACATCCAGATTTCGCGTTCTATTGTAGAAGCATTAGTAGGCAGATGGCAGATAGTCGTAATATCGTTTATTTACTCCCTCAGACTGAAAATAATATCCATATTGCCTTTGAAGAAAAGGTGAATACAACATCATTAAGATAAAATTAATTACTTTTTAGAAATCAAAACGTTCATGCGATGTGTATATTATTAGAATATTTCAAATAAGTCCTTAATAAAATCATAAAAAACATCGGAATCATTTCCGTTGTGTTTTTGACGGAAACATCTTACCCGGATAATGTTATTAGGATGGAGCGTTAGTGGGATTGATAAGAAAGAAATTCTCAAAATGAAATTGTATAGTGAATAGTTTGTTATAATTTTTCGACTCAATTGTCCTTTTTAAAGACACTAAACCCTGAGTAACCAAATTCCAACACGAATTTATATAAAAACCAAATAAACCCAAAATATCCAGAAATGAAACAAATCAAAAAGATTGGACGAAGAGAATTATACATTTTATGTTTGACAGCCAATTGACAGTCACTTTTTCATAGTAAAAGCAGTTTTCAAATTTAATGTTTAACTACAGTAATCAAGAGCTTTTTTTTTATTAAGTAAGTTGCTGTTTATATATATCATTTCAGGTAAAGAATGAAAAGATTGAAATTATTATTGTTACTAAACTTTACTTTTACCACAATTGTTTCATTAATCCTAGAACACATTGAACAAATTGGAATATAATGTAATATTTAAAATATTAAATTTAAATAATGGTGTTCTGTGCTGTTATAGGGCCTATATATTACTTGTGCAAAAAGAAATAAAATCTCATTAAAACAAATTATAGGAAAAGGTAAAGACTTGTTGCGAACGTCCGGTGGAGCAAAGTCTATAGACTTGTTTCTATGTGAGATTTCACATGAGACTCCATGTTATTTCCATTTCATTTCCTTATTACCTCTTTCTTTCATTAAACAATTCTGCAATTATATACCTTAGTAGTGGGACCCTATGAAAAATATTAAGAAAATCAATAACACATCTCGAAATATCTCAATAATGATCATTAGCAATTACTAATTAGTAACTTACAAACACGAACAAATGAATGCTGACGAAAGTTTTATATTATATGAGTCACCCACAAAAGTGAAGTAAAGGGTCCTATACTGGATATGATTGAGACAAGAACAAATGTTATTTCATTTCTTTCTTCTTAATAGGCACCTAAAGAGCTTCACGGCCTTCCTTTACCGATTAAGTATTAAACAGTTGAATGACTATGGTTTGAATATATGAATACTACTTGACATGGACGTGAAATGAACTGACAGAATTAATAATTATTGTTACGAATTGTACAATTGTGAGAATCAGTTATTATATCTATAAATGGTTATGGAAATTTACCAATGGTAGATTGTTTGACTCAGAAAATATGTTGGACTACCAGCGTAATCGGGTATAACGGACTACCAGCACGGTTCCATCCAAAGTGTTCCACCGTTACTAATCTCACTAATTTTGTGAATATGTAGTTGGAGAATTGAATTAAGTTCGTCAAGTAGATGTAGCCTATTGCTATTTTAAAAAGGTAGTCGAAAGAGTCGAAAATAATATTCTACTAGTTACATTTTTGGAGGCAGGAATGTCTTTCGCTCCAGTAAAATTCTTCGTGAATTATTTTCGGGCTCGTAAACAATACGTCCAGTTTAGAAATTTTGAACCTCAGCCTACTCAATGTGGAGTCAGTCAAGGTATTAATTTAGGTCCACTTCTGTTTCTGATTATGATAAACCTTGCTTGCCTTCAGTTGTTAGCACTTCTCGTTGCCTTCTCTTTGCCGATGATTTGAAACTCTTCTGAGGTGTTAATAACCAACCTGACAGTGAGCTGTTCCAACATGAAATCGTCTCAGTGTTCCAAATGATTTTAAGCAACAAGCTTCATTTTAATGTAAGCAAATTTGCCATTATGACATACCCTCACTTATGTGTTCCACTTGTGCGTAGTTATAAGCAGGACCGAGCTACAACAAAAGGGGGGTTTCGGTGTGAGATCTCGGTATAGCTATGGATAATCATCTTACATTTTCGGTCATATCGTGGAAACCCGTCAGAAAGTCACCTTGTTCGCTAGAACTTTTAATACGAAATTCCCACGATTTTCAAGATACTGAATCTATTCTTACACTATTTAACTCTGCATAACGGATATGGTCGAATATAATTCCCTCCAACTCCGATGGGAATTGTTTTGATCATGCATTTCTTCAAATTTTGAAATAATTACGTTGATATTTTGAGTGTAGTGTCGCTCTTGGTTGCTACATGAAAGAACGATGTCATTGTTTATTTTACTTCTATAGAGCGCGTACAAATATTCTACAGTGTTCACCTATCTTTCTTGCACTCACATTGTTCAACGCATTATTGCGAGATACCCACAGCCTACATATTTTTTTGTGCTCTATTAACCGCTTCAGAAATAGGGTCATGGAATTAATTGATAGTTCACGACTGATTGATATTTAACCAAATGACTGCGCATGTTTTTTTTAAATTGTTTTGAAATGCTCTTTGTGTGTTTTATTCGTTATTTCTATTTTAATCATTTGTCGTATGTCCTTCCACATGCAAGTTGGGCATGAGGTTTTCAAGAAATAACTAAATTTAATACTGCTTGTATTATTGCCCTGTCTTCGAAAAAAATACCCATGAAAATTGCGTTTCTACAGTAAAAATACATTTTTATAATGAAATAATCGAGAGCCGAATTTTTTTATATTAAATACGTCCTTTTAAATGTATATATCGATCATTTAATTACCAATAAAAAGTAAAATTATTACGGATGCTAAGCTTCATTTATTCGTTTAATTCAATTATTAGATACACTCGTACGTAATAAATCACGCACCTATGTGTGTATACCAATTCCAACTCCCTTGTAATGATATAGAAAATATGTAGGAATAAAACTCCGGTTATTAGGTTGGTATTGTTGCTTGTAAAAATACAGTTTCACATGGCAACATCACCAAGAGGTTCTTATCGAAAGGCATTTTGTACAAAGTTTATATGTTTAAATTTCTTTAGTAAATTTAAAAAAAAAATCGCGTTGTGAAATCCGGGATCACACTGGGTCACTAATCTTGTAAATTTAATCTTTATTCATAAAGTCATATCAATTATAAATTTTTTACTACACTGTTTTTGTGAATCAATTAAAATATATCCATTTATATCAACCTATTTCTGCACAATGTCAAACCGAACATAAAATAAAACAGATAGGATTTTTTTTTCTTGACCCGACGTACGTTAATTTGCTTCGGTAATTGCATTAAGTATTTTCATGAATTAAATCGGCAAAAGAAGGGGTTTTGTCTAGATATATTAACTTTACCTTTCCATGTTGCTAAAGATTATCTTCATCCGATATTTAAATTTTTTAGACTGCCGAAAATATTTACTATTTTAAATGATCGGTGAGTCAGTCATATAAAAAAAACAACCATTGTATTTAAATATCTTAGGCACCAGGATAAATGTTAACAAACACTTTGGAGGGATTAGGTACATGGAAAAGTACTAACGCACTCTAAGTTGAGTAATTCTGTCGTAAAACCTTTCAATGGATGTAACACGGTAAAATTCTCCCAGATAAATGATATGTACAGACCAAGTATTTTTTGAAAATTTGTTATATTTAAGCAGATAACATAGTATCAGCAATCAAGAAAAATGAGCTTCAGTACACTTACAGAAGAAGAAATAAAATAGAAAAGCTCGAGTCGCTCGAAGCGGATAGTAAGTTCGAGTGGAATTGATCAAACAAATAAGTAGATTTGGACAAGTATAAATTTTGTACATTTGAAAAGGTTTACAACGATCATTCAAACGAATCATCACACGATTCACAATATTTTCTTGCAAGTGTGTTTGCTACGCATTCTCAAAATAGACAGGTCGCCAGTATCGAACTCTTGAGTGATGAGTCAACGTCACCGTGATATTGAATATCAAAAGAAGACATTTCTTTATATTTGCCAACGTTTTGAAGTATTCCCTATTTTCTTAACGTCCGACTTTTAAACTAGCATCCCTATTTATAACACGTATTTACCATGCAAGCCGTCCTAAGCTTATTATACGATATTAAAAAAATACACTGAAATTAAAAAAGCAAAAGAATCATATATATCTAGAAGGAAAAATAGTAGAAGTAGTATTAAGAAGAACCAGTCTAAAAAAAATAACATTTTAAAATAACTTAATCGTGGATGTTAAATACTTGGTAAGATATGAAATTTGTGCAACTCAGTGACAAATATTCCCTAAGTAAACTTATATTTGTTATACACACACCTTTCAAAATATTTGATGAATGATAATTTAACGTAACAATTATGATTGTATAAGAAATGTAATAGTTTAAAGAAATATATATATATATATATATATATATATATATATATATATACATATACATATATATATATATATATATATATATATATGTATATAATTATATCCTTTTATATATAGTTTACTCTTTATAAATTTGGTATCAAGTGCGTGCAGATGATAAAGATTTCTCTGTTATATTAGTTCTAATTGAAACCTTATGTCAAAGTTGGAAATTTATATCTCCCCTAGACTGCAATTTGTGCAGGACAAAAAATACGGAACCGTTAGAGTTGTTTTTCTCGGACCGTTTGATGTAAACAGATGAAGTTTGACTAAACAACAAAGCTTATTGATATACATATTTCGATAAAAGTGAAAATTATATTGGGTCAGAATTTTAGACGGACAAGTTTTGACATATTTTTGCCTTTGCTCACGTGGATTTAAATAAAGCTTTACAAGGAATCCTAAAACAATTTTTTCAAAACATTAGACAAAAGATATTGTAGAAAATTTCAACAAAAAAAATTATTCACTCTACCTCCTCCCCATCTTTGAAACCATTAACGCACAACATGTTAATGCAAAGATTATGCCCGAAGTAGAGTTCCATAGTTATTCGTGTACATCCTGAAACTGTTGATTCAAGTTAGCCAAAATAATTTTATTCGAACATTCTACTTAAATTCCAGCAAACTTTTTTAAGCTTATAGTTGACAAATTAGGGGACAACGTGTTTTTAAAATTATAAATTCGTAAAAAGTAAAAAAGATATTAAGTTCTAAAAGACATTTGTAATGACACCACATTCGATGGAATGGACGAAAAAAATATTTCACCCTTCTTTCACTATTTTATTCACCAAACCTTTTCTTTAATATTTTGCTATTAATTTATTGACATCTTCATATGAAGCATATATTTGAAGTTGACAATCTTTTCGCATAGGTTTAAAACTGTGGGAATTGCATGCATGTGACAGACGGATGGTCATGGAAAGTTATAGTTATAATTGTAAATCTAATTGTGAAATTTTCACGCCTGTAAAAGATATACTACGCAATATGCTTACATGGTGAAAAATAATTTTGATGCTTTTAAATATGCATTTACTTTAAAAGAAACAACCTTTAATATTTAAATTTTGTAAGTAACTTAACAGGGACAGAATCGTCTTAGTGCGAGCTGTGTTCTTAAGTAACAATTTTTTTCCTAGTTGAATAAAAATATCAGGTACCATAAAAACGCTAGACCTTTCATAGGCTATTATTTTAATAAATTTTACCTTTTATGTGGTCGCCAAAAAGACTATAGCTGTTCAGCTAATATTTAGCTCCAGGTAATCTATTTTGTATAATGGACCTTCAAAATAAAAATTCATTTGTTTATATAGACAACTTCTGCTGCGAAGCAGAAATTGTATCCATTTGTAAATACTATGAAATTCTGTTCACATAAAATAGTGGACTAAATTCACAGTATTTGAAACAGAGCGAACTGTACCGGATATATGCATATACACTAAGCTATCATTAATCTACATGATGTTAACATCATAAGACTTTTCTGTCTATATACTATGATTTCATAAACGAGATCTAGTGTAAGTGATCCCTTTAGCTTTCACAGTTCGCCAGTAATTTTTTCCTATACTTATATGTAACAAACTCACCAACATTTTCTGCTCAATTTTTAAAATGTTAGATGTGTTTCTATTCTAACGAGGAATCGGTCAAGACATTTTTGTATTTTATACGCAGCACGCATGTCTCAGCCATTTTTTATACGTGGTTTATAAACGTTAGTACAATAATACTGAAATATTAGAAGATAGTAATTTTGTATTTACGAGAGGTTTAATGTACTATATATAAATATTGCTGTAACTAAGAGAACACGTAGCGAAGTTATTAATAAAATGTTATTAAAGGAAGAAAAACACCTGATAATAATAATGAAACCGACCCCGCATCTATTCACATTCGGTATCACCTACCTGTCACTTCGCCGACACCTTGCCGCCTCCTCCGTCTTGCGGGCGGTGATTGATTGCTTTATTTGGCCTCCATTTCCTTGATGAAACTTTCACTCTCTTCGATTTTCTTCTCAGGAGGTTTAAGTAACTAATAACTTAGTTTTATTTTCCGTCGGCACTTGCGAAAATACTTGTTTATTTAAGGCTAGGTAAGAAATCGAGGTGGAGGAAAAAATGAAAAATAAATATGTAGTTTATCGAGGGTTTTCTCTTATATAAGTTTATATGCCTCTGTATTTACTTCGGTAATATGTACTTTTATAGTGGAATCATAAGGAAATTGAGAAAGATATTTTTGAGATTAATTTGCCAAAATATATTTCCTTTTTCACAATTTTATAAATACTAAACTAATGAATTGTGAAATATGTACCACGTTAATGAATAATTTTATAAAACTCTCCGATACTCCAATATAACTGTGTCAAAGGTGTGAACACCGAGTCACTTTTTAAACGCTTGAGCTTATCTCGCTTCAAAATTAAGATTTAATATTTGAACATCGGTGTTAACTGATCCCGATGTAATTCTACTAAGTATTTAATGTTAATTAGTTTTGTTAGATCGCCTTGCACTGATTTCTTGTCTATCGTCATATACCATATTCCATATGAGCTAGCAGTGTTCTCCTGACAAAAACATTTCAGATTTTGTTACAGAAAGAAATATTTATAGTTTTCCGTGAAATGTCAGCCAAATTAAAAAGATGTTCCGAAAAAATCTTTCAATATTCAGTCATATTTCTTGAGAATTTTACAGTATGATTCAAATTTCAGTAGGAATTATACTAATTGTCGCGAGGGCCTAGGGCAATATTTCTAAGAATTTAGAACTACTTTGCAGCTTCAATTTTTCTTTCTATGTAATAATAATGCTCCCATATATAATTACTACAAACCGCACAGAGCTATCACATTCCTCGAGATTCTAAATTTCTCAATAATTCTGTAAACATCATTCCAAATTTGCGAATCTACACAAACATATAAAATTAAAGTATCTGTCTGTGAGTTTGAAAATAACATCCAGGTTATAAATCATTTCGGAAAAAGTATGGGTTCTTGTGTAAATGTTTAAAAACCGTTGAAATTGGGAACAAAATTTTAACAACCACTGCGCTTATTGTCTTGTAAATAAATAATATAATATTAAATATAATATAATATAATATAATAATAATAATATATTAGGCGTAGTGTGAGTGAAGTAAATATAAAACAATCTCGCGCATATTGTCGATGTGCTGTGTCTCCGAGCCCGAAGCTCGATGGCTCCACGCGATGGTACCATCGGCAGCCGGTCGCTATCTTCTCACGCACATCCTCATAGCGCCGCGGTGAATGAAGTGTGCCTAGGGCTCTTGAGGGCACAGGCTCAGAACGCACCAGGGGGTTCTATTCCTTCCTATTTTTATATTTATAATTTTGTTCCTATTCTGTAGTTCTAATTTGGTTTTTAATGAGTTTATTATTTTTCAGTTTAGTTAAACTGGTACTTATATTTTGTCCAATATTAAATAGGAGGTGTGATTAGTTCCCGTATTCATTCGTATATAAAATATTAAAATAAGCACGAGATTTCATATTACATTTTTATATATGTATGTGTGTATGAGTGGACTCATAGGTAGCTATTTAATTTTTCAATTACTAATTTAAAAAAAACTTTGAAACCATCTAAATTAGTCATACCTGAAAGAAAATTTTTCTAAAAGCATTAGAGAAAAAACATTCCGTGCTAAGGAATCTCAGCAAGATATTCAGTAATAATAATTTTGTAGTAATTATCTTACAGTTCAGCAAATAAGGCAATCTACTTTTAGATTGAATGGTAAACGGTCAGTTAGATAGAACTTATCATTGTTTCCTAAAAATTTATTCGAAGATAAGAATCGGTTATTTTAAGATAGCAACATTTAGACGTCCCTATTCATCAAGCGGTGTCTTGAAGTCAGGTATTGGCCAATTCTAAAAACGAGTGATTAGAAGACGTTCATATTCGATACGTTGCCTTGGAAAGCTTGAAATTGGACGATTCCAGAGAGCAGTATTTAGAAAACGATTATACTCCCACTGAGAAAAGAATTGAATTGAAGAAATCTCATTCTTCTCAAATTCATAATTTGAATAACTTAAAATAATTTCATTCGAACACCGGTTTGGTTACCCCCGTCACGGGACAATTTAGATTATGGCCTTGATGTCTCTTTCGAAACGACAACTTAACTATTTACTAATCCATAACCCTATTAAGATATACGGTGAATCTTTAAATCTAAAGTAAAATGTATAAATTAAGAATAATGAAATAAAAATAAGTTGTCTGCTAAAGTCATTCACTAATTTTTTTTGGCGAAATGATTAAATAATATTCATTCATTCTAGCATGTTGGACTTTACCGAACTCATTCTACGAGATATAATCTCCTGACTATTATGTGGCAAGTCCGTTGGTATTACGAGCAGTTATATTGGTTTTTTATGATTTTTAAATGCTTAATGGGAAGGAACACATTTGTACAATATCGAACGCAACTATGAGGCCAATGGAATTAATAAAAAACTAAGTAGTTATTTATTATCTTCTCGGCTAGCATTAACCTGTTTATGTTTAGTTAGTGAGGCAATAATAAAATATCAGGTATATATATATATATATATATATATATATATATATACATATATATATATATATATATATATGTATATATCCTGGCCAGGGCTTTTTCTCGATTATAGATATTTCCTGCTTTCTTTTACTTCACTTACTAATTAATACTTCTTGCCTATTTTCCATTGTTTTTAAATTCACCATAGATATAATTATTATGAGGTTTAATATATAATTCTTTATAAAAAAATATTGTGATATCTGCCTGTCTGCTTATTGAGTGACTTTGTTTCCAGCTTTATTATTTAGAGATATTATCCAGTCTTTTCCTTTGTTTAATATTTTATGAAAATGTTTCACTGAGCATTGTTTTTCCAATTCTTCGTCAATCATTTTATACTGTAAATCTGGTTTTCTTTTTTATTTCTGTGTCTCATATTTTTTCACATTCTCTTGCTTCGATTATATTTTTCTATTTTTTGTTGATCCGGTGTTCCTGAAACACAGCGTTACAAGAAATTAAATTTCAATGAATCTTACCGAGATATATATATATATATATATATATATATATATATATATATATATATATATATATATATATATATATGCATTTAAACCTGATACAATAATATAGTAACATATGATGTGTGAAATACCAATTAAATTAAAATTAAAACAGATCTATACAAATTTAAAATAGGCGTCATCGCAAGCTTAACAGGTAAGAAAAACTTTCGCCTGCCAGGAAGGGTATAATTAAGAGAGGGTGTTCAAATATTTACTCTATATTAATGTCATCCCTCTGTATAATCCCAGTAGTCGAGAATGGAGAATTTACATACCGTAACTCCTTTACCGCATTTGCAGGCTGATTGTCCGGATTTCTCATTATTTCAACAATCATACACGCGGTCCAACCAACTCAACATTAATTCGATATGATCATACTCCCAAATTGCTAACTCATAACGATTTTCGAACTTTTAGTACATAATCGATTGTAAAATTAAATCATTTAACTTAATTTCTTTACATTTCTTTTTTTTCTGCTTTTTCATTGTGTTTTGTATAAGAAATAACCTGATTTTATCTCATTTATTCATTAACTAGAATAAGTGATTATGGCTTACTGTACCAATTTGAAATCCGCAAATCACCAAATTTCATGATTTAGGCATGCCGTATCACTGTATTATAAGGTTGAGTAATTGGAATCCGGAATTTAATGGTAGGGTCTCTGCTTAAGAGTTCTTCTGTATCTCAAGCAGATACTCTCTTTTGATCAGCTCTTCAAGTCTTACAATTTAAGCAAGTAGTATTTTCACAGCACCAACGTTGAGGATTTTGAACTTGGAGTTTTATGATAGGATATCCCCAAAACATTGAGGAAGTTTCAATCCGGAGTTCATAATTGAAGAGTTTGAATCCGGAGTTCAATAACAAAGTCTCAAAGTCAAAGCTTAAGATTCACAATATCAATTTTAAAATAGCAGATATTTGAGTATCATGGTTTAGGTTGTATCATGGTGGTGAGTATAATGGCAGTACCTCTGCAGGAATGAGGAGTTGAAATCCGGACTTCAGTGATAGATTCTCAGTTTGAGACCCACGATACTAATTAAAAAATAGCAGATTCTTAAGTTTGACAGTTTAGGCAGGTAATAAGCTAGTAGTATTGGGATTTAAGGATCAAAAGTTGTAATTATCATAATATTGTGTTGTCGTTGGGACTGAATACGTACGCAAAGTTTCAAAACAATCGGTTAAGAAGAAGTAGTTGAATCAAATATTTTACCAAAAAGAAAAAGCTACTGCTGCTAGAGATTTTTTATATCCGTGCGCGCATCACATGTCCGTACCCCGTTTGAAGTGAAATTACTTTGTGTGTCATAAATTCTCCCTGATTTTAACTCTCTAAGATGAACAGAGAAATTATTCTCGTGAAAATATCGAACAATGTGATGTTAAATAACGTCCTTATTAATTTCTCAACACTTTTGTGAAGGCTTTTAAACACGGGAGCAAAATTCTTCTCGTGAATATCTCGAACACTGTGATATTAAAAATCATCCCTATAATTTTCTCAATACCTTTGTGAAGGCTTTTCAAAACTCTGTTTCGTAATTAAAAGTTTAGTAGTTTCGAAAATAAATGGGAGGCGGGTATATTTTTGCATATTTTTTCATATAATAACTAAACTTATGGAGAAATGTGAGTGCTACATTTTATTTGGCACCGACCCTAAAAACGTATAGCAGTTTTAGTATTTTGTAAATATGATATGTTCGGAAACGATATTGTACCGTAAAAGTTGTTATTGTTCATATTTCATTAAATAATAAGGTGCAATAAATTACAGCAATATTTGTAACATAAATAAGAGAAAAATGACCAACTTTTTTCCGCTTTCTTGACTAACGTTGGGTCACCGTTTATGATATATCAAAAAAATGTAAAAACAAATTTTGTATCCAAATGAGTTTTACATATAAGTTTATGAAATATTTGCATTTATCCTTAATATTTGCATTTAGGATTAAAATACATAATAAAATTAATTCGAAACTTTACTGCCCTAATTTGTCATTTTAATACGCATCTACACATATTTTCTATTACTAATACCAAATCCCACTCCAAATTGTAATCTAAGTTATTACTACAATAAAAGTCCATTTTACTAAGTATCACGACTAAAATAATATTCTCCTGTGAGCAAAACCTATCATAATACAGCTAACTATAAAGAAATTCAGCCTGAATGAAACCATGGGTAGTGCTAGTATCTTGTATAAAATGAACGACTTTTCACGTACATATTAAATAAAAAAATAATAAGATAACAAAACCACTTACGCGCTCATGCTATGCTTCGAAAATCACACTTCGTGTTTCGTTTCCAATAACCCTTTATCTCTCATTACGTTTAAATATTTATTAGTACTCATCAATGTAAGTAATAATCAAATATTGGTTGCAGTTAATGACAGCAGTGCATATCAACAACTCATTAAGCTATCAAATTCCTTAAAATAAATAATCATTGAGCATAATCTGATTCGCAAATTACTGCTTGTATCATTTTAATCGATAAATGTTATCTAGTGATTGAAACGTCATTATTATAGAAGATTAATTAAAAATGTCGCTTAAAATATTTAATATCAATAGTTTGGCGTTTATTTTATTTAAATCGCACATGTGTATAACATATGATTATCATTCACTCGATTCGTGTATTTATAAAATTATTATTTCATTGGAAAAAAATATATTTGCAATATCGACTTTTTTATCGCTTAAGCGTGTGAGATGTTTCGGGTGATTATCATTCAAGTAGATGTATGTATATATTTGGCGTATTTTGTAGTCAAATATTTTAATGTGTTATTCCTGTGTAATAGTTAAAGTTCAAAGATATATTCATTTACATCCCATTGATATATTATTTTGACATATAATGAAAGTCGAATTTATGTGGATATATGAAAAATCAAAATTTATAACGATTACGAAAGCAACTTATATTTTCTAAAAACGTTTAACTAACCAACTATTATGAAACGGTTTTTCAACAAGTTTTTTAAACAGTTTTATTAATCTTCATTTCACGTATGTTGTTGATTTAAAATCTTAAGACCCTTTTGAACCGACTTAAAAAAGGTGGAGGTTCTCAATTCGACTGCATTTTTTGTATGTTACCTCATATCTCTGGTAATTATTAAAAGATTTGGATGATTTTTTTATTTTAGTCGGAGGGGTGTACCTTCAGTTGGGCGCTGTAAAAATTTAGTTAAAATCTTACTGTGGAAATTAAAGATACATCATTGAGTTCTGCAACATTAAACGGCACAGAATAATATTGGACTAAACAAAATCTAATAAGAAACGAGTAAGGGTGTTATATATTTGTACCTAATAAAATTAGGTTACGATGATGAAGCTAAAAGGTGGTAAAAGGAACTTTTCAATGACGAGGAATAACCACATAAAATTTGAACTCCTTTGTCTTGTCTTGACGTAAGCAAAAAAGTAACAAAATAAATAGGTAAGTATATAAGTTATAGTACATAGTTGCTTCATGCTTATGTATACATATGCATAAGTATGAAACAACTAAGATATTCATAGCTAAGTAAGTAAGTACAAGTATAAACAAAAAGAAGAAACAAATAAATATTATTAAAAAATTAAAATATAATTAATTACATAGAGGTATATAAAGATTTGAAGCCCTGATAGCGGTGAAGCCAAAGAAGGAATGTGAAGTGAAATATGTCCGAATGTATGTGTAAATGTGTGTATATATGTGTGTAGCTACATGCATATATACACACAATCTGAATATATATATTTTCATTAAATGCCGCAAACGTTTATTCCGATTTCAAAACAAGATATTATCGAAATAATAGAAAGATGATGTAAATAATTGAAATCTGAAAAAAAGTAGTGGAATCAATTAAAATGGACGTTTTTTTTCGAGTATCGACATTCTACATCGAAATTCTTTTTCTTTTTAATTTGAAAATTATTTTCACTAGAGAATATTGATATAATATGAATATTAATAGTTTATTTTCTAATGAGAACGAAATTAAGATGACTTTGAAATATCAGTTATGAACATTTATATTTCGATACATATAGTATATAAAGTACAATAAAAGAGGAAAATTATATCACGAACAATAGCATTTTTCAAGTTGTTTACAAAATATACGTGACGATTGTAAAAATATTGATCTATTTTTATTAATATTATTTTGGTTACGTAAAAGTCTTAAACGTATGAACTGGTTTTGCATTTGGCCACTTTTTTAAAACGCCTTTGCAGAAACTTTTTACTATTTCGCGGAAATGCATAATGACAATAGCTTTAGGAATCCAAACTATGGTCTTCTTTTTCATGTTCAGTCTCACTCAATTGAAATTTTTTAAACAACATTTCGGTATGCCTACGTGATAAAAAAATAACATAGGTAAAAAATATTTATACATTTAGAAAGGAGCAAATATATTTTTCTTACACAAAAAATCCTTTCAAAATGTTTGCTAAAACCGAATACGAAATAGCTTATAAAAGAATATAAAAATATTTCTCTTTTAAGCCATTTCGTATTCACTATCTTAATGAAGTTTGTGCTTAAATTAATGAATAACGCAAATAATTTAATCAAACATTATTTGCTTTGTCTCGTTTTTACATATTAATAAAGGTAACTAAATAGAATGAAATCACACATTTTGCTAGCTTAAATAATCAAATAAAAACCTTAAATTTTTGTAAATTTTGGCAGCCATATTACGTCGATCACATAATATGTGTGTTTGCTGTTATAATCAGTATTACATATCTATTACGTAAATGTTAAAACTGGTATTTACCAAGATAATACAAACTGTTTCGTTATCAAATCTTCTGAAAGTGGCGACTTATGCATGTGACGTCGGTTTGTTTATATTTTATTAGTATAAGGAAATTAGTAATTGAGCAAGTTTTACAAAAGATAACGAACGCATATTTTTAAATTAAACGTCCTAATAATGAAATATGACAATTATGTCAACAGTGTGGGATATATTTTGTTTGTATTAAAAAAGTGTTTGTAAGCAAATTATCGAAATTAATAAAATATAAATGTACGAAGTTACTAAATTGTTAATTGAAAGGATGAGCTTGTCAAAGTCGTATATATCTTCACACGTTGCCGTTTGGTTTAGTTCTGTCGAAATATTCGACTGTCTAGGTATATAGGATCTAATCCGTTTAATATTTATTAGCAGGTTATTTAATCATTCAAAGTTTAAGAGGTTAATATGATATTTTGAAGCGAATTTTTGAATGGAAGAGTTTTTCAGAATGGAAAAACATTTTGAAAATCTTTTGTTTGTTGAATGCGTTCGATATTTACGAGCATTTTCATTTCATATATATTTTGTTGAGTTTGAAAGGATATAAGAGATAAACAATATTTTTAATAGCGGCTTGCTTTCCAAATAATTCGTTTTTATTTATCCGTTTGTTGCTGCTTATCGTTGTTTGTTGGCTAATAGCTTCCAAACCGCTAGCTGTAGGTTTATGTCTGGGTTTTATTAAACTACAAATAATGTTTAACTGAAACGAAAGCAAAAATCGACTAATGATGTTGGCTTTTTTGTATAAATACATAAAAAACTAAAAGGTATTTTCACGCCAGATTTTAGAAAAAAGTACTGATAAACGTTCCGAGCGAAAATTTATCTTTATTTCGAAAACCATATTTTTGAAATATTATGAAACGTAGAGACATACTATTTTTTTGTTTCTTTCACTTTCATGCTTTAATTATTTAACGGATCTCAATGATTTTTTTGTAACTTTTTAGCCTGATTCATGGGGATTAACGTTAAGGATTTTTAAGAGAATAAGACCAATTTTTTGAGAATTTGAGAAAATTGACCTCATCATTATTTATATTTATAGTATAAGTGGAAAATTTCGTATGTTACAAAAAATCGTTTAGATTTTAAACATATTTTTCCCTTAACCACACTACCAAAGCTCTGGGGGGTCAAAGATAATAAAAATATAAAACCTAACATTTAGTTATAACGAAGAATTAATATTTTTAATTAACTTGTTCGATTATATTTTTTTAATATAATGATAATTTTATGATGATTAATTAATTAAAATCAATTAAAAAATATTGATGCGAGGCTATGACGGAGTCATGTACGGTACACGTCCATGAATGAAATTGGTTACAAGTTTCATAGCGAGTGTTAGGACATCAAAATTGTCATTTCCATAAATTCGATAGTAAATCACATTTATGCATGAAAAGCGCGATAAATATTATCTTCTGGTAAAATGATAAACTATCTACTTTATCTAAAAAGATACCATTACGCTCCATTATTCACGGCTTAAATTGTGCGATTTGATTAACAAATGGACTAGTAATGTTATAACTCTATGTTCGTAA
The DNA here is from genome assembly GCA_039881145.1 of Druceiella hillmani. Lineage (NCBI taxonomy): Eukaryota > Metazoa > Arthropoda > Insecta > Lepidoptera > Hepialidae > Druceiella > Druceiella hillmani. The sequence goes on along the minus strand of JAYKKI010000021.1, from coordinate 16,578,200 downwards.
ATAGATGAATTAAAAAAAAACAACTCGTTTTTTGCTAGGCTGCAATATTAAATATAATACTACAGCATGTCTTTCTTACAAATTTAGTTTTCCCTTTAAATGTCAATAATACTCGTTTAGTATTGTTTATTGGTACCTAGGAAATAAATATAAAATAATTTTCTTTCTTCACCTGTATTTTTATTAGGAGATTATATTTTTCTGTAACATAATTTTTATTGTATTTGCCACTAAATGCTCATACTCATGACTTTACAATATTAATTTTGAGGCATTAGTCAATGAAGCGGAAATGAATTGTGTAGAATAAAGAACAAAATAAATAAAGGGATGTCGAATATTAAATATATTTGACGTTAATTTGGTACAGATTCATTGTTCACAATTAAATGAAACTACGTGATGCAGTATTATTTCTACTTTATTTAAGTTCTTTATCACAACCTAGGTTTCGTTGTATTACAACATCTTCAGGTGGGCTCTTAGCAAAGATTAAATCTTAGGAATATCTTAATATCATCACCCAAACCTAATATCTTCTAGACTTAATATAATTAGACAACATTGACACTACAGTGCTCTTCAAATTGTTTATTATGTAAAAATTTCGAAATAAATAAAGAAATATAATATAAAAATATATGAATAAATAAATAAATCCGGAGATATATAGAATTGATGGTATAACCTTGTTCTAACTTTCAGATACCCTTGCTTTTGTATAAATATATTACCGAGAATAACTTCCATTTAATTTTATTATAAATACCGGAACATTTGCAATGTACAACCCAAATTAAAATTACAAAAGTAAATTAAAATTAAGTAAATCAGTTGCACATAAATAGTTGTGGAATGAAGATTAAGTAAACCAAGGAAAGATTAAGTAATTTTCATTGTACAACTACTCATTTGCAATTGATGTCTTTACAGAGAGTTTTGCTCATTATTTATTAATCGGTCAACCCAATACATTTTCTCCTCTATAATTAAAAACGAAAATGAATTAATTCGTTAAGGAGTAGCAAAGAGTAGCACCAGAACTAGGTTTGATCTCATTTATAAAGCTAATATTGAAGGAAATGGGTCCTAGTTACTGCAAAAAACGTACAAGAAACCCAATTTAGCCTAGAAAGAAGGAATCGATGCTTTGCATTCTTTATGAAGAGGACAGATTAAAATATTTAAATGAATGCGAGAGCAATGTCAGAAATTGTATTTTAAATCCAAGGCTGACAGGTCCAAGTAAACAAAAAGCGAGCGAGGTAACCTGAGGAGCTCAGTCGGCCTTGATGAAATTATTTATTTTCCTCCGATGCGCCGGGGCGACAGACGTCACGGGCGACAGTTAATAAAAATGAACGGGAGGGAAGGCAAACATCTTTTCGTAAATAAGAAAAAAATTATACGCAAATAGCATTTCAGAGGTGTGTTAACACATACGTAACTTTGCACCGTCTTTGTCTTACTGTAGTATTCGTTATGGTGATTCGGTACGGTAGTATTCGTTATGGTTACGGTATGGTAGTATTCGTTCTGAATAGAGAAAGCGAATTAGTGAGTGGCGGCAAGTGTAACCATAAGCAATAGAGGTAAGAAATAAGTGGAAGTGTGGAATAACTTTTTCACAATATAGACGGGTATATTTTTATATTTATCACATCAATATATTTTAGGCATTTACGAAGCTTCTTTGGACATTTTATGGTACTCAGCAAATTATTAATAGATTGTTTTATGAAAATAAATAGAAATAGTCATGTATTTACCAAATACCAAATATTGTGTAAATAAATTTATGTAAACATTTTGATAATAATGTATTTTTCTTATCACCTATTTTTTCTTTTTGTCGGTTAAATGTATATATATATATATATATATATATATATATATTTATATATATATATATATATATTTATGTATATATATATATATATATATATATGTATATATATACAATAATGAAATAAAATCTGCAATACATGGCTTATATTATGAAATAAAACAAGAAATGCAGACAAGATAGTGTTTCCATAATAAGGGCCATTTACATAAAACTTATTTGGTTTTTATTTTGATACATTTTCATTTTATCATGAACTAGGAACAGTGGATTTATTTTTATTTCAGTAGTAGTCACGTTTATATTATAAAGATTTTTTTTTAATTTGGTCAGTTGTTTGATTTTCTGACAAGCGATGTCTAAAATGTAGATTCAGTTCAACAGAATCGACCTGTATTTTTTATCTACTTGTTTCAGGAAGTGCTGCCTCAAAGTATTTGAAAAATACATTATAGCACGGATCTGGCTAAATTGACTATAAATCTTGTGATGAATATTCTAAATCCATAAATCTGATGTACGTTTGTTATGAAATTAAAACGAAATGGGTTATGAAAAAAAGATTTGGATGACATTGGATGGCGAAATTTGCTACAGAGGGGAATTATTTTTGGTTTTAGAATATATATCGCGTTTCGTTCCAAAATTAAATGTAGAAATTTTACAAGTTTTGTTATAATAAATAAAGTGATGCACTATAATTTAGTCAGTATTCGTAAACAAAAAACTATACGAACTGTCCTTGCATCTTTTAATGTAAACTATATTTACGAGAATGCGTGAAGCGAAGTCTTAAATTTGAGTAGCGTAGGGATGATGGATATGTATATGTGGATATGTATATATGGAGATTATTTCCATAGAACTCAACCAAATGTAATCAAATTTAGACACTTTTTACAATTGTTTAAATGAGAGATATTAAAGAATACTTTATGTATGAATATATAGCATTTTTCAAAATTTTGAGTATTATTATATTCCATATATTAGCGAAACATTTTTAAAACTTATTCTGCAAGTAAATTTATTTCTGTTCTTTATATACGAGTTTATTGTACTAATATAACAAATTTCTTTTAATTACATGAAAATAATTAATACTTGGTTTGCTTTTAAAAAGTTCGTCATGCTTTCGCTTTATCTGACGTTCCATTACTACATCTTAATTACTGTTAAAAATTGCGTACGAAGTCTCCCTGCAATGTAGCTGTTTACTGATAACACATGGATATGGTTTTATCTTACTTTATATCTCTTATCAGTCTTTCATACATTTTAACAAGCAATTTCTAACTTTGGCCAAATTTTTAACTAACTGCAACTCTCAAACTGCTGTTTACGAAACTTAGCGGTATATTTTCATAAACGGTAGTTTGAGAAATATATTGGCCTATATGCCATCCGTGTGGCGTTCAGATTCAACAGCTCAGAAGTTTCGTGCCTAGATAGCACGCACCCTCTGTGGGTTACAACTTGTAATGTTAATGCCCATACAACTTGTTCCACGGGTGTTTCCGATTGAAAAATGAATTCGTTTGTATTCTGAAGACATGCATTATTGAGATAGTTTGCCCTTATTGATAAACTACATGGTTCTCACAGCTATTTAAAAGTTATGTAATTCTAGAACATTTCTCGAAAGTTTCTAAGCTGGTAGAAAAATCCTGGTTTAATTCTGACTATGTCATTTTGGTGACAGGAAAAGATGCCTTACGTGACTGTTGACATCGCTTTGCATTTAGAAATAATCCTGGAAATACATGAAGTTTCGAAAAGCAGAACTTGGAGCATAGTACATAATCCAAATGATAAATGACGACCATCGGAAGACGCAGAATGAGACGCTCCCCCCCTCCTTCATTATGGACAGGTGACCTGGTAAATGTAGCTGGATGTCATTGAGTGTAAGCGACATGGTTTGTGATAGATTTTCAATGAACAGTCGGCTATAACAATATTACTTCCAAATGTATTTTAATTTTTTTTGACAATAGTTAAAAAATTATGTTTTTGCCCGATTCTAAGTATTAATTAGGTTTTCTTTAATCTAATATTATGTTTTACTTTTTGTAATAAAAGAAAAATAATATTGAATATATTTGGCGTTAATTTTGTAGAAATTCATTATTCACAAATAAATGAAACTACGTGATGTCCAAAGAAAGTAGAAATAATACTACATCACGTAGTTTAATTTAATTGTGAGAAAAATAATATATAATTTTCACCATTTTCTGTTTCTTTTACATATTAAGTTAAATACGAAGAGCTTAAAAATATTGCAAAAGCATTTATATATGGGTATAAACATAAAGATTATGATCCGAGCTTGAACATATAATGATACAAAATTAAAATTAGATATATCAATTGAATAAATTGATCCTAATAAACGTCATAATCTATTAACTAACTAATGGTCTATCTAAATGACGATGATCCTTCTAAAATGATAGAGTAACTATTCGTTATATGAGTGAGACATAGAATTATGTAACTATTTCACTAATTCATTTGTGATATTCTAATAAAAGCTGGCTTAATGGCGATTATTTTGAAGAAAAAATGTTTCTCTTCTAATTTTATTTTTAGTCTTTTTATTGATAATTAGGTTATTGTCGTTGAATGTAATTTGAGTTAGTTGATATTTTTAGTAATATTTATTAATTTATCTACTTTAATTGCTACGAGAGCGATCTCTTACAGCCAACCATAACACCCGTCCAGCCCCACTCGACCAACGGCCGGGAATCGAACCAGGGTCTCCACGGTGCGCCGCGTCGTCACAGGCCGTATGTCCTGTAATCAACCCAACACACCACGGCGACGACAGTGGTGTCACATATCATTGCGTGAAAATCAGGCTATGTCAATTCCCCGGGGCTCCGTACGCATTTCCGTGAATATATTTTGACAGCTGCGACATTACTCTCGTCTTATTACCTTTATATCCACCTTTGTGTGCGGAGATTAAGTTTATAAGATCCCTCAAGTCGACGTTGATTTGGATTAACGCCAGGCTAGAGTCTACAAATTCGAGTACGACTAACAGAGCTTGTTTCTCTAATGCTTTTTTATTTCATTTTTCTTTCTAAATAATTTTATATAACAGTTGTTCTTTTCATAAAAGTTTCCAAATATTTCGACTACAAAAGACGTCATTTAGATTATTGCATAATCAGTCGAGAGGGAAATGATGTAATTTTTACCGCTTGTTCAATTATTCGAACAATTAATTCAATTTAATTTATGTTAATTTTAACCAATTAGACTGCGTGTGGGAAATTTTCGTAATCGCCTTTTTTAACACAACACACACTGTTGCATAAACTAAATTCAGATATTTGAAATGTTTTTGTATTTGAAATTCAGACATTTGAAATGTTTTTCCGCATCCTGTCCATCCTTTTCCTTTCTGCATCCTGTATCATTCCTTATTCGTTTCATTTAATTTGTGTTGTCACTTTACATGTTTTAACATTTTTTTCATTTCTGTATAAAGTTTCCAATTCCAATTTTCGTGTAATTTACTTTTTTATTGAAAGTAATGCATGGGATACTTTCGGTGAAAATATCTCATGTCTAGTATTTTCTGGGGGAAATGGTTATCTGTCGATTTAAAGATTCAGTAATCCTTATAAAACACCTCGTTACATAGTGAAGATTTTACTTTCACGGGATAGGGCAGGAAGTTTGCCTGTTAGTTACCATTAGGAAACACATAATAAAATCAAGTGTTCCATGTCCAACTTCAAGCGTCCCATTCTCTTTCAATTTTCATTCAAGTATCCAACATAAATTTATTAACGAGTCAGATCCGAACTAGCATCGTGGGCACCTGTATCTTCATTATACTTTAAGCCATAGTGGTTTTAAAGAAAGTAGCTAAGTACCCATAATAATGTTAAATGAAACTTTATCTTAAATATGTTATAAAAAATACAACATAATAAAATGTATATTAATACTTTTATCAGTTTTGGCTCGCGGCTTTACTCGCGTGGAACAGGAAATGCGGATGTAATTTCAAAATTATGTTATCATGAAAATATTGGATTGTAGTTTGGAAATGGTTGTTTATAGATATGCATAGAATCAAAAAGAAATGGGTTGAAATAAGAAGCCGTATCCTTTAGAAGTTAGATGTAAGCTGGCATATTGCTATGCTAATCACTTATAGGCAAGAAATTTCTTTTTTATAATAAAAATTAAACTTAATATTGGGGTAACATTCCGGGGTAAAAATCCTATGTTTATTTCAACGATGAAGCTTATATATTGGTAATATTACCAGATTATCGGTTGAGAGTTGACGGGTGAAAATGAGACAAATAAAGAAACTAGCTTTCGTATTTATAATGTTAGTTAGGATGGTGCAATGAGGAATATGATTGAACATTTGATTTGTGGATAGATGTTGGCTCCTTGCTTAGATTTTTTTCTCTAATTATACTTTATTTTCTGCATAATGTAACTTCATTTTAGCCCCTTTTGAAACGGGTGAAAATCATTTATACGTTTATTATTTTTTTAACCAAAATTTTTTAATATTCTTCATTTTATTAAGCTAATACTTGTGCAATTTTGTACCGTTTCTATTCGTGATTCTGATAAATGTTCAGAATCCTTTTTGCACAAATAAAGTATAATGAAAATAGAAAATGGATACAGACTAAAATGATAAAACGTGTTCAAATTATCGGGATGTGATTCTTTCCTCCATGGTTCAATTTCATATCTGGATACTGTCATGAAAAAACCAACAAATGTCTATTGAAAAATAAGTTTTTCATGACTTGGTGGTCTGTTAATACACATAATAAAACTATTTGCTGGTTGAATAATATTTCTCAAAGCTATGTAGGTATTTTTCCCTCCACACTAATTGGCTCAAATATTAATGTATCATACGAATCCCACGAGATATAGTTCACAGTTGCCTTAATTTTTTTTGAATATATATAATGTGTTTCTAATTCTTATCCTTGGATAATATGGTAAACAGTAAAACTATAGCATTGAGTTGCTCTGAAAAGAGATTTATTACATAAACAAATGTTTACACTTTTACAAAACAATTTATAACGTTAATTAATTAATCACAAACTCACCTGGAAAGAGAAACAACATTTAAAGCTATTGCTTCACTAGTTCGTATCAATTAAGTATTAAAATATTATACTATATCATATTATAATTCATTGATCGTTTCTAAGAACATAACCTATTTTTCTATCGTGGCGTGGCGACATGTCCAAGTGACAGCTAGCACAGATCATATGCACTTCATGCTGAATGAAGTGTCACTCACTTCGTTTACATCTCCCCCCCCCCCTCCATAGGTAATTATCAAAATTTTAACGTATTACTACCACTGGAACGAGTTTTGTTATGTGGAAAAGGTTTGACTGTACCTTTTTGTGTCCCGTGTTTACTTTGTAAATTGAATTAGATATTTTCTCTATAATTTGATATGGACCAATTTTCAATTCATCTAGTTTTTTTTCGGTTTAACCGATTTCCGTTTTCAACATATACTAAATCTCCGACTTCAAATTCATAATTTTTTATCAAATCTTTTTTTATTGTAATTATGTGATTTTATACTATTTTCTAAGGCAATCTTCCGGTCTCGTATTAAATGTTGATTCTGTAATTTATTTTGTTTCAGTTCGTTTGGTAGAATGTCCACACTTTTTCCCTGCAGTAAATATTTTGGGGAGAACCCTGTCACATTATGTCCGGTTTCGTTATATTTGTTTGTGCATTCGTGAGCAATGGTAATCCAAGCGATCTTATCTCTTTTTTCATTAATTTTACAAAGAATTTTATTAACCAATGTTTGGTTTAATCTTTCGTTCAATCCATTAGAAAATGGTGCATTTACTGCAGTGAACACTATATGTATACCTTCCTTTTCTAAAAAATACTTAAATTCTTTTGAATTTATACCCGGATATTGGTCTGACAGAATCAAATCTATTTTATAATCTTGTGTTACTCTTTGGACTAGTTTTATAAAGTCGTTTGCATTCTGAGTTTTGGATGTCAAAATGTAGGCGTAACGAGTGAAGTGATCTACTAGAAGATGTAAATTCGTTTTTGTTGAACGTGCACCACCAAATCCACCTATGGTATCTATAGACACTATTTCGAACGGATGTGTGGCTGGTCTTAAGTGAGACATTAGTCCAAACTTGTATGCTCCTCTTGATTTATTTTTTATACAAACGTCACAGTTTTCGCATATTTTTTTTATGTTGTCTAATAAATGTTTAGCTTGATAAAAGGGTTTTATTTTTTTTTCTACTTGTTGTTTTCCTATGTGGCAATAGTAGTGATGAACTTGTTTTATAATATGTTTACTAAAGTCTTCAGGTAGTATAATCTTTTCATGTTTTCCAATCTTTTTATAATATATATTATTTTTATAAATAAGTTTATTTATATTCTCTTTTATATCTTCGTTTTTATTTTGATCTTGTTGTATATCTTCTATTTTGATAAAATTAACTACTTTTAAACTACTTTCTTCATTTCCATCTGATTCTAACACTGGGTTTCTGCTTAAGGTATCTGCCTCTATATTATATTTTCCCGGAGAATATATTATTTTAAAATTGAATTGCGACAAATAAAACGTAAGATCTTCCAGTTCTTCATCCGTTCTGGCTTTTATATTCATTTTTTCTAAGGGTTTGTGATCTGAAAAAACCGTGAATGTGTTTCCTATAAGCCAATGTTGCCAGTATTTAACCGCCTCTTTTATAGCCAGACACTCAAGATATATAGCTTTTCTCTGTTTTTGGGAATTGTTTAATTTTTTGGAAAAATATGCGCAAGGTTTTTCATCACCATTGGGTTGAATTTGTTTTAAGATTGCAGCTATGCCTTGTATGCTAGCATCTGTATAAATATTGATTGGTAAGTCTGTATCAAAGATTGCTAGGATTGGTTTTGAGCAAAGTAGTTTTTTTATAGTATCAAATGATTCTTGACATTTATCGGACCAGACAAATTTTTCTCCTTTTCTTAATAAATTATGTAATGGATCCAGCGTTATTGACATATTTGGTACATATTTTCCATAGAAATTTATTTTTCCCAAAAATTGACGAACGTTTTTTTGTGTTTTAGGAATCGGAAATTCTTTTATGGCAATTAAATTATCCTTTAGCGGAGTTACCGTGTTGTTTTTTATTATATGCCCTAGATATTTTACCGAGTCCTGTGCAAAGTTACATTTCGTGAATTTTAATTTAAACCCTTCTTTTAAGATTGCTTCCAATAAGAAACATAAGTGTTCTATATGTTTCTCAAACGTTTCTGAAAATACTAAAATATCATCTATGTAATTAACAGTAAAATCTGACAATTTATGCTTTCTTATAATACTACTCAGGATTCTCTGAAAAATGGCGGGCGAAGTTTTTAAGCCAAAAGGTAAACATGTCCACTGATAGTGTGCATTCTGGGTAACAAATGCAGTTTTTTTTCTATCTTCAATCTTAAGAGGTATGGACCAAAACGCCGAGTTCACATCAAGTGTTGAAAAAAAATTTACATTTCCTCGTTTTTATCATTAAATCTTCGATTAGAGGAAACGGTTACGATTGGGGAACTACAATCTTATTCAATTCTCGAAAATCTATGCAAAGCCTTGATCTTCTTCCTTCTTCTTTTTTAAATGCTAGTGTTACCCGAGCCGCAAAAGGGCTATATGATTCCTCAATTAAATTATTTTCTAGTAGTTTTGATATTTGATGTTCAATTTCTTTCATGTCCTCAATAGAGCACCTATATGGTCTCTTACTGCAGTACTTATCTATCAACAGATCAATATGTGCTTCGTAACCTTTTACTGTACCTATATCATATTTATCTTTAGCGAAAATTGAATTATATTTGCATATCAATTGATCAATATCAGATCTTTTTTTATGATCTAAATGATTTATCGTAATATCAAAATCATTGACCCTTATATTTTCATTAAAGTTTATTTCATATTCGTGAATAATAACTTGTTTTTCATTTTTATTTATCCCTATGTCACTACCTGTACTGCCAGGAATTTGTTTTGTGATTATAGGTTGTTTTTCTTTGTTTTTTATGTATTTTGTCTTATTGTTATTGTTGTGGATATTTTGCATGATTTCTAAATTCTCATTTTGAGTTAATTTAAATTTTTGTATATAATCTAATCCAACTAGAAAATTATAGTCGAAGTTTTCTTCATCTATAACAAAAATATCAACATGTTTTTCAATTTCAAAAATTTTTAGTTTTAAAGTTACCATTCCTATTGATTTTTTTACGCCATTAATTGTTTTCAAACCTGCTTTTTTATAATAAGTTAGTATTTTTTTTAAAGATAATAACCTTGAATTTATTAAGGACACATTGGATCCTGAACATAGATTCCTGATGTTTCTGAAATGTCATTTATTAGGAATTTAATTTTAATTAATGGCTGCACTACCAGTTTTTTTGGTTAATTTCATTTAGTTGTCTCTAATTCTGAATTGTTTACACTCCTTATCTGATCGTTTTTTGTTCTATCATTATTTTTTATCTTAAACCAACATTGTGATTCGGGATGGTAACGTGTACCTTTATTTTCTTTTTCACAAATTTTACACGGACTAACCATGGGCCTTACATTTTTATCTTTAATTTTACTTTCGGAAGCTATTATCTTTTTATCAAATGTTTTTTTATTTACCATGTGCTCTAAACTTCTTATATTATTAAATAAATCTTGAGTTTCCTTTAAACTATTTCTATCAATTTTATCCGCAAAGAAATTCGGTAATCCGGTGGCGATTAGATCAATTAGAGTATGTTTATCTATGGACTTATTTATTTCTAATAGCAGTTTCTCTTTCTTTAATGCATACTCCAGTAATGAGCCCTGTCTATATTTAAATAACATTGCATACCTGATCGGTGACCAACTCTTATCTGCATATGTCTCACTAAAGTTTTGTTTCCACATAGCCCATTCTGAATTTATTGTGTATTTAATCAGCATAGAACTATACCAGTCTTTACAGGAATCTTCTAAAAATAACCCAAAAATTTCAATTTTTTTGATATCCTCCTCTATGCCTAAACGTGCACATTCCGCTTCAAAGATTGTCATCCACTGGGACACATTGGTAATCTTACTACTAAATTTTTGTATAACATATTTTTCTGCCATTTTTCCCACATTAAAAGGTTTTGATGATTCATTCTTCATTTCAGCGAAGCTTTCCATGATTTTTATTAGATATTCTTCAGAGATTCCTGCTGTAGAAGTTTTCGGTGTTTCTTTTTTCTCTAAAAGGTATCCCATGAACTGTTTATTTCCATCTTCATCACAATAAACCGCCTTTGTTTCTGGGCTCATGGATATCCATACCTGTCGCTTGTCATGCCGTTTTTGTAAAGTAGCTTTGATTTTTTGAAAGATTTGTGTTTTTATTATTGCATCGTGTAGTTTTACCGGTTGTAATTTATCCGGGAACACAAAGGTATTGCCGTCTAAATCGGTAATTGTTGTTTTACAAATAATATTTGTCTTCACATCTTCACTGGCCTTGACTACGAATTCGAACTGTAATTTGTCCATTATTCTTGGGAATTAGCTGTAGAAATGTTGTTTTATAATGTGTTTCTAATTCTTATCCTTGGATAATATGGTGAACAGTAAAACTATAGCATTGAGTTGCTCTGAAAAGAGATTTATTACATAAACAAATGTTTACACTTTTACAAAACAATTTATAACGTTAATTAATTAATCACAAACTCACCTGAAAAGAGAAACAACATTTAAAGCTATTGCTTCACTAGTTCGTATCAATTAAGTATTAAAATATTATACTATATCATATTATAATTCATTGATCGTTTCTAAGAACATAACCTATTTTTCTATCGTGGCGTGGCGACATGTCCAAGTGACAGCTAGCACAGATCATATGCAAACTTCATGCTGAATGAAGTGTCACTCACTTCGTTTACATATATTTAATTGTATATTAATAAAAATAAAAAGAATGAAAAGAGAATAAATTTTGAACGACTGATTTTTAAATGAATACTTTTTGAACATATCAAGGATTGAAAATTGAAAACATCAAGGTGTACTATTGTAATCACAAAATTAATTGTATTAAGGTAGTTGTTGCGTGATGGTAAGATCTAAAATTTATTACATAATGTTTTATTGAGAACTTTTTTTCAAAACATTAATATAAATCAATTTACATCGACTTAGTTTTATAGACAAATCGCTCGACGCGGTTTTAAAATAAAATAAAGTGTGGTGAAATTATTATTTTTCGGGTAATGTTATTTGTACAATTTTTGAGAGCGGTCTTTACTAAAATTAAACTGTATATATATATATATATATATATACATATATGTATATATATATATATATATATATATATATATATATCACGTTTTGAGAAATTATATATATATATATATATATATATATATATATATATATATATATCACATACTTCGTGCTTATCTACTACCTTGTTTTTACGGATACTCCACTAGATTATAAAGCAGTATATGCGCAGTTTTGTTGAAACTAAGAAAAACAACATACAAATGTTCCAAGAGGTACGAATTCATAAACTATGTTAGCTAATTACAAAATTTACATCGATTCAGTTAATATAAATGGATGTTGCATTATGTCCAAGGACGCGGTGAGATAATAATATGAATATATATATATATATATATATATATATATATATATATATATATATATATATATATATACATATTTCTAGTTTATTTTTTATAAGCGTCTCAACATAATACAAATGTAATATTAAAATTATTAAAAACACTTAATCCATACCATATCCTAGAATAGTGTCTTGAATCTAAGTGTATTGCTCGATGATAATGTACATCGATGCGTAAAAATTTATGGGACTTATTATATTCGATAAGTACAGAAATATCTTCATAATTTTTTAATAAAAGCGTATATAATAGTTTGCATTAATAAGGGCGTATGTGAGCTATAATCTAATCATTAGTAAATAAAAAATGATTTTTTTTACAGATTACATAGCATTGAATTATATTAGTTGGATATATACGGTTATAACTCCAAATACATTTTGTCTAGATTAAATCACGTATATATATCAAAAATATTGGTTCTTAATACATGGTTACTTTTAGTAATTTTTTTTTGACAAAGTCAAAATAATAATTGCTCTTTTGTAGAGTATAAAATTCTTTACAATTTTTTTAACGAAATATTTTTTAAAACCTATATAATTATAGATTATATAGTTGTAGTTTTTATCTTCTATAAAATTTTTTTCCGGATACCTAAGTATTTATCGGGCATAACAATATGTCATTGAATTTTGGCAGCGTTTTAAATTTTCTATAATTTTCCTGGTACTTTTTTTTGTAAGATCAATATTTTTTGAGACATAGAGTTACGATAAATATTTTTTTTTCTATAAAATATTGGATCAACTATTAATAACCAATTTTGTAATACATATAATTGTCTATAAATTTAATTGAATACTGTTTATCGAATCATTATTTTGTGAATTCTTCAAAAATTTGAGTTAAAACTAGTTAAAGGTCAGACAAATGTTCTTTTCCATAATATTTATTCCGATTCTACGTCGCATATGAAACATTTTTTTATCAATTTTGAAGATAATTTTATTAGGCATGACTTATTAGACTACCTCAACTTGATAAATACTTAGGAGGTAAAATTTAACAAAATCGGATTAGACTAATCATGCCACAGAATTTTGCAATTTTACAATTTTGTAGCGAGGTGATGTAGAGCAGCTTTACGATTAAACTAAACAATAAAAAGTGTAATGAATGAAGGAACCTTCCGGAACTATCACTTTCTTCATTTTTTTTTCTGATGAAACTTATTAGGTTTTTGCATGCGAAGTAATTGTAATAAACGTATATATACTTAAATCATTCAAAGCAATATATGTTTACTTACACAAACTCTTAAAGTTGAGTAGACGATTGCCATGCGTAAAAAGTATGATTAATAAACGAGATACTGAATGATAACATGCCTTATCTTTACTAGATTTTTATGCAGACATTACAAATATTGAATCTAGTAGCATCTTGCAGATGCTTGCGTAAAGATAATGAATATTTGCTTTGAGAAGGTTTGGATATAATTGTAACGAGACATAGTGACAATTGTAAACAAATTACTAATGATTATAATTCTGTCATAACCTCTACTGCACGTAAGGTGAAGTAAATGAAGTATTTGTAATTAGACGTTAACAGCAAATAAAGAATTATTTGACAATCTTAGCTTCAGTTTAATAACGTCATTTTATAAGCAAGTGTCTGTAGAATTTTTTCTAAAAATTTGTATATTGTTTAAATACGTCAAATGCATTTTGGCTTGTGTAAAGATTAAACTTTTTTGTACATATTTCTTTACATGGCTGAGGTCCATTTGTTGGAGCTGAAAATAAAACTTATTGTATTTTATTTTTCAATTTTTGAATTTAATTAAAAATAAAAAATTATCGGAGGTACGTTTGTAACTAATTTATTTTTAGAAACTCATGCGTATCGTGTCTCTTCAAAATTCATCATGTCATGTATTACTAGAAACACATTTATAGCTTTTTTTAGTTACATCTAAAACGAGCACCTAATTATCGATGCAATTTCTTTCATCACTTTATTTTTGACATAATTAGAGAATTAATAAATTAATCGATTTAAAATGATTCAAGTTGTATGTGTCAATATTAAAAGAAATTAATTGATCGAGCTGAAATTTAAAATGATTTAAATTATATAAATGATATTTAAAAAAGTGTAAAAATTGAGAAAGAAATTACATTTATTTTTTCTTGGGTAATTTAATTTGGAAGAAATATTATTAATATTTAAAAAAAGTTTAGTAATAGTGTGCGACTTGTGATGCTTAATGTTGAAAAATATATGTACTTTAGGCTGCAGAAAATTTATTGTAACCAAGTAGATTTGAGATAATTATTTCATGCTGAACTAGGGGTACGTGCAAGGAAATAAGAAAAATATAATCACTAATAATCACCAAAACATTATTTAATTAATCGAGTTGCTAACATATTTAATAAATTGCTCTTAGTTACGTAGCTTTTTTTTTAGAAAATATCCACCTGCCTGTCTATAGGCTACATTCGTGAATACATAATTATTACTGTTGACTTCATTCCAGGTGCCTCCGTAGCGAAATAACAAAAAAGCTAAAAAATCAGGGCAATACTTTATTCCTAAGTGACAAGTAAAAATATAATATGTAAGTCCGATAACAACTGTCGACGGGAAATTATTTTTGAAATTCATAAAATAAGTGATTTAAAGCATCAATAACTCTGAAGTGTAGCAAATATTGAAACTTCTATTTTCTGTAGTCGCTTTATATCTACGTCGTTGAAGATATTGCCATTTCAGCGATGCTCGAAAGTACTTACGCTTCATTTTCAAGAAGTCCTCGTAACTCAATATCGGAATTCGACGCAGATGAGAGGAGTAGTATAATATTCTTAAAAAAATCTTGAGTATTGTGGAATTGCTTAACTTCCAGTAAGTTAAGTAATTCCACAATCGTTAGGATTCTAAATGAAACGAGTTTTTATCAAATTTGTATGTCTTTTGTTAAATCGCTATTTGCTAATTAATTTAAAATATTTACGCATAATTAAATACGTGTATTATTGTTTACATGATTATGCAAAAAGGAGTCTATTTTATTTAGGATTCATGTATTTATGTAAGATTTTAAGTGATGAAAACATGTATATATCTGTATGCGAAGGAGTTACGAAGCTCACCTAGAGCTTCGTAACTCATTCGTAGAAACCAACGTATTCGCTTGAAACACATTTCGTTAACTGAAGTTTCTTCGTAATCCTTATGCTACTCACATGTAGAATGCTATAAGGTTTGTGATATTCCAAAAAACTTTATGCAGTACATTAAATTCAATAGCGTGAAATGAAAAAAAAAACAAAATCAGGTGTTATGTGGAGTATTATGTTGTAGTGTGGTATAAAGAGTATAAAGTTTTTAATAAAAGGGATTGTACAGAAAAAAACAAAATGACCCGGTTGCGTAAACGATTGAAAGGAAAGAAATAAATTTTAATGATATTGTTAAAATTTCCTTTCAAATATGCGTTTTGGGAACGCAGATTTTGCAAAAAATGCAAGAATAAAAATAAAATACAGCTATTTATTATGAAAACTTAACAAGTATTTTTCCAATATAATTTAATTTTAATTTTAGATGAGTAACACAAAGCCATCATTCATTAGAAACTTAGTAAAAGGTTAATATTGTACGATGTTATCTTTGTATTTAGTTAAGACGATATAACTTTTTACACCATATGCGAACAATGGATATGAATATAATTAACAAATTGGATGTTAGTTGACCTATGTTTAATACTGAAATAAAGAATCTAATGTATTATATTTCACCAATAAATAATCATAGAAGTAAAATTATGTTGTAAAGAGATGTATCATGGGCGTATACTCGTAAATTGCAATACAGTTTCGGGCCATGTCATTTTTTTCATGAAAAAAAAACATTTTTTAGATAATGGTTGTAGTATTTCAAAGTACATTTTGACTATGTTATTTCAAAGTACATTTTGACTATGTTATTTCAAAGTACATTTTGACTATGTGTCTCTTGTGTACTTTGATGGCAACGTAAATGTTTAGAATTTTTTTACTTTAAACTGCTGCTATTTTGGCCGATATTGGGTAAATTTTTTCCATATAAAAATTTTCTTCATCTTAATTTTGTATTTTTTTATCCGCATCCAATAAGTAATGTGGCTTCCAAGCTTACATATACGTAGAGTCAAAAAAGATCTATGTATTCATAAAACAGTTGTAATGACGTCGAAGCAATTTTTTCTCTTTTGAGGACCACTTTTTGGAGAGCTATTGATATGTTTGTGTGACTTACAAAGGCATTAAGAACCTTTTTTATATGTATCACCTTATATCTACAGAATTTAAAAAGTAATTTCGATGACATAGGTCTAATGGTATTCGAATAGTAAAATCTATAAAATTTTTGAAACGCTTAAGGGTGACATAAATCTGACTTTTAGAAAAATCAGGGTACAATGATGGAGTTAGAAGGAAGTGACAAGAACTTCTTACTGATAAAGAGTAAACTCATCGAGTTTTAGTTAGTCTCACATGTTTTGATGTAAGCAAGAAAGTAACATAGTAAATCGGTAGCTAAGTTTATCAAGGTAAAAATAAAGACATGATGCAACTAAGCTAACTAACTGCAGTTGCAATATTTTTCAAATTGATATATGTTCAGAAACGATATTTTACCGCAAAATTGTTAACTAAGCACTCATGTTTTCATTATTTTTCACTTTTGTTCGGTGATTATTTGAAGTCGTTTCAATATTTCATAAAAAGTGATATTTTTAAACTTCTAATCACTACTTTAAGATTTGCAATAAATTTAAATCATTCATCGTATTTTAAGGAAATAATTTTGATGCAGACAAAAGCCATCTATGTAATAAATTTTTATTTAGCTCTTTCCCAAGCTTGGTCAATTAAAAGTAATTATATATTTAAAATATTTTTTTACAAACATTTTTCACATTATGGTAGCCACAATAGTTAAGAAGTAAAGAAATGGAATTGTAACTAACAATATCTCTTTTTGTTTATTACTCATAGACTTTTTTCTTTGTGATAAAGTTGTCCATTACGTTTTATATTACATTACAAAATATGATCTTGTCATTTATTTGACCTATCACTGTAACTGTAATGTATAACATAAAGTATATTTAAGTTATACAAATTAAAAGTGTATTTAAGTTGCACGTATCTCTGGATGAGACTTCGTTATATCAAGAATTCTTATTATCACAGTTAGCTTTACGTCACTGAAAATTTATTTGCATAATTTTTGTTTGTACGTGGAAATTTTAACAGAAGCGTGACGGACAACAATAGACAATTACCTGTTAATTAGAGATATTTTATAAAATTTTGGTGTTTAGGTAGCTTACTACTAGATACGTCACAAATGTTCGCTCGTGACTTTGATAAGATTTTGAGTTA
The DNA here is from genome assembly GCA_039881145.1 of Druceiella hillmani. Lineage (NCBI taxonomy): Eukaryota > Metazoa > Arthropoda > Insecta > Lepidoptera > Hepialidae > Druceiella > Druceiella hillmani. The sequence continues at coordinate 16,560,200 of JAYKKI010000021.1, read as the reverse complement.
TCAATTTCAGACGAATAATGACCCAGACGGTCTTTGATAACTTTGTATACTTGAGAATAACGTCAAAAGTAAATATTAAATCATAGCATTGCAGTAAGTATATATTTAGTTCAATCATTAAATATGAGCAAATGGGCCTAACAATCATTTCATGTATGTTTCAATATATTTTCGCAATGTTGTATCCAGAAGTGGTCAGTCTCTTGCGTGCTTTGATTTCAGAGAGAAAACAATAGAATGCATAGAATGCGAGAAACGTAGAATCCATAGTGAGTTCTTACTCGATGACCTGAAATATGACTAATATAAAACGTTTTAATTGCATAATTAGTGAGAATAATACTTAACAAATAATAACGACAAAAATTTGAAACCAGTACAAATTCTTACATTTCAAGAACGTTTGTGTGTTTTTAGACTCTTTTTTAATTTTTTTATTGAAAACTTTTTTATTAGCAATTTTTTTGTAATACTGTGAGTAATATAAAAGTGAACTACGCATATTTACACTTTTTTAGTTATTCGGAGTAATCCAAATTATTCCATTTATATATATCCGTTCTTGGTGTATTGTTGCGGTCAGAAAACCTTACCAATCTCTTTTTGTCCAAACGAATTATTATTTTTTATGAAAAGCCTTTTTCTCTCCAAGCTGTAAAACTTTTCAATCAATTAGATACTGATTCCAGGAACTTGCGCTCCATAAATATTTAAAATGATCACCTGCAAAACTCCTCCCCTCGTAATCCCCGTGACTTTTAAACTTCCTTAATCTTATCTTATTCTTTCCCTTAATAATATTATGAATATGTTTGTTAATTTCCTTTTTTTTAGTGTAGAAAAAGAGATTATGAAAGAATATGCGCGACATTATTTTTTAAATTTGGGTAATATTTTAAATATTGCAATAATTTTATTTTCATGTAGACGTAATCCCTACAAACAAAATTTTCTGATTTATATGTTGTGGTTATCGAAAAGATATTAATCACGTAGTAATAAGTCCGTGAAATATATTAGATTAGTTACTAAGTCTTTAGCCACGAGTTCGGGGTTATTATAGAAAGTTTTTCGGTTTATAATATTTTGTTATAAGACATAAATCGACTGAAGTGCACTCGATTAATGATAGACGCATTAAATATAAACTTTTCAACTTTATGTGTTGCTGTTCATCAATATTATTGAAATTAAAACCTGAATTGACTGGCCGAAGTAATGAGTAATTACTGGGCTAATTATTTACTGGTGATGAGAAATAAGTTACATTATTTAATCATACATAGAGACTCTGTTAGCTTAGTACAATGTAATAGGAATGTCAATATTCAAACTTTTACTAAAGACAAGAAATGTGTGGTTGAATTGCTGGTTGAATATCAAGGGAATTATTAATTGGCCGTAACTTTACGAAGAATTTCTGATGACTATATAGATTTACTATTAGGAATTAGTACAACTAGCTAATAAACTAAATTTTCAACCGGATTGAGTTTATTTTTCCATCATAATTATAGACCGTTTATCGTAAAACATACTCGTCAAAATTTATTCTATTTGCTAGGGTTGGTTTCTACTAGTAGTTTAAGGGAACATTCGACATCATCGAAAAACTTTTAAAAAAGTTGTTTTTTTTAATCTAAGCTATCAATTATATTATTAAGCTATAATATAATTATTAAGCTAAAGGATATTGTCACTGCTTAACAGGTGACGGTACGACTTAGATAAAGATGGTGCACCTAAAGTTTGTTTACTTTGTCAAGTTTCCACTTTGTAAGAAATCCGAATTAAAAATGTACACTTAAGTCTAAAGTAAATTAATAATATTTATTAAATAATTTTCTTTGAAATGCTATGAAATAAATTCGTTAGCTGTCGCAGTTAAGAGCGCATATGAAAGACATCATCTTCTTATTAAGTATGAGAGTGCACACAATTTAAGTGCTGAACAATCCTTCAGTTTGATTAAGATGAAACAAAGTGCAGTTTACTTCATAAATTTTACACTTGAATACTTTTTTATCTTTATATTATATTCAATTAACATTTTCTGTATAATGATAAAAAAACAACATACATTTTTAATACAGACCATGAGATTACATAATTATTATTCGTTTCGATATGAAATTCACGGCGACAGAATAAATTAGCAGCCAGTTAAAATGAGAATCGTTGAAATATTGAATATATTTGGAGTTAAATTTGTAGAAATTCATTATTCACAATTAAATGAAACTACGTGATGTAGTATTATTTCTACTTTCTTTGAGTTCTTTACCACGACCTAGAAAAAATAAATAATCTTTGCTTATAGCCCACCTGAAGATGTTGTAATACAATGAAATCTAGATCGTGGTACAGAACTTAAAGAAAGTAGAAATAATACTACATCACGTAGTTTCATTTAACTATCAGAATCGTTATTAGTTTAATTAATTGAGATTATCAAATTATTATACATTTACTTAGTTACTAATTATATTTCGGAATAAATTAGCCTAACACTGTTTTTGGATCAGATGTATTCATATGTTAAGGGAAAGATTATGAAGAGTTTAATAATATCAATGCAGTTTAAGTCAAAGATATTGCGAGGGGCAAAATAAGTGGTAACTAATGACGTTAAGTTATATAGACATATCATAGTACTATAAGCGCGGTCCGCAAAACGAAGGTAATTCGACTTAATTATAAAATATGATGAACATGATTTTGTGGATCGTATCCCTTTCACTATATTACGCGCGTGGCATATTTTTTGTTCGTTTTATGAGCGTAATGTGTCTGTTGAATATAATGCCATTGCACATAACAAGTTCAGAAGACGACGAAACTAATTAATGAAGTTTTGTGTTCTTTATAAGGAATGGCTTAATCTTTAAATATACAATTCCATTTTATTCGTTTCCTTGTTACTCTTTTGGTGATTCATTTTATGATACTAAAAATATGCAAGTTATCCAGAATTTACATTTTCTGAGTTATTTCCACAAAAATCTAAATAGAACTCTGTAGTTGCAAAACGCTGACTGTTCGTTGTCTATCGAATACGTTCAACTCCTAAACTTATTAAGTTCTGGACTTTAACTGGATACATGATATGGAAGGGGTTTCATTTTAAATAGGAAATCATATTTAAAATTACACGCAATTAATTTTAACCAGCGCTCAGCTCGCCAGAAAAAGAAGAAAATGGTGTTTTTATTTAAAAATAATATTCCTGATAAAATATAATTTTAAATCTTAAGAGTGGAGACGTTAAATAGTTTAGTAGGAAGATGGTTTTCTTCTTATTTTACGTATATACTTATGTGAAAGCTCTTATTCTTAACGTATTTATTCATCTCTATGAGACCGGCTGCGTGTATGCAAAACAGTACGAAGATCGAACAGTTCGCGTACAGTTGAAATGTGAAAGTGGTTGAAGAGTGAAAGCGAGACAAACACGAGTTATTTTCATATTTATAATATGAGTCAATAAAATCAATAAAATCAATACACTGATAGTTTGTATTTTCTTCTATAACCGTTGACTTTATTGTATGTAATGTAATGCAAACCAAAATAATGTAAAACTCCAATTATTCTACTACTGTTCCAATTATTTTATTTCTTTTTATTTAAAAGATCTTCGATCACGAAAGGTAGAAAAAAAGTATAATAATTTTATTTAAAACTTAGTGAGGACGAAATTTTCATTTTATGGAATGTGTTTAAACGATCTGCTTAAATTCACGTCGTAAATTTGGGGAATACTTTTGTCTCGAACAATGCGTCAATTATGTGAGGTGGGATTTATTAATTCTCTTCTCTTTCTTAGATATTTCAAGACTGGAGATTAATGGATATTTTTTTTAATAGTTTGCATGCGAACAATGTGGAGCCATAGCTTGATTTATTTAGTCTCATTTATTTTCGTCAAAGATCTGAAACTGAATATTGTATAAAGTATCTAGAAAATAATTTCAGCTAATAAGTCTATGTAGCGGTATTAATTTAATTTTCTACAGATTTAAGTTGCAGACGGGCATTGCTAAATTATTTGAATTCAATTATGTATGTATACGGAAATATAATTGCATATTATTTAATTTAATATATATAAAAATTAAATAATGGGGGATAGGAAAAAGGCTTTTCGGACAATAATCAGTTAATAAGTTTCACGAAGGAATTGCGTCGCCTGAGTTGTAAAGAAGGCAAATCTAATGCATCTATTTGTCACATTCCTACGAGTGTGGCCATGAAAGAAATATTTTTGAAGACTTTATATTATCGCACAGAGTTCGTTCGCAGTATATTTATACTCGTTCGATTAATACATATTATATCATTGTTATTTTTAATATAAAATTACCTTTAGAGTAAAATATAATAAATTTTGTCATTAAAAATTATTAGAAAGTTATGAATAACATAGTATAAGATCTAGTCCCCTAAAAGTTAAGGCTGGATTAGCAACAGATAATATTTTTAACCTCTGTTTTTATTTTGTTTCTGTTGATATAGTGGTAAAGCAACACTTGAATTTACATTCAGTATATAAATATGGAATATTTTTAAAAAATAAATCTTCAATCTATATTTTAGGCTTGAAGTATTTTTTTGCATTTGTATATCAAATGTCGGCATCTGGGTAGCCAGTCTAATTAGCCAATATCCTAATAAATACAATCTTCTATTAAAAGGACTTAAAGTCCATGTTTCCAAAGTACGCGTGACCTATCTACCGTAGCTAATGGAAACCCGTCTTTAGTTTACTCCCAAAAATCCTAACCTACTATTTTAATAATATTTCACAATTAACCTTTAAATATCTTGTACTTTTTGTAATATTTTCTTCAAAATTTATTTTCTCAACCATTTAAAAAAAATATTTCACTTCAAACAATTTACACGCTGGTGAAATTCTACTTTTACCCATTACAGGCAAGTTTGTTGTTGATTAATCGAAACATTTTCCCCAATTGTCTGGAGCCTCGTCTTTATTTTCATTTTCATAAATTATATTGCATCTCAAAAATTATGATCATACGCGTGTTGCATATTGTAAGTAATTGTTGTAGTGTGTTGCAAGTAGCCCTTATAATATCCTCAAGTCCGTCCATTCGTCAAGTGATAACAGCTTTGCTGTTTCTTTAGTTTTGGACCTATGTGTACGGAATTTGCTATGTATGTGCTTCATATAAAGACCTCAATATTTAGCAAATTATGATTTTTTTCTTTAATATAAAGTAGGCGGGACAATTGTTTTTTGCTTATTCCATTGAGTGGGATATCAGTGAATGGGTATTTATAATAAAATTAAAGTTTCCTTTTTCATTTTTCAATTTCGAGCTTAATTTATACAAAATTACGTCCTCTCTATCCATTAAGAGTTAGAAAAAAATCGAAATATTCTAGATGCTAGCATTTAATTAGAACTTTCAAACATTATTTACATTAATTTCCCTTAACAATTTTGAGATATGCAGACGACTAAGGTATGCTACTTTGCATGTATCTTGACATACCCTTGGCCAGTTTTCCTGTGCAGCAGCACTCGCAACCCTAATTGTCGAGGTTCGTGTTAAACTCGATTAGCAACATCCATTTTTATGATTCCGTACCTAAAAAGGAAAAAGGAACCCTTATAAGATCATTCACTTGTCTGTCTGACTGTAAATAACAGCCATTTTTCTCAGAAATCGCTCGATGTAGAAACTTAAAATTTGGAATATTAACCCGCACATTTCTTAATAACTAACACTAACAATATTCATGTAGAAATTACGTACTGGAATTTTTTTTAAATTCCATATATAGTATGGTGCATCGTTCAAAAGGGCTGGTTATAAGGATCTAAAATATTTTTTCATAATTTAGGTAACATGTCTTCAAACATAAATTGAAAAACATGCAAAAAATATCATCCTCCCGAAAAAAATCACCCTAAAATTATGAAAAAAAATTTGAGTTTCAGAAGCTTACTCTAGGTTGTAGGAAAATTATATCTAATTCTAGAAGTCATAATTATTGAAATATGCATCATTTTCTACACCTGGATAGTAGACAATATCTTTACGTTGTGAAAAATTAATATTTGTAAATAATTTGATGGAAAAACTATGTACCTCAAATATTCATAAAAGCTTAAATATGTACGAAACTCTCGTGAAGTGAGTTGTACTCGTACTTGACAGATTTTTATGTGATTCTTATCTCAGATTTTTATGCGGTTTGTATAGAAAGAAATATTTTACAAAATTAGTTATCCCAAGATTTTGAATCACTGAAGATACGAATACTCTCTCAATTATTGTAGCAATCATATTTTTGAAGAAGGCACTGTTTTTGCCTGTTTTTTAAAAATAGGTGAAACAATGTTTAACTTATTTACAAGTTAAAATCATTGTCGAATAAGTCTCTTGGTCATTATTTTCTTTCATACTTCAATTGTTTGTCGCTTGTTTCGACTCGTTTCATTTAAGTTTATTTATAATTTATCTTTAGATAATATTTTTTTTAAGTTGCATATACATTTAAATTATCGGTTATTGCATGTTTAAATATTTTTTCGAAAAGATGTAGATGTGTATGAAAACGTGTTACGACAAATAATTGCAGAAGCTATCTTCTAAATACAGAGAGGAATCTTGGTTTAAAAATAATTATGGATGTTAACAAATAAATAACCTGGAAAATTTCTTGCCTATGTATTTGTGTTACTACTAATACATGCAAAAAACTACTGAATTAATCAAATGATATATCAGATACACGACCGTTCATGAATATACAATTACGTGCAACTACCATTTTATGGCCTACAGGAATAGTCTCACAAGTATAATTTCTAGAGCGCTTGCTTGCAGAAATAATTATTTAATCCATAAAGCCCATGTCATAATTAAAATATTTTTAACAGAAACTACTTATACATGACAAAAACTACTGAATTGGTGAAATGATACATCAATTATACGACCGTTCATGAATATACCATTACGACAATTACCATTTTTGGCCCACGGGAATAGTTTCACAACTATAATTTCTAGAGCGCTTGCTTGCAGAAATAATTATTTAATTTATAAAGCCCATGTCATAATTAAAATATTTTTTTACAACATTTCTATAAAAAACAAAATTTATTAAATACAAGTAGTGTTCACGTTGCGATAGTTTTGTACAAACTTAAGCACATATAAACCTTGAAAGGTACGTAATATTTTTATTAAACTAAGTGAAAAAAGTGGAGAAGTAGAAAAATACTGCTAATTTTGTTATCTGGTAACACGTTTCCCTCTGAACTCTAAAATAAAAAAAATTAAAATCTAATTATGCATACTCTTTTATAAGAACGTGGGTTAATATTTTGAAATATTTTATATCACTATAACCAAACATTTTTTAATCAATTTCAGTATATTTGTAAGTGAAAAAATACAAAGTTCAAACAGCCCATCGCCGTATTAAAGAATCATTTACATTAATTTAAATGGTTTGCAAAATTGTCTACTCTACGCAGTTCGCAGTCCTAAATACTTCTTTCATTCCCTAGATTCGCTATCCTCTGTCCTCAAGTGGAATACTTTAGCATAACATTGAAGAAACAAGCCAAAGGAATATAAATTACTAATTTTCTGAAAAATGGAAATAAATCTGTTTCAAAGGGGGAAAGATGTTTAAAAAATTAATACATTTAGTAATTTATTGTAATTAACATGAAAAGCAAAAATTATTGTAATATTTTAAAGCAACATATTCCTTAGTAATAAAATAAAAAATTTACGACTAATACTTGTATGAAATAGGAGATTAATATAACATGAAAATAAATGGGGTCTCGTTTAGGAACTCGTTTTCATTATTGACATTATTTTCATTTACGTAAATATACATTTATTTTCAATTACGTTACTGTTTACGTACGTTACGTTGTTTTTGTTTAAGTTTTGATAATTTGTTTGTATAAATAGGATAAACAATAAAAATATCTACAGTGCGTTTGAAACTTGGTGAAATTAGTTTTCTATGCTAGTAAATTAATTAAATTTTAATACCTGATATTTTTTAGTTATTTGTGTATTATACAATACGATGGAGGTTTTTTGGAAATTACAATAAAATTTTGAACCTGCTACACTGCTTCATGTAATTTACTCATGGAGAACAAGAAGCTATATTTATTATCATAAGCAATTGCAAGCATCTTGATACAAAAACAGTGTCTTGTCGGAGATAAACGGGGATAATCTAGCTTTATATTTTTTTTGTCATTTAAAATGAGAATGTTTTGATATGAAGATTTATTATATACTGTCGGTTTATTATAAGTTAATAAAGTACATTTTCATTTACTTTATCATATCCTAAAAATTCGTTTATGCTCAATTCTATATTTAATATAAAGGCATTTTTAGGAATTTTACTAATTTCGGATGATGAAATGCATATTTCTTTAACTAGCTAACTGTCGCCGGTCGCCTTCAACGAAGTAACAAATTTTTTAAATATTTTCCTGTCATTATCACGAATTGTAGATGACATTGTTTGAGTAAATTTTGTACATCACCTGTTTCTTTAATCGGTTCTTCTAAGCTGCGTATGGAGCCAATGCTTTACCACACAGTTCGATAACATTTATTGAGTTATTTTTTCTTTTCCTGAACCTTGTCCGCAGGAAAGCAGGGTTTGGGAATCAATATTTTTATCAAATTATAACTTTAAATTTCACCTCATTAAGAAACTGTAAAATAAATCAAATTGAGCAGAGAAAATAGTCCAGACCACAATATACCAGTTAAAATAGTTCAGGTTGTAACTTGTGCTCATAAATGTTACCTAGATGTATAAAGATAGGAATATTCCTGTTATCTTTAAACTCTCAATTTTAAATTGTTTTCATATTTTCAGTTTTTAAATTTCAACATACAAATGATATAAATGAAAACGAAATATTAATAGCCTAATTTTGCAATCAAATCCAATTGTATGACAACATATGTCACGTAATGGAATTTTTATTCATTTCTCTTTATTTTAAAATAAAAAAAATCAAGATTAACAATTTTTTTGTAAATATAGTTAATACTTCCTTAATGGTTATTAATTAATTAGTATGTAACTTATATTTAATAAACATGTTTAATAGAACATATTATTAGTTTACTGTGTAATACGTAATCTATTCTCGACAATTTTGGGGGATATTTTAAAATTGTATGTGTAACTTAATTTTTTTAGAGTGAACGTCTTGTTTTAAGTTAAAATTTCTATAATAGATCCATTAAGATTCATTGGTCTTGTTTCGGTGGGAAAGCCCTGTTTTGGGTCATTCCTCGATAAAGGCTTGCGAAGCAGTTTGACAGTTTGCTCGATTGTTTGCCTAAAGCGATGATCGTCTTTGGATATTTATTGCACTAGATAATTGTTTGATTATTTTCAAATTATTTCATAACCAATACTTTTTCTGTGACGCTCACAAAGTTTCTATTTATGTTATCAGTTTCTAAATTAATGTCAAAAAGAATGCATTTGTAATTTTGAAAATTTCAGTTTTATTTTGTGATTTAATTCTTCAGATATTTCTTTTGAAGCGAAGAGTAATCAAATTTTATACAGAGACCTTTACCAGAGATGCCTTATTATTTTATTAATATGTGTGTTATCAGTTCAGTTATAGAGTCTCTGAAATCATAGAATGACTTAGTTTCTTATTTGTTTATTTTCTTAAATTTAACATGACTATATTTCTAAAGTAATACTAGCTTACAATTACATATATAATATGTATATAGTCCTTAAAATATTTGAATATGAAACTTATTTCATATTTAACAGCTTACAAACAATTTTAATTTGGTATTTTTCCATAAATATAAGATAATTTTTCAGATCAAAATTAGTTATTATTTTTGTAAACTAGGACGTATTTTAATGTCAATATAATTTTTTTTCTGAGTTATTTAGTAATAAATGTAGCAATATTTTATAGGGTTAATTGCATTTTTTCTTACATTTGAACTATTTTTATGATTAAATTTTGATGTCTAGGATGACACTTATTTAGAATGTGTTATTTAGTTATGGAGTTTTTGTTAGTTTATTTGATTTATTGACAAAAAATAAACGTTATTTGAAAAATATTTTGAGTTTATGTACATTGAACTGATAAGAGAAAATCTGAGGAAAATTATTGTAATGTTTATTGGCTATATGTGTAGCGTATTTCTCTGCAAATATGCAAAAATAAGAGCTCTTAAAATTCAATGCGTCACATAAATTTATTTTTATTTCATTAGTTTTCGCAATTAGATAAGTGAAGTTAACAAAAAACAATATTTAATTCTTTCAAAAATCTTTGTTAGGAAAATATAAGAATATAAAAATAAATTAAGTTAAAAATATTTCTCAAGACCATTTTAATTTCTAAAAATAATCTTTTAAACGTACTTACAATCATCTTTAGTTTTAATATGGAGACATTCTTGTAATTAAAATATGTTTAATACTGGGAAATTTATCAGTTTCCAATACAGTTTTTTTACCTGTTTTATGTACATAGTTTACACTTACGGTTTTCGACGAAGACTAAAACAAAGTTTTCTTAAAGGTTTTAGTACCAATTTTGTTTAGCTATCATTGGAAAGTTAGTTAGTTAGAAGTTGAAATTAGGCTGAGAATCCGCCTACGAATATATTTTTGAACTAAAAGGGATACAGTAAAATATTGACTTCCGATTTTGTTAAATGTGCAAACATTGGAACGAAGATTGGTATTCAATTGAGTTCTCCTTTGCGAGCAAGAAGAGAAACAAAAAAATTAAATACTACGTTTCACATTATTCATATTCTGGTTCTAAAATTTCAACGTATTTAAGTATTTCTGTACCAAATTTTTCTCTTTTTTAATTCTATTTGTACAAAAACGATGCCAAATTTTAGAGTATGTTTTTGCTAACAATAATTAGCAATATTTCATTAAACATTCGCACATTCGGTACAGTTTGGAACATTCGGTAGAGTTTTAATATTTCCGAAGTTGAATATATTTGGCGTTAATTTTGTAGAAATTCATTATTCACAATTAAATGAAACTACGTGATATAGTATTATTTCTAGTTTCTTTAAGTTCTTTACCACGACCTGGGTTTTGTTGTATTACATCTTCAGGTGGGCTATTAGCACAGATTGCTAATAGTCCACCTGAAGTTTCTATTAGCAAAGATTGCTAATAGAAGCTATTAGCAAAGATTGCTAATCGCTCACCTGAAGACAATCTTAGCTACTAGCTCGCCTGAAGATGTAATACAACAAAACCTAGGTCGTGGTAAAGAACTTGAAGAAAGTAGAAACACTACATCACGTAGTTTCATTTAATTGTGATCTCCGAAAGTGGTAAACAAATTTCGTACAAAAATATTTATCATGTTTTATTATTCGTTATTTAAGGTATTTTAAAGTCGAATACGTAAATAGTTTCAAGAGTTTTGTATTAACCAGCTATATTTATTTCCTTAGAAGAGATAATGACTTATGACGGATTGAATACTTTTTTATCTTTGAACATTATAATTGGATTTGATATAAACGCAAAAGTAATCATCGAATAAGTGGACTATTTACATTTTAGGAGGCAGTATTATTTATAAACCACTTAAATATAAATATAATTGATAAGAATATACATTTTTCATATCGATTAAATAATTTTTGTTTTATATGAATAAAAATAAATTCACATTTTTTATAAATCAAATCAGTTAATATTTCATTAAGTTTTTAATTACAGCCTTCAATTAATAACAAAATATTTATTAAAAGTTCTTACAAATTACAACGGTATTTATAAATGTCTCGGTAAATTTAAAAAATGCTTTCGGTCCTGTAAAGTTTCTGTTCAAAATGTAAATTGTATATCAGGTGATAAACAGGTGAATTCTGATTTGACCAAATTTTACATTAGTTTTTAAAATAAACTAGTAAAATACGTAGTAATAACTGATGTGTTGCTTATCTTTGGAAGTTTAACAAATTATTTCTTCCACAGACAAATATTTTATACAGGTATAAGAATATACAAATTGTATTGCTAAAGAAGTAATATCTTTAGGTCAATTTACAGGAAGTGAATTTATATAAAATCTCTTACACTAAATGAAAAACAGAGTCATTTCAATGAAAAACAATAAAAAGTGGTATAATTTATTGTATAAAAAGCTAATAATAAATTTAAGAGCACGAAAACATTATTTGTAATTCGGAAATAAAGAGGACTATTAAGTTTTTGATTATTAGAATGTTGTTAACAAAATGGCCATAATTTTTTAATTTGACGACAAAATGACTTTAATTGATGCTTATTTGTTTTCATTACCGCGTAATGTGTTGTGTTTAATAGATTACTCCAGAAAATATATCAAATTTAGAGCAGATATAAAAAGAAAGATCTTTGTTGAGTTTATTTTTCATGATTAATGTATAAATTAAGTTCCAACTAAAAATTTATTTGTCAAGCAAATTATATATTTCGAAATGAATACACTTCTCTTCAATGCAAGTAATTGCACTCATGCATGTTATTAATTATATAATTGAGTTATTACTCTATGTTAAATTAAGATGCATTTAGATAATTATTTCAAAATTTATTAAAGTTTCTTGACAAGCTTGGCATATCAATATAAATACATAAACATCACCATCTGTTGAAAAATAAGTCGTAAAATAGTAGAATATAAAGACATTTAAACGCTAAAAAACGTGAGTTTGAAGCATTTACACTGAGCTTTTATAAAAACGTCTTCAAATTTTAGCCGCTTAAATGATGCACATAAATTTAAAGATTTACATCCACGCTCCTCGGAGAGCTTTTGTCTGCGATCCGCCTGTCGAAATGTTTTCTCCTCAGCAGACAATATACGTTAGACATTCAAAGGAAATGTTATATTTAAATGAAATGTATACTCGTACACTAGGCTCACGAGTGTTAAGAAAGAACTGACGAGATGTGTATAAAAAGGAAGTGGCTTCTAAAAAAATTTGGAAAAATGAAAAATAAAACAAATGTAAGATTCACAAGTTTAGACAGATCCAGATTTTCTGATATCTTAGTTAATCTTATTCATTATTCGCGTACGGAAATGATAAATAATAAAACTTGTTAAGCACAAATAGGACATACGAGGTTCCTTACGAGGTTCTGTAAACGCTTATGCATAAACATAAACATTTTACTGAGTATTTCTATGACACTATTTGTAAATATTAATATTATTTTGCACCATGTATAAATATTACCTGGTATATCAGTTGATGGCATCAAAATATCTTGTAATACAAATTTCTCAAATGTGAAAACGATGAACCGTTACTATAATATTCCGGTAAACTCCAAGTAAATATAATTAAAAATAAAAAGCATTTTATTCAAATTTCAACCAACCCAGATTTTCTGGTATCTCAAGTTAGTCTATCAATTATTAAGTTTAAAAATGACCACTATCATATGACATCTTAAGTTCTTTAAAAACCTTCCTTATAATAGTTAAAGATTACAATACAAAGTTAATTAAAAGTAACAAGTTAATTATAAATAGTTGTTATAGACCAGTGATTCCTAAACTGTGATTCGCGGACTATTAGGTGTACGCGAGAACTAAATTATGGTTCGATGTACAACCAATTTTACTTCAAATTTGGTACTGCGAACTTAAAGTAAAAACTTACTACAACTGCTCGACGCTGCGCTGTAAATTTTTTTCTATGAAACATGTCGACAGTTCCTTGTTATTTAGCGACGCTCTTTTACATTTTGTGCCATAAAGTACAAATTATACAATGTGCGCTTCGCAGCTTCATGCAGTGTGGCGTAGCTGTTGTGCGGTTTGATTATTAATTTAAATTTTAACACGGACGATGAGGCGGCGCGGCCGTGACGAAAATTACAGGACCTAAGAAAGATAAAACTCGGTAAAAGTGGTACAAGATTTGCGTCCTCGGGAAAAAGTTGGTCGCGTCCTTGGTCAATGAAAGAAAAAGAATACGTACAATACGAGAAACACTCGTCAAACGTTTGTTTGATGAGAGCTCTTGAAGAAGTTTCAGGTGTGGAAGGCAAAAAGAAAATACGAGAAATGCCTGTGTCGAATAACATGGTAAAAGCTGGAATTGAAATTATTTCAAATGACATTGGGGAACAATTTGTTTTGAAAATATGAAAATCACCATGTTTAACTCTGTAGTATGATGGATCGATACATATTTTTAATTGCAGTCAGTTGCTCGTATTTTTGCCATTTTTAGACGAAGACAAAGTATTAAATAGGAATTATTGATATCGCGGAAACTGAAAATGTCGTCTAAGGGTATCAACGCCATGAATATTAAAGAAATGTGAAGCGGAGTATTTTAAGAAGCATAACATTATTCAGGAAAAGCACATGATTGTGATTCGAAAAATCAGGCACACTTGGCCTACTTTGTCACATATTTAAATAAAATAAATTTTTAGTTATAAGGTTATGGAAAGAACAATTTGGGAATATGGGAAATATTTTTTCGTTTGTAGATAAACTTGGTGCTTGAATTTTCTAACTTCAATTAAGGGTAGGTAAAGTTGGCGAAAACAATTTTTGACATTAAAAACACTGGTCAATAATAATAAAGATGTCATGATATACAAGAGAGATACCCAACATGTAAAAAGGATGCAAGCTCAAAAATCATATTAATTTTTGGTTAAAAATTTCTATAAAAATACCTAAAGATTAATGCTTAACTAAAAGTTTCCATTGAAGATTATTTTTCAATTAACTGATTTATTATTTTATCCTTGAGGTCTCTGCTACGATCAAACAAATTTTAATGGTTCTTGCGGAAAAATGGTTGGCATCATTGTTATAGACGTATTGTTACATTGACAATAGTGATTATAGGTATGTGACGCTGCAAAGATAAATATTTAATAATTTTTAGATTTTAATATACTACCAGCACATTTTCTATACACGAACGATTAAGAAGTTTTATTGAAATTATTGTATTTTTATAAATACATTTAAAATTCTTGGATTTGTCAACGTTAAGTGAAGAAAAATTAAGGAACACTTAAAATGTTGTTTTCTGCAAAAATTGCAATAATATATCTTAATGTAATCTGTAGCATGCTAATGTGCGCAGTGTGTTGGCATATTAATATTAGATCTGTATTTTTACGTAATTTAAATTTAAAATTAGCTTCTTTGAATTCTCAGTTTTTAGCCTTTTTAAACTGAACGTTATTTTCCTATTAAAGGTTATTTTAATTTTTAACCAGAACCCAATTTAAATTACAAAATTTGTGTTTAAGAATATAAAAGTTGACGGAACATGGAAATAATACTCTCAAAAATTGTCAATGTGTCTATAGTTCTATAGAAAAGCTAGTTAGAAATAAATAGGAATATAATAAAAAAATAAAATGCGGGAGAATATTAAATTGATATTGAGAGTTGCGGGAGAATATAAAATTTCACTTCGAATAGTTTCCACCATCCTACGATAAAAAGACAAAGACAGACAAGCGATTATCCTGCAATGGATCTGTTTTTCGAGGTATGAAATGTACAAATAAAATGAAGATAATGATGTCAATATTATTTTAAATTCTATATTATTTTCATAGCAGACAGAGAAATAAGGTTAAGGTCGATTGAGTATAATTGATAAAAAGAAAATTTAATAAATTTATACTTTTAAACTGCTTGTACGGATTCAACTGTTAAATATTCTGTGGAGGTGAAGGAGTTTGTTTACAAGAAAAATATTGTGTATTCTTAGCACCTTTTGCTGAGAAAAATATTTGTATTTATACGAACAAGAAAACGTGTCAATAGTCAATTTTCTATTAATTAATAATAATATAAAATTGCTTTATTTTTAAGCAATTAACAGAGCATAAGTGTTCAAAGGCCAACAAAATAGAAATAACTTAAGAAACTAAAATAATTCGCAGTCATTTGTATGTTCCTGAAGTGTTCAAACTTTATTTAATATTTACTTAAACTATAATTCAGCCAAGTTTTTAAAAAAAATTGTAATAACTTAAAGTGTAAATAAATACAAATTAAATGATTTTTCAATTCACAAAAATGATGATAATTGTTAACGTTTCTCTTTTTATAGCAAAAGTCATCGGAAACAGTTACAAAACAAACTATGAAAATCAAAATAACAAGAAAAATAAGAAGTATATGAGTACATACGAAAATATAATTAATCGCAGGAATCTTAAGCAAAACAAATTTTATCGTGCTTTTAGAGAATCGAGTATTGAATTAATAAAGATCATAAAACTAGTTTTCACTAGCTAAGGGATCTTAAAACTGTCTGATAAAACATTTGTATTCATTGCCAGCTCCGTAAGGAGAGTTCGCTTTAAAACCTTGAACTTTGCTGCTAGTGGATAGTTCTACCAAAACATTTACACAAACAGGAAATTCTTCTATTTTATAGGCTCTATGACGTAGCAAAACCATTGAGATACCGATAAGATTTTATCGGCATCAAGTTCAATGTTGTTGTAGATATAATATTCAATAAAATTGGATGAAAACCTACAACTGGATCATCTCCACTTTCCTGCTTTTATTTTATTTATTTTTACAGGAAAACTTTTAAAAAAAGATTAAAATTTTTTGTAGTAATATTTTTGATAAGATTTCGCTTCTTTTTGTAGAGTTCCTTTAAAGTCTGATAACTGAAATGGATTCGAAAATGCTGACCATTTACTTAGATTTTATCTTTTCGTTTCATGTACTGTTTTCCTTTTCTTTAGCATATTGAGTTTTAGAAATAGTTGTTCATTATCCATTCAGAGCATGTAACTTTTTGAAGTGTAACTTCTTTAGTGAAGATGGACCGTTAAGCTAGCACTAAAATTGTTATATGGCGCTTAAAGTTATTTTCGTATCAGGACCATGCTTACGGTCTCTGCTGGCCTGAGCAAACGCAAATAACTGAAACCCATGAACACAAGAGCGAACAGTAAAAAAATTACTTCTAATGATATGGTACACAGTGCTACCACTCGCCTTTTTTTGGGAAATTTTTAACCGCTATCATCAGAATTGTAAACTCGAAGCTCTTTTTAATGAAATGATACATACTGTAGAATATTTGATCTGGCTTTATAAGTGTTCACAGCACTTACACATGCAAAAGAGGAATTACCCTATCAGCACACTGATAACAATCCCCCATATTCCATGACAGCAGAGCATAATCAAAGCAATGCATAGATAGTACTCCCTGGCAGCTGATCATAACTAAACCTTAAAATCTAGTTTCTTCTTTGATAAAACTATTTTTAGTAAAATGTACTTATTTCATTATGATACGCATCTACTTTTATAGTATAAAAATGAACCAATAGTTTCTTTGAAGTCAATTCCATTCAACGAAACTAAAATAGTTTATTAGGCATTTCGAATCAAATCACATCACATCAATAATTACCAAACCAAGTCCAATTTTCAAAGCCAAAATTTTAGTTTTTAAAATTGTTAAAAGCAAAGCAAATACATATACCTTAATACATTGAGTTCGATTTGAGTACAGGTTGGGCAAATTAAGTTAATTATACAATATTTAAAATTATACTGCGGAGAAGTGTGGATGTTGGTAAATTCATAACTTACAGACTGTCATCGCTGAAAGTGATCGTGGTATTTAAAATTTGCTTGACAAAAAAGATGCACGGCTATTTTTTTCTAAAAATCGTTGATATAACCTATACTCATGTGCGAGTAGTTAGCGGAACCCTTCTCTCAAAACGCTTTGTATAGAAAGTTTCAATTGTCATTAGACACTTTTCAGTCGTATGTATCATGTTGAGTCGTGACTAAACATATAAAAATATCAAAGGCATTTTTAAGTAAGTGTGTAAAACAAATTACTAACGTAAAAATATTGACGTAAAAATGGCAATGATTTACCAGATCAAGTCTCTGATTAAAAAAATAAAAAAGAAACGATAAACCAGAAGTGTAGACAATTTTGACAGAACTTTGAGATAAATTGTGGCCTATCATTACGTGGCTACTATCTTTGCATAAAAAGCATCTAAATATATCATATGATACTGTAAAAAAATATGGAAAAAAATTTTCGAAACTTGATTTCGTGCCGCGAAACTCGCTTCCGCGGCAACTCTCATTGCCACTGGAGTGACGATATCATGCGTGTTGTAGGCCCCATATGAATTAGAATCGCAAAGGGTAAAAAGAAATGGCATGCAATGGAGGAGGCCTTCATTCGACAATAGGTGCCCCAATAAAACTATAATATGTATTACAAATAATATTACGACCTGTATTGTACGATGTAGGTTCTTTCAATTAGTTAGAGATTGACTTACAAGATAAAATACAATTATTGATATAAAGTGATTCAATTAAGAGTCAATTTTAATTATTAAAAGCTGATGAAATTGCGTTTTATATTCAGTTTTTACAGTCTGTTATTATTTATAGTCATTTAAATAATTTTTGCTGGTTTTATCACACTTAATTTTATCACATTAAGACGTATAGTCTTAATTCCTATATATTGCAAACGAATTAATTAATATAGGATAGACAGCAAATCATAAAATTCCTAAAAATACTAAATACGTTCTTACAAAATACCAAAAATATGTTCCCAACATAAATTATATTTTCTAAAGTGAAATTACGTTTGCCTTATTATAACGATCAATTAGACGTGATTATTTTCCGCTTCTATCAGATGATATTCGAAAATTCGTAAATGCATCGGATTTTCTGGAGCATTTTCATCGCTTAACAGATTTTTGTTATTTGAGAAATTCACAATTTATTTAGATTATTTATCGTTTATAATTGTTTTTTCTATTTTAAGGAAGACGATCGAGCTCACCTTGAATTTTGGATTGTCGTACTGACAGAAAGGAACGTGAGGTAATATAATGTGCAAAGTTAAGGTTATTTTATTAATATATATGTAATACACAGGTAATATATTTTGAGAACATATGAATTGCATCTGGAACGCTTTAAAATTCAAAATACTAAGATTTTCTTAAAAGAGGAAGAATGCTTCATAATATAATGAATATTCGACTAATATTTAGCGAAATATTAGCCGAACATTCATTATATTCAATTCAGATATTTATGACATATTGAATTTAGATTTATTTAACGAACCCTTATGTATTGTAGCAATTGCCGGGATATCTTTCAGTATATTTATAATCAAACCAGCTAAATTTTAAAAGCTCATTGTATCCTTTATTTAATTTGAATGAAAACTAAGATCACATCTCCACTAGGCATTTCACTACATGGACATTCTATACCAATTTTCTATACTAATATTTAAAAATATTAACTATTTTAAGAAAACCTGTGGAAGTTTATATACACACACACACCCACACACACACACACACACACATATATATATATATATATATATATATATTTATATATATATATATATATATATATATATATATATATTTATATATATATATATATATATATATATATATATATATATATATATATATATATATATATATATATATATTTGTTCTTAAATTATTCCCTAATAAGAAGGAACATAAACTAAGTTCATAATTGACGTATTGCTTAAAACAAAAACGCATTTCCTAATTTACAACGCAAATTTTTCCGCTGATAGAAATTTGAGCGAATATTTGCTGAGAATCGTTAAAAGTGCTAACAATGAGCGAAATGAATGTATACAAATAGGATCATATATTTAATTTGACTAATAGTCAATGTTTGTTTGCAAAAGACAATTTACTTTCATGCAAAATAGTCATTTTTACATAATTATAATCATGGGTAAACATTGCTGATTATCAAAGAATGTTACCATTAATTTTATTAAGGACGATGAGGGTATATATCAAGGTATATATACCGAAGAGAAAAGCCGTTTAAAATTAAAGTTAAAAGAATGAGTCCTAGAAGTGGTTTGAAAATAATTGAATAATTGGTAATCATTGATATCTATGCCGTATGAAAAGAAATAATTCGATGATGGTTCTAGGTATTCAGTTGTCTTAATCCACTGTCTCTGTGAGTATTATTACAATGCAAATAAGACATGCAGATCAGTCCAAGATTAATATATAGAAATGATTATATAGCACGGTATTTTTTAACCAGAATATAATATTCGGATATGTTGATGTATATCTACATATGTTATTACAATCTTCTCACCTAAGCAATAGTATACCTTTTGTTTTCACATGACTTTTTAGATATTTCACTCTTCTTTTCCCAATTTTTAATTATTCTTCAATAATATTTATGTCGTAACAATTGTCAATTGTTCGAAATTTATAGAAGCATGTAACTTCCAACACTATCTATTTCTATTCATGTTTTTTTGCATCTTATATTAGGTTAATTTTGTTACATAATTTTTAAAAGATTGTGCAATTCGAAACAGTCACGTTAATTTTATTTAATAGTCTTTTAAGTTTTATACTTTCATTTGTCAAATATATAATTTATACAATCTTTTTCTATATTAATAAAATCGTTTATGGAATTAATTTCAATCAACTCATATTTTAAGTTCCACATATAGTTTATCAATATGTGTATTTTGTCCACGAAGTTGTTCATATAATTTTATATGAAGAAAATATTGAAAATTGTCTTCCATATTTGGTTTAAGATCTATCCATGATATAAAATAAACAAAAGCATATCTCGCGCAACGATCCGTTATTCCAGCGAGAAATTGAAAAGAAAATTGTCTGCTGTGAAAATATATCCGCTACTTACAAATGTTTGCCAACGACAAGTGGTGACTGATTGCTTGAATTTCCTGTATCGAGCACAAATACTAAGTTATATGTATTTTTATGAGTAGTACACCATTGAATGAGTAGTACACCATTTGAAATAATACCATGAATGTTGCTATCGTATTTAACTTAAAAACTCTTTTTGGTGTATTAAAAGCATGATCAATAGTTTCAATGGGATTTGCTTTTCAAATAAAATCGGTATACAAAACACTTTAGTTTTTCCTTAATTAATATTTCTTACTTATGGATGCTATTTAACGAACGTTAGTGTTTAGAACTAATTGGTTTTATCAAATGGTAAAAAAATTATAGAGAGGCAAGGGGGGACTGGGATAACAAAAATTACGACAATGACATATGTACGTAATTCAGAAACCTAGGGTGTATAGTATAAACTCTGCCCATATTAATTCTTGGTATCTGATCATCCAACGGTCTCCTCTATACCTCCCTTCCAACTGAAGTTACGTGAAAGTTCCGTAGTTTTTAGTGGATTGACTTGATTGATATTTTGAAAAACGTATTAGGGGAATGTTCATACAAAATTTCAAGTTTCAAAGTCCGATGGTTTGATTTGTGCATCTAAATGACGAACACAAATCCAATTTAAATAATGGCCTTGATTAAGTTATATGATGGGATCACATAGGTTTTGAGTAACATTTTTTTCAAGTCGAAATTATGTTTTAATTTGAAACAAAAAAATAAATAGTCAATTTAAACCTCATACCAGCTACCATAAATTACATATATGGATATTCCAAATATCTTCTTCATTCATAAAGGGCGATTGATGAAGCGCGACCCCTTTCAGCATCGGAATTACTCGTATTAGTCGGATGTTTTCTGTTTACTCTACTCAGAGTATATTCCGTATACCTCGCTGTTTATCAATATAAATCAACTCCTATTTTCCTCCTTTTGAATCTATATTTTTTTCAAACGTGCTACGTTTATATCCAGGGACGTAGCAGGGTCTTTGCAAAAGTTAATTAACCGTCATAAGTTTACAAAAGGACAGAATTAATAGTTTTCATTGGCTGATCACTTAATTACGGAGCAGATGTGATTAAGTTGCTTCAAGTTCAATGGGTAAATTTTCAAAGTAAGTAAGTTTTTTTTTAAAATCTAAATGAAAAAAATTCACACCATGGTTGGCGAAAGGTACTTGCATTTATATTTTCTTTTATCTTAGTTTTACAAATGAACGATAACTTCCATTTGAAGAAAAGCAAAAAATAAGCCAATTTTTTTTCATATAATGCGATCCAAAAATGAATTCTAGTTTGAAAAAACCTCAAAGCATTTCAGTGATGGAATATTTTGTTGAAAAACTTAAAGTAAAATTTTTATCTGTCTGGGAAAAAAGTTTTTCCAAGCCCCAAAATTTACTGCGACAAATTTAAGGACTTGATAATAAATTATTTTATAAAGCTGTGCTATAGTTTTGCGTAATTATTTTAAAAGGCAATGAAATCACGTAACTTTTTCTACTTCACTTGCAAAATTTGTTGTTTGAAAATATTATAATACGGACAGAAACGCAATATTATTATATTTTATTGATACGTCAACAGCTATTTTCACACAAAAGAAGTAATTAAGGAAAGACAGGTAGATTCTAAAAGATATTATTAATGGCACAATAATTTAAGATATTTTTGAAATACACAAATATACAACATATTGCTCTCTAAATAACTTGGATGTTTGTGCACATCATACAGTTATAATTTGCGCATCTGATGCTCACTGATTAAGGCAATACCTTAATCAGAAAGCACCAGACTGTGAAAATGGACGGAACATTTTGCCATAAGCGTGAAAATAGAGATCGACGCTCTTTCCCTATCAGATGTGAAGAGACTCACGTGACATGACGTTCATTGATCCCAGGTAGATGAACGAATCAGGAATATATGTTGAAGGCAACACAATCTGCTTATGTAGGTTTAATAAAGCAAGTTTACGTATAAATGTCCATGTAAATACGTAGACTTATTTTTCTTTGTGTAGATAAATACGTAGACATTTCTCGCTATTTTTAATTTTAGGTTATTTGGTTTAAGATGTTGTTAAAATGTTGCAAAAGTTTTGGATATTCTACCATTATTAACAGTTATTTCGACTTTTAATTTGTTTCAGTGTAAACTATTGACATACTCAAATGAGCAAACATGCATTCTCACACGGTAGTTAATTTGTTTGATGAGTTGTTTATCTTTTGTGCCTTAATTATTTTTAGGTTTTTAATTTATGTGGAAAAAGATAAAACAAAAGTTAGTCATGTATGTGTTTGTGTAAGTGTGTGTGTGTTTTTGTTTACAAGGCGTGAAATTTTCCACGTAGAACTTAGTCGAATAAAGACTGAATATGCCTCGACATAGATCGTTGTCATTTTGAGTAAATTAATATTCCAGTACTGCAAGTAAATTTTATGGGAAAATTATCATTTAGATGGTAATTTTCCTAGAATTTTAACTTGAAATACAATTTATTGGCTACGTTTACTGCTTTTTGTGGAGAATTTTTAAACATGACGATCCTTTTTACGATAATATTTTTGATTCTTTCTGTCAAGTTTTTTCAATTTGATAAATTGCAATATTTTATCTAGATTTAAATATTTTCTTTCGTGTATTAGTTTCCCTTCCTTGTCTTGAATTCTTTGGAATATTGAAACACTGACACTCTTTGTTTACAGCTACTGATTTTCTTATTTCTTCATTGAAATCTTAAACACGTCAATATTTTACAAATTTAATATTTCTAACCTATCTGGATTGATGATCTAACAGTTTCTTCTTCTTGCCTTATAGGTAAACTTGAAAAGTAGTGGGAAGTTTGGCAATACGTTTGTATTCTGAAGGAATTAATTGAATTTAATTATTTTTGATATTAATTTCATTTTTTAAATTTTCTTATATTAATATTGATGAAGTTACTTTAAATGGACAAACAATTAAAAATTTTCACAAAAGTTCATAGTAAACGATTTAAAACGGGAATAGGAGAATTTTATTTGTAGATTGGTTATATTTTTTTTCATCATATTTTTCTGGATGTTTACTTTTGAATTTGAGCATGATTTTTCCTTCGCAGGAAACGCTTTTAAAACCGTACATTGTAATAAATAAATACATATATATATATATATATATATATATATATATATATATATATTAAAGTAATATATTAAAGGTCACATATGCCCTTAAATATATTACCCTCTACAAAATCAGTAAAATTTCTATTTGGATAACTCTGGTATTATTAAAAAAATAAGTCACGTATATATTTCTTTAATAAAGTTCTTCAAGAATTTGATTGCTTTTATAGGAATATTTTTGACGAGATAACGTCCTTTAAAATACTTTTTGTTATATGAGAATTTATGTAACTACAACCCCCGGAAATCTCATAATGCCATATTTTTGTATAACTTTGGCAATTTGTTAGTAAAATATTAATCAAATTACATGTCTATTTTATTTACTTACTTCAAAATAAATCACGAAGATAGTTTTTTGATGAAAAACATAAAAATAATTAGAAGAGGAAACACCCGATGACCATAGAGAACAAGATTCAATCTCATAGAGCACATAACAATTTACTTTTCACGGCTAAAATATACGGTGCCTTATATTATCGTTACGAGAAATAATGCTTCATCTGGCTTGTGTTTCTGTCAGAGTTTTGACAATCGCGTCTTTAATTTATCCCACTAGCAATGATACTTATCACTTAGTACTTTGTTGAATAGATCATAATGAATAGATCATTGACAGATAATTATCACTTAGTACTTTGTTCTATAGATCGTAATGAATAGAACATTGTCAGATACTTATCACTTAATACTTTATTGAATAAATCATTTATCTTACCGAACCAGCTTGCAATCAATGATCCTCCTTTAAATCCACTAAATGCTGCATAACAATACTCTTTTATGAAGACCAGGTTTCCCTCTTTTAAAAGATCTTTTATCAAAGGCGTTTATGTTGAGTATCCTCATAAGATATTCAACTTACATGTACAGTAATCAGACTCTTGAAGAAAAGTTTCCTTTTATGTCACTAAAGAAGCAAAATATATGTTGAAATACTCTAAATAACAATTTGTTCTGTTACGCCTTGAGAAAGTCATACATTTGAATGAATAACGTGGCCCAATTTTATTATATGATTATAGACGGTTATCGCGGAACTTTTAAAGCTGACTACTTTACGAAATATCTACCGTTGGTTTTCTTTAACTACGGTTCAGTGAAAGAAGTAAAGGATGTATGGTTAGTGGGCGAAACTGAGTTGGACCAACCTCAAAGTTCATCATCTTTCATATTATATTTCTCGACACTGAGTTTACGAAACATACTTCATGATAGATCGTAAAAGACCAGAAGCGATGACTTAATATCACATAATATATAAGTCAATAGGTCTTATGTATACATATATATATATATATATATATATACACACATATATATGTGTGTTTATATATGTGTGTGTGTGTGTGTATGTGTGTGTAGTTCTAAAAATGGTGCATGATATTTATGCCATAATTCTGAACAAAATTTAAATTCGCACATTCTTTAGGTTTGTATTTGTCAAACGGATTTTATGCATAGATTTTAGTATAGTTTTTAGGCAAATTTATAAGAAGTATTTTCAACAGACAACTTTGTATGATTTGATTGATATTGAATCGAATTTTGAGGAAAATTTAAAATATGTAATATTCCTTTTATGTGTGGACTATGTACGTAATAAATGGGTAAATCACAATAGAAACTAATTTCATAATTAATGGTAAACTAATTGGGTAAAATTAATAATTAGCCCAATTCCATTTGGGTTAATTAGTTGGCAACAATGCTAACTTTCAATAATATTCATATCTCATTGCTTCTCCTCTCTACGTAGGTATAAATGATAATAAAATCGTTCACAGCTTTTCCCTCATGACGTTCGCGCCAAACTCTAGAGAATTAGGGTGACATTGAGAAAGATGAACCCGTCAGCCGAAACTATACGCTTGAAGTAATACATTGTTAATGGACCTTAGTAACCAAATAGTGCTTTTCAGCAAAGGCTGGGAAGGGTCGAGGTTATCTTTTTGTTGTATTATTCATCACGTTTGTGCGTCATGTTCGCAAATATCAAGCAATCGTAGACAAGTTCAAGCTCGCCCTCGTCAAATTTAACTGTACGTCATTGCACTGAGCGTAAATTGTAATTGTTATATTATCCTATCCATATGTTATTTTTATCCTTATAAAGTATCGTTTTTTTCCAAATGTTGTGGTCGTAAGTCGCAAGCAGGCTGTGAAATATTTAAAGTGGATCGCGGAAGCACACACAAGATAAAAATCAATCAAGCACGAGTAGAACTCCCACTAAGAAGGTTCCTTATCAATTTCGGCACTTTACACATTTAAGCGGACATAGTATTTTTACTAAACTATTTACAAACACATTTTTCACTATGTAAATATATTGCAATTTATTATATACTATATCATTCACAGGGAAAAAAATATGGTGCACATTTAAAAAAATTATAAGATATAAGATATATAAAAAATTAGTTTTCCTGAAATCGTCCAGTCAGAATTTGCCAACCCCTCTTTGTCATGATCTTCAGCTCAGTAGTTTCGGAAATAAGGACGCGATGTACTATATTTATATATATTTCTTAGAATATCTTTTTAAATATGAAATTTAAAGTGGTAAAACAAACGTTTCCACAATTCTCGTGACTAGCCTTTTTAAATGATGCTCCACGTGATATTTGAATTAAAGAAATGTTTTTAAATATTTTTATTTACCCCCGTTATTAATTGGTATGCGCACATTAAAAAAAAAGTATAAAATTGGTGGGTTTAATAAGATATATTAATGGGCCAATTTTCAATTTTTTACGTCGCATGTTTTTGAGGAAATCGGTTTTGAAAATATAAAATGTGTGCTATACCTTTCATAGACAAAAAAACATGGAGAATATTTAAAAAATTATGACATCTAGAACCATCGTTATAGTTTTCCTTCATGCTTTGTGTGGTCTTTTAAAAACTCGTATTCTTTTCATAATTTGGGATTAAGTACTTTCGAAAATTATAGGGAGGGAAGCATATTATATTTTTTACATATTTTCCAGTATGTTTCTAAAAATATAATGTTTATAATTATAAAAAAAAATATTTTTGACAACTGTATAACTAGCCATTTTAAACGAAACCCCACACTATATTTTAATTTTGAAATTGAAACCCCACAAATATTTCAAATACGTATTTTGACCTCCATAAATAAATATTTATGCGTTTTAGCTATTGAGATATATGTGGGTTAATATATTTGATTAAACAAAATAGGTGCAAAAATAAATCTTTGAGGATAAATTTCTATGAATTTAATAGATTAAGTATGCATAAGAATTTTTGAAAAGTTTTGTAGAAATAAGTTTTAAGATTGAGTATTTAGCTAAAAAGTTAGAAAAAACGGAAGAAACGAATATTATTTTCCCATTACACAGTGATTGCTAAGTCGATTTGTCGAAAAATAATGAATGATTCATGCAACATTAATCCCGTTCACGTACAACTTTTACACCATGATAGCGTATAGTTTCTAGACTGCTATAGACTATATGAAGTGTTTATTTACCAATTTGTGAGATATAGATAATAATGTCAACGTAGCCGGAGAAAGAATTACTGGACTGGATTATAAATAAACTACTGCAAAACACTTACCGAGGTTTATTAGGTGAAAAATGTGTGCTGAAGTTAAAAATATGTCAATTTATTACTCTTCATTAAAATAAATATCAAAGAAATTTTAAGCATTTTCGATAAATAAAAACTGACTGTTTCAATGATGCAATTTAATAACGTTTGTGCGATTTGTGATTTATTCAGGCACGAAGAGGGGTAGAAAAGGGGTAAACGACATCTTGCTGCAGATTTTATTGCATTTTGGCTAATTAAAATAAAGTGCTCCTACACTTTCATGAAAGAAAAAATTAAATATCAAAAGACTTAATAAATAACATAATTGTACCAATATGAAATCTATGTATGGGTCGTTTTGGATAAAAACGACCCATACCGAGTGATAAAAAAACCCTTAACGTGCTGTATAAAGCAATATCTTCAAGTCGGGGCGAGATGCTAGAACAATATTAGTGGAGTACCAATTAGATTAAAAAATAAATATTATTGTTTTTAAATCTTATTCACAAAGAAGTTTTAACTACGGCAAATATTAGATATTATAATTTATCAAGCGTTAATTGCTAACTACGTAAGGCAAACATTTACATTATATCATCATGATTAAATATATGATTTTTTGACAATTTTATTCGTTTTTATCATGTTGGTAACAGGAAAGAATTTAACTAAGTACAAAAAAGAAAAAAAAGTAGTGCAGTCGCAAGCCAAAAATGTGAATTTCGTATAGTTTCTAATTATCTGTATTGATTTTAATTAAAAATAATAATAGGGAATATGGAGAAGAAATATTTTGCTTTTAAATTATCCAAAAATCTGCTGTGAAATTTGCAAAAGAAATTCGTGATAAAAAACATCTGCTAAATACTATAGCGCTGTTCAATTTGTTTCTGGTAGAAAATTAATTATCGGTCCTTTGGCTACATGCACCAGATGGCATGCGTATATACGCTACACGAGACTAAATTATTATAAAAATAAAGTAACTTTTCTAATTTTGAAAATAAGAGATTTAAACATATTACAAAATAAAATTTTGTTGTAAGATGTATTTTAATTTTTTTGTTTTTAAATTTTGAATTGTCACCATTTTGAAACTATTAAAATAATTTTGTAAAGCCATGAAATTAACCTAGATTGTGACCTTAGCTCTTTACTCCATCGAGTTTGAAATATGGTTTCTAGAATGTTTACAAAATTTGTTATGTGCCACATTCATGGGCATAAATAAGTACATGCCACAAGCTTTCAGGGTAACCTTAGATTTAGTATGTAGGGACCATTCCTGATAAAAATATAGTGAAATTATATTAAAATTTAATAATTTAAGCCAATATCCTCACTATCGGCGTATTTTTTGCGAAATTCAAATAAAAACTGTGAAAATTACAGTCATTTCAAGAGAAAAGCAGTTTAGAGTAAACCATTTGTATCAAAAGAGTTTGTCATCGTTCTGTTAAGTTTTCAGGCTCTCATAATTACATGCAAGTAGCTGTGAGAGTTTAAAGATCATTTAAACCTTGATCTGAATCTTACACCACGGAAGAGATCACCTTTCTTCTTTGGTTAATAAAAGTGAATAAAGGCAACAAACTAATATCATATTTTTTAATAAAGGAAATGTAAAATTTATCGAACGAACTTACTGAATATCAGGAACAGAAAGCATTGATCAAATATTCACAAGTGCTATTCAAATACTAGTGCAATTTCAAAGCTAACTTACTTCAATATTTTTTATTTTCTTCTACCAGAAAATAAAAAATACGAAATAGAGATTAGAATATTCTTCCAGCAATCTTGTAGTAATTTAGAAATTATGATACCATGCTGACTACTAATGAGTTAAAAGCTGACTTACTTCAATATTATCAGTGAATATGGTCTGGACGTGCTCCATGCATATGCTTATGAATATTCGTGTCAGTTGTAGAGTGGGCACTAAATTAATTCATAAAAAAAAGAATTAATAAATGTTTATTGAGCTGAGAGAAAATAGATAGAAATAATTTTTTTTTCATTATAATACCATATAAATATCATCTATATTATTGTTTTTCCCCATGCCTAAATTTTCAAATGCCATTGGATAGAACGTGTGTGGTCTTCCAGCTGCCTCTTCACGAATATTCTTTTTAATTAATAAAGTGTTGCTGGTATATTGCTATAAATCCAATATTTCAAATAAAATAAAATTGGCTCTTCAGGAAATGCGTTTATTTTGAAAATTGTTTTCGTCGCTATCAGAGATTCATTTGAGATATTGTAACCAAATAGTCCAATTTTAACATAACGACTTCTTTAAATTTTGGTTCTAGGTACTACATTTTTATACATTCAGTAGTACTTATAGTAACAGCATGACGGTCAAGGCTTTCAAAGCAATAGGGGGAAATTGTCGCTTACACCGAAACTTTAGTGGAAGATGCTTAAATGAGCTTCTGATGTTTAAATTGACAATTTTTCCTCCTCCAATATTGATAATTCCGTTTTTAATGTGGCCGTTTAATGGAAATTAAAAATACAATTTTGTCGAAGTTGTTTAACCGATTAAATATAATTTTGTCAAAATTTAAATTTCTCACTTTTAATTGCAAAGGTTAATTTTAATTTAAGCTTAAGTTAAATTTAAATCCGTTTTGATTTATCGTAAACTAACGCTGGACATATGTTCCTATGACTCAATGTTCGTTTTAAATCATAAAGTTCGTGTGGCCCCCGAATGTTTTACATTCAGAATCAATCCCAACGCTTTGAAATTTTAATTTATTTTCTTTTCTTAACTTTCTACTTGAACAAGTGTTCGAGTGGAAATTTAAGAAAATAAATTAAAATTCCAAAAGAATTTTTCACGCAAAATAGACGCCAAATAATTAAGAGTGAACCATTGTTTAAGTGAAAAGGTTCCAGTCCGAACGATCGCTTTAATCATGTAAATTCCATTGAGACTAAGGAATTAATCCAGATATTAAAATTTCAATTTTGAGGTTTCTGAGTAGCTATCCCAATCTTGGAGTATGTATTTTATTGAAATAGGCACGTTATAAGAAAAGCAGTGTATTTGTTAAATAATATCTATTGTTGCTGTTTCACAAATATTTTTCGCACAGAAATGAGCAATTGAAATAAAGCGATTAAAAGACACTAAAATAAGTAAAATCACAGGTATGTTTCTAATTGTTTAAAATAAATACAAAACAAAAACAAATATTAATTATATGTGCGGGTCATGCACATCTGCTGAGTTAATCCGTGCATATTCAATCTATCGCACTAGTCATTAATCCACTAACGAACAAATGTTTCCAATTAGGGTGAATATAAAGTTCCGCCCCGTAATGTAACCTAGGTATAAAGCAGACAATAAAGTTGTAAAATACAAGGTTCAATTTTCTGGTTCGCAATTTGCGGTTTGCGATTACTAGACCTATTTGGATGTAGGCTTTAAAAATATAAACCCTGTCTTGAAATGCTCTACAAATCGGCAAGCATCTCTTGATTTCAGCATTGTACGCCCTACGACTAAATTTTTACAGAACCAAACTGGCGGTCCATAACCACCGTATATTTTCTGCTCTATTTACGTGCGACTATTAAGTTTAATGTAAATAAATTCATAGACCACCTCCCTAATGAATCGTAATTTTCAAATGATGGCTAGGTGATATTCTATGAACTTAAACAATGTTCGTTTGCTCGTAGATTCATTCTTTTTATACATTACCATATCCAGATTTAACAATGGAATAGCTTGCTGGGTTCGTCGGATTTTCGCGTATCCTAAATCGTAACCAGATAATCAATATTATGTTGTATCATGTTACTTTATGAATAACATAAACGTTATGGAATTATTAGCCTTTAAGCAGAGGTATGTATGTTGTATTATTACGAAATCTTTATTTTGACAGGTGTTACAGTAGCTGTTAAAATAAGGTCTAATAATGCTAAACCATTAAAACGGTCGATCTTACGGATGACTTTATAGGTTATTTAAAAATATGAGTTTATAAGTATGTTTCCTTGCGCAATTATGTGAATTAAGCCTTACTAGTATAATTAATTGAGCGAAATGAAAGGTAAAAGGACTATTTTCTACAGTTACATTATAAAAATTATATATTATAATACATACCAAGAAAAGTCATTACATACTCTAAAACTATTCTACATCTCATAAAAACTATTTTACATTTACAGAAACGCTTTTAAAATCTGTACACTAAAATTATTAGATTTTTCAGATACGTTCCCAAGTAATATTTTCGTAAAATACGTTTGAATATCTAAATAAATATCAAAACTACGACAAGTGGCGGCTGATGTCGACAATGACACGACGAATAAATCTTAGTAGATGCGCAGCGAAACAAATTCTATGCATATATTAAAACTGTAACAGAGTGAATTGTTTACATTGAAAACATTTTAAAGAGTGTTTGATTTAGTGTATAGAATGATATTAGGAACCGGAAAACCTGTTTTTGGATTTTTTGTATGTTAATTTGTTATATATGTGTGTATATATATATATATATATATATATATATATATATATATACATATATATCCTCTATATATAACTCTCTATTAGCGTCTTTAGTAAACTCATAGAATTTGGAGACAAAAAAAGAATTTAAAAAAACAAAAAACTAATAATCTATCTTATTCCGGATTCCCCCGAACACGAAGTTGCGGGGAAAATATTACGATGTCAATTAACCAATATAATGTTTATTAAATTGATTTTTATTTTTTTAATTTAAGAATTTTCATTTTATTTTATTTTTTAAGCATATTAGTATTGTTGCAGTTTCGAACCGTTATTTCCATTTCTGAACTAATATTTTTATGAAAAAATGAATTTAATCATATATTTAGACAAAAGGTTGAAAATCATTTAATATGTCCATTATGTTGTCTAGTACATGTTTTCTTCTTTTTAAATCATTCACTTAATATTGAGGATCGTGACGCACAATGATAGGAAATAACTTGACTTGCACTAAGCCATAAGGGCTTCTTGGATCGTTATTATAACTTTGATACTTGTGTTATGGTAGGTTAACGTCTTGGTCTTCTGCCACGAGATTTTGTCCCCTTGACCCTTCCTAGTAGGATGTTTCACCCTAGGTTTTCAGAGTTTTATTTCGTAATGTGGCCGAAGTACCCGAGAACTCGGTGAGTACTATAGATTTGAAAGCTGTCACGAATGTAGATATGCGATTCTAGCCCAGTTTAATGGGCAGATCAATTTCAATTAAAATTCGTCAATTGAAGTTTCGAAAAAAGAAAACGGTCGAAAATCCATATCTTTCTGGCATATTCTTCTTAAATATTTTCGATTTGCAATTATTAAATTTGTTATAGTTTTGTGTTTTGTGCAGAATATTTTGAGGAGTAAACAATTAGTGACCGGCGCTTTTCCCACGTTGTTCAATGGCAAATATTGAATTTTAACATTGAAGTGTACGTAGTTTCTCATGCACAGTATCGAAAAATTATTGTGAAAAGAATTAATTTATTTTTTATTAAATGCATTTCTAGTTTCTTTAAAAAATATTTTTAATATCAAGACTATTAGTTCAAAGATTATTATTACAATGTTACCCACTCGTTATGTTAATACATTTTACGTTCACGCTTTTGAATCTATCTAACGGGGCGTTTAGTATCTGCTAAAAAATTATGTCCTTTTTCTCTTTCTATGATACATACTACATGTACTTATAATTTTTGGAAGTTCTATTGAGTGGTTGAGAAAGAAACAAAGAAACTCTCATTCACATTTATAATATTAAGTAGGTACACGATAGTGTTCTGAACCGATGACGTATCGAACACTGAATTGGAAAGTTAGTGGTATGATACGGTATAATTTTAAACACTTAAAAAATTATTTAGTAGAACGAAATTTTATTTTTAAGAAAGCAATTGGTTTACTTTAGACACTATAGGAGAACTTTGCTGGTAGTGCCGGCACCCATATACCTTTCTGCAGCTGAGCTCAGCAAGAATTTTACTGCTTTTATCTCATTACTTTCTATGACTGACTTTCTAAAGAAGAACTTCATACTTTTCAAAGCAATTTCTTTAATTTGTTTAATGGAATTTTATTTTGTCCAGGCTTCCTCTAACTTTCAT
Organism: Druceiella hillmani; assembly: GCA_039881145.1. Taxonomy (NCBI): domain Eukaryota; kingdom Metazoa; phylum Arthropoda; class Insecta; order Lepidoptera; family Hepialidae; genus Druceiella; species Druceiella hillmani. The sequence continues at coordinate 16,526,467 of JAYKKI010000021.1, read as the reverse complement.
TTGAGGATAGTACGTGATATAGTTTCCAAAGTGATATATTTGCCAAATGTACATATGTCGCCCAAATAATAAATTAGTATTTTTGCTAGGTTTTTGCATAAAAAAACATATCCATATTATGGTCTGTAATTGACATGTTTTTAAGCCAATATTAAAAAATATATATATATTTAAAAATAGTTTATTATCAATACACAGAATATATTTTTGAAATACATCATTAAGTCAAAATTAAAATATTAGTACTCGGAATTTTGTCAAATTCGAATAAGTGGTAAAATATAAGAAATCATATCGTATCTTACTAATATAATAAATATATTACGTGTAAACCCAAAAAATCTTTGTATCAAATACGTATCTTTTATATGCGTCAAGTTCTTAAAAAGCATCTTAAAAGCAAATCTTATCAAGACGTAGATCATGATAAGCCTAAAAAACCTCTATGTGTCGCAAGCTACCTTATAAGCCTTAATTTTTTAAAAGACTCTTCTGTTAGTATTCAAAGTATGATTATCACTTTATGTTATATTTCTGGAAATTTAGGACTTTTCCCTCTCAATGATCAAAAGTAATTCTGTTTATATTATTTTGATTATAAATTTCGCGTAGCAGCAGCTATTTCATTTGCAAGAAATCCTTAAATAAATTCATAAATGATTTCAATTCAACAAAATAACTGGCAAACACACTTGTAAGTTATTAGCAACCGAAGTCATTATGCAAAAAAAGTCTTCTTGTTGTCATGTTTGTGCAAATTTAAACGAAAATTAATATTATTAACATGGAAACAGTTTCTTTAAACCGCACTTGTTTGTATTGAACTATTTGTTATTATATTCTTCGACATGCTCAACGTTTTGGGGTAAATATGTACATTGCGTATGGAATTTTCAAGAAATATAATTTCATTTTATGTTAGTGGTTTAATTTTTGGTTGAGTCTTTAAAACTAATTCTTCTTAAGTTGAATGTATTTTTTCTTAATATCAGTAATAAAAAATAGCACATAGTAGCCATAGCAGTAACTTCAGTGATTAAAACGAATATATCAAATCAGAAAAGATATTAGTACTTTTGGTATTTATATTTATTGGATCATGAAATTGTAACCACTTATTCTCCAAGAAAATATAAGATTTTCTTATAAATTTTAGATTTTTTTTGAACTGTGAAAGGTTGATTATATTTTGTCAAAAAATATGAATTTAGAAGATAAATGTATGGATTCATAAATGCCGTGTAAAGAAACGTTTTGACGTTTGACTTCGGCTGACATTCGATATGACACTTTGTAGGTCAATTTATTTCTAAAGCGATTTTTTGTGTCTTTTCACTGTTATATATAATTTTAAAATAATAAATCAGTAATTGTAGTTAATTGACTCAATATTTTAATTAACCTAAAACCGACATGTTGATTACTGATAAACGAAAAAATGTTAATGTCATCCATCTTCAAAATAAAAAAGTTTCGATAAGTTGGAAAGTATCTTGTAAGCTTTTCGTCTTATGAAAAAGTTTAGTATAAAATTGTAAAAAAATTAGTGTTATTTAAAATCGCAATAACATATTTTGTGTCTCATAAAATAATAATTCGTAAAAGAAAATTAATAAAAAATTCAACGGACTGTGCGTTGATCTCGTAAACTATTTACTTTAAAAAATGGTATATTTAACTATATAATAGAAAATGTAATGTCTTCCAAGACCGTAATGAATTACAACACATTGGCATTTTAACGATATGGGGCACATAACTTATTTAATTGGAGTTGGAAATTTGAAACACACTTAAACTTATCAGTTAGAGAGTGTAATGTTTTAGAATTTAATATTTTTGTTGTAACGTGAACGGTTTATGATATATTTAGTTTCAAAATTTTTTAAAGTTAGTGAATTTAACTTAACCCTTTTAGACCACAATGACTCGTTTATTGAAGTATTAATTATGATTTTAGATTAAATTATTAATTATTATTTTAGATTTTAAGAACAGGTTGGATTACTTTGTAAGTGTCTAGATAGTTGGACACTTATTTCACAATATGTTTTATGATTGTTACAAAGAAGGCATGGCCGTAATCGGATTATCAAGAGGACGAATGGAAGGAATTAGAAGATAGTATCAAATTTATTAACTCCAATTGACACGTTTAGAAAAAATAAGATAATACAAAAACAATTAGAACTTAAAAAATGACAATCAATTAACAACATTTACTTGGCATTCGTTAGATAAATTTGAACTTCGCGGCTTATCGTGGCGGTGATTGAGGTTTTAATATAATTTAACGCTGTATGATCTGCAAACCTGCAAAGTTAAAATTTTATAATATTTATTAATTTTTTATATAACTAATTTTTATATATATTTCTATAACTATTTTTTCTAACCTAACTATTTAATTGACCAGACAAAACGACTTGGTCTGAAATTTTTAAAAATTACGTTTTTTATGGAATAAGCATTAACGTGATTTTATTCTTTTGTACTTGTAGTGTGTTATGGTATATAATTTGGTATTTTTTGCTTGAAAATATTAAATGCGCTTAATTCATATATAATTATTAAGTGGCTTGTATTATGTTAAACGGAATTGTTTTTTCAATTTTAATACAACTGGAGACAAGCACAATATTCAATAATTAAACAACGATTTGTGCAATAGATCTGTTATTGTTTGTTGGAAGCGTAGATTTGTTATGAAATTAGTGATTATGAATATTTTGATCTTAATCATTAAAACAATAAATAGTGCTAACAAGGTGTTGCTACTATAATATATAGCCATAACATTAGGTTGTGGCTATTACATTGGACATCCACTTTTAGATGGGGTGGCTATAACATTACGAGGCGGGTGACTATAAGATTAGGTTGCCAATTAATAAACCCATAATCTCATTTTCTCTTCATTAATTCACATAGCAGCTGGGTAAAATATTTCCACTTCTTATTTAAGGCATGACGTTGTTTTTCTATTGCGATATGACAGCATAACTTTAACTCCGCCAGATAACAGAAACTTGGTTTGGAATTTGTTGTAATGTTACTTAATATTTAAAAAAGTTAGGTGGTTTCCTACGTAAGGATTATCTGAAAGATATAAATTTCGTTCCTGGAACAATTAGTGTCAATAATTGTTTATTTAATAAGCACTTCTACTCTTCATTGTGCACGTACTGCAAGTTGGTTTGCTCTCTTTTTGCGTTAAATGGAATTCGTGAACTAAGAGTATTCTAAGCTCTCTTCGTGAAATTTCCGTTGTTTAGTTTGGATTTCGGTTTTGTTAATAATTTTTTTATTAAATAGTCAAAAAGGGAAATCGATTAACTTTTGATTTAGTTTTTCTGTCGACAGGAATAGAAAATCTCCAATAAAAAATAAGAAAAAAATGAATATATTAAATATAAGTAGAACACATATAATCAGAGTTTAGTGTTAAAATGGTTTAAATAGTTTTACGAGTATGTGGTATTTTAATTGAATTATTTACAAATATTAATATTATATTTATCATATAAATTTATTCCTAGCCAGTTTTTCATATTCACAAAAAACAACAAAAAATATAAAAATAAACTTATTGCCATTATTAGGGCAAAAATGAATGAATTACATAAAAATATTTTTTTATTTTCATCCGACGTATTTTCGAAGATAAAAATCTCTTTAATTTTGCGTGGAACATTGTTCTGCTTTCGTTATCATGCTGTATAATCTGTGTAAATTTCAAACATATAACTGTCATATATATTGCATATAAATTGTCATATATATTGCAGTACTAACAACTATCTGTCTCCTAATATCTTAATAAGAACTTTAATCATAACGAAACCACCGTTTGTAAGTCCTCAATAAAATGATAATTTTCATTAATTCTGTTTGAGACATGAAAGGCCATATATTCTCGTTCAAAAAATTAAAATATTTTAAATAGTTTAACAGGAACATTATGTACCACTAAATATTTGTAAATGCTTAAATATGTACGGAAACCTCTTAGGACGAGTTCCAACAAGTTCCAACAAGTCTCGTGCTTAACAAGTTTTTTTTATATATTAATTGCATGTTTTGTATTTGAGAACTTCACATTACTACCTGTTAGCAGTTAGCATTTTGCAGCTAATATATTATCTTTACACGGTTACAATAAAGGAAATAGAATATTTATTATATGGATAGGCTTATGTTATTGGCGATAGTTTTTCTTTCATAAAATATCATATTAAAAACAAATTAATACAAATTACATATGAATTTCACTTCGTTTCTGTTTATCAGAACGGTAATAATTGTCGGTATTCATAGGTTTTGAAGTAAAAGTTCACATTTTTTTAAAGTAAACAGGGTAACATGTCAAATTATTCAAAAACCATAACAGACAAATTATAATTGACATTATAGCACTAGTAGAGAAAGAGTTTAAGAACAGCGGTTGTTTTCAAGAGAGTCAAATAGTTTATTGCACAGATGTTACATATAAATGAGGACAATGTCATCATACAAACGGTGGTAAAAGGTTCATTACGAATTGTTACACATAGAGCGCAAAAGGGACTGGTTTGCTTCCTGCAATGGTCCTGACACAAAAAATTCGAACTATTCGTGTAAAATAATTCACAATTAAGTGAAACTATGTGATGTAGTATTATTTCTTTAAGTTTTTTATCACGATCTAGGTTTCCTTATATTACAACATATTCTGGTGTACCATTAGCGAAGATCTTTGCTAGTTGCCCACCTGAAGATTTCGTAATACAACAACACCGAGGTCGTGGTAAAGAACTGAAAGAAAGTAGAAATAATACGACATCACATTGTTAGCGCAATTTAATGAATTAATGACTATTCACATAATTCCAGAAGTTTTGAAACATTTTTTAAAATTCAATGCTTTTTCGAAGAATAACGTTATACTTTTGAATTTGATTTAAAATTAGACAATTATGAAAGCCATGCGGCTTTCAAACTTTTAGATGTTGCCAAGGAAAACGTAGCAACCAATAACATGTTTTAATTTTAAAGATTTTGAAAATTTTGGTCTTTATCAGGATGACTCAGCTTCAAATTCATCTTAACAATAAGATAAAGATGTTACAATAATCCGTTTTAAAAACCCAAAAAAGATAACATTTTCGGAAAATTCGGAAAAAGGCATTATATTTCGTGGGCCTATGTACCTTTAGAAAGTATTATTAAGTTAACTCTAATATTAATACACATAACACAATCCATTATTACAAAAACAATTTTTTTTAAGTGAGTATACCTTATATTGAAACGTCAAGTTGCATGTCATTTTTTAATGGTCAATTGCGAAAAAAAAACATAGCTTGTGTGACAAAATAAAAGAATCCACAAATAAAAAGGTCATTGAAATCCTTATAGCTACGTGCGTGCGCAAACAAATAAACAGGCTCAGAGACAAACGTTACAAAAATAATATTTTGGTATTCTATAATTTTTTATTATTATACGCCAGTTCTAAATCTATATTTTATGTATAGAAAAATATAGATATAGGCAGGAAATAAAGTATCCAACAAACATATTTATGCATTCTAATACTAAATTTGCCAAAGTAATTAGAAGTATTGACAGCAGATTATAATTTGAAATAAATTTGGGAAACAAAGTAAGTTTATAACGATTACATTCAATATCTATTAGATTAAAAGAAAAATTACACTTGTACATTTTTAATGCTAGGTGGCAGCACAATGTATGCATTAGTTAGTTCTTCTTGCACGTATTATATTTAATTTACTTTAAATAAGAGTATGTTATATTACGAATATTTTGTTTCATTGAATAAACCCATGATCCAAGGGGTAATGGGTCCAGTCTACTCTGAAGATAAAAGAACAGAAGAAAAAGACAATGATAAAAATCGTTGTTGAAAATCTTTAACAAAATTACCCCAAAATGGATCTCACGCGATCATTGAATTTAGAAAAAAATTATGGAAATAACTTTCGTCCATGGAAGTTTTAAATAAAATGCACTATAAAGGCAAAGGGAATTGAAATTGCAGTGACTAAACCAGAACAAAACAGTGCTGAATGGTGGAAAATGATGACATGGCGATGTTCATTATAATCTCTTCGATGGACTTCAAACAAATTACATTTATAGAAAATTGCTATAGGGCTATGGAAATAATGACAAAACTGGAATCTATATATTAACAATAGTGAACTATGCAAAATGTCGATTCACGAAAAGTTTTGTCAGTACAAGATTTCACCGAGTGACAATATTACTCAACACATCTCAAAAGTTGAAACATTGGTTAAACAGCTAAAATAAAGTGGTGAGAGTGCTAGCGACATGGCCATAATAACAAATATATTGGGAGCATTGCCGCCAAAGTATAGATCACTACGACAAGCGAGGATGTCTTTGAACCCAAAGCAGTAGACCATTATCAACTTAACTGCTCATTTATTGGATGAAGAAGGGAGTTTAGCAGGTGAAGAAGAACAAGAGATAGCACTTCTTGTTACCAACAAAGGATGGATGATAAAGCCGAAACAAAATGAATCAATGGCAAGTGGGAGCGGTACAAATAAAAATAAAACAACAAAACATAGGCTTGAATGCTATAATTGTGGAAAGTGAGGCCTTTTTTTAGAGAATGTCGTGCTCCAAGAAAATCCAAGTTTGGAAAATCTCAATAAGAAGGGGCAATTATGTTAGCGTTTTATGCAGAAAATAATGCATGCAATGCTGAAAAAAATACTTGGATTTTGGGTAGTGGTGCTCCTGCGCATGTGACTTTCAGAAACAATTTCTTCTTGGAGCTGTTTGGATGCAACCAGAAGCCATTGATATTGGGAAAAAACAATCTATGGAAGTATCTGATATCTGCAAAGTTTTAATAAAAAGGCATGTCAATGGTCAGTGGAAGACTAGCAAACTGTGTGGTATACTATATATCCCAAGTAGAGACAATAAGGTGGTGTTTAGTGCAAAAATTACAGAAAACAATTTATGTTTGTAAGTTGAGTATTAAAACAGTGGTCCCAGATACTTGCAACTCGGTTTAAAATAATCAAAGTGACATTAAAATGTGGAACGAAAGACTGGGACACATTAATCTAAAACAAATTAAGAACATGAGTGCATACAGTGTTGTGGAAGGCTTGAAAGTGAATGACAATGGACAAGATGATTTTATTTGTGAAGGTATGTGCGTATGGGAAGCATCGCAAGTCCCCGTTACACAAATCTGAGTGAGGAGAACTACAGCTAGGTGACCTAGTATATAGTGATGTCTGTGGACTTATGAGTTACTCATCAATTCAAGGTACGAGATACTTGATATTATTAAAAGATGTTGCTACAAGTTACAGGCATGTATAATTTATTAAAAACAAAGGTGATATCATGAGAAATACAATGCTATAATTAAAAATAAATTTATGCATAATGTTATAATATTACCCATATAATCAAAGGTAAAGATAAAGATTACATACCGATAATGCAACAGAGTATGTAAATAAAGCTTTCAAAGAATATGTCGACAAAGAGGGAATAGTTTATGAGCGTACTACATATTCACCATGGATAAATAACCACCAGATATGTCATAGTTTACATACATATTCACCAGACAGAAAGGACGTGCAGAAAGTATTGTAAAGTGCACGCCCAATGTTATATGATCGAGATGTATAGTTAGATTTATGAGCAGAAGTCGTGAAATGTGTGGTATATTTATTAAATAAAATATCTTCTACGCAGACTTCTAATACAACACGTTTTGAATTGTAGAATGGCATTAAATCTCAGTTAGGGCATGTAAAGGTGTTGCTAGCATTGGTTATGTCCATATTCCGGATCAATTAAGGACAACATTGGATAAGAAGAGTGAGAAAATGATACTAGTTGGCTATGACAACACCAATTATGGAATGTATAATATAAATACAAAGAAAATAAAGATATCAAGAAATGTCATCTTTGATGAACGTTAATTTCCAATCATAAGAAAGTATATTGTACAAATAAGTATTGCTGATATGGATACAAAAAGAAACCAGAATGAAACAGAAACGATAAGTCATAGTGAAGTAGTTAATGTAGAGGATAGTTTGATTGAAAATCCGTCAACAGAAAATAAAGAGAGCGTGTTGAATTGTTACAGTAATGACCCTACATGTGCACTGCCTCAAGAATTAGAAGACTTACTAGTACGGACTGTAAATTTAAGACCACGACTTAATAGAAACTTTGAAGCAAATCTTGTCAAGCTGTCATTACTTCAAATATATGCTGATGCACTGAATATTCCACAGAAAAGAGAAGAATGGTCTGAATCTATTAAATAAGAATTGTAGGCCCACAAAGAAAACAATACTGCAGTTAGGAGATCAATAAAATTGATTAGCAACCCTGTTTATGATAAAAGAGCTAAGCATATATATATTAAGCATAACTTCATTAGGGAAAAGGTTGAGTTGAGGAGAAAATTGATTATGTATCAAGTAAAAGCAAATTACTGACATTTTGACAAAATAATTGCCTACTTAAACTTTTGCCTATTTAAGAGATCAGATTTTGTTTGCTTAATATTTAATTTGTTTAATTAAACTACTTTGTTATTAAATAGAGTTTAATTATAGTGAGAGTATTAGATTATAATCAAAATTAAACTTGTATATTTTTAATATCTGGTGGCAGCACTACGTATGCGTTAGCATAACTTTTTTCCTTATTTTTTGTGGACGGTGCCACTATCCTTACTCGTGATTTGATCTTACTTACTTTGACTTTTTTTTCATTTAGCGTCAACAAAAAGCTGTAAGAATTAGAATTACGATACACTCGGCTCAAACTTATGTAGGTATGATATTCTATTGTAAATGCTGTTAGTCCAATAAGTTAAACAAATTTATAACTTTCTCTGCTCCCCCATCCGATCGTCATGATACACATCTGGTTGTCCTAAAGCCAATACATATTCACAATTAAATGAAACTACGTGATATATTATTATTTTTACTTTCTTTAAGGTCTTTACCACGACCTAGGTTTCGTTGTATTAGCAAATATCTTTGCTAATAGTCCACCTGAAGATGTTGTAATACAACGAAACCTAGGTCGTAGGAAAGAACTTAAAGAAAGTAGAAATAATACTACATCACATAGTTTTATTTATTTGTGAATAATGAATTTCTACAAAATTAAAACCAAATATATTCAATAGCCAATAAATATATTAAAAAAATCCTCACCATTTTAAATAATATATAGAGTGGTGTTTGAATGCAATGTTAAGAATTCATTTTGAAATGGATTTATGACAGTTTTCCGTGTTTTATAATAATATATGAAAATCCCATGAGTTTTAAAAAAAAATTGGTTTAGTGGAGTTAAAATTTACAATAATTAATATTCTCTTCAAAATATTTACTTACTTTCGTTGGTCGTGACGTTTATATTTCTGACTATGGGTTTAGAAAATTTAGGTTTTAATAAAAATTAAATTTGGATTCACCTTTTTATTAAATTAAATGTATGTAAATGTAAAAGATTATAGATGGAGAAATAGACGCACCTGTTTTGGTTTCTGCTTTTGATGAATTTCTAATGTCCATATTCTCATTAAGCTTAATAAATTATTTAAGTTAATTTATTAGTTATAAATAAATTTGAAAGTACTAGGAAAATTCAATTTAATATAGCTAGTCCGATGTGCACGAATAAAATTTTTATATACTGTTTTCAAAATTATCCTTTATTCCATTCATAACAGTTTGTTAAATATTCTATCATAAAAAGGGAATCAAATGTTATATTTTGATAGCTCTTTAAGTTATAGCATGTCAAAAGGTTTAGGGCTAAGGTATAAGTGCTATAACGTATAATAAACAAATGTGGACAAAGTATTGGCATTATCAATTTTATGGTACCAAAAAATTAACCAAAATTATATTTTGATTCACCTTTTTATTAAATTTAATTTGTATAAATGCATCAGAGTATAGATGGAGAAATAAATACACTCGTTTTGGTTTTTACTATTGACAAATCTCCTATGTTCGTATTCACTTTATGTTTATTTAGTTATTTTATTAGTGAAAAATAAAGTTGTAAATATTAGAGTAAATCAGTTTAATATAGCCAGTACGATATGATCGAAATATTTTAATGTTTTTCATTCACACATTTCTAAGTAAAACAGATAAATAATGGCTTTTAATAAATATTAGTTGTTGTAAAATTAGTGTCTCCCAACAAAAAAATAAGAAAGTAAGATTTTTTTTATTCAAAAATTTGAAATGATCCCGTATTCATAGTAATAAGGTTGTAGTGTCTCAGTTATGAGAATTTTAACACTTTTCCTGTTTTTTCACCAAATCTAATGCAACTTCAAAATGAATCACAAATTAGTAAGTGACGTCAGATTGGAATATGTGGATATATAATTATTACGATTGGATAAGGTGACCAGGAAATAATTGAGATGATATAGCCATATGTATTCACATATTCTGTGTATTTCAAAACTTTTTCTCTACCCTTTAAATAATTTTATATAAAAATTATTAATAAAAGCAGGGTCGCCTATCGCACCTCTGTGTTGGCATATGTTAAAGAGAAAACATAAATAAAATAGAAAAATTAAAGGGAATGTATTGTTCCGGATCGTTTTCGTATGTCTATTGTTAAACAGCTCAGCGCAATTAGAAAGAGCACAAAAGTGGATACGCTACTGACAACATATCCTTAGTTAGCTTGCATAAATGGGATAAAGTAGTCAGTGGCACGATATTACTTTTAATTCATATCTCACGAATAATAACTTTTATAGTTGGATAACGACTTAGCTCCTGAAGATAATTAAATATTGGTTTAATAAAAATTGTGCTTTAATATATCTCTTTACTTTAAATTATTAAATTGTTTCTTATAAAATGGCCGTATAACCCTGAATTACTTTAATAGATTATGTCCATATTAAGTATTAGGCTATGTAGCACTGGCGACTAATAGAAATTATAAAACACGAAATCCACCCAAAAATAAATACAAAATCTTGACAGCCCACAAAAATTTTCAAAAATATTTTCATTCAATTTACGTTTGTAATTTAAATTAAATTATAAGTGAAATGATATTTTTCAATAAAAAATAACTGCATACAAAATATCAATTTAAAAATATATAATTTCAAACTCAACAAAAATGTATTTGAGCATTTGAAGCACTTTAGGTGCATGGAAGTCAAGACGATAATAAATAAATCTCAACTTACTTAATTACGATGGCAAACTATTGCCCCACTTGTAGACAGCCCGTTTATGATAAAAACGATGGCATTCAGTGCGTTGGTCCTTGCAGGAAATGGAGACATTATCGTTGTCTCAACATAACGGATCAGACAATCGAAGCCTTGAAGACAGGCAAAGCAGAACTTAAGTGTCCGTGTCCCAGCTGTGAGAAATCAAATACAGCTGGAACGAGGATTGAAACTATGGTATCAGGATTCCAGAGCATTCAAAGTACTGTCGTCCGGAGCAACTCAGTTCCCGATGAACAGTCAGGAATGGCAGTAGATCTTGGAGATCTACAAAATTGCGCAACTCTTCTGTTAGATCAGCAAAAAGATATCGAAAGTTGTTTAGAGTGTTTAAAAGAGTATGTTCATACAGTTGAAGTATTTTGTAAGCAGGTTCGAAATATTGGTATGATGATAAATACTCATGATCAAAGTGGTAAAGACGAAACCGTATTTTCCGGCAATACAAGTGGTATTGGTGCAGAAGCTTGCTTTGCATCGCGTCCTTGCTTTTGTTCTCCAGCAATGAATCGACTACCGCCTTCATAAAATATTAAAGATTCAATTGGGCTATACACAAAATCCATGCTACATAGTTTTATTTTTTGTGATCCGTTCTTAGAAATATTTGTTCAGAATTCAATAGAAGTGTAAAATAATGAAAGTTAACTTGTCGAAAATTGTTATTAAAATATTTCTAAACTACAGATTACGTTATTTTATTTATATTGATATGTAAAAATATAAGTTTCACATAGTTTTTAATAAACTGTCGTCCTTGGAGTAGGAGGCACATATATCCTTTTTGCACAGTCTTTGAACAGAAAGAATAGCGCTTTAAAGGTTCAGGCATTTTTTATGCTTTTAGTGCACTGGTTTCATTATGATCCTTTAGTCCCTTCGTGATGATTTTCTAAATATTCAATAATGAAAGAGGGAATCATATGTTTTAATGTCTTCTTAAATCATCTCATGTTAAAATTTTAGGGTTATGGGCCAAAGGGTATAAATGCTATAAACAAACAGTAAATATATTTTGAAAAACTCTCGGTAATATCAATTTTGTTTTTAAATTTGACAACTAGAAAATCATGTGAACTGTTCATTAGTTTTGCATATACTAATGTATTGTAACACTCGTGCATATTTATTATTTTAATTTAGCAGCCGTTTCTTGCTTTACTATGCATAAACCAGCAATAACAGAGTAATTGTGTCCCAAATGAGATTGGCCTGTTCTGCAGTATATATTAGAGTGGTTTAAAGATATAATTTCAAAATAAGTACAAAAATATGTATGCAGTTTTCAGTGCAGATTAATTTATTTTTCAGAGCAGATTCGTGGTAGTCAAAATGTCAGTTATATCTTATTCAACTACGAAAGGGATATGTAGTGATAATGAATGAATAGAAATGACTATACCACACATATAACACAACTGCCAAAAAAATTAATAACATGTTCCTAAATAAAGGAGAAACAACGAACGTGGGTTATCTGTCCATTAATGGAGTATTTTATTAAGGAAGTGCGCTAATCGACTCTATCATCGTTTTTACTCTCAATTGAACAACTGAAAGGGTGAAGGTAAGTACGAGATATTCATTATTCCCATTTCAGGATACGTTGGGTCTTTCTTTATTTACTTTGATATAAGAAAAATACTATTACTATTTTGATCAGAGATTTTTTTCTCATTAATGTAATTCTAAAAAGTATTGTTTTCTCATTTTTTATGTTTTTAATTAACGAAAAGCTTAAAAGAAACAGAGTTTCAGATGGTTAAGAGGGTAGATTATGACGTCATCTATTCAAATTTTTTTCCAGCTTAAACGTCTTCAACGGTATCAAAATTCAAATGTCTGAACAATTTTTTTTTAGATGTCTTGTTGAGGTTGTATTAACTAAATACTTATTGAAAAATAGGAAGTTATTCAAGAGGACAAAAAAATTACAAAGGATTCATTAAGAACATTATTTTGAAAAAAAATTTTCATTTAATTTTTAATAAAGTATTTATCAGTGACGTTTTGGTTACCAAACCAATCTTATTATAAAACACTATACAGTCGTTGTAAAATCATATAAATATTTGTGTATAATAGATATACAAACGGTGTATGGAATAAAATCCTGTATAAACATGCTATGCTCATAATGAGATTATTGCAGTAAGGATCGAATTTACCAAATTCAATTTTTTGAAGCTAGATGAAAGTTATTGTTTTTACAACTTTAGATCTCGCTCAAAGCTATTATAAGATTGACAGAGTGCAAATAAAACTTTTCAATAAAATGAGTTTAATTGTGTATCATTGTAGTTAACAAAGTACACAGTTATATTTTAAATAACAAAGATAATTATTTAGTGAAGTTCATAGAGATTCAATTATTTCTTCTATTTAGAACACACAAATAAAATATTTGCACATGTCAATAATCCCGAAGTAAAATAATATCTAAATTTGTTTACCACAGAAAATTTATAAAAAAATTACTATTTACTTAACCTCATAATTTGAATCTGTACTAACTGTACACTACTGATCTCTGTACTGAATCTGTACAAAATAATATTAGCATTTATTGAATTCGTCACTACAGATACCGGAAATCTATATTCAAGTCCAATAAGTGAATAATAAATGCCACTACTATATCCTATAGTTCGATAGAGAAAATTTTCGAAGAGATTCAATGGCGGCATTTCGTTTATTATCGAAAATGTTATATCTCATTAATCCCCTGTCTAAAGTGTATTAAATATTCTGATCTTTCCCCAATAGCATTTTTATTTTCAACTGAAAGAAGCGATGCCACTTCTTTCACTAAAATTTCCATTACTTTCACTTTTGCTCTCAGTAATATATATCTTTTTAGTAACTGAACTAGCCTTTGACTCATTTTTGTCAATAATTTTGGTAAAGCACACAAATTCGAATCTTCAAAAATTCACGAATGTTGAAACGGACACGGACTTCAAACTTATCTTACAGGTTGAGGCTTTAAAAGTTAAAAATACCTTAAATTCGTTATATAGTTACTTTTGTGATTAACAACCTAACGTAACGACATCTATTAAATTGTGATTTATTTATTGCGTTAAATTTAATTGATGCTCTATGCTTTTACACGGTTTCACGTTAAAACTTAGTCATAATATAATTAAACATTTAAGTATATGAAAGGGTTTTAACAGAAAGAACATTTTCCTTTCTTTTTATTTAAAAGCAAACTAAAAACATTTTCCGCCTTACTAATAAATATTATATTAAAATTATGCATGAAGTTTACAAATTATTAAAAAAAATACTGATAAATGGTGAGGCAAGCTTCGTATAAGCAGTCAATTTTAATCCACACAACAGTTTGTATACGGAGTTAAAATGGCCGTCTGTAGTGTTAGCTTTTTGATCGACTGTTGATATATTGGCGTGTTCAAATTTGTAGAAATACGTTTTGTAGTTTTTAATTGCCTTCAATTTTATGTGTATTCTATTAGTAAACTTTATAAAAAGATGAATTGTGTTTCAACATATACGTTGTTGAATTTAGTCAAAACTAATCGTAAATAATCTTCGCATTTAGCAAGAAAGACCGAAAGTTTTAAGAAAAGAAGGGGGGATCGTTTGAATTGTCTGAGAATAATTTAAAATCGAAATAAAAGTTTAGTAGAGAATATAGAAAACGCCTAACAAATTTTGTTAAAGACGGCTTTTCCAGGACAAACTGTAAATTACAAATATTGGCGACCTTTTAAATATGATCATGGAATGAAGTACCTACCTATCGACGTTTCTTTTTACTTTTATTAGAATTTATCTCGAAGCTAAACTAATTCTATGTAATTTGGAATTGTTTATTAATTGTTTGCATGTGTATTTTGTTTCTCCGCGAAATATCCATTAATAAAGCTGTGTCCGGTATTTTGTACGAAATATTATATTATTTTTGTAGACATTTCGAGATACTGCAGATATTTATAGATTGAGCTGCAAATCACACAAATATTTGTAACGGAGTTTCAACTGTTTTAGAAAAAAAGATCTAGATCATTTATGAAAATGTCGAAAATTAAAGAATGGCAGTAATAAAGCATGAGTAATAAAGTACTCAATATTACTACAAATATAACTACAAATTTATCAAAATCTTTTTATTACTAATAGCAGGGAGTAATAAAACGATTTTGATAAATTTGTAGCTTTCAAAATGTAATTGAGTGTTTGAGTTCGTCCATATAAATATAAGGTAAGCGCATTATCAGAATTTTATTTGAATCACAAATGATACTATTCTCTGGACGTGGTAAGTGTCAGTACTGTCTTATCAACTGTAATAAACTGAATCACATCTTTCTGAAATGAAATATAACATAGTGTTAAAATATAAACACAACATAATATTAAATAATCTAACATCTGATACAAGCTTCTATCATTTCTCACACATACTTGTTTGTTAAAGTTTTTTTTTTTAAAATTGGTACAGAAATTAAAGTATTGAGCTGTGTTCATATCATTAAGCCAAACCATTCAGTGAGCTAGTAAATGGATATCTATAATATAACTTCAGTATCATTTGAGTGTTCTAGGTAACATCTGATACTTCATTGCATATTAGAAACATTACAGTTCATTAGAAAGGTAGCAGTTAGAATAGCATAATTTCTTACGGACAAAGGATATGGTAAAGATTTGAAGAAAGAGACTTTAAAAGTATATTTCTTGAGAATTCTCGTTATGGGCGTAGTAATTGTTTTTTTTACTGTGCTTTTGAATGTCCGGGACGAGAAATAGGAGTTTTATACTTATGAGCACATAAAGGCATAATATACCTTGGCAAGATTTTTCGGAGTATGAAAAATGCTATTTCGAATGCATATTAAAGGTAAAAATAACTAAATTTTTTCCAAAAACCATTGTGTAACTGGGAGATATTTATTAAGTTTTTCTATGATTTCATGAAAGATACTTATTTGTTACATATTATGATATATTTAATATATATATAAAATCTATCCATTACACAGCTTATAGTTTACATTGCTATCGCTTTAAATGTATTGTTTATAATGTAAACAAATGGGAACATCTCTCAAAGGGAATTCATCCTTGAATTATATTGTACTTTAAAATGTTTACAACTTTTTTGTTTTCTTCAATGGAATTGAGAGTTGTCTCTAAGTTCTTTTGTAAATAAGCTGTTAATTTTTGATACATATTCGTGCTCCGTCTTCATTTTATTTTCAACTAGTTTACGGGAGTGTTAGTAGTTTTCCGGAAAATCATTTACAAAATCCAGACGGTTGTTTATGACGTTAAGAAAGTTTTATCCAAAATGTTTTCCACTTTTAAAACGTTATCCACTTATATAAATATATTTCACTTGCTCTTATGTCTTTAACGGAATTATTTTTAGCAATCAGAAAAAAAAATATAACAATTTTCAGTACAAATTTAAGATACGTTCTCGTGTCTATTCATTCATGTAATTTAATCATTGTACTAATGGTTGTCAAATATTTAATTGACGTAATGTTCTTCTTTAATGAAAATAATCACTTCATTGTAATAAATTTTAATTAATGGTTTTCATCCTTTGTTGCAATTATTTTAAATGAATATTCAGCTTATCTGTATTTTGTCACAATAATGAATTATTCATAGGACTTTCTTCTGCAAACTGTACATATAGGTCCATTGAATCACCATAGTAATTATATTTGTCACTCTATCAGCTTACGTACTTATTTTCTTTTCGGTGACAATATTTTATTGCTATATAATTATTAAATTTCTGTAATAAATTTTAGTTAATGGTTTTCATCCTTTGTTGTAATTATTTTAAATGAATATTCAGCTTATCTTTATTCTATCTCAATAATGAATTAGTCATAGGACTTCCTTCTGCTAACTGTTCATATTGGTCCATTGAATTGTAGTAATTATATTTGTCACTCTATCAGCATACGTACGTATTTTCTTTTCGGTGACGATATTTTATTACTATATGATTATTAAATTTCTGTAACAAATCGTTGTCTGTAAATCCACAACATCTAACATCTTTATTGCGCACGAGTGAAGTATTTTTTTTGAGCTTAAAAAATTGGATGTGTAATTATCTGTCGTATCGTGAGTTTATATTTTTCAAAACGTTTATTCATTTTATCTCAATTAAAAAAATCGTATTATTTTTGTAAATCATTAATTTCCAGTGTATTTTTGTAATTAATTTACCTATATCTAATATATACAAACATTTCAAATTAATATTTCAAGGAATCTTTCGTTAAGGCAGAAATTTTCATTAGGAATTTGGGATTATTTATGATTTGGGACAGATGTGATGTTTTTGAAATGTTTAATTTTATTGAACTGTTTTTAGATTGACACACATTACGATTTTTATCTTCTGCATTATATAAGTGTGTATATTAAAACTTTTTACCATTATATTTTAAGTATTTTTAATTTGTAAGCTTGGCAGTTTATAAACTATACTTATAGTATTTTCAACTATGTAGAAATTATCCTAACGAGCTCGAGGGAAAAGTTGTGTCGAATAAGTATTTCTTGTCTGTCATTATTCGCATCTATTTTGTATTCATTTTCATAGCATCAACGAAAACTGATATGTAAATAATAAGCCAAGCTTAGCCGCTGCGCATAGGAGTACCATGTTCTTCATTATCTGATATTTATTCTGCTTTATACTTACCTGATATAATAAATGCAAAAGGAGGTTTGCTTGTTTATTGGTTTGTCTTGCTCTCACACTTACTCAAATGATTATTTTCAAATTTAGCATTCACGTAGTTTGTGTGAAATAAGACAAACTTTATCCCACACAATATATCCATATAGAAAAATTAATTAAACAAAACACACTATCAAGCATAAAAGCGTGGACATAAATATGTATACATTTGTATTTATATATATATATATATATTTATATATATATATATATATATATATATATATAAAATTATTTAATCACACCCAGGGCTGAGATTCGACATTTTCACAAGAATATTATTTTTCAATTACATCAACAATGTTTCTCTTTTATATGCGGGCGAATTCATATTGAAATGTTGCATTATTTCAAAGGGAACTCTTCGTTACTAATAACGAGGATTTCAATACTTTGTGAGGTTAGGTTTGCTTTATGTTTAATAATAAGACGACGTACAATATATGCGATAAATATAGTAAAACCTTGTTATCATCCAAGGTTAGAAGGTGGTGTTGGGGAAAGGTGAAATTATATTAATTCAAGAATAGGTTTGGCCGAATTTCTTAAATTTTTACCTACCCTAAACCAATAAGTGGATTTGACAGCGCGTACTCAATGAATGTATAGTTTGAAACTTTTTTTATTCAATATAGATATACATATACTTATCTATATATCATTATTATTACAGGATAAAATTGAGCACCCCCACAGGATAAAACCAAAAAATACTGATATATACTTTATAATTGTGCTCCTTGTTTTAAAATAAACTTTATTCTTGCTAAAAGCTATACTTTCTGAAAAGTAAAATGTATTGCATATTTGGTTCATATTTTCGGTGTACTTTTTGATCTTGATAATGGAGAAGACCGATATTAGCCTAATTATCAAAATCAGAAAGAATACAATATTTGCCTTACCAATGATGATAAAAACTCTCTCAACAATTTTTAGTTATGCAACTTTGACGATAAATGTTTATTTCACGTTTTCTCTTACAATGTTATATAATATTTTATAAAGAGATTATCGAAGACAATAACAATCAACAACTTCAATTTCGGAAAGCCATAGTCCATAAAATTTGATTTTTCTTCTACGACTTGTCTAATACTGCACAACAAGAACGTATATTTCTAAAATAGCTAAAGTTTTATGTGTATAAGATGTCAAAACCAGGAGACAGTTATCACATCTGAGACAGTTAACAAAACATAGGACCGAACGATAAAGAAGTTGAAAACATTTGGGATGCCATATTTTGAAAGAAAAAAAATTATGAACGTAACGATAAAATTTAGCAGGAAAATAAGGAAAATATTTGAAAGGAAAACGTAAGTGAAACTTATAAATCAGTTCGCCCAGGAAAACATCGTTCTTGAGGTTATGTAAGGAAAAATGGATGGAGAAATACGTCAACGAATGTACGAGTATAAACACACACACACACACGCACGCACGTACGCACACATTCACGACCCACGTAAGCATACACACGTACGTATGCATGCACGCTCACGCGTTCTCATGGACACAAACACAAATACGAGTGCAACAGCGAAGTGCGTTGATTTGAAAAATACTCTAATTAATATATATAAGAAATACATTAGAAAAATATACAAGAACCTGTATTGTATATATAAAAAACCTGTATAATATATTACGTATCCGTGATTTATTTTTTCACAAGATACTAGAAAAGGTATAATTCGGTAAAATATTTTGAATTGGAGAGATTAAATTATCGAGGTGTTCAGATTAAACTAACGATCAAGATGAGAAATGTCGGAGAAAAAAGCATCATCACATATTTTGATCAATGCGAAAAGATTCAACACGAAGATGATGAAGTATAAGGAATATTTTAAAAAGGAAAAGTATTATTTTTTTGAAAGGTATTATTTATAGAAAAAAAAGTGATTAAAGGTTATTAAATTTCGACAATTGAACCGGCAATAAAAAAAATAACCTGAAATTATTTTCAAAACGATATATCGTCATTTGATTTTTATGTGAAATGTATGTATTCCACCCGTGACGAAGAAGCGGGTTAAGAATGTAATGTCATAATTTGAAAGATAATTAATCAAGCATGTATAATTAGAAAAAAGTAATGAAAAGAAAAAGAAATAAATTGATCCTATGATTAACGCAGTCAGAATATTTGGTATCGAAATCTCGTACATTGCTGAATTAATATAAACATATGTAAGCCCTTCTTATTACAAAAGAAATTACTTTATTTATAATCTCATTATTCATAACATTTTAATTTAAAACTACAAACCGCCAAATGGGGCGATGTGGAAATTAAAAGCTAACTTCTAAATTGTATACGAAAATAAAACAATAGACGTATTCAAATCTCTTAGCCTGATAGTTTTTGGAGGTAAAACAAGAAAGATAAATTTTCACTCTGTAAACATAAATTGTAAAAATGTCATTTACTTCCAGATTCTTTGCGGTGAGTCATCTTTAGTCACGGTCTATCGGCGAGGTTTACCTGTGCAGATGTGCCTGCGCAGATCGAGCACTTCTCAACATGGATGTCTTTATTTTTTGAACCTGTACAAAAAATTCTCAGGTTTATTCCAATACATGCTTCGGTCTACTTGAGCCAACACACCTGCTAAAGTAAACCTCTCCGGTAGACCGCAGCGTGCATAGACACCATTAGAAGTATACATTGAATCAATTTTATTGTATATTCTCGATTGATATGCTAAACTGAAAAGCCACAAATACAGTTGAACGAAAAGGCAGCAGTTAAACTTCTTTGATATTAAGTAAATTATTGACAAGAAGCAAATTTATTGTCATTTAGGTACTAAAAAATTTAAATTGTGCCATATAAGTCAGTGTATTAAGTACCTAAAACTATATTATTTGATACTTACCTATGATTTTACAAAAAATAAAATTTGAATACTCCAAACACTAATTTATTTAGTACGAGATAAATGTGAGGAATATTAGGTAAATTACTATAAAGTAAAGACTATTTGACTACGCAAATAAAGTAATTTAAGTGTTTTTTTAATTTTCCATCGCCGTATTTGCAAAGTATTAAATCGACTTGCTAATCATTAAATTAACTTGCTAATCATTAAATTAACTTGCTAATCATTAAATTGACTTGAACAAAACACTGTGTCTCTATCACCGTTTACCTATTGAAACAAGGATTAATATAAATATAAACATTACACTTTTTGTAATACATGCAATTGTCATAGGCGCGGTGAATAAGATAATCATAATTAGTAGGGTAAATATAATTTTTTTAAATGTTTCGGACACGGTTTTTGAATAAATGAATCTAAAACAAAATAAGTGATAAAAAATAGCTTTCGGATTATATAAAATCATTACATCTACTCCATGTCAAAGTTATTTCAAAAAGTTTGTTTTCTTTTTTTTGCTTCTTGTGAAAATATTTATTTGAACTTGAAAACATATTATAGTTTTATTTTATGGAGGCGACGAATTGTAGTTTAATCATTCACTAAACTTTCTTTATTTGAAGTTGCTAAAAGATTACATGAAATTGTTGTATTTGAATTTTACTAAAACAAACGCGTTTATTCATAAATATTTCATTTTATGAAGAAAGTGGAGCGATATGGATATATGGAGGTATTTGAAAAAAAAACATTTAGGAACGTTTTACTGTTTATATAAATTTAAAAGTTCGTAGACTTTCATACCTTTATTTTAGTCATAACTTAAAAATATAACTCTGGATTGTAAAATTTGTAATATTTTCTCACATCGTCCTTTGGCAAATTTAATATATCTTTGGAGTTGACCTACTTACATTTAATAGAAGTTTTTATTTCAATATTTTATTATAGGACCACGAAAAAAAAGCAAAAGTCGTAAAGGAACAAGGTTTTAAAAATTTTGTTTGAAGAATAATTGATTTAAGAGCGTTGTCCCACTTTCAAGCTTTTCAAGACAGATATGTTTTACGATAAGCTTTCGAAAGCTCGATGGGAGTTTTTGTTTTATTTCCCTGTAAGAAAAGTAGAAGATTATACATAAAACATTCCCGTACATTTACATTTCACTAATGTTTAGTGCTATGTTTTTAAATGTGTTTTATCTAGAAATATATTATCAAATATTTGTGAATCATACGTTCGCCTTGGAATTTTGGCTGAAAAGTGTTTGAATTTCATCTTTCACATTTGCAAATAATATTGTGATAAGAAAAGCAGAAATAACATACATGGTGACTAGAATGGATGAGGTGTATTTTTTATTGATGCCGTTTTAATGCCTTTTACACGATTGTCTTTATTTTGTAATATTGTTTATACTACAAAATATAGACAATCGTGTGAAACGTTGTGGTGGAAGAAATACGGTATTTTGTATTCAACTCAATGAAACATTCGCTGTAAAATTCGCAATTTAATTTGTAAAAAAAATTTCGTAACAGGAAATTCGATATTTCAATGTTATAGTGCAGTTAGAGTATAAAATACCTTTAAGCAATGTTTCAGTGTATTTTAATTACAAGACGAATTTTGTCAACTTTTTATATTTCGAACAGCTGCAATTTTGAAAATATTGCGCTATTTTGTTACGAATTTAACCCAAATTTTGAGAAATGTTGTCCCTGTGGAATAAGAAAAATGGATACCAAACGATCTACAAATTTTGTTATGTTCCGAATATTGCCTAAGTGAATTAATACAAACGTCAGTTGTTTGTATTATGTTTTTTCTAATTTCCTTCGAGCTTGCAATATTTCATGGCCTGCAATATTTCATAATATACTATTATATCTGCGTATAAAGCCACTATAATAGCCAAATATTCCGAGAGTGTCATGGAAATGGCTTTTATGAAGTATTATGAGACATTAATAAAATTGTTTTGTCTAAAGAAGTTTTTATTTCAAATTTAGTAAAAAGTAATAAATAAAGCAACTAATTTCGACAAGTGAAACGCTACCCAACTATACTTTTTGGCGACGACTATTAGCATATAGACGAAATATTTCTGATTTTTGGAATTAAATTTATTTCGAGACTTGATTATGCCAGAAGGAGTTATGTTTTGGAACAAAGAGTAAAGAGGCCTACAGTGTGTGGCAACTCCTTGAAATTTGGTGAAATAGTTTTTTGTTAAATTTATGCGTTGAATTTGAAATTGAAGTGAAATGAAATGGAAGTGTGTAATTTTTAGAAAAAAGAGTTAAACTAAGATTTTACATCAATAATAAATTCAAATAATATTGATAAAAGCGGGTCATGTAATATTCAGTCACTTATTCGGAACCTAATGACCTTTTTTATATTGTACGGCACTTGCACTGTGGTAGGCCATTAGTAAAGGTGATTAATGGAATGATAGCTAGTTAAGTAACTCATTATTAGTATAAATACCAAGTTTTATTATAATCGGATTATTAGTCTTTGAACTGTCGTCGAACAAACAACTCAATCTGGAAGAAAGTCTGAGCTATGGAAAAAATCGAGTATCGCGCCGTTATAAAGTTCCTTACCATGCAAGGAAAGTCGGTTCAGACTATACTGAAAGAGATGGCATTCGTTTACGGGGAGTCTTGACGGGTCTCTTTAAACAGGGTAGAGAATCACTTGATGACGACCCACGCCCCGGTCGGCCGATCGAAATGACTACTCCGGAAATTATTGAAAAAGTTGAAAAATAAGTGTTGGAATATGCCAGAATAAACTATTGTATCCGATACTCCAACCATCTCTGCAAGAAACAGCTTGCAGAGATGGTTGGAGTATCGGATACAACAATTTTTAAAATTCTTCATGATCATCTTGGTAATGTCACTGCTCACACCGCCTCAAAAACAACGCCGCGAGTATTTTCGCGCGGTCCTTGGACCTATGTAGTGAAGACAAGGATGGACTATTGAGTCGAATTGTTACTGGAGACGAAACTTGGATTCATAATTATAAACCTGAGTTGAAAAAAGAGTCAATGCAATGGCACAAAAAAGGCACACCACCAACCAAGGCGTTTAAGGTGTCACAGTTGGCTGGAAAAATCATGGCGACAGTCTTTTGGGTTTTAGAAGGGATCCTGTTGACAGATTATAAAGATCAAGGTGTTTCCAAAACCGGAGAATACTATACGTTAATTATAGAGAGGTTAAAAGTAGCAATCAAAGCAAAAAGAGGGGGAAAATTGACCAAAGGTATCCAAAGACTAGAAAAATTGACCAAAGGTGCTTTTGCACGACAACCCGCCCGTTTACACGAGCTGCGTTGTGCTGGCCACCCTGCACAAGATGGGCTTCAATATTTTGGAACTTCTTATCCTTTTTGAATCTCCGTATCCTCGATTCCGCGAACTTAAAAACGCCCCCTCGTATATTATAACTCTTTTTCTCGTCCCTTATTATAAAATAATTTTTGGAAATTTTTTTTAGCTAATGAATATCTCGTTATGTTTCAGTGTTTGTCCCCTTAAAGGAACTGTACCTCACTTACATAAAAGGAGTATTTGTCTGACTATAATAGAGTTTTTACTTTAACATGTTATCAGAGGTTAAAATGTCTTCCTTTAAGAATATTTTTGCTCCGAGTACCGTTGATTTATAAAAAACATTTCTGACTAGCTACTATCCGCGGTTTCAATCATGTGGCTATAGTTATAAATAGCAATGAAACATTCAAATATGCTGCGCCCTATATAACGATTAAGGGAAATTTAACAGTAAGTTTTTATTTTTGTGATCTTATAAAATAAAAGACAATGAAAACTAAACGTTTCACTCCATATTAGGAATGGAGGGCGTGATTTTCTTGCTTCCTTATTTTGCGTACGTAGCGTTTGAAAATATCTCGTCTATCCATTGCTCTATTCCGAGGTTGCTTCGTTATTCCATTTATGTATTTTTTCAGATTTAAATAAGAAATTTCTCAAAGGTATTAAATATCCCAGGATAAAAAAGAGTCTATATCATCTGCCGGTCCGCCAATTATCGGGGTCCAAAAATTACATCGATCGGTTGCTTCATTGCGACCTGAAAAAAGTATAAAGAAATAATTATCGTATTTATAATATTAGTTTCAATGTTTTTTTAGAATACATAAGTATGATTCAATCAAGCCGACTTTCTAGATCAAGTTGTTTATGCTTTTTTTTATAACCAACGCAATCAAATGAAGGCGTAATGAGCTTCTTTCGTGGCTATCTAAAATATTTCATACATTGAAACAGGTAATTATTTTTTTAGTATGAAAATATATATATTTATTATATTTTATATGAATTAAATATTTTAATTATAAATATTTGTTTTGCAGTATTTTATATGCTGCTCGCACATTTTTCTTGCAACTTCATGCGATGGATGCAGTTTATTAAAACGGTAAAAATATGAATAAAACAAACAAATTAATGAAGAGAAAATTTTTGTTTAGCAGATATTAAATAGCTGCAAAATTTAACGTCAAAAAAATAATACCTTAGTAGCGTGGGGAGCAATAACCAAAAATTGCAAAAATTGTTTAGAAAATTTGAGGGTAAACAAGATTTATTATATTAATAAAAAATACATATTTTTTTTGTCTAATTCAATTATCGTTTTCAGTCATCACTTTTTCCTCTATTTACTAAATTTAGTTCAGAAAGAGTATACTTTAGCTTTGCTTCTAAATTCTGAGTAATACAATAATAAATATCTTTTATTGGGCTTCTTAGTCGTTTTTACGCGAAAATAACAAAATAGACAGATAAAAATACACTATTTGTTAACCTACTTTAATTATATCGAGATGATACCTACTTTACTTTCGAAACTTAAAGCCATATACTATTGAAGAATTTATTAAAACGTGTTTAGAATTTGTTGAGTGAAATATACAGAAAAATAATTCGGAAACACTCGACCTCTCAATAGTTTATTTTATTATCCGGAATAAATTTTCTTCGAAAATATCTTCATTTCATATACTTTCTTACTTAAATATATGAAATTTAATGTCCCAACTATTCTCATTAATTTCATACCATATGAAAAATTACGAATTACATAAATAATATTTGAAACTTTTCTCGTGAACTCTACGACTGTACTGAATTCACGAATCTGTATTAAAATGAAGTCAATTACGTTATGTATATTCACCTATTTACACCGGATGCCTCTAGTGAATGAATTTCATGAATAAAATTGTGTTATAATGAAAAAAGAGGATAAAAATAATTGAATTATGACCAGATTTTCAGTGGGATCCACGCATTCAACACGGACAAAATTTAAATAACAGATGAAAGTGGGTGTAATGGGAAAAAAACGACGTAGAAAATAAGGGCCACAATGAGCGAGGTACAGAAAATTACGTAATACTGCAGAGAGCTTATTCGCGGCAGATAGTCAGATTAAGTCAAGAATTCAATTGCGGTAACACTTTCAATTCTTTAATGATTCTATGGTTTTAATTAAATAATTTGTGGTGGGAACAATAATTCTGTCTACACTTCCGACTTTAAGAGGGAAATACTCATATTACTTTTAAACCCATCTAAACTTTTCCTAAATAATTGTTTCGTTAATTCTGAAGGCCTAACACAAAATTTAAACCTACTCTAGACCTTTGGAACACACCCCTAACCTTTAGATTCCACCTCTAAATATTTTAATTCTGTCTATACTTCCGACTGCAAGAGAAAAATAGTCTTAATACTTTTAAACCCATCAAAATTTTTCTTAAATATTTTTTTTATTAATTCTAAAGATCTAACACAAAATTTAGACTTACCCATCACCTTCGGAACTTAACCCTAACCTTCAGAACCCACCCTAATATATTTTAGTTCTGTCTATACTTCCGACTGCAGGAGAAACACAGTCTTAATACCTTTAAACCCATCTAAATTTCTCTTAATTATTCTTTTCATTATTTATTAAAACCAAACACAAAATTTAGACTTACCTACGACGATTTGGAACCCACCCTTTAATAGCTATTTTTCTGTTACCGTCTCCACTTCCGAGTACAAGGGAGAAGTAACTGTATTAATTTTAAACCCATCTACATTTTCCTTAAAAATTTTGTTTATTAATTCTGAAGACCTAACACAAACTATACTTACTCTCGATCTACGGAACACATCTCTAACCTTCAGAACCCACCCCTAAATATTTTACTTCTCTCTATACTTCCGACTGCAAGAGAGAAATACTCTTAATACTTTTAAACCCATCTAAATTTTTTTTAAATAAATTTTTAAAATTTCGTTCCTCAGAACGAAACAAGAGAATCCTTATAGGATCACTACTGTCTATCTGTCTGTCTGCTCCTCGATCCCTTTTTTCAGGAACGTCTAAATAGACCAAGTTGAAACTAATAATTAGGAACTAACTCAATGCAATGAAAATATACGACTTTTCAAATATCACGTTTTTTAATACTGACTCATTGACTCAACCATCAAAACTTATATGATACTTCCAGTTGACCTCTGATACGGAAATTTGGTACGTAAGTACATCCCATAACACAAGGGAAGAAACATATTATTAATATCTAATTTCATGCGGAATTATTAAATGACAAAGTTAATTTTTAAGGTTTCATGCCGAAAAATAAAACAGGGAACGGTTGTAATAGATATTTTATTATATACTATAGCGGTTGTAATAGATCTTATGATTATTGAACAATGCACCATATCATAACGCCTGTGAAAGACTTTACAAGCAATATATTTACGTTGCGAAAAATTAATGTTTGTAAATAGTTTAATAAAATGCTACCTGTTTTACCTTACCTGTTTTCAACCTTACCTGTTTTCAAGTGCGTAAATATGTACGGAACCTTCGTAGCGTGATTTTTTTTCGAGATTGATACGTTTATATGTATGTATGTACTATGTATATGTGTGTGTGTGTATATACATACATATATATATACATATATATATATATATATATATATATATATATGTATATACGTGTGTGTATATATGTGTGTGTATATGTGTGTGTGTGTGTATATTTGTGTGTATATATATATACGTCTGAGTGTGTCTGTGTGTGTGTGTCTGCGTCTGTGTGTCTGTGTGTATGTGTGTCTGTGTGTCTGTGTGTCTGTGTCTGTGTGTCTGTGTCTGTGTGTCTGTGTCTGCGTCTGTGTGTCTGTGTCTGTGTGTCTGTGTCTGTGTGTCTGTGTCTGTGTGCTGTGTCTGTGTGTCTGTGTCTGTGTGTCTGTGTCTGTGTGTCTATGTGTCTGTGTCTGTGTCTGTGGGTCTGTGTCTATGTGTCTGTGTCTGTGTCTGTGTGTCTGTGTCTGTGTGTCTGTGTGTCTGTGTATCTGTGTCTGTGTGTCTGTGCACCTGTGCACCTGTGCGCATGTGCGCCTGTGCGCCTGAGCGCCTGTGCGCCTGTGCGCCTGTGCGCCTGAGCGCCTGTGCGCCTGTGCGCCTGTGCGCCTGTGCGCCTGTGCGCCTGTGCGCCTGTGCGTGTGTACGTCTGTGCGTATGTGCGTGTGTGCGTGTGTTCGTGTGTGTGGTGTGTGTGTGGTGTGTGTGGTGTGTGGTGAGTGGTGTGTGTGTGTGTGTGGTGTGTGTGTGGTGTGTGTGGTGTGTGGTGTGTGATGTGTGGTGTGTGTGGTGTGTATTTTGCGTGTTTTGTGTGTTTTGTGTGCGTGTGTGCGTGTGTGTGTGTATGTGGTGTGTGTGTGTGTGTGGTGTGTGTGGTGTGAGTGTGTGTGTGTGTGTGGTGTGTGTATGTGTGTGGTGTGTGTGTGTGTGTGTGGTGTGTGTGTGTGTGTGGTGTGTGTGGTGTGTGGTGTGTGTGGTGTGTGGTGTGCGGTGTGCGGTGTGTGGTGTGTGTGGTGTGTGGTGTGTGGTGTGTGTGGTGTGGTGTGTGGTGTGGTGTGTGTGTGGTGTGTGTGGTGTGTGTGGTGTGTGTGGTGTGTGTGGTGTGTGGTGTGTGTGGTGTGTGGTGTGTGGTGTGTGTGGTGTGTGATGTGTAGTGTGTGTGGTGTGTGGTGTGTGGTGTGTGTGGTGTGTGGTGTGTGTGGTGTGTGGCGCGCGCGCGTGCGTGAGTGCGTGCGTGCGTGCGTGCATGCGTGCGTGTGTGCGTGCGAGCGTGCGTGCGTGCATGCGTGCGTGCGTGCGTGCGTGCGTGCGTGTGTGTGTGCGTGCGTGCGTGTGAGTGTGTGTGTATATATATATATATATATATATATATATATATATAGTCTCATTAATGATGTGTAATCCGACAATATGGTATTTTTTTCAACTAGTCACCCAGTTTATAAAATATATAAAATATAAATTATAATTTTTTAAATTATATATCATTTTTATTTGTAGATGAATCGTCCTTAGGAAATATTAAAAATGGTAGTAAAATATAATACGATCCTCTCTGATATCATGTTTTCAATCCTAGATACTTTCATTTTTACTTTTCATATAATCCGGGACATATCGTCGATTTATTACACTATTAGCGGACATTCAAACGTCACTTTTATTTTATAAAGGAAGATGTTGCGAATCCCTAGAGGAGTGCTCAGATTACCCGGGTGGAATGCAGGAATAATGTGTCGACTAAGGAGCTCATTTATTAAAAAAATTCCTGATTTTATTATTAAAAATACAAGCACTAAAGTCCCAGAAAAATTGTTGTACCTGCTTTCAATTGTTTATTGCCTGCTTAGAATCAGGGGAAAGGTCTATGTAGAAATTTATTCTTCTAAACAAACTATAAGAATATTTTGGGAATCGTGGCAAATATACAAAATTTGGAAAAGTCGTTTCAGATGCCACATTATAATTTATATAAGGAGAAAAAAGGTTTATGATATAGACATAATTCTTATGTAAGAACAATATTGATGAAAGAATTACTTAAGAAACAGAATGTGCTTATACTGAAATCATCTCTTCCGACGTTGACGTCGCAATGCCACAGTAAGCGATATGTCTCTTTTCAGTAAACGTCATATAGAGGTTCAAAATAATTATATAATTTAATTAAAATAATAAATATTCAATTATTGCATTTGGTACATACTTGATTAACTTTTTCTGTATCATCCTGAATACTTAATATCATAGATAATAATAGTTTAATTGCCCAAGCCGTACATTAAAATATGGTGTATTTTGGTTTCTATGTTAACCCATGTAAAACCTTTATTGTACGAACCAACTGTTGACCGACTAAATTACGCAAATACATAACCGTCTAAATACGTAACTTTTTATTAAGGTCTCTATAGACACGATTTTTAACTTCACCCGTAAATGTAAAAACGTCCAGTAGAACCAGTAATACTGTTATGAAAAATGTTCCCTGTGAATTAGCTACAATGAAAATGTCGAGCTATTAAAATAGTCGACGCCGCGTAAAAAGAGCAGGAATTGTGCAGTAAAGCTTAGTAAGTAGGTATTTTACACACACACACACACGCACGCACGCACGCACGCACACACACACATGAACGCGCGTAATAGAGAAACCGCCAATGTTCCAAAGGAAGCATCTATGCGGTAGAAATGAGCTCAGAAATATATTATAATTGGCGTGTTCCCTAATCATGTTACTTTTTTTATATTCTTAGATATCTATTTAACAATAAAATAATAGTGAAATAATTTAAAAAAAATGATGGTAATTGTTATAAACGAGAAACCGCCAATGTTCCATAGGAAGCAGCTATGAGGTATAAATGAGCTCAGAAATACATTATAATTGGCCTGTTCCCTAATAAAGTAACTTTTTTTCTATTCTTAGATATGTATTTAACAATAAAATAATAGTGAAATATTTTTAGAAAATGATGGTAATTGTTATAAACGAGAAACCGCTAATGTTCCAAAAGAAACACCTATGCGGTATACATGAGCTCAGAAATACATTATAATTGGCGTGTTCCCTAATCAAGTAACTTTTTTTCTATTCTTAGATATCTATTTAAAAAATAAAATAATAGCGAAATAATTTTAAAAAAATGATGGTAATTGTTATAAACGAGAAACCGCCAATGTTACAAAGGAAGCACCTATGCGGTATAAATGATCTCAGAAATACATTATAATTGGCCTGTTCCCTAATAAAGCAACTTTTTTTCTATTCTTAGATATGTATTTAACAATAAAATAATAGTGAAATATTTTTAGAAAATGATGGTAATTGTTATAAACGAGAAACCGCCAATGTTCCAAAGGAAGCGCCTATGCGGTATAAATGAGCTCAGATATACATTATAATTGGCCTATTCCTTAATCAAGTAACTTTTTTGCTATTCTCAGATGTCTACTTAACAATAAAATAATATAAATAATATAATATAATATATAAAAAAATGTTTAATATAATGTTTATCTATAGTATATAAGGAATGTTTATGTTGAAAATAATTTTATTAGAGTACCGCGCGTTCATTAAATATTGTCTAATTTGTGGATACCACCGTTTCCCTTCCGTACGGTAGCTTCAGCTGCATATTAATGAGACAAGTGTCTAAAGTGACATAGTTTCCTACATATACACCCTATATGAAGGAAGGATATATATATATATATATATATATATATATATATATATACATTTTTTTTTTCACTAGTAACAACTAATTAATTTTTAGATAACAAATAATCGTAACGCTTATTTTACGTCTATGTAACGTAATTTTATTATTTTTATCCATTTTGTGCCTGTTGCAACTACTTTTCATTTCGTTTCCGGAAAGACGTGTTTTTGTTTTCTTTATGGTTTTGGTAAAATTAGCACGAAAACTGTTTGTAGCAAATATAAGATATCTTTTAGAAAACGATCGTCAAACTAAAGAAGAATGTACGTGTATTTCACAAATAGTTCTCCTTAGGACCAACCATCAACCCAGCACCAACGATAATCATATAATAATAAAGGATCATGAAGCAATCGAGTTGAACTACTTAACGCATTTATTTAATGTATTAAAAACAATTAATTAAATGAAGGGCTCACGGTTAATTTTGTCTCTTTGAAGTTTATAGGTCTTATGAAAGAGTGAATTAATTGTGCCATAAAATTTTGCTATCCAACTCCAAACGGCAGAGAAACAAAATTTTTGAATTACTAAAAAGAGTAACACGATCATCGTCTTCGAAAAATAAGAGACCTTACAGTGACAAAAAAAAACAGAAAAATGTGTGGTGATATTCATCGATTGGTGCTCATTCTTTTATTGATATTGATACAGAAAACTGCAATTATGTATTGTTTACTGGAATAATTTTATTCTCTACCTATTTATTTGCTTAATGAACATTGCAGTAATATAACATTTAAACTTATATTTATTGTTTAATAATTATTGTCATACCTAGAAATTTTCTGTTATTTTTTAGAGTTAGAATGGGTAATATAGTTAAAATTTTCTGAGACACGAGACTACGTATACATTGTAGTACTTATTTTTTAGTATAAACGAAAAACAAAAATATGTAACAACATACATACACACATACACACACACACACACACACACACAAACACGCATGCACACGCATACGCGCACGCGCGCACACACACATACACATACACATACACACATACTGATCTGAACGACTATTATTTTCCTTTTTCTTTCTCCTTTGTTGATTCTTTTACCATAATTCTTTTACCACCATCTGAAATGTTCATACTCTCTTATTTTAGAAATTAAAATGTGGTTAATAATGTACCAGATTAAAATTTGATTGAGCTCCTTAACTTAAAATGTGTACTTATTGGGTTTTAACGTGATATGTATATAACTGTAAAATTTAACGTGACATGTATATAACTGAAAAATTTAATGTGATATGAAAAAGGTGAATGTAGTTAACTTTACTGTTTTTTTAGGATTGCTCTAATATTATCCTCCAGTTAAATTGTAGCGGAACTGGCCATATAGATGTTAATAACTTTTTTTTGATCGCAATTATAGAGATTATAATGAAAAAAATTCTTCCAACTGAATTAATTAAAATATAGGTTTTTTGTGTAATAAAATTGTTATTTCTTTTCACATATTTTGTTTTTTTCCCAGTGGTTACGAAAATAACCAATGTATTTTCATTGACTCAACTATTTTAAATGTTATTTTAGGGCGGTGGATGAGTTAACAGTTCGCAGTAAGAGGAACAAATTTGTTTATTTCAGAAAGTAAAGTAAGTTAGAAATTTAACAGAAACCTATAAAATTGCGACTGGACCAACCTTTTATTCTTTGAAACATTCATTTAGCTTATAAACTATGTAGGAGTAGTTAAAATTTACCATGTAGAGCATGTACGTATCCATATCTTTTCACTTAAATTTGTATTCAAAATGAAAAGGTCGATGTAACACCTTGAAATGGTTAAATTCACTTAATCTTTTTCTATTTAATATGCCCATCGACCAATAAAGTTTGGTAACATGTGTCACATGTGTGTCCGTATATCACAGCTACATATCCTCCTTCATTGCTTTCTCCCTACTTATAACATAATAAACTATTATTGTACGTGCCTGTCTTAGAAGACAGATTGAATTCATTTCCATTCCCTCCCAAAATTGTCTGCTCGTGGCTATCAAAATAATATTCAATTTAAATATTTATTTTCGTAAAAAATCTCACATATTTTCCTTGCGTTAATAAAAATAATAATGAATCAATACTAGTTTTATAATATTTATCCCATAATAATTATAATTATGACTAAAAACAAACTTTTCTTCTTACCTAAGACTATTTACTTTATATTGTTATTTATGTATATTTTTCTTAATGAATAAATATGTAAAATATATTTTAGAATAGGAAAATAAATCAAATCCTAGTGAAATGAGGAATGGGACGAAAAAGAGAATCTTTTTGATGCTAAATAAAAAATGTCACATTATTACTTTCGTATTTCGTCTTCACTCGTCCCCAGATTCCTTCGATTTTATTTTATTTAAATGTTGGTTTTAATGAACTGAAAATCTCAATTTTATTCAACGTAGGTAAGAATATCAATTGATAACAACACGCGAGATGTCAAACTGTCAAATCAATTCCAATACCTTAAAGCGTAGCCTTTGGAGAAACTTGCAAAAAGCAAATGTGGTTAACGTTTCTGTTTATGAACTCTGACAGAACTAAGGGCAGTGAATCGATATTTGTTTTTAAACATTAAATTCGGTTATTTGCTTTTAGTGACATCTGTCTATTCTATTCTGTATATTTATAGTTGTTGCCCTTAGCGTGGGCAATCTTTCTCAATTTCAATGTATAATTTATAACAAATACAATAACTAAAGTTTGACTCGAGACGTGCCCTGATATAATGGTAAAATAATAATACAAACTTTATTATAATATAAAAGACCACAGTAGAGGGGACATGATTTAGAGGAGGACTGAAAAACATTTCTGCATGGATACACAGAGTACTATTGAAAAATAATTTCATTGAAGACAAATCGATTCTTCAGTTTTTTTCATTTATAATCCACGTTTTTTGGACCATAAAATAGCCATTGTTAGAGCCATTTTGTTATTTAAAAAACTTGGTGCTTTCGCCATTATGAAGGAAGCTATAAATCAGCTTTAACATTTATCATATTCCATAATTAAGCAACAAATATTAAATATGACTAATTAATTATAGTTCATTTAATTACAGTTAATTATATTCCATTTTTTTCATGCGCCTGTGAAAGACTACTGCGTGACATATTTACATAGTGAAAAGTAATATTTAAAGAGGAAACCACAAAAATGCTTGAGTTTTATATCAACCGAGCGTATCTTTGAAGAGCACGCCCCTGTGGAAACACATAGACTTGAATTTGCAGAATTTAATGGACACGTGAAGAATAAGTACTTAAAAAATTCGAAATATAATGAGATCAACTTGAAAAAAATGCATATGGATTAAGGTTTGATGTGAATACCCCCTCTAAATAAATAAATAAACAAATATATATATATATATATATATATATATATATATATATATATATATACACATACACATATATTAATTTCTTTCTTTATTTATACATATATATTTTTGACTTCCATTTCTTCCTCAAAGTTTACCATACAATAATGGTCTTTACTTAATTTTGTGGAAAAATCTCGTTTTTTTCCTTTGTTTAGTTGAATTAAAAATAGTTCAATACTAGTTTTTGATTATTTAGGAAATAATAATAATTATGACTGAAAAACCAGAATTTATTGTTCTGCTACTTATTTTTTTTTCTAACGTAGTAATATTGTTTTTCTAACGAGCGTGGGATAGCTCTGTCAGGCATCGCGAGCTTAATTCTATTTCTTTTTCAACAATGCTTCTTTTACTGAATTTAATTTAAGAAGTCGCTCTGCGTGAGGATTATTTAGAAGTTGAAAATCTTTTTTAAATATTTTTTAGAACTTTTGAATGAATTCTTGAACTAAGGAGAGTCCTACCACAACAATCTTGTATATGTGTATTTAAACTCATGCAAAAAAAACGGGCACTTATAAGAATAAATCATATCACAGTCATTTTATTATTATTTGATGCACTTTATATGGCAATATGATGAGAATATTGTTATTTATTATTGAGATATCGTTTTAACCTACTTCAGTCATTGAAAATGCGAATAAATAAAAAAAACGATGTAAAGTCCACATACGAGCGTTTTCATACTGGTACATTAAAAATGGCTAAAGTTTATTTTTGAATATTTTTTAATAATTTAACATACAATTTGAAAATTTAGTAACGAGTATAGCCTTTTCTAGTTAAAATCAATGCGTTTAATCTGCTAGGCTTGCTTTCGAAGACGTTTTTTATAATTTCCTGAGGAATACGTTCACATTCAGCGACAATCACATTTTTAAGGGCCTGAATATTTTCTGGAGCTGGTTTTACAGCTCTGATGCATCGTTTGTGATTATGCCATATGTATTCTATCGGATTGAGATCGGGACTACTAGCTGGCTAGTCTAACCGACGAATTCCGGCCTCATGCATATACGAATCAACGTCTCTAGAGCGGTGGGCGCGAGCGTTGTCGTCCATAAAAATGAACTCGCCTCCAACTGCTGTTAATGCGGGTTGTGCATGAGGAATAAAAATCTCTGTTATGTACCTTTGCGCATTAAGTGTGCCGTTTTCAATAAAAACTAACTCGGTACGGTCATCTGAGTTAATACCAGCCCGAAACATTACGGAACCTCCACCGTAAGGGGTGATTTCCTCAAAGCACACTTCTGCGAAGCATTCTCCAGGTCTTCGTAAGACTCGCAGACGTCGATCCTCACCACTAATTGATATACGAGCTTCATCGGAGAATAAAATACTGTTCCAGTCTTGTTGAGTTCATGACAAAAAATTTTGAGCAAATCTTAATCTGGCGACTCGATGCTCACGGAGCAATGTAGGGCCCCAAGCTGGGCGATAGCTATGTATATTGACGGCCTAAAGTCTCCTTCAAACTGTCCATAGGCTTACTCGTGTACCTCTGACGTCCCCGAGGTTCTGTTTGCGATCCACGTACGTAACTTGACGACTTCGTAGCGCTTGACTGACTATGAAGCGGTCGTTATATGGCTCAGTGCACCGTTTTCTTCCAGAAACGGGCCTTCTACTAACAGAGCCCGTTTCTTGGAATCGTTGCCAGGTCCTTTGGACGGTGGAACGGCTCACATTATACTGATGAGACACATAACATTGGCTACAGCCTTCTTCAAGCAGCGCAATAATTTTAATAGCTCTTATCATTTTTTCAACCATACTGAGAACAGCAAACAGAAGTGAACTAATGCAGGAAACGGGAGAAATTTAATTAAAATTTATTCGTTTAAATAATAAACGTAACAAATGAAAAAGAACTTAATAAGAGTTGGATTTAATTTACCGCCACAAAATACGTTTTTGTCAGTGAAAGATAATTTTCATTCAAAAGAATAAATTTCAAATTTAGAACATTCGTTTTTATGTACCAGAATACATTATACCTGCCAGTAACAATTACAATTAATACAACCTCTTAATAAATAATATTTTTTTAATAATATGACAAAATCAAAACCGCCAGTTTTTTATACAAAAGACTATATATATATATATATATATATATATATATATATACATATATATACATATATATATATATATATATATATATATATATATATATATATATATATATATAATGATGGTTGAGGTATACATGGGGAAGTACGTATGTATGTATCAACAGAATTCTCGAAACATATTACCGATATGCCAGCAACGCAAAACTTCACGAAACTTTACGTTTAATAGTATCATCATCATCATCATCATCATCATATATATTAATACGCTAAGGTTAAGATGTTACTCTCCCTTTTTAGAAAAAACCTCACAACTAATCCACATAAATTATATATCATTTTATAGATAATTGCTTGCTCTACCGGCATCCACAACTAAACAATTTATTATTGCTATTGTTTTTGCAAATTAATTAATTATTAAAATTATATACACAAAACAGCAATGCTGCCATCTAACGGCTCAACGTCAATATGATTGACGGTGGGTAAAATTTTTGTTTAATTTCAAATCCACTCACGTATAAATAAAGTGGCGCTTTAGCTCAATGCTTTTGATACTTGCGCCTCTATATGTTAATTTTAGTAAAATATTTGTTTGATCTGTCATCTGAGCTTCTTTTGCAAATTAATTAATTATTAAAATTATATACACAAAACATCAATGCTGCCATCTAACGGCTCAACGTCAATATGATTGACGGTCGGTAAAATTTTTGTTTAATTTCAAATCCACTCACGTATAAATAAAGTGGCGCTTTAGCTCAATGCTTTTGATACTTGCGCCTCTATATGTCAATTTTAGTAAAATATTTGTTTGATCTGTCATCTGAGCTTCATAATGGAATAAAAACGTAATAAGTAGTGTGCAAAATTAGAAATGAATTGAATACCTGCAATCAATTTTGATTTATTAAATTGAGTTGAATAATTTATAATGCGAAGACTTCGCACGGGTCACGCTAGTCTCATATATAACCCGTCAAAAAGGTGAATATCGAAAAAAGTTTAACGTTCATTCCAAAAAGCAATTACGTTTCTCTTATTGTGATCACATTTCAACAAGAGTTTATTATCATTTGTCTTTGCCATTTGACAGATACTGTTAGTATTACTAGTAACATAGGACTAAGTCAACTTTCACCACACGACATAGGCTTGATTAACTTTGAATGTCCTTGAGATTCAAGTTTATATTTGATCAGGGGTGATTAGCTTTGAAAGATAAAACGTTTTCACAAAATTACAATTCTTAGTCACATATTTAGAAAATCGATATCCCATATAAATTTTATTCAGCAAAAATATTCTAAAAACCAATCTATTTTCAGCTTAATTTAATTTTTTTTAATATGCTGCAACAAAGGTTTGTTAAAGAAATATTAAAAAAAAATTTGCTAAATCGAGCGTACTTACCTAGTAAATAAACTAAACAAATTAATTGAATTTTATTACAGTACTATTTATACCTTCAATGAGGTTGCTATTTCATTGAAATTTATTACAAAAATGTGTTATAATATAAAACTGTAAAGTGATGTCGACTAAAGTGTAGACGACCAAAGCAAGAAGCTCAGTTTGATCAACGTGAAGTCATCAAGAGAATTCCCTAAGTACGGGTGTTTAAATTATGAATCAATATTATAATATCACATATTTTTAAGTTAAAAAAATGTAGATAATATTAGTAGAGTGATAATGGTTTGATTTAAAAATTATCCTCATTCAAACGGTGAAAATAGAGGTTGTGTTGAAATACCGCCCAAACGTAAATTTTGGAAAAATGGAAATACTAACATTTCCAAGAAACGATTCCCATTACAATTGGCTTTCGTAATTATAATTCATAAGTCGCAAGTTTAATATTAGATAAAGCAGGTATAGTTATTGGAGAAAAAGAAATTTCTGTTAGTTTAACATATATCGCGTTTCAGATTAGGATAAAGATTTTCCTATGATAGATTAAGTAATATTAAAAATTCATATATGTTAAAATGTAGGAGGCGAGGAGATATTCGGTCGAGGAATTCAAGGTTTTAATTAAATGAAAATTTTTAAAGAAAAGAGTAAGTGTTGTTTCTTTAACAGTAACTAATGTATTATAATTTTGCCTAACGGTATTTGTTAAATAAATATTTAAACTTTTCCAAATTTTAATTTTGTTTTATTCTTATTGTTAAATGACAGGTTATTCGGATTTCAATATATATATATATATATATATATATATATATATATATATATATATATTGTATTATATGGATATTAAACAAACTGGTTAAATGTACATGCACTTAAATGAGTAATGAACCAGTGATCTTGTTTTGGATGGTGCTGGAGCTGTCGCGAATTCTGGGCGGTGCAGTAGAGAAGTCGTCCACATGAGTGTTTGCAAACATGTCCGAAGCACTACAGAATCGCAACCCCAACCGCATTCTGAAAGCTTTATTGTAATGGAAGCGCATTTAAAAAACTTGCGAGCACTCACAAAGCCGTGCTTTTTGCTAGTTATACTAAAAATACTACAGTTAAAATTGGGCGCTGTAGTCGAGTGGCAAAAGCAATTTGAAATTGTAATTTTTATCAGGTTTTTCCGTACCTTTTTACAATAATTAAAAACTATTATCGAAGAGTATACCAGCGTACATTAGCGTAATCTCGATACTCTTCATGCTATTTTATTGTTTCGTAACATCGTCTGCTGCTCGTTTACTATGTTCGATTACAATTTATACGAAAGCTTGGTATTTAAATGAAAATAATCACGCATAGTAATTAAATTTACGCTCCAGCTAATGCTGGAGCTGTATGTTTACAACCCTCCTACCCTCAGCATTTAATTAAATGCTAATGAATTTCGCAAGGATGGAAGTTTGCAATCCAACTGAACAGTTTTTTTTTCAATTAATGTATTCGTATTACGGATAACTTACGAGGATCACAAATGTAATGGAAGGAATTTCGATTAAAAATATTACTTAAAATATCGTGAATTACCTAATTCAAAGTGTTCTCTTCGTTTAGTTCAAAAAGTTTATTTAGCACGTAAATTTGCTTTTTTTATTCTTTTCATTATTTGTCGCAGTGTCTGGCCAATCATGTGTTGCTTGCAAAATTCATAATTTTTGTTCGATAATTATTTGAAATATTTAATAAAAATTACCTGGAAATTTCAGTAAATTTTGTAACTCATGGAATTTTAGTAAATTTATTAGCGACGAAAATTATACATTTAATTAATATTTATCAGAATTTGTTATTATATTGACCAACATTTTTTAATAGGAAACGGAATCATTTCATATTCATGTAAAAACATTGGAAAGAGAAAAACTTCTTTTTAAAGGAGAATAATAATCGAAGGGTATGTTCGAGGTTTCTGTAAAATATACCATTATTTGTAATTAGTGGGAATGATTTCAATTAAAGGTGAATGTAAAAATAGTTAGAAAAAAACATTTTATACTGAAAACTTATGTCAATAATTAGTGAAATTTTTGAAAGCGAAATAAATCTCTTCTTACAATACAAGTCCTATTTTTAACCGACTTCAAAAAAAGAGAAGGTTCTCAATCGATCGAAATCTTTTTTTTATGTATGTGCAGCGATAATTCTTTACCGAGTTGACCGATTTTGATGATTCTTTTTTATTTGAGAGAGGGGCTTTAGATGTGGTCCCATATAAATATGACGGTGATCTGATGAGGAGGTGTGGAAATTAATGATGGGACTGTTTAACGTATGGCAGTAAATCAACTATGATTCGGTATATTTGTTACGCATAGGTGATATTTCACCAAAATAATTACACAGCTCACCAGTTCAGGGTCTGATGATAAGTTCTGCATATGAACAATGGAACTCCTCAACGGATAGTAAATCAACCGTGATTAAATATATTTGCTACTAGTAGTTGTTTCTGTGCAAAATAACTACACCGTCAACCAGGTCAGAGTCTGATGATGAGTTCTAGAGATGAACAAAGGAACTCCTTAACGGATGGTAGTAAATTGAAAGTGATTGAAGTTAATTGCTATTGGTAATTGTTACTTTGCAAAATGACTACACTATCGATCATGTCAGAGTCTGATAATGCGTTCTAGAGATGAACAATGGAATTCCTTAACGGATGATAGTAGATAAAATATAATTCAAAATATTTACTACTGGCATATCTACTCCTGGCTAGTTGTTACCTTAGATATTACTTTGCAAAATCTGATATTGGTTTTCGGATATGGAAAACGCAACTCCTCAAATAGAAGTCCGTAATTCGTAAATTTGATATTGGACTACGGATATGGAAAATCGAACTCCTCAACGGCTAATAGCTAACCATTGCGGCAACTACTATCGGTTCATTTCTATGTTCAGTTGATAATCAATTTTAGATAGTGAGGAAATTATCTACATACTAATATTTCCCGTGAGTTTTAATAATTATCCAATATTCAAAGAAAGAAAATCATTGTGATGATTAATATTAATCACTAAAAATTCTAAAACAAAACATTTAAAAAGACTACTTCAAAAAAGGTAGGTAATGAAAAGTAAAAAATAATTAACTCAAACTAGGAACCTATTTTTTTGCATTTAATAAATAAGGTACTTATTTTTGAAATCGGTGCCAGCACCGCCGATCAACTTAAACAAATATATATTTTTATATTATAAGTACGCCCTTTATGAATCCATTTAGTATTGTCAGTACATCAGAAGTTAAAGTTTTAAATTTACATTATAAATTAAATTAAATGATAAATTTGTTTAAGTTAGTCGACAGTGCTGGCACCGACTTAAAAAATAAGTAACTAAGTTATTTGTTGGAAAAAGTAGTTACATATTTTTACTAGTACCTATCGTTTTCATAGTCGATTTTTTCAAGAAGCAGAGCCATGATGTACGGATAGACAGACACCAAAGTCTTACCTTCGCTTTGGTGTCTGTCTATCCGTACATCACGGCTCTGCTTCCCAATAGTCATTACGGAAGAATTTTGGGTAAACTTTTCCAGCTCTTGGTTTCCTGAATTTTTGTACTACGAATGCCGTTTTATTTTCAAACATATGACTTATTGTTGGTTAGAATAAATAAATAATACAATATCACACACGATTTTAGACCATTTTGCTTGTCCTCTCGTCAGAATGTATCTTTCTGTCTAATGTGATTAGATGAAGATGTGGTGAATTTTTCTCGTGGTCAACTAAACGACTTCGCACTTTGAAATAGGTTATTATTTTGATTACTTTTTTAGATAAATAATATGTGATTTATACTATATACGAGTATGAATTAACACTTTGCTCGCAAATATTAATAAATTATTTGCAATTATTTATCTGCTGTTCGGTTCATATATGCATATTTTATCTCCAATATTGCATAATGAACTGCTAACGCATAAAATTTTCTTTTAAGTTTAATAGAAAGATGAATATATGAGATTAAAAACGATTAAAACAAATTAATAAACAAAAAAAATTTGGGAGAAAGGTAAATAATTGATAAATGATCTCCTGAATTCTTAAACGACGATGGTACTGAGTAATTTTACATTACATAAATTAAATATTAAATTCTTACGAAACCCTCAATTAATGTTTGAAACTTTTCTCTCGTAAACTCTATGACTGTATTGAATTCATAGATTTGTATCAGAAGAAAGTCATTTACATTATATATATTATGTTTATTTATGCCGAGCGCTTTCAGTGAATGAGTTTCCTGAAAAGAAAAAAAACGTTATAGTAACAGAAGAGGATAAAAGTAATTGAATTATTGTGAACAAATTTTCTGGGCGACCCGCGCATTCAATACGGGTAGAATTTAAATAACAAGAAAATGGGCATAATACAACAAACCGACTTAGGAAATCAGCATCACAACGAGCAATGGTACAAAAAATTATACTGAAGAGATTATTTCAAACAGAGCGCAGAGATTATTTTCAACATATGGTTTTAAATTCAAGCGCTCAGTGAAGTATTGCGTCGATTATGGAAATGTTTACCACGACACTTTATTTCTTTGTTCCATTGTTTTAGTTATTTAGCTGCTGTGAGTAAAAGTAAGTAATCTTTAGAATTTCATTATTCAGAACGAAAAAAATTGTGAGCCGTCATGAGACGCCTGACAAATGTGAAACATATAAACTTTTTTAAATTTTTATGTTGAAATATTTTTATTTTAACGAATTGAAAAGGAAAAAAAGAAATATTTATATAGCCGGTAAAAATAAAATATTAATTTAATTTTATAATTTTATTTTTATGAAATAATCTATCACAAAAATGTTTCTTAACAATCTATTGAATATATATATTTTAATTTTATAATACCGTTAACCGACAAAACGCAAAGCTAGCTGAATTAAACCGGAAAGAGCCGACAAGATGCAAAGTTTGCCAAATGGCACATCACGACGTGTCATCAGCACGTTTAAACTTCCATCCAAACGCTCCATTGGATGTTTTACATCAAAAGCCTGAACCCTTTCAGAATTACTGTTTTCCTTCTGTCCCACTTCATTCAAGAATGACAAGAGGTACTAAGTTGAAATTACCACTTACCCAATGCGATAAAATGATACGGTCTTATCAATATTAACAATTAAATAAATTGGTTAATCATATTTTAAACGCGTTTAAATAGTAGTTTAATATATTTTCCACCCACAAATTATTTTTAGTGCATACAATAATGTATGCATATTATGAGATATGATTTTTATTACTCGAAATGTTACCACTACAATTGGTTTTTTATGTTACATATGATATGAAACGTAAAGCATATTCCGCATATAAATATGAAACATAAAGTATATTCCGCATATAAATCACGTTTAACATTAAGTAGTTATAGCGAATTTGAAAAACGAATTCATACGTCGCGACATATAAATGGTTTATATGGTGATTATAGTACATTATGATTATTATTATTGTATTCTTCGATAGATTTACTTAATTTTATCATGACTAAAAATATTTATAGTATCATTCCTAGGAATATCTTTTGTGGCGCCATGCATTAGCATAAATAAAAACACTACTAATACAGTAAAATTTCGTTTTTGTTTTTTTTAATATTAACATACTATTTCACTTATGTTGTTAAGGTTAAGTATTTACGATGTAGTAAAATTACAGACATCAAATTTGATATAGCGGAAATTATTTATTTATATTAATTCTTTCTGTATTACTTGGAAAATATGTAATTTGTAAAATATTCTGCTGAATTCTGATAAATAGAAGTGACGGTAAATATTTATGATTCTATTATGTCATTTGGTTTCACAGTAATTACTTTTTTTTAATTTCAGAGAAGTAGGTAATTACCTTTTAACAATAACGAATAATTATTTTTGTCAGCTTATCTAAGTGATAATTATAAATTTGAAATAATTAAATTATATGACATATTTTTTTCAAACCATTTCAAAATTGGTTTGCTTAAAATTAAAGAAGGAATAGGGGAATTTTACGTTATTTCTTTATTTTACACAAAATGTGTTTAACATTTTTGTCAATTGTGTCGTAATTTGGGGGACCACTATAACGTGAAAATTTACATGGGAATACGTCGGAAATACTTTTAACAGCCTAATTGGTAAATTAATTTGTATATTTGCTTAAGTGCGTATTCCGCGCTCTATTTAACTAATAAAAAAATATGTACAAAAATATAAATATTATAAAAAAACATTACAAATTTTAATGACGAGTTATAATTTCTATTTATAGTAGTTGTTCGACAATTAAACTGCAACTTTATTGAGTATTATTAATATGTACGAAAATTTG
Source organism: Druceiella hillmani (assembly GCA_039881145.1). Taxonomy (NCBI): domain Eukaryota; kingdom Metazoa; phylum Arthropoda; class Insecta; order Lepidoptera; family Hepialidae; genus Druceiella; species Druceiella hillmani. The sequence goes on along the minus strand of JAYKKI010000021.1, from coordinate 16,481,564 downwards.
ACGTACACGTCAAAAAAACGTTTCCCGCTCAGGGTAGACGTTATTAACAAAAAATTGATGTAGTGGGATGAAAGAAACCTTTAATATAATGTTCGTAAAATTACGATAGTGGCAATGCTGGCTATTTGACGTATTATTAGTGAATTATAATAATGGGTTGCGAATTTATAATAGAGTTGTTGTACATATAAAATAGGAAACTTCGTCATTGTGTCTATTTTACTTTCCATGGAAACTATATACATTTTTATACAAATGAGCAGACGTGGTGTAAACACGTTTGTAATTTATAACTGTAAGAAGAAATAAAAAAATATGTATATTATATTGTATCTAGAAAGTCAGAAGTTTTTTAAAATTTCCGAATTCGAAGAATAAGGGAATAAATGTTGTTTTTTACTTTAATCTAAGGTTTCAAAGTTTTATGTTAGCATCTAATAGGTAACTCAATAAAAATCAGGGAAGGATAATATTTTATTTTTTACTTATTTATTTGTTAACATATCAAAAGACCTCACGTTTAGCTTACAGATTGACCGAAAGCACATGAAAGCACCATAAGTGCAATGGTTAATATCATAATAAAATAAACAGAAACAAACATATATTAACATAAATAAAACATAAAACTGACTATCAGTCGGGAACTACCAAGCAACTTAATAACTGCATTTCCAAAGCGGCCAATGGACTAAAAAACTCTAAGTTAGAGGCCATTCGCATTATTGCGAGGTGAAATAATAATTAATCACATTGGAGTCTGTGAGAACATTTATCTATATATGCTGTTTATGTTCTGTCAAAGGCTTACCGAAATAGTCTGATATTTTTAAATCGTTGTACACGTGGCACATATTTCATGATTGAGAAACCCGTAACGTTCTCGTGATATAAGCTCTTAAAACTTAAATCTATGTTCGACAAAAACTTGAGAAAAACATTTTTGGATATGAACCGTTTCGGAGACGTTGTTCTTAAGGATATTTTCGACTTATCTGAAATGCACTCGTAGATCGCGAGCATAAAGTAGAGCAAGATGATTATTGATAACATCTACGATGTGGTTACGTTTTTTGATAGCTCAGTTTCTAAAGCTATTATTTTCTATTATGATACAAGTCTAGTACTCTTTATGCGATGTGGCCACTGCCAAATGGCGTTTGTGACATAATATGAAGTTGGTTGATTTAATATTAAATCGTGAATGTGTCACACATCTCACGGTTTCATATATTCACGGTTTGTTATACTTTGAGAAAGGTTTTATAAGCTTCACTTCAGTTCCTTAGTTGTAATTTTGAGTAACAATAAATATGGTTAAAATTTTTAAGAGTTGGCAAATAAGAAATCATGCATATCATGGAAGATGTCTTGGGGAGAAGTTTCGTGGAACTAACAAACGATCATAAATTAAAAATAACCTTTGAGATTAAAAATTATTGATCACACAACATTTTTTGATCGCTTTCAAAAAAGCGAATACGCAGCATTACTTTTACATTTTTTATCATTTAAACATGGATTTCCATGGAATTCCAAAGAATGATTAACTCGACATACTTACAGTTTGAACTTATATATGGAGACAATTAAGCCAAATCGGAATTATTTGTAGAGAAAAAAAGAAGAAAAACTTTTATTCCATTTTTACTGTGAACATCCACGGCAGCCTATATTAAATTAGCTTTAAGATTAATTACACGTAACACCATCTTTATAATAAGTACAAAAATATATTTTAGGCAAGTGCACTTTATATAGAAAAGTTAAATAGCACTACCTTCTTTTTTCGATTTACGACTACATATGAGATTGATATATCTAAATAATTATAAAATTGTAACTCAGTAAATTCTGTACCTTAAGAATATTTTGAAAACATTGATTGATTTAACTTGTAGAATGATAATAGAACTCAGAAAACCTTTCTTTTAGAATTAGTATGGTAATAGCTTATAACCAAGAGCAACATATAAGAGAAAAAAAGAAACATTTTTCTTCTTCCGAATTTCACGCGAGTGAAAACGTGGTTGGATGTGATACAGCTAGTGTATAATATGTTTTGATGATAATATTTTTAAAAAATTTACTAAATTAGAACCTTCTTCATAGATATACTTTTTTCATGGTCTGCTAACATTCGGATTGCTTATTCAAGCCCCTATCTCTCCCGCACCACTCCACATTTCACCTCTGGCCATGTCCATTCTGTTAATAAATGTATGTGTAGGTCATAAACACTTCCATAAAATTGGAACCTCCTTGAGAATATTTCTCCCTGTATTTATCCTTATTCTTAGTGTTATGTGGGAAGGAGGATCTCCGTCCCGCATAACACTAAAAAGCATTCGTCCAGAATCTTAAATAGAACAATTAAATATAGTTAAACTGCATATCAAACTAGCTGTGTCCATGAATTAATTTGCGAGTAGAATTTTACAAAATATTATTTAGTTAACTTTAATACACGCTGCGTTATATATTATAAAAATTATAAAAGAACTTTTTTTTTTAAATAATTTTTATATGAATAAACCCTGTTTAAAATTAAGTGGCTTCAAAAAACAGTTTACATATTTATGGCCAATATTGGAGTATATCTCGTTTTATGGACGTGGTCCAAACGAAATTGTTTATAGCAGAAATATCTTGATGCCTTTTCATCATATTTTTATGTACCAATGTTAGGTGTGTCAATGGTGGGTTCGTTAGTTACTTAACTAACCCTTACAGAAAGAGAATGGGGCAAAGTAAACTATATTGAGTTAGTATTACCATATTATATTAATATTGAAAACTATGAAAATTTTTGTTAACCCAAATATGTCATATTTTATTTATCGGGTAACTTAAAACTTTTAAAACCAAAATCAAATATTTGTTGAAATTTTAACTTTTAAAACTAATTGTCAAGTAAATAAAATAAAAAGACACAAAATGAAAACCTATTGAATATAAATAAGTAATGTAATTAAAGCTTTTATTAAATTACAAACCTAAAAATAACCTTATTGCAAAAGGATTCAAAAGAGATGAAAAAAAATACTTAAATATTTTTTTTGTTCGAAATAGATACTTATTTATAAAAAAAACAAATTCATATTGTCGAAACATCTCCTGCCAGAGTAAAAAATATTAGTTTAATACACCCGTGATTAGTCAGCGAGAGCTGTGGATTATGGGTAATTCATTTTCATTGATGTTCAAGTTCAAATTCGCAATTTTATCACGTAACATTAACATTGAATAATTAAAATCTGCTATTTAGATGAGAGTTATTGATGTTTAAGATATATCGATATTGAATAACTGATCGCCATATATGTCAAATATATAAACATGGTTGATGTGAGGTCACTTCCGAATATTATTAATTTACGAATTTATTAAAATAACAAAAGAAATAGCACGTAGTACAGAGATATGCATATTTATGAATCCATTCAATGTTAATATTATTTTTGACTTTCGAACGTATTGTAAAAGGAAGAAGTCAAAGGAATACGTTTGATTCATTATGTTTTCTCTTTTCATCTGTAGTTAGGTAAGATTATTTTCTTATTTTTTTTTCTTTATTCGGTTAAATCAGCGATTGTAATAAGCATCGACATATTCAGATCATATCAAAGTCGATGATTTTTCACACCATTTATCTCTATTTCGGACGTTCTGGAAGGATTGACAGGCAGCGCGGGGAGGAGTGCAATGCAACTTAACCCCTATTTAACCAATATTCTTTGTTTCCATCGGTTCCTGCGCTATTCTTTTCCTTTATCGTACTGTAGCTACGGCGCAGCTGCATGTGATTATTAGTTTCTCTACCCATGTTTGTTTAATATTACGAAATATAAAGAATTTTAATATCTTCCCTAATTGTGTCATCTTTCTAACAATGAAATAATTTTTTTAATCAATTCGATTGTCTTTAACAAACTCACCATTCCTCTACCCTATATTAGTGCAAAAATAATGTGAGAGTTATTTATTGTGACATAAAAATCTCAGTATTGCTTAATTATATACAATTTAACCTTTGTTAACTCTCCAAGGAAAAAAAACACACATTATTTTGGGATATCGTGTACATAGCCTCATCAATATTAAACGGGTTACTAAAATAACGTTTTACCGAATTTTTTCAAAGTATTGACTGTAAAAATATAAGACGAAAACACAATTAAATATAGAATCAAGTGAAAGTAGTGAGAAATAAATCTAGGCTAATAAATTACGCCAATTTTTTGAGTAATGAATATTGCTTTGTTTTGAGTTATAAAATATTGTTACATTATTGTGTGGTAATGAGAATCGCTGAATTATTATTTTCAAAATTATTATAATGCAGGGAAACCTCAATTACCTTCGCTAAATCATGAATGTAATACGAAATTGTTCAAAGTAAACCCACATTTTCAATTGACATCGTCTCATGAATAAGCAAACCGTTGATTTACATCTGATACAGCACACGTGTACATTCAGAAACGAATAGCGCTTGATTAGGAACTGTGTTAGCATTAATCTAGTAAATTGGATTAACGAAAGATAACTCTTCAAGTATTTACCTACGTTAATTTTACAGACATAAAAGGTGAGCGAAATTAAATTACTCGGTTAAATAAATAAACAGAAAAAAAGTTAATGGCTACATGCAGTTGGTTGCAAATGACTCCAATAATCGGTTATACGGCACAGGCGAATATTGTAGTAGCTTCCAGTGGGCTTAGTAGTTGGCTACTCTTCGCTGTTCTAACCAACTATAAGTGGGTATTGTGCTAGACTATAATTGGGCAAGGTGACGCAGTGGGCACTGTAGGCAACCATATTTCCACAGGCTTAATTGGCTATTGTAAGTTAGAGTCATCATTTTCGGGGTAATTTTACAATATTCCCAATCGCGATATGTTTCTGATGTGAATATAGAACCAAGTTTTGCATAGTTCCAAGCATGTTCTATAATGGAAGATATAATTAGACAGAAATAAAATTTTTCTATGTTATATGCAATATCACTTAATGGTATCAATCAAAAAATATAAAATTAAACCAAATCTAGTATGAAATTTATTTATTTCACAAATCGCACATTTTGTTCAATTTTTTCTTATTATTATGTGGAATATGTGGGTAAAACAACAGTTTTTATAATCTCCCTAAAAGTTATATTCAATCTAGTTTTTACACAAACAATGCGGCCACGGATGTGGCCTTTTTCTGACATTGTCTAATCGCGAAGGAGATAAGGCGCATGTAAACCCAGTCCAGATTATATTGAAAATTATTTAGCCATATAAGAAAATATGAATTTTCTACATTAGATTAGATTAGATTCCGTTATATTTTATATAAGTTTCGAATTGAAATCTTTAATTACGTTGCGCCTTTATGTTTTACTTGAAATGCGCTGAAGGAATTATTTTTCACGATATAGCTTTACAATATTTTTCATTACTTGTAGATTTAATATTCCACTCCATATTCCTTGAGGAAGAGTAAAATGATTTTAATAAGTTACAATCTAGTAAATATTGCTCGCAATAATTAAAAATAAAATGTATGTGTAAGTATGTGTATGTTTCGTGTGTAGGTATGTCAAAAATATACGAGTGTGCGTTTGATGTACGAGTATTTATTTACTGAAAGACTCAAACCCGAGTACATTTTACATTTAGATTAATAATTTAGGTTTATTGATTTAGTAATTTTTAGTTACTGAAGTCACAGGTGCACGTACAAAAAAATGATAAGTCGCTTTTCTTTTAAAGTTTTTTGTTTTATCGGCTAACTGCTCAAATATTTTCTAATCAATAAATTTCGTAACCGAGGTAAATAAACGGAGGTATATAAAAATTACCTTTAAAAAAATAATATGTGAAAACACGTTTTTACAAAGTCACGTTGGAATTTATGTAGTTATTTAAATTAAACGAAATATTTAAAATAAACGAATAAATAAAATTTATCCATATTTTAAAAATATTTTAACTACGCGAACCGACATTTTTCGAAGGTTTTCAGGATAAACGTACTCACGAGAATTCAGATATTAACTGAAAATAAACGGTGCTAATGTCACCATTTAACACCGTTGTAGTGGGAATTTCTTCAGCTACTTTGAACCTCTCTTTACTATGTAATTGGTCTCGGAAACGTATGTGGTTTCTGAAAGAGTAGTTAAGAACAAAAAATGAGCCAATAGACGTAGAATTGAATATGAATACCTTTCGGTTATTCAATTGCTTGTCAAGAAAATATTTTTTTTTAATAAAAAGGATTTGAGTTTCGCATCTCAAAAGGAGAGACGTCGAATGCTGTAAGCATTTGACTCCACAGAGAGAATATAATTTACGAATAATTTTATAGTTTTTGTAATAAAAATTTCTGCTCAAAGGACTTTGAATAAGTTTTAATCAATAGGGATAGTCTAAGAATGGGATTTTATTTCTTCATTAAATATAAATTAAAATATTTACTAATATTAAGTAAAATTCAGCTGCTTAATTTATATCTCAATGCATTAGCGAATGAAAAACCTTTGATCTTTTTAGATTTTGTATGGAGATTTTCCACTTACATATTTTGGGAAGTTAACTATTAAAATAATCAACAATTTAGCATTTAACTTATTTCAAAAAAGAAACTATCCATTACAGACAATTATTATATACGGTATGACAATGTAAAAAAAACAGGATTTATGACTGACGTATATTTACAAATTCAGAAACGAAAAACGAGCTAATTTTTTTATATTCTGTAGATTAGTCCCCACCGTAAAACATTTCCTTTTGTCTACATAACTCGAATACAAATCGTATCCTTAAGCAAGTCCAGGCATTGGAAAACGACATAAAGTAAACGTAATGACTTATTTAGATAAAAGCGCAGTAAAAGAAATTACATGAAGTGGAAGTGTAAAACGTCATCATATTTTCATATTTTTAACATATCTTGTTTAATTAAAAGATTTGTTAATTTATTTTAAATTTAACTGACGAAATTTAAATTTCAACCAACTTAAATAGCATTTAAATTTAGACATCATCTCTTCGGCCAAATTAATGCCGGGATACACCTTTTGAGATTGTTTGCATAAATTAATCGAAATAATTTAATTTGAAACTTCTGTTCAAATGTCGGCATTCAGAAGTTTTTCCGCTTTTTTAAAACGATAGTTGAAATTTGTTGGATTTTGAGGTTCTTATTTGTGTTCTCAGTCACAATAAGATAAATAAAGCAATGAAAAAGAAAATGATGAATTTGAATTATGAAACAATTATTCAACAAACTCAGAATTTAAAACTATTAAGTTGCGCGAGTGACTTGTTTTCCGTAGTGCTGAAAACGGTAATGAATAACAAATAATACATAAAAAGAAGGAGTTTATAATATGAAATATACACAAGTAAATTGGCGGGTTTGTACTAACCACAGATTTACAATATTAGGAAGCAGACGATAAATAATCGAATAATATCTAGCGAAAATCATAATGACTTATATATTTTCATTTCTTTTTTGTCGTTTTTACCTGTAAGAGATTGAGTGAGATCGCATTAGTTTCATATGTTTGCTTAATTCGAAACTGTCATAACACCGTAATTTGCCATGTGGCTAGGGTGCTATATTGGTAATCTGCAATGTAGGAGTTATTGAATTTGATATTTCTATTTTGTAACTCTTTGATATTTTGTGACTTGATATTTGATAATATTGTAATTTTATATTTTGTAACTCTTTAAGCATTTCAGATTTAAAACTTTATCTAATTATCTATATATTTACAAGTCCAAAATACGTTTTGGGCATTATTTTTATTCTAATAAGGTGACAAATATTTGTACGTCCTTGATCGCTTAAATGGTAAATGCGTGGAATAAATTTTTACCATGTATTGACATAATATGGAAATATTCGATCTTTAGTTGTATCGAAAAGAAATTCATATTAGAGAATGAAAATATAAATAATTAAATTTCCTTTGCTAACGGTTAACCATTGTTAGCAAAAAAAATTTCGAGGAGTTTTCCGAACGTTCTATTACAATAGCGCCATGTTTATTTACATTAATTTTGCGTTTGACGAAGGTTTAAATAAAATTGTAGAGTTGGCTTTGGAATTGAATATAGTTAAATTTATTTAGATTATATGATATTTCAGACTTCCTATCCCCATACCAACTCGTTTTATATCAGCTAAATGATTTCTATTTTAAGGTCCCTTTCACATTATGATAAACAATTTACAGCTTTTTTGTTTGCAGACTTATTTAGCTAAGTACTTAGGCATAAGAAGATGCACGTTTATGATTAAAGATTTATTATATATATATATATATATATATATATATATATACATTAATCATGTATTATTAACACGTTATTTATTTTATGTCAGATCTTATTTATGATCCAAAAATTTATATTGTTTTAATGACAAAATTTTGATAAAAATGTTGCAACAATTTGAAATCAATTTAAATGAATAAAAATATAATAAAGTATAAAATTAACTAGCAAAAGCATGGCTTTGTGAGGGCTTGCGAGTTTTTTTAATGCGCAACCATTACAATAAAGCTTTCAGGATGCAGTGGGGTTGGTTGTATATATATATATATATATATATATATATATATATATATATATATATATATATATATTACATGGAAAGAGATGAGAATTTTTAATAGGACATCGCTTTGTTCAAAATAAAGATTTTTTAATAAAAATTATAATTAGGTAGATAAAAGTTTTAAAATCATTATATGATTATACACTAATTTTAAATATTGGATTAGAATTCATTTAACAAATTCTTTTTACAGATACTGTTAGGCAAAATTATGACACATTAGTTATGTTAAAGAAACAATAGTTGCTCTTTACTTTAAAAAATGTCATTTTGTTAAAACTTTCAATTCCTCATAAGAATTTCTCTCGCCTCCCACATTTTAACATATATGAGTTTTTAGTATCATTTAACCTATTACAGACTGGCAGACTAGCCTACTAGCCCTGGCCAGTAGCCAAGATCAGGAGTCCAGTCTAAGAGCTCAGCTTGTAAGTCAGACAAATAATCAGATAGCCTTATAATCAGACAGCAGCTCAGGTTAGTAGCCCTAACTTGCAACTGTAGCTACCAACCCCAGCTAGCTATCCAGTCTAGTAACCCAGGCTAGCGGATGAACCCAGCAGTCCAGGATGGCAGCCCGGCCTAGCAACCCAGCCTATTGGCCTAGAACTACCATCCAAGCCTATCAGGCTTTGCAAACCAGTTTAGCATCACAGTCTGCCAGACTGGCCTAGTAGATCAGACTAGCAGCCCTACCTCCAACCAGTCTAACAATGCAGACTAGCAGCCCATGTTAGTAGCGAAGCGTAGCAACCTAGCCTAACTCAGCTTGGCTGCATAGCCTAGGAGCCCGGCCTAACTGGGCAACACAGAAGCAGAGCTTGGTTGTGCCCTAGGTTTCTAACCTTAGCAGGTTAGAAACCTAGGGCAGGAGCCCAGTCATAGAGTTCAGCTTAGCAGCCCAAGCTAATAACACAAACTTGAAATGTTAACAGCTCACGCTAGCAGCCAAGCCAAGCAGCTCAGCCAAACAACTAGGCTAGTAGCACATGTTAACAGTCTAGAGTAGCAACCCTTGGTAGCAGTTCACACTAGCAGCCCAAGCATTCAGCCCAACCTAGCAATAAGGTCAGTTACATAGGCCAGCTACCTAGACTATCAGTCCCAGTTGGCAGCAACAAGTCCCGAAAGCAGTCCAGACTAGTAACCCCAGCTAAAAGCCCCGAATGGCAGCCGTGGCTAGCAGCCCTGGTTAACAGCCCAGCTCAGTGACACAGGCTGGTAGATTTGTTTATCAGCTCAATCTAGCAGCCCAGACTGCCGGCGTAGCCTGTCAGCCCAGATTGCAGCCCAGCCTAATGGACGGACCTAGTAAACCAGGCTAGCAGGCTAAGCTAGTAACCTTAGCTAACAATCTAGGCTATCAGCCGTGGCTAGGAGCTTCGGCTAGCGGCTCAGCCAATCGCTCAGGCTGACAACCTTGGTAAGTAGCCCCAATCTAACAGCTTTGCCTAGTAGCCCAGCCTAGCAATCCAATCTTACCACTCTTATAATAAAACTATTTAGACTTACGTACGAAATGATTTGAAATAATTTTTTTTCAATTCGCTTAATCTATGTACACAAATATAAAAATGAAGTGAAAATATATTTATAAAAACCGTAACGAGTGTACCGTATTTCTGTGTGCGCTAAGGAGTACCACACGCCTTGTGACATTTCTATAATTATTCTGAATTTATTCAGGAAGATAACGAAACTCTTAATATTTAATTATGGCGATCGTTTTTACACCTGCTGGAAAAGCAATTTTGGAGTATTTTTACTAATATCAATAAAAGCTTTTCAAGTCTTTATTTTTTAAGCAGTTAGTTTTTTAGACTACACGGGGTACGACGAAAATAAAACTTTTTTGTATAAAATCAGTTCTGACCATCAAAATCAGCTTCGCTCATATGGAAAAAGTAAAAAATGTTTAATTCACTTACGAATGTAAATTTCCCTAAATACTTACGTTGACGCTCTTATGCATAGCAAAGTAAATGTTTTAATTATGAAAAAAAAATTAATGAGGTAACATTTCTTTCATGTGTAAAATTGAGACAAAATTTCATGCGTAAAATTGAAACAAAAAAAGTTATTTTTTGTAAATATTCACCTAGTTTTAAAAACTAATTATTAAAATCAAAATTTAATCAGTCTCGAAATTGCATCCAACATGATTTTTCTTCAACCTTCAAGTGTAATCCCTAAACAGCTGAACCAATTTCTGCCCAACTTTTTGCTTGTGATAAAGATTACTATAATTCGAATGCAAGAATCAATTTATATATAGAAAATTTATGAAATCGAATAAGTGCCAAAAATAAGTTTAATAATTTCATTATTTTAAGATAGGATTTTTTATATTGACAAAAGATCCTTCGTATTGAGGTAATAACGATCATTTGTTATTCACGATCATGGCAAACATGATTAGTTATGTTAGTATTGTAAAACGGAATTTATACCATTATCCAGCGCATTGAAGCCAACGACTTACAGCTTAATGCCAGCAAATGCTCAAGAATATGCTACAGTCACACTTGTCGTTCTATCATAAATCATTATATAGTAATTTCTTACGATGGTACACTGCTTTATTATTTCTCCGTAAAGCTATTAAACTAAGATTTCATAAAATAAAATGAGTTCATTAAAATATATTGTTATTTACATGAAATGTTCATTATTTATTTCTTTATTAAAGACACGAATTTGATATTATTGTTTTTATAATGGTATTTTTTCAAATAAATATTATATATAAATAAGATGATGTGCTATTACTTGAAGGAAAATTAATTTTTAAATATAGGGCGACAGCGAGTTTGGAAAATATCGTATCAATTTTAAATTTCAGTTTAGTGACCAATAATAATACAAGATCGAAGATCCAAACTTCATGTTTAAACATAGCGGCAACTGAAATAAAGCGAAATTTGCTTTATACGTCCCGTGTCTAAATATAAGTCCCGTGTCTAAATAAGGTTGTTTTTATGAGGAAACGGAATAACATTATTGAATTTCATAGGTTAGATAAACCTTGCATTACGACTTTGTTATTTGTCTTTCGAATTTTCCTTTACCCGTATCATAAATATATATTAACGGAAAATAAACTGTTTCGTTTAGATCGAAAGACTTAATGTCTTTTTTTGTGAAAGTTGCTTTAATTCCGTACTTGAATTGCGATATAGTGGGTCAGTCATCAATTTTTATCAAGACTATTACAGATTTCACTCTCTATTTACCTTCATTCCATTGATATTATTTCAAAATATATTTTTATTATAAAAAATGATAGTAAACGGTTTGAACATATGGTTGTAAACCGTAATAATGTTGAGGCTGCGTTGAAATATCTTAAAAATAATAATTCTTGGTATAGTGATATTATTATTGATGAAAATAATTTACAATTTTCAACAAATTATATTACGAAAATCAAAATATTTCGTTTAATTTAAATTGCGAAGATGATGATCAAAATATATTGTATGATAATGTTTATGAATCGGGACCCTAACGGTGACTTTTCAATGTAATCGAAAGGCAGTAAATAGTGTATTAAATATTCAGGAAGAAAATAATGGTTCTCGTGTTTTACCTTGGCCTGGATTGGATTAATTACTGAATTCACATGTGATGGTAAAAGTTCATATTTGGAAAGTTCATATAAGATTATGTTAAATGTTATTTGAATTTCTTATGAATCTAAAATACGAAATAGTAAATTAAAAGAAATAAAAAATTAGGTATAAAGGAAAATAATCGATCGTGAATAAAACCGCCACTTCTCATACTCTATAATGATCATAATAGAGAACTAAATGATAATGCTTAATAGATCTAAAATAATGAATTTATGGAATCACAGTTGTCACAATTTGCAGATTCAGGTAATAACGCAAGAAATGCCTGACTCAAAAAAAGTTGGACTATGGATATAAAATAATAAATAAAAATAACCATCTGGAATATACTAACTACAGTTAGGTGAAAGATTTAAAAAAAAACTAATCTGGAATATAGTAACTGAAGTTAGATGAAATATTTTTCTCATCCATGTTCCAATGAAGTACTTTGAATTAACAATGCCAACAATTACCGTTCTTAAAGTCATCGTCACAAATGTCGACCAATATAGTGAATATCATTGGGAAGTGTGTATGCGACATGCTATTTTTGTAGGTAATGTGGGTATTGTCAAATTATATAACGACGAAAGAAATTAAATATTTTTATTGCATGTTTTTATCGTTATTATTTATAATATAATTTTTTTATCTTTTCCAAAAAAAATTTAGTAAAGTTTTGTTATTTATTTTTAATTAAAATATATGAAATATTATAAGCTGTTTAAGATCCTCATATATTTTAGGGATTTTATGTATATCTTGTTTTAATCTTTTATATTTTTTTATTCAATATAATATTCATGCAATATTTTCTTCGGTTTCATTTTTAAATTATTGTTTTGATAAAATAAAGCGTAGAAAATAAAGTTAACTACAAATTATGGCAAAAAAATTAAAACAATGTCATCTATCTCTGTAATTTACCTGTTTGCAACTTTCAGTAAATTTTAATAAAACATATAACGTTAAGCAAACACGAAAGAATTCGTAGACTGAGTCGATATAATATAGCGATATTTCTTTCTTTTCTGCTTGCGTCGGGATGGCATTCTTAAAAACTGTCCGTATCCATTAAAAAAACTTGCTGGAAAAGACTGTAATGGAAATACGTTTGTGTGACTGGTTATTTTTAAGTTATAAGAAAGGATATTTGAAGTTTTAATAATTATATTTAATTTTATTGGAAATTTTAAATATTTCACAGAAGAAACAGCACTAAAATAATATTGAGGGTTAACGTATTTAATGTGAACAATTGCTGCTAGTGAACAAAGTAAGTACACTTGTAAGTAATTAAACTTAAAAAAAATATTTATTAAATTACATAGAACCAATGCTCGTTTTCAACTAATGGGACATCTTCTGACGCGCTTACTAGTCAAGATTCAGGACAAGTTTTCAAAAATAATTGATTCTTATTCGTTTGGAAACGAGGATTCACTATTTGCCAAAATACCGAAATCTTCTTGGCGGAGCTCGAAGACTTGGCAAGTTTATTGTAGTATAGCTGGCACATCAAGCATATACTCGGAAACTGCATTGAGGTGATGCGGTACTGCAGTGAGTTAGACACACCCCGCCTTCATTTACGAGCAACTACTTGCATTTGTATTGATAATTGCAATTTAAATGGAGTCACAGTCTAAATTTAACTATGTAATCGTACTATTAATTAATTTGGAGAGAAACTAATGGATGGAATTTGAAAACTTGCTACCAAGACAATCCAGTGGGAATAAATATCAGAAGTTTTTGTACATTGTTTGCGGTCTTGCAAAAAAGAAATTAAACAAATTAATAGATAATTTTGATACATATGTGAGTAAAACACATTGCTAAAGTATTGTGATCAATATTCCATCTGTGAGTCGTTTCTATATGATATAAATTCCGTACTCTAATGCAGTCTGAGCAATAAGCAACATTTTAATGTAAATTTACAATAACAATGTAGTCCCACTTACGAGTCTATCTTTTTTCATTATTATTTGTAAAAGAATTTATAACAATGTCTTCTTATGGTATTTTCACACGTCTAATGCTTTTGGTAAATCTTTAAGCTGGGCATGGAGTTTTGAAGAAAAAAATAAACAAATACGGGGTTAAGTATATTTCGTTAGTAATTTTAACTATGTAGTATGCGAGGTTTCATAATCCAGACATCAATACATTAAAAAACCACAGTGTATTTATGATGTTGACTAGTTGTGAGCCAATAATACTTTAAAAACATTAAACAAAGAAGTAATGTTTACATTTCACAAGGAAGTAGTTTTATATTCCGCTTTGTTTCCATATTTTCGAAATAGAAAATTTCAGATGGAGTTATTGAATCAAGAGCCTTTCTCGATAATACTTAATTCTCACCTCCACGCGGATAAGTATTCGTTTTATTTCCTAAGGCTTTTCCTTTTAGTAAGCGCATCAGCAAATTTTCCATTAACAAAGGGCTTTGCAAATAAATAAAATAAAAACTTGTTTTAGATGTAATAGTTTAGTTGCATCAGAAAAACGTACATGGTATATTATTAAGCAAAGCAAAAATTAGCAAAATTTATTATGTCCCTCCCGTAATACATTAAGCGCCAATATTATATTACTACTAGTTCTTATGTGTAATATTTAAAAAAATACTTTCAACTAAATAAAGTTGTTTAAATTTTAGACGTACTCCATAAAAAGATTCAATTATTCACCTGGAATTAAATTACAGACTTTTATAGAAATCGTTTTTAAAACCGAAGCGAAACAAATATTTTTAACCAAGAAAATTTCTTGCAAACTCTTATTAGAAAGAAAGAGATTTAAAAGCTAAATTACTTTGCGCCATTAGCATACTTTTAACAACCAGGCGGAAAAAATAAGCGACACTTTATTGAAATGCTAATTAATGGGCGTAGAAAGTTTTTAAGTCGCTTGCTTCAGCGCAAGTCGAAAAGAAATTAAAGTCGCCATAATTTATCGACCGAGTAAATAAATTGCTTCTTATTCGTTTAACGTTACATATATAATAAAAGTTGACTGAAAGTTGCAGACAAAAGACATTTTCTAATGTTGATATCTATTTGTAGTACTTAATATTCTACAACATATTTGGGATCATATGACATGTTTATCAAAACAATAACTTAAAAGTAAAACTGAACTACATGTTTTGATTATGCATATTTTAAGTACCAAAATTATCAACATTTATTTGGACATGGAAAATCATTTGCAAGTTTTTTTATTACTGCACATAAACGACTAAATTTCGTACAATTCATATTTTTTAATAGCATAAATCGAATTCTTACTTACTTAGTGGTTTTACCACTAAATCTAATGAATTTAATCCTTTTGTAGTGGGTAAATTTTGTTTAATGATAAAAAATTAAATTTGCTTAGTTTCATTAAAAAAATTAAAGTTAAAAACTACCCACTACAGAAGAACAGAAATCCAATAGATTAAGTGGTAAAATCACAAAAAGTTAGCAACAGTGCTGACTAAGGGCAATTAATATTTTCAATGAAACACAACGGGAACAATACGAGATATGAAAATTGTAGATCTAAGATAATTTTATTAAACAAAAAAATATTGCAGCCATTGACAGCAAGAGTGGAGCCAAAGGGGTATTATTTTGTATTTGTGTAAAGTTGGGTAGTATTTGTGTAAATTAGCGTAAAGTTACGAAAACTACATATGATTTCCCTGTTTATCGGAATGGCGAAGTCTCGGAATGTCGAAACGCAAAGTTGGTAAAATGAAATAAATTTATTGCGTCAATTATATTCGTGTAGAGGCCAGTAAAATATACACGAACACAAAAAGTAAATGCCACAATTTGATGCATGATATCTCCAATAGAAGTTTGAAGTTTTAAAATTCAGGATTAACATTTTTATTTTTGAAGTAATATGTGGATGCTCTTTTTATTAATCTTAGTGGAAAAATACGCTATACAACCAATTTAATACTGTTCAGTACTATTATGCAGTCATGAGAAAAAATACGAAATAATTATCTGTTTTAACATTGGTTTATTGGAGTTTAAATAAATATTACCTAGCTCTCTTTAAAAGCATGTTCTCCTTTCCGTTAATAATGTTTTTGCTATAAAATAAAATATACTTTGATCAATATAGCTTAAAGATGACATACCAAAAATAAATAAATTTTAAAATGTCACTGTAATCCAGCCGCCAGGGTGAAAAAATGATTTGTATTTCATTAAAACCATACCACATTGTTTTGAACGGAATTTGTTTTATGTTCATTATGGTGCATATGTGCTTTTGATTATTTAAGAAATACACAACGAGAGCTTAAAAATATAAAGACAAATGTTTCTGAAAGGGAGTCATTTTAAAGGGTTTAATAGCACGCATGAAGAGAAGCGTGTCGATAAACGAAACGAAGGGAGAGCATCAAAGTAGTTTATTGTAGCTTGCAGTTATCATTGTTTTCTCTGTCGCATTGGTAGGTGTTGTTGCTGGAAAGACAGACAGGCAGATGATCATTTTAAAAATCATTGTTATGGTGAAATGAATGGTGTCACTCTACCCATGATTTCTATTTACGTATGTACTCGGAGTCCTTTCCTTCAATTCGTGAGGAATCTCCAAAAAATTCGACTCGTTCGATAGGCAAAATAATGAACTAATGATTTTGATAAGGATATGTACATGATTCTAAACAAATGCTAAGATTTTCGTGTCATAAATTAATCATTCTCTTAATAATACGAAAAAAAACATCGATTTCAAGGGTGTTGTTTCACAAAATATGAGTTTTAGAACATAATAAACTATATATGCTTCGTTGAAAAACGCTTTTGGTATAGATTCGTGAATATAATTATTTCTCCGGAGGAAATAAATTTGTTAAGGAAGCCAGTGAATTAGAGGTGTATGTTTTATTATGATACCTGCTTATCAATTTCCATCGGAGGGAATAAACACTTTTAAGTCACATTTTTCAAAAGGGAACATATGCTTTTACGTTTAGTTTTATTTATTTGTTTTTCATCAAATGACAGTAGATCAGGGACGCAAATATTTGTTACTCTGATTTATTCTTTTTCTTTAAACAATCGTACTTCTACAAATTTCTGATCGAATATTATGTAAAATGACTTATGGAAGCACTAAATTTGCATTTAGTAATGATTTCAAACCATAATTAAGATATTTAGAAACATGAATATATTCCTGCAAGAAGTATATTCTTGTTGCGTCTTTATCAACATCCATGAAAGTATAAATGCCAGTGTGATGAGTTTAGCCATGAATTTGTGTAAAACTTTTTTTTGGTGTAAAACGCCATTTTTATTTTTATTGATTACTTAACACATTAGCTGAGGGCTTCATTGATTATTCAACTTCATTTTATTTTTTATTAAGACCGATGAGGCGTAAATAGGTTATTGAGTTTTTTATATATTTGTCTTAATCTTCAAAATTTACTTAAAAAAATTGTTTATTTTAAAAGTGCAGCAGTTTATTTTTGTAACTTAACGTGATTGAAACAAAAGATGCCACATTTCCCCATATCGCCGTCAATTGCGGCTCTGAACAGTCCGTTAACAATGTGTTAATTTATCTATTCATTATAACAAAGGTAAAAGTAGTTTTCTGTCATTTATTTCAATGTTAAGATCAATTTGTTACTGTTCTAGGAGTTTGATGAGAATGTACCATTCCTACTTTGAAGAACTAAAAGTTTGACGGTTCTAAACCTTTGACTTGATAATTTTTGTTATTTAAGATTGTTAAATAAAAATTGACACTGAGATTCTTAAATATGAATGAGAATAAATTATGCCAATTACACATCGCAAGAAAACATTTTCCAAAAGTACACGATTGCCCTTTTTAGTCCATTTAACTGGAAGAAAAATAATTCGATCCGAACGTCCTCCTCAATTAAAAAGTTCGTTTATCATTTACATAAATTTAATTCCATAACGGAGTCTTCGTTAAGTTAATCATGACTTTTTGAAGGAATGGTTTCTATTAAAGAAGTCAGTTAATAATTAAGTACTTAGTTATTTGAAGAAATTGCTGACTTCACTAATGATTGCGAAGAAAAATATTAATTACTAAGTGAACATTTTATCATTACTTTTTAATTATGAAAATAACCGACATGGACTGACTTTAATTATAAAAAAAGGACACGGAAACCATCTTTATAAGTTGTAAATATTCTAAATAATAAAAGAAAGATGAAGTTTTTAAGTTATAGTCGCGAAGTGTTATCGTCTCCTAATGTTATCCGAAAGCCCAGCTCCATTTCAAAATAAAGCAGGTAAGGGACTGTCATCGGCATATATAAGCATTGCTTATAAAGTGAAGAAATCGAAAGTACAATGTTAAAAACTAGAACTAATTATTTCATTCACTTGAGTCACGCCTGAAAAAAATTGAAATGTGATTGAAGCATTCCGTCACGAATTTAAATACAAAAGCTCGGTGGAATAGGACAATCAAATTTATTTTATTATGTCGCTTTTATTTAGAACTATTGTTCTCCATTCATTGCAGATTAAAAGAATCTTATATTTTTTAGAATTAGTGATTTTGATTTGATTTTTAATTAGTAGATACCATATGGACAATGGAGTTAACACTATAATCTTTTATTCTTTGATTCTCTTTTATTCTTTGAGAAATACTGTTTTTTTCATTCTCTTGGAATATTAACTGTTTATGGTGTATTCACTGGTATGGTTTATCATCTTCTACTTACAGAAGAAATCTTATATATTTGAGAATGCATAAATGATAGGGCCTTGTCTAAGTAGATTAAAATGGACTTCACTAAGAGTGAATATTTTTTTTAATTATGTAAGAAAATGACTACGGTTCTGTTTTTCTTTATCGGATCATGAATAACCCTTGAATATGAAAGTTAATAAAAAGGAAAAATAACGAATGAAAGCAAAAAAAAATTACTAAATCTATGATATTAGGAATAAATTGATTGTTTTTCTTAATATATTTTTATAAAGAATATATATTTATAAATATTTTTATTGTTGCAATAATATGCATAAAATCTTGTAGCCAATACTTAGTTTACATAAGGACATTCCTTATATATCTACTCATTTACAACAGTCCACACACACACATATAAATATAAATAAATATATATGTACATGTCTATATATATATATATATATATATATATATGTATATATTTATTTATTTATATTTATATAGATAATATTGTGGTAGCAATTTTCGTCTCGTTCACAAAGTCCTTGGCTCTTTCAATGGTCCGTAAACTTTTATCAGTCTAACTACGCAGGTTTGTTGTTTTCAAGATACATGAAGTAGAATGAACTTTAGAAGTGGATTTCAAAAAGTTTCCAAGGAAATTATCATTTTTTGGCGTATTTGTGTAACTTTCTAACTGCTTGCCGGTTTAGACCAATCTGAAATTCATGCATATTACTTGTTGGTAGGTATTATAATGATTTGACCTGATAGGTAGTATTTAAAAGCACGGAATGTAAACATATTAACATATTAATACTAATCAAAATAACTTAAAATAAATAATATTTCTTAATTAAAACAATTTAGAATAAAGTGTTGTATGTTGCTACATAAAAAGCGTAACTTTGGTGAACACATTAGTAACAATAAAGGTGAGCGTAATGAAGAAAATGCGGTCATATAATGCGATATAATGTGTAATTGTATTGCTAATAAATAAATGAGTAAATAAATACGACCTAATTGAAAAACATCTGTACTAATATCTGTTCGGTGTCTGTGTGGCAAGGCAGCTTTTTTTTGCAATTTCTATTGTAATCGACTAAAAATTTGTCACACAATTTGCATGCCTGTATTCATTTCGATGAAATAATTTTCAAAATTTTCCAAAGAAAATATTTGTATAATGTAACATTTGTGTACTATACATTAAGGGGGCTAATCACGTTGCAACTATCGTACGGATCGTCTCACAGACTTTGATCGTTTGCGACAAGGCATTCATCTTTGTATTGGAAAGTTCAGCCTATAAAAACAAACAGCTCAGAAATTAAGTCTATAAAAAGCTAATAAAAAAATATTGCCCGGTGGTCAATAAAAAGTATATTACCACAAAATTTTTGAACTTACAGTCTTCTTCCCATTGGAAATTAAGAAAAGTTGCTAAATACGGGAACAGAAGAATGGCGTGGGTATACTTTGCAAAACTACGCTTTGGTACTGTGACTAATTTATTTTCACAACTGAAGATGAAGTTGGAAGAGTTAGAATAATATCAGAAAATTCACTACTTTTGTTGCATGGATGTGCATTTCTCAGCTATTCGTCGTCATATTTTTCTTCCTTTGTTGAATCGGATTAGGGGAAGCTCTATGTGTAGTTTGTAAACAAATTTAATATTGTTTAAGTGGGTTGGGTTTCTATTTGTGGTTTTTTTTTAAGAACGATTCTTGCCGGAGCGACTTCAATGATTCCAATCTCTATTACTGTATTCACTCTACGCGGTCCCAGTTCTAGAGTTCTTACTAACATAAACCTCATTAATACCATCACTCTAAGGGGGTGGAGTTTCGGGAATAATAAAGCAACTTCTCATAATATAAATAAGGTGAATCTTATTGAACACGCTACCAGATATTTATCTGTTGACTTTAGTGTCGAAAAAATACCCAGTCTCAAGATTGGTTCTCAGTTGAAGATAATGACAAATGAAGAGCGTTTTTTTAGCGAAAAAAAATATCATTCTTGCTATGTGCCATAGAAAGGCAAACGATCTGAGAGATGTTTTCAGTATATTTCAAATACTGTTACTGCTGCTCCATCCCCATAAGCATCGCATCAAAATAGCTGCAATTGGTATATGCTACACACTATAAACGATTGCCCTTCCACATCTTCTACACAAGATAATTCAATCACATTACATTTTTCATCCACGAAAATCCAGAATGTGAACCGTAACATTGTCATTCTATCCCAAGAAAATGTAAATTGTGCACTTCCATTCATTCACATTATTTTCCCAGATATTCTTCCTCTCTAAGCACCGATTTCTACTTTGCTTGGAAGTAGTTGGTCTTTCCTCAAAAACCTGACGGTGGCGATGATGTGTAGAAGAAGAGTTTTAATTTTTTTTGTTTCATTTTAATATAATTGATGTCCAAATTATCGAATAGCTAGAAATAAAAGTCATAGCTTAAAAAAAAATTATGTTTGTAAGAAGAAAACATTACAATAAATTAATATGGTGTTATGATTAAATAGATTAGTACAAAATATAATTATTGTAACATTTTTTTTTTAATATGTTACCAACCATATGAAAGAAAGTTTTAAAATTGTCTGTCATTTCTTGTATTTTAGTAGGAAGATCGGGATGATCTTAGTACATCTAGAGAGTCAATTCTCTAATTTCTCGCCGTAGACACTCTGTAATAGTACCAGTTTCATGTTATTCGATATTAACTAATCTAAGCGTTATTTATTGATTTGGAAGATTACTTCTCACATAATTATGTAATACATTACTGACTAATGCTACTGCATCAATATTTTCTAATCGCAGGTTTATACGTAACGAAATACGCGAAATTTGCTTGTTAAAATCCCAAAACCATTCCCCACTACCCTTCGAACTCTATTTAACCTATAATTAAATTTTTCCACCATGTTCTCCTTTAAAGAAAATATTTGATCTACCATAAACATATACGGAAATCTCCGATGATAATTTTTAAGGGCTTTTATACACAGTTCGTTTCTCTCGAATAGGTCGATAACGGAGTATTCAATAAATCACCTACAGCATCGACTAAATTATTAAAATTTTATGTTTTTTTTTAATTCTACTGGGATTTCTTTCCATTCATTGTCATCAGTAGGTAGTTGAAAGAAATAAAGAAAATCATTAAGATATAATAGTACCCAATAATACAAAAATCTGCCAGAATCATACTCACATTATAAACAAAGATAAAATAAAAAAAATAAGTATCCACCTTTAAATAATTTGTTTTTAAGATGTTGTAGAAAGCCCATTATGTTTCTGAGATAATCTTTTCGATTCGCTCAGGTGATACTTGGTACTATGTTTTCAAATCTATGTTTCAAAAATTACTTGTTTATGTGGTTAATTCATTTACTGCATCTCAAAAAAAATCATCGTCAAAGTATCAATATAATTTGGTAATCTGTGTTTTTATGGCTTCTAGTAATTTATCATGTCTTTCATTATTCATTCGAAGGTAATATTTGTAGTCAATTTGTAGTTTTTTTTGTCAACAATTCATCGGACAAAGTCATGTTGGTGCACAAACTTCTTCTAAACGACTATTTTTTAGACCGTTTACATTTATTTTTTCTTTCATCCATGCACTTTAATAATGCTATAACAAGTGCAGCTTTTGTCCTATTACGAATAATATTCATATTGTTATATCAAAGCAAGAAAACTCTACTTCGTACCAAATACATCCGAAGATTGTGATGAATTTCATAACATTGTCTATATAACCGAGTCGTTGAGACGGTTGTTTAATTGTCAATATTTACAACTGTGAAAGGCCCTTGTGAGGCAGAAATATTTCTATTTTCATCAGCAAAAATCTAATCAGGGAAAATCCTGAAAAATAATGAGTTTCTTTTTGTTAACTCGTAAATGTAAATAACGCTGATTACGCCCATGCTTCGTCGAGAGATCTTTACAATGTGTGTTACATGTATATGTTTGTGCTTAATCTTGCCAAATTTGGCTATATGATTGGAATATTCATATATATATATATATGTATATATATATATATATATACATACATATATATATATATATACATATATGTATATATATATATATATATATATTTTTATATATATAATATTTTTATTTTATAACATAATTTTATTTACAAAAAATAATATGCGTAAAATCGTGGTAGAGCTCAATTTTTGTTTCTGAAAAATAAATAAAGGTATGAGATTATTATATTTACATTTACAATATTAATCTTTCATACTCAATTTAATATTTAATGCAATGTTTTTTGTACGCAAAGTTTCTTATAGGGGTTGAAAAAGATTTGTGTCAAGGCTTATCATGTCATTATCTATATTTTTGTTAGCTAGTGTGTCAATTGTTGTAATTTTCTAAATATAACTATAAATATTTTTCACAAATTTTTAGCAAAATCTGTGCTAATAGCCCACCTGAAGATGTTGTAATACAACGAAACCTAGGTCGTGGTAAAGAAATTATAGAAAGTAGAAATAATACTACATCACGTAGTTTCATTTAATTGTGAATAATGAATTTCTACAAAATTAACGCCAAATATATTCAATAAATATTTTTGTTAAAAATTCTAAATGAATTTTACCAAAAAGGAGAAAAAATCTGGATTAAAAATTAATGAAGCATCATCGATCTTATCACAAAATTTCCAGAGAGTGACTAGGTGTATACAAAATTAGAATATAACAATTTGAGCTCATGGGGGTAAAACAATTTAAAGTAAGTTTAATGACGCTGTCTTTCTTTTGGCCAATATTAAATTATTAGAAAAAAGAAAATTCATTAAATAGATAAATTTCGTTGACTTTCTATTTGATTTCAATGATATTAATGTTGAAATATCCTTACGTTGTAATGTAAATTTAAAATATAAATCAAAAATATTACATATTAATCAAGGTGAGTATAAAGAAAAGAACAATTAAAAAATTAATTGAAAATAAAAAAAATATGAGGAAATACTTTCTGGAATAATAAGATACAAGTACGTGTAGAATTATCGCATTACATATGTAGTTTTTTTAATTGGCAATTCATTAATATATGGATAAGTATTGGGTGAATAATATCTAACATTAAATGGAGATATTTATTAAAAAAATTAAAGATGGAATATATCAACACGAATTTATTGTTTTGTGTTTTTAAAATATGGACAAATACTTAAATATTTTTAAAACCAATGAAAAACACAATGAAAAACGAAATCACAATTAAATGAAACTACGTGATGTAGTATTATTTCTACTTTCTTTAAGTTCTTTATTACGATGTAGGTTTCATTGTATTCGGTGAGTGGGTCTTTTTGAACTCTTCGTGTTTGGTCATTATACATCTGCGTACATTATACATCTGCGGTTAATACTAAGTTGAATACCAAAATTGTATTCATTTAATTCAGTATAGCCACAGAGGATGCCTTAAAGTCTTATGAAAGAAAATAGCTTTGATGCGGTTTATTTGGCTTATATTTCGGTCATAACGCGGAAGTGACCAGAATGAATGTATCCACTAATGGATCGGGATGTATCAAGTAATAAGTAAATTCGATTCTAATTAGTTAATGGCGTCTTGAGATATTTGTTTTAAATTTTTTGTAACTGTTATTTTTACATTGAGTGATAGTTCGTGTCTTTACTCAAATTAACGTAAAAAGACAATAGAATATAGATTTAATTTTGAAATGCATTCGAAATTGCTTCTTTAAAATATATTGCTTATATTGAATTATTTTATATCATTATTTTAGACTATAAAGTCTCATGAATAGGAAAATGCTATTATGCAATAACTTGATACGTTGACTGATAAAATTGAAAATAAAAAATAGTTACGGAGTGTTAAAAACACTGCAAAAAATAAATCAAACTATAATGCAAAACAACTTTTAGACATATACAGGCCTTCTTGAAAACAATTACTTAGGAAATATCATAGTCAGGTTTTTTGGCACTTCTATTTGGTTAATAACTTAAAATTTGGTTTGATATTTATATGTTTGCAAGCATTATGATTATATAAAAATTAGGACAAGGGGAAAAGCGCGTAATGAGTATATTTATTTCGTCGTTTCTTTATATGAAAAATTCGTCCAGCGGTAAGTATTGAAGTCTGAATTGGTAAGTACTAGTTTTAAACCTTGGATTTATTTTTCTTCTTTTGGACTAAAATAAGACTTAAAATCCTTTATTGCAAATCCCGTTACTTTCAAGGCATTTGTATCATGAAGGTAGATTTTTTTACATCCTCTTCATACGATGAAGTCGTGAAAATACGTCAGTGAAAATAACATGTATTTTACAGCAAGGACTAATAATTGCCAAAATTATAAATTTAATTCAACAAGTTGCCACACAATTGGATGGTGTACACAATATCGTTTGTGTAAAAAATTAAACATTTTTTAGTAAATTGATGACTAGAAAATTTTGATTTGTGACAGATTAATATTTAATTTTTACTCGACAATTAAATACTGGGCGCGACGGAATAAAATAGATGTTATGTTCGAAATAAACTTGTTTGAAATATTAAAATGATTCTAGACCTTGTATATTACAGACCTGTTTAAAATAGGAAATTTATCAAATTTATACTGAAATCAATACAAGTGTAACACCTTTGTGCATAATTTGGATTAATACACCTCAGCTTAAGACTTGAGAGTTAGTAATGATAGTAAACGTCATAGGTCGGTTTTTCAGAAATCATCCTTGAAATCAACAATGAAAGTGAAGTAAGCTTACAGGAATATATAAACTGACAATATGTCAATGGAATTAAAGGATGATGGCATCGAATTGTTGATATTTGCAGACAGCTACTGCAATACAACGTTGACAAAGCCTTTTATTGATGTTGAAGTCAAATTTATTCATGATGTCATTTACCTGTAAAAAAATAATCACAACAACGCTTACGTCCTATATATATATATATATATATATATATATATATTCATATATAATGTAAATACATGTGTTCAAAGTTTCGTCAGTGAAAATAACCATAGTTAAGTAGAGCATTGTAATTTTTTATCGTATACAGAGATGGAGGATGTAAAGTTTTAAGTCCAATTGTTACTAGTTACAAAATATGGGCATCATACGTGTTACACCACAGTTTTAATAGTAATCAATGGAAAGGAGAGAGATAAACTATTAGGGTCTTCCTCGTAGAAAAATGTGAGTATAAACTTTTGTTTCTTTGATAATCAGTATGTCAACCTTCCATTTCCATTTTGATTCTACAGCTTGTCTTAAAAATTGATTACTTCCCTAGCCTTATCCAAAATTATAAAGCATTACCTAACCATAGTTTTAGTTTTCTCTCTATATTTCTTGTAAAGAATAGAGGGTAGAGGCGATGTCATGAATATAAATAACTTAATAATCATTTAAATTAATTTAAGAAATTAGCTTGCTATAAAAATAAAGTGTTTTTTAAAGTCAAAACGGTAGATAAGTGTTTCCAACACGGTGATAAATATATTAGCTATTATACCTTCGTGGAATGAATATTTTCTATCTCTGACTGAAATTGCGCAACGAAATAAGATCTCTCATAAAAATACGTTTGGAAATAAAATAATTTAATAAAATTAAAAATGTTAATCATTAGCAGAAATACTAACAATATAACCAGGAACGGCGGATGTAAACTAATATACAATAAAATCAGGTATCATGGTTTTTTATATATTTCATTATAGAATAGTTTTAGATTGAAAATAACTATCAGTAATGAAAAGCAAACCTTTCCTGTTTTGATTCCTTTCCATTTTTACTATATTTTCGTCACCGTGGTGTATTGGGTTGACCACAAAACATAAGGCTTTTGATTATGTGGCATACCTAGGTGACCCGGGTTCGATCCCCGGCCACACGTTGAGTGGGGCTGGACTGGTGTTCTGTTTGGCTGTAAGAGATTGCTCTCGTGCCAGTAAGTCCATTATATGTGTCAATTATATACATTAAAGTACATAAATATATAAATATATTTCTATTTACTTAAAATGGGCATATTCTAAACCATTATCTTCAATATTTCTTACGAAAATGTTCACAAATTTTTGTATCATGACTTTTTTATGAATATTAAGGGTTCCTTCCCTGAAAATGAAAACAAACAAAATCTTTATAGGATCACTTGATGATCCATCAAAAAGATATGTAATTTTAAATCATAATTTTTGTTACTTACTATGTTACTTATATGTTATACTATCATCTAAACCTTTATGGTACTTCCAGTCGACCAACACCTTGACAGTCTTCCTAATGGGAGGTCTTTAAGCACAACTAAAGCACAATTACTGTAGGCAATAAAATTACGTTCCAACAAATCACAATTTTGTAAATAGTTTTATCTAAACTCTATCTAGCATTAAATGTTTATAAACATCTAAATGTTTACGTAGCTCTCGTGGTGCAACTTCTACTCGTACTTGACAGGTTTTTAATGTCAACAAAGCTCAATAATTTTCCGTTTACATTAAATTTAAAGAACTCTTTAATTCTCTTCTAAGGCTAACATATATTTTAACATAACGTTACGCATTGAACTTAACCGTAAATTATCAATTACAGCAGATGAATAAAATATCATTATCACTGGTAGTCACGGATAAAAACTTATTGTTAAAGAAATAATCTACGAAAAAATGTGAATTACAGACCAGGCACAGCTCAAAGACTTTACCGAGGAGTGTAACTCATACCTAATCACCTATAAGTTACAAGAATTGTTTGTTGGTATAATATGCACTCTTGTAACACCGGGTCGATATATAGTCTCATACTGTATATATATATATATATATATATATATACATATATATACATATATATATATATATATATATATATATATATATATCGTATAAAATCGTTTTGGAAGAGGCGATGAAAGAGCTACATATTAAGAACAGGAAGTGTTTAAGTTAAAATTTTAAAAGTTGTGTAATTTCATAAATTAATTAAATATTTTTATAATAGCATTCATATAAATTAACTACTAAGAACAAAAAAATCATTTCCGAGACATGTACTATTTTTATGTATTAACTAGAATAATTTTATAAGAAAGGAAATTAAAAAAAAATAATTTCAAACTAAAAGTTACAATTCTAATTGCTCATCCAATATTCGGCGCAGTATCTTTGACGATACTGACATTGTGGTAATATTTGATGCCAGAGAAGTAAGTGAAATAAAATATTTGGTAATTATTTGGTCGTAATAAAAATAATAATTTAACTTATTTCCAATAAATACTTTTTATCTATTGGCAATCATTGGTGCTAATGTGAGATAAAACATCAATGTAATTGAAATACTATTCATGAAGTGAATGCTGCTAATAAAATGGCCACCTATAAAAACGAGACTTTTAGCAAACTGAACTCAACCCTTAGTGAATTGAACATTTGATACCCACAGTTGGACGCGTTACATTCGAGCAGCATTTTATTAATAATTATGTAATACCATGTGTATACAATGATTACTTCCCAAAATGGGCAACCTTTCCACTTTAATTATTATAGTATTCACGAATTATTGTTTGACAAACACTATAATAAGAGATATATAAAAGTTCGGAAAATTCACCATAAGTTTGCATCTATTGTAGGAACTTGCAAGAACCCGTTAGTTAAAACTATTTTTGTACACGGCTTATTATAATTAAACCTAATAGGGTTCTATTCTAATAGTAATTGTAAAAAAAATTATTGTACTGTGTCGGTTTGTTTGGAGTTGCACCTGCTGCATGCTTTTGCGTTACTCATAATAACAAATTTTGTTTCTTACATACATATCCTACTACATATACACACACACACACATAAATATATATATATATATATATATGTGTGTATATATATATATATATATATGTGTATATATATATATATATATATATATATATATATATATGTATATATATGTATGTTCCCTACCGAAAATTGCCAAAGATGAAATTAAGTTTGGTGCCTATAAAAATTGTATACAATACTTAAGCTACGTTACCTTTATTACATTCAATAGTTGAAAATTTTAAGACGATGTGCGAAGAAAAGTTTTTCATGGTATCTTTGTATTATCTGCACGGGAATATTCATAGAATTAAAAGCTCGAAAAGTGAAATATATAATAAATAATATATAAGTTAGTTGAAACCTCATCTATTTCCAATAGCTCTTTCCCTTATGAATCTATAAAATCGTGCATTATTTTAACGAATATAAATGACAAAACAGACGTTGTGAACGGTGAAAAAACGGAGAATTTAGAAAATTTCTTACAAAATAATTTGGTTTTCAAAAATAATAAGTTGCTAATTACTAAGTCTTTCAAATATTGAATATATTTGGCGTTAACTTTGAATAAATTCATTATCACTTAATTTTATTCACGACTAAATGAAACTACATGATGTAGTATTATTTCCACTTTATTTAAATTCTTAACCTCGACTAGGTTTTGTTCTATTACAACATCTTTACAAATTGCCCACCTGAAGATGTTGTTATACAACCAAACCTAGGTTGTAGTTAATAATTTAAATAAAGTAGAAATAATACTACACCACGTAGTTTCATTTAGTTGTGAATAAAAAATAAGTGATTATGTCTTCAGTTTATGTTTTTGTTTATTTTTTAATGGATTAGTAATTTAGCTGCCAATTCTTTATATTTTATTTACTTATCTACTGATTAAAATTAAGGTCAAAAAATCTAAATTCTGCGTAATGACGGTTATTTACTTGATATTTTAATTTACATTATTTATTTTTAATAACTAAACATGTACTACAGACTTTAAGCAAATAAATTTCTAGGCAAATGTATATAATTATTCTAAAAGTAATTAGTATTTTTTATTTTTTTTTTTGGAAATATTTTGATAATATAAAAGTAACAAGTTACGTTTTTGGTACAAATTTAATTGAGATTTTAATAAATATATTATTAGAATTATCGCATTTAAATTGAGTTCTCATGAGAAAACTTTTCGGCGCAGTATTCCTTAACAAATTGGATATATACCCATATGGGTAACTCTTTTGGAATTCCTATTTGATTTAACGAACAAAATGTACACTCCGGTAAAAATCGAAATTCTTAAATATTCACTTTACACAAATGTTTTACTTTTGTTTTAATAATATTGGCAATATACAAATATAACCCGAAATTCACAAAAAAGAAATATTAGAAATAAAATATTAGAAATAAACATGTTTCAGAGTAGGACATAAATTAAATCCATACTAAAATAAACCAGTTACATGTGGTAGAACAATCAAGAATTGAAATAAAATATAGCTTGGCGTTAAAAAGTTACGTTATTTATGTGTACTTTTTCTTCAAGTTGAAGTCTTTGGGGAAACGTCCAGAAACCAACTTTGGTTAGAATTTCTAAACATTTCTATTGCTAAATCCTGACAGAGCTGAGGTTAACAACTTAATGCTTGACTTTGAACACTATATTCGGTTATTTATTTTTAATGACGGCTGTCCATTCTATCCGTAACTTTTCGGCCGCCCGTCTTATATTTATTTAGAAAATAAAGAACATATTTTTCCTCTTGTCAAAACTCTTTCCAATGATACAGCCATGTCTATGTGAAAAATGAACTTTTCTCAACCTCGTCTACGTAGGTATTGCGGTGTCTTTATATTAAAATAAAAAATTATTTATTTTATCTCGTAATGAGTATTAGTTTCAAGACGAACTTAATTCGTTATATTTGATTTAACTTTATTTAAAAAATTGAGAAAATCTCTCAATGCTCATAAGACGGGCAGCCGAAAAGTTACAGATCTACTTTCTTTAATTTCTTTACTACGACCGAAACCTAGGTGGTGATAAAGAAATTAAAGAAAGTAGAAATAATACTTCATGACGTAGTTTCATTTAATTGCGAATAATGAATTTTTGCAAAATTAACGTCAAATATATTCAATATCTGAAAAATTCCATTTTATAGGAAGGATAATTTAGTATTTAATTAGAAAAATATGGAAACTAATGGTTTCCATTTTTTCCAATCAAGCAACAAATACGAAAAAGTGTTAAATTTAAAATAGTAAAAAGTATAAAATATCTAAATGTATTTTTTCATACGCCTGTGAAAGATATTTATCTACGTATAACTTTTGGTATACCCAAGCGTGTACCCACGAAACCTTTTATTGTGTCTTTGTATTTGACAGATTTATTTGAATTAAATTAAGATATTGTATAAATTCTTACAATAAATTATCTCATTGGAAACCACTGGTAACGTTAGATGAAAATTTCGTAGACAATATCATCATTATAATAAATAGGGCGTAAATGGAAACGACTGTGACAGCTTGAAGGAATATGCACGTGTTATGTGTTGATGAATAAATACATATATATATATATATATATATATATATATATATATATATATATATATATATATTTGTGTATACATATATGATTAGAGAAAAATTGACCGTTCATTACAAAAAGCAATTACGTACCCTTTCTCTTTTCATGACAGCCTGTCAGTGGGTGTTTCGTATCATTAGTCTTTTCTATTTGAGAGATATGATTTGTTACCAGTTATACACCAAACCCTTGACACGCGACAATTTCCTAATAATATTCCAACGTCAATAAGATTCTTTATTTTTGGTAGTTTCTTTACAATTATATTTTAACAAATATATAGCGGTGCATTGTACATATTTATTCATTTATATTACATATTTAATTTTACGCTAAATGTATACACAAAAGTAATGTAATAAGTTGTGAGAAACTATGTGTCTTCCTAAAAGTATGCTACATTACTATGACATTGGCCTTCTACACAATATAGAAAGCGTAATTTGGTACTAATGGTGTTACAAAATATTTAAATGTGTCAATTAATTTTCAGCTTAATATAAATGTTTTAATATGTTTGCAACAAGGCTTGGTTATTGAAATATTTAAATAAATAATACGAATATATCGAGTTTTTCTCGCAAATGATCTTAAAAAATATTAATTTAAATTTAAACAAATATTATATTCTCACAGTCACATATTTTCTCTCGATGAGGTTCAATGAGGAAATTTAAAACTTTGAAATTTATGTACATAGCAAACATTCACACAAACATTATTTGTGTTATACCTGTCGATTAAAATGCAAACAATCAAAGAAAAAATGGTTATTATATCAAATGTCAATCGATATTTCTTAATCCGTGTATGTAAATACTTCATCGATATTAAAATGGCACTTATCAACTATTATTATTTTTAATTATTTTTCACAAATATTTCTATGCACGTTTTTTATTTAATTCAATACAAAAAAAATATATGTATATATATATATATATATATATATATATATATATATATATATATATAAATAGATACATAAAAATATATTTATTAATAAACTTCACATTGTCTCATATCTGGTAATTAAAGTAATTTAGATTATGCTGTGTTACATAGTTTTTTACTATAATTATATGTCACTTTTCTTAGAGGTATTTCGTGTGGAGTTTCAATTAAATTAAAACACGAGTACTCTCTGCTGGATAGAAATTAAAATTAAATTAATCTCCATTGGATTTGAAGAATTGAAAATATTTCAATAAATTTGGTAAGAAATAAAAGACCAGAGGAAACCCGTGCAAGGTGTACTGGTTTTCTCTGGTAGCTTATTTCTTATAGGAGTGTTTTTAAACGCGAGCTCGTTTGCGTTTAAAATCTACGATGTAGGTAAGTAAGCACCACTTGAAAAAAAAAACATTTTTTTAAACCTTCAATAAATTTAGTGAAAATTAACCAAATACCTTAATGTACAATTTAAGACTTTTTGAAATACATATACATGTACATGTACCTAACCTAACCTAACCTAACCTAACCAAACCTAACACAAAAGTATTTATTAAAAAAAACGAAAATATAGAACTTAGGTAGGTATCTACTTAACTACCGACCATTTAAATAAACAACAAAAATGTAAAGTTCACTACACAAAGTATAATCTTTAAAAATAACTTTATATACATTTAAAAAAAAGAAAGCTAAAATCAATACCACGAATTAATAATTAAACCAAATTAGGCAAAAATGTACACCTATAGGGACCTAATCTAAAACAAAAATATTTATTAAAAAACTAAGTATATTGCACACTTAAGTACTAATCTACCAACCGCTTTAAAAACTACATCAAAAATAAATCTAACTATAAACCTACGATTAAAAAAGGAAAATGAATTCAAAATTATGGTTGTAACAACTCAAAGGACGTGTAATTAATAACCTCACAGAAACAATTTTAGTTGACGACAGTATCAATACTTTCCAACACTAATAGTTTTATTACAAATTTTAAAGTACCCATACATGAGAGCTCCCTGACTTCTATATGGCTGTGAGTTGGTTAAATGTGTATCTTTATTCATAAAGCAAAGTTTGAAGAATCTTGAAAATTAAAAATTGCCTTTCAGACGACGGACATTAAGATCTAAAAAGTGCATTTTTAAGAAGAAGAAAATAAAAACAATATTGTGATTTGTTATTTTCTTTGCTAAAGATTTTCTTTCCTTGAAGTCTATACACACACACATATATATATATATATATATATGTATATATATGTATATATATATATATATATATATATATATATATATATATATATACACATATATATATATATATATAACTCAAAATTATCTTGTCTAAAATAATAATATAAGCTTTATTTTAAATGATCACTAAACATACATTGTCAAAAACTAATTGCCATTTCGCTTTCCATTTTCTGTAAAGTGAAATATATGATCTTTAACAAAAAATGAACCTCGCTCACCAATATGACAATCAGTACATTTAATTCTTTCTTTAATCAGTAATCAATTTCTTGCATATACTGTATAATTGTGAATCCAAGTATACCCTTCACAAATAAATTGAAAGCAAATACCAGACAATAGAAAAAAGTTTTGCAGGGTTCTTTGTGTAATCTACGAGTTAGGAATGTTACATAAACTGATCAGTGATTATTAAAAATTTATTAATACATGGGATGTTATTATTATGCAGCGAGTCCAAATTGCAACCATAAACTGGCGAAAAAATCTGGATAATATAAAAAATGTAATAAAACTATTTTATTACTTTGTATTTCCGGTTAATCATGAAAAATTTTAGAAACCTTTATGATGTAAAGACAATTTTTTTAACAACAAACTGAATTAGGCAGGAAACTGCACACACCGCTGCAAATAAATTTATGAGGTTGCTGCTTGATTGTCTGAATACCGGATAGAATTGAAATAAAACGAGTATTTTTTCTAAAATTAAAAAATGAAGTTTTCCATTGTATTATGTTAAAATTTTTTAATAAATTATTCACAAAACACGAATAAGTCTCTTTTTATTAATTTCGGCCATTTATATATAAGTTGTTAATATATAAGTTGTTAATATATATAAGTTGTTAATCAAAACGACGAATAAATTGTTTTTTAATCCAAAAATTGACCTTTTTTTGGTCTTCAAATTATTTGGTCTTCAATTACACAAAACTCCTATTAAAATGGGAGAAATATTTCATTCACAATTTTTTCTATTTTGATGTCGGTATTATTGAAGATAAACTTTAAGAAATCCATATAAAGAAGAGTACATTTTATCTCCACTTACTGGTCGTTTAGCGGTAATATATGTACCAGATGTTTACGATACTATGAATTAAGTATATATATATATATATATATATATATATATATATATGTATATATATATATATATATGTGTATATATATATATATATTTATATATATATATATATATATATATATATATATATATATATATATATATATATATATATATATATATATTGACCCAGCTGTTTATTTTCATTATGTTCATTGAACAATATCAAGTTTTAAATTTCATTCGTATTTGAGTATAATCATTCCTGGTGCAATTTAGGTCTCATAAAATAATTATAAATATTGACTTTCTAAATAAGTTTTATTTTCATTGTTATTTATCCGAATATTGCTTTTAACTTTATGGTAAAATTGCTAGAATTAGAAATATACAAAATATAATACCCATCTATGCAAACATTCTCGTAAATTTTGTGTTTATACTGGCTGAAACATCGAATGAATAATTTCGATTTTCTTTAAAATACGGTTCCAATAAAAATAATTGTATAAGAAGAGCACGGAGACGCGGATAAGAAAATATTTTGCAGATAAAGACGAAAGATAATTAACGTACAAACTTTGACTGTTAAATAAATTTTAGACAATCTACAGTTGGTTTGGATTAATTGGAGATTTAGATGTAATTGTTTCCGTTGTTCGTTTGTTTGGGAAATTTAGATTAAGGAACCAAACTTTTGTTCAAAAATATTGTATTAGCCTAATTTATAACTTTAACAAACGATTTAGGGCTTTCTTACTAATTGGTCTTTGCTTAAAACTTTTAATATTTATTACTTGTGAATATTTATTATTTCGTCAAAGCAAAGAAAATTGTAAATAAATACTTATTGTATCTCTCATATATTTCAAGTATTATCCGTATTCACCCCAGTCATCAGTTCTACGTACCTTTTCCATCACTGCGGTGGCAAAGTATATTTATAGCCCGATATTGTTTACTTAAAAAAACTTCTAAATGACTCAAGAACTCTCTACGAAGGAACGATTACTTTAGGGCATTGAAATCTTTCAATTGTTACTCTCAACTTATGAGTAGACATAAATTGAGAGTAACAATTGAAAGTAACATTAGAAAAAAATACAATTTTCGGTTTTTGATAGAAATCAAATAAATTTAAATATTTGGTAATTCTTCTACAGATACCTGTGTCAGCTTTTATCTTTTATTTAATTGTTTTTATTAAAAATTTGGAATTTAATAACTTAAAACATATTAATACGTTTGTTTGCATATTAACGCACAATATATGTAGGAGAGTAAACAAAATTTCTACGAGTACTTGAAACGCTCTACAATAATATAGAAATGAACAGGTAGTTGAGAAATTAAATGTTATTAATATACTGGTAAATAATTTGTTAGTTTATCTGTTCCTTCAACGATTAAACCAGAACATAATACTTTTTTTAGTCAAATTGCACTTATTTGTTTAGAAATTTTAACGAAGTAAATCACTAATAAAGAATACTCTCATTAATACATAAAAGTAAATAACGAAATCAATGAAAACATATTCTAAATTAAAAGTCATTTCGCGAAATTTATAATTTTGTAAATTAACGCTAAACATTTTTTGAAGTTATACTTCTTCAAACGTAATTAAACAAGCTAAATCAAATGTATTTTGTCTTTTACTGTATACCACTTGCATTTTCATACACTCCTTTCGGTAAATTTAGTACACCAACTTATCAAGCATTAACTGGATTGAGACAGAAACTACAGCGAAATTTCACATTAGATTAATCGATTAAAAGATTCATTTGGATTATAATCCGACTAGTAAAATCTAATTAAAATAAAAAAAAAACTTAAACGAACAATCGGTTAATAGAGTTTAATAAAATAGGATAGTGAATCGAAGGTCAGAAATGAAATGGCAGTTGAAACGATATCCGGAGCTTTAAAACAAGAAATGTATTGCTTACTAGTTTCGGAAATTAAAAAGCAGATAACTTTGTGACGGACACGAAGTAGACATAAAGATATTAATTAAAAAAAAATTAATTTAGTGTAAATTAATTGATATTCAGTGGAAAAATATATCGATGCTTATTGTATCTTTTGAATAATTGAGTTAACTGCAATATTTATTTTTTGTTGTTGCCAACTAATTAAATGACTTAATAAAACATTATAAAAAAAGGTAACCGCTAATTAGGAATTATCAGCAATTACATTGAATTGTTTTAGTACCGCCTAATAACTATCTTTTGAATTATTATTTTAAAGAGTCTCCAGTAATAGCAAATATATTTATCAGCGGTGAATTCTGGTTGATAAAATATTTATATCGCTTTAATTGTTGTTATTTTAAGGAATAAAAGTTGTAATATCGCAATTAACAATAGTTCCTTGAAATAGCACCAATTTGTTAGACACTTGCCTTCTACTTTTAATAAACGATTTTTAATTTACTACAATACGCATTTGATGAAAAGCAAATTGTGCCGCAAGGTAATAGATTATTTTTTTACGTAATAATTTAGTTGTTCAAAAAGTTTAAATTACTTTATAATTTATTTAAAATATTTGTTAATTAATAAAATAAAACCAATCTCTAGAAATGTTTTGCTCTGGTATATTTACGAACTTTCTGAAAATATATTCCGTTTTATGGCAAATTTATTGAACGTCTGCAGATGGGTATGGGAAACTGCCGGCATCTTTTAAAGCCATGAGTTTTTGAAAGTATAATTTTTGTGAACTGAAGAGAAACGGAACGCAGGTTTTACAGTTTTATTTACAATTCAGTTTTCTAACGGCTCGTCCAGAAATATAGAACAATTTGTTCAACACTTTTTGCCATCTGGAAAGTCTTGTTCAGCATTACAGACACTATGTCACAATTAGCATAAATTAATGTATTTATAAACTCATTTAAACTATTATCGTCAACGAGTTATTCTGAGTCATCGTCAAGTCTATAATAATATTGTTGTTTGATTTCATTGTTTTGATACAGATGAACAATTAATATATTAAAATTTTCAATTACAGATGCCGGAATAAACTTCATGATTTAGTATTCAACATTGGCTAATCATAACGAATAAAAATATTGGGAGTAGGTTTGAAAGCTTCTGGTATTGGGCACGGCGGGAGCATATGGGTTAAATCGTTTTCCCATAGGTCTATGGTTTTTGCTACGTAATAGACTTAGTAATTAAGTGGCTAACTTAACATTCATTATTTGGTTTCGGAATGCTAGATGCCGTTTAGTTAGTTTATTAGCGAAATGTAATCCCAAAGATTTTAGAAAATTAT
Source organism: Druceiella hillmani (assembly GCA_039881145.1). NCBI lineage: Eukaryota > Metazoa > Arthropoda > Insecta > Lepidoptera > Hepialidae > Druceiella > Druceiella hillmani. The sequence continues at coordinate 16,443,528 of JAYKKI010000021.1, read as the reverse complement.
GTAATTCTTTAAAAAAACCCATTCTATGGTATTCCCGTCACCGTTTATTATATTTTTTTAGATCCAAAGGTGTTTTTAAAAAGTATGGATCTGAAAATATCATGATAGTTTTAGTGTTTTAAAGATATTTAAAAGGAGTTTTTAAATTGTTTGCATCCTCCAGCTTGTAACCAAATTCTTTTGGCGCTGCTAAATTAGAACTACATCCGTCAAACATTAGAGATACGACTTTGATAGCAACTTTATTATATTTTTCTAAATATAAGTTAATTAAATTAGCTTGTCTATCACGCGATAAACCGTTTGTTAAAAAATATCCCAATGGCAATTTCCAACTATCATTAATAGGTATTAACTTTAAAACGAACGCCTAGTAGTAGTTATGTCGTTGGTGACTTTCCCGTACGTCACCAAATCTTCAACATTTTACCGTTTAATAATTTTTTTATCTAGTATAATGAGAGAGGACAAAAATTAAATTCACTGTTTTGACTTCTTTTTTGAAGGGCAGAAAATGATTTAGTAGTAAATCCCGGATTTGACTATAAAAATTTCAACTTCCTGGCTAATTGGGCTTTTGCTTAAAACCATTAATTATTTTAAAATCATATGTTACTTCATCAAAAGAAAGAGAATTGTCTCATGAAATTTGGTACTAGCTATATATCCATTAGATACCGCATTCAAGCATATTATTTAGGTAAAAACCGCAGTCAAGTTTTTATCCATTCTATTATCAGATTTATGTAAATTTTCCATCACTGCGATGTCAAAGCATATATAAATATATATATGTATATATATATATATATATATATTTATATACACACACATATATATATATATATATATATATATATATATATATATATATATGTAGCCAGGTATTGTACATGTAAATAACTCAGAAATGAGTTAAGAACTCTCTATGAACCAACGACTACTAATAATTGCATGTCTGCAATCGCCACAAACTATAATTTTGTTGAATTTTTCGAACAACGTTCTGAGTTCCTAAGTAGTAAAATATGTAAAAAATAGGATTCAAGTTTTTAATTGAAATCGAATAAATTTCTATATTTAATAATTTTTTTGCCAATATTTATTTTTTCCTTACCCTAAACTTTTGAATATTTGAAACGGAAAAAATTAAGTTCCTTTATCCCAAAAATGTTATCATAAATTTCGTGCATTGTTAGTATAATATGCTCTGACTCGTTTTTGGAGAATAATTTTATCAGAAAAAACTCGGAACAGCGGAAAGTACGCATTGCTGCAATAATTAATGCTTTACAGGCCCAAAGATATAAGTACTTTATAAACCCAGTCAAACAAATACAATTTTACTGCGAGATTAGAAACATACATGTGCAACCTCGCATCTGCATTTGCGTTTTGTAACTGCACGCAACATACCACTTCATTTATTTTTCACGTTTTCTAATTTATATCTCCTTGCAAAAACTTTTTTCTTCCGTTAGACGTTAAATTCTCTATGCTAAAGGAAAACATATTGTAGAAATAATTATTTTCAATTTTTTTACATGTATAACTTAAATACACGTGAATTCAAAGAGGTCGCCATGCGGGTATATACTCGGTACTTAAATGTGGTCACGCAAAAGTACCACCTTATAAGTAGGCTAGAACAAATTCGTCGAAATAAAAATTTTTCGTCAAGGTTCAACTTCGTTCAGCAGAAATATTTTTTTTTAGTATTATTATTTTATAACTTTTAGTTATAGTTTTATATGTAATAGTTTGAGGATATTGGAATTTCGATGCATCCCTGCTAACACGCAACAACTTTTAAAAAAAATTAATACGGCTTGAACTGCGGCAGGGAATGAATCAATAAAATTCTTTTTATAACGTATTATTCTCAATATTTTCATTGTAGAATTTAGACTAAGTTTTGAAGTTGAAAAAAATTTCCATTATATTATATTTGAGAGTAATTATCATAATTTCGGACGTTGCGTCACCATTGAATTAATTTTTTGAATTGCATTTCATCGGAAGGTTATTTTATTTTTACATTTACTGATGTGGACGAACAACAAAAAAATAATTAAGATTGTATGTTTCTAAATATGGCTTCATCTCACCAAATTTGTAGATTATTATTTCTTTATTTGCTAGTCTAAGGAAAATTAGTTCTACATTGAAACTAGGAAATTATAATTACTACCGTTAGAAATTTGGAAAGTATTTATCACTAGAATATTAATTTCGGGTGAAAGTTATTTATCAGTTTCTTTCTAACTTTGTCGCCACCGTGGTGTGTTGAGTCGATAACCAATCTATGGACTTTATCGAGATCCCAGGTTCAATTCCTGGTCACTCACCGAACAGAGCTGGGAGATGTTTGTGGCCACGAAACTTTTGCGAGAAGCTACGTATTGCTAAGCTCGGCTTTGCGATTATGGGTATTATCTATCTTGGATGATAATGCCATTGGGAAAAGCTTGTGTCCAGCAGTGAACTGAGACAGGTGGTTCGATATTGACGATGAATCTAGTGAAGCTACGTGATGAAAATTGATCTGATTACAATTTATTTACGATTCCACAAATTTTTTTTTCGAGTGTAGTACCACTGTTTTACTAGTTTTTCTGTAAGATATTATAAGCATGAAGAGGAGATACTTGGAATGTGAAAGATAAAATCAGTCGCTATTTTATCACTAAACGAAAATGTGTGTTTAATTTCCTTCTTCGATATCAGTCCATATGAATATAAGTTATCTAACATTATAAGTTATCTAATACGGTTAATAAGTACATTATAAGTTATCTAATAAATAAAAACTTGGAATAACAGTTTTTCACTTTGGATACATTATACTTCAGAAAATAGTCAAAAATGTTAAAAATAATTTTGCTTGCTAATTTTAATAAATGACAACAAAAATATTTAATTCACCACTTAGACTGTCTCAATATTTTTAAATATAATACTATGTCGTTTTCATTTTCACACTTTTCAGAATTTGTGTGATGTTAATTAATTATATAAGTCAAAAGAGTTCTTAGGTTGATAAAGACCAATTGTATAAACTAAGAGAATTGTTAGTTGCATATAAAATGCTTTCCGTCATATCAATTATGTTTTTCAATATTGTAATTTTAATAAGTACAGAGACGAATTGAAGATGAAATTTTAATAAAAATTAAATTTTAAAAAATGTCAAACAAAGAACTCGTATTACGCGGATTCTATAAAAAATTACACTTATGAAACTTTAAGCGTGATAAGTATTTCTATAACTGTATTACATATTTATTTGTTTATTTATATACTTAAATGCATACATTTGATACATATGGCTTATTCCTACAAGAGCGATCTCTTACAGTAAACCAGACTGTCCACAAACATTAATTTTTCATAACACAAATATATTACGACCTATTATATATTATGTCTTTCACAGAGGTGTAAATATGATGAATATTTAAAAAAAATATAAGGTATAAGACAATCGTAGTTTTCTTATATTTTTTTAGTAAAATTTTGCCAACTCAGTTTTTTTCATAATTCTTGGATAAGCAATTTCGGAAATAAGGGGGGAAAATTCTATATTTATGTCTATTTTTTGGAATATCTCTTTAAAAATACGAATTTAAAATTGCAAAAAAAATATTTTTCAATTCCTCGTAATAAACATTTCCAAATGATAGTCCTCATGATATATAAAATGAGATAAGAATATTTTTTTTAGATTTTGTCGTGATATGAATATTTCAGCGAATATTTTAACAAGATTTTAAAATATGTGGATTGATTGGATGTATTACCGTGACAGTTTTCAAGTTTCCACGTTGCGTGGTTTCTGAAAAAATTGGTTTCGAAAATGGGTTTACTACTACATCGTTTGCAGGTTTAAAGACATGGGGAATATTTTGAAAATTATAACATCCAAATTCATCGCAATAGCTTTCCTAAAATCTTTGCGTGCGCTTCTGTAATTCATATTTTTTCATAAATTCCAGCGAATAATTTTTAAATTATTGGAAAGTACATATTTTTTTGCATTTTTATTAGTAAATATCTGAAGATATAGTACTAAAATAGTAAGAAAACTATTTTTAGACCCTTGTAACTATTCCTTTCAAACGAGACCCGCGCTATTTATGAAATTAAAAAAAAATCGAGTACTTCAATTATGCCCCCCGCCCCCGTTTTTACATTTTAAATTATTGCGATATGTCCAGTTCAATATGTTTTATTACTGTGACAAATGTCAAGTTTACACATTAAGCGGTTTCTGAGAAAAAATACTCTGACGAACATATGGACAGACGCGTGAGTGATCTTATAAGGGTTCCGTCTTTCCTTTTAGGGTATGGAACCTTAAAAATAATTGAATCGATTTGCATTTAGCATCAAAGAGGGTCAAGAATTTATTTCTTAAAGGTCGACGAATTTAAAATATAATTATTATTTACCTCACTCTCAAGCTGATAAAGTACCTATAGCTAGACATATATCCAATATCACAAGTGCCACGAAAAGAAGAATATACATTTATGTATGTATACACATACACAAATACACACACACACACACATATATATATATATATATATATATATATATATACATACATATATATACATATATATATATATATATACATATATACATATATATACATATATATATATATATATATATATATATATATATATATATATATATATATATGTGTGTGTGTGTGTGTATGTGTGTATGTTTATTTTGCCTTTTATAACTAGTGCATTCAGGATAAAACATCGTCTTTTTGTAAATTCTATTTTCTTAAAATATGTTTTATAAATGCATGTAAGATATTTGTTGAATATATCGTTGAATTTATAAATGAAGGACAAGTAAAATTTCGTTAATATTTCTTCAGTTTACCACATCATGCAATTATAATAATTCATTTGATTAATTTTAAGGAAGCTTGCTTTTTTTAGTTTGTGTAAATTAGAGCTTGTAAATAAATATTATATTTTATTAATTTTTATTATAAAATTTAATTTGTTATAGTACTTTCCATTAACTAAATTATTTTAAATTTTTCTATATAATTCCATATTATTTTACGGAATAGAATTTATTTGCTCCGATTATGGTTTTTAGTAATTACCTTAAACATTTTGAGAAATATTATAGATAATAGATTACATATAAAATAACTATTACGGACAAAAAAAATCAATCGAAAATACGCAGTGTGTTTGTATAAAAATTAAATGCGTATTATGTTCCTTAAAATAATTAAATAAAATTATCTGCAATGAAAAATTGTCCGTTTAAGTAGTCGTGCTTCACCTTGTAGCGCTTCACCTTTATCCAAATTTTGTGCACTCTTAGTCACGTCAATTACACCTAATATTAAAAATGAACAGTGTTATTGTTAGATAGTAACTTAACTTATTTGCTTGTAACAAAGAGAATGTAAACGTTTTTCAAGAAAAGAAAATTCCTTGAACTCAAGGCCGGTCATTTAATGGTTTTTTTTTCAGCCCATTGCTATAAATTTGTCGTGTTTCACCGGACACGGATGGTGACACGGAGATTACGTTAAGCTTGATTTATGATCCAATAATATTACCCAAAGTGGAAAATACATCAAGGTGAGCATGGAATAAAATCTTCAACGGCAAATGTCAGTTAAACGCGTTGACAAATTGTTGCCTTATAATTATAGTTTGTGGACTTTTGCTTCAAACTTTATTGTAAGCTTGTGATCAATGTCTTGAAGCTTTATCATAAATCCTATAAAGATTAGAATAAAATATTCGCAAAGATAGTAAAGGAAACCTCAAAGACTTTTTCAATATTGCTATTAGTAGTATTTAGAGTAATAAGACTGAATGTATTATTCTTTGAAAAGTATTATGTTTAATTCATTTGCAAACATTAAAGCATTTATCGTTTCTAAATTTTTAATTCATCATAAAAAAGATAGATAATTTTTTGTAACCCATGTAAAAAAGAAGATGCTGGTTTACCTACGGTTAATAAATCAATGTTATATTATATAGTTTAGAACGCATATTACCTTAAATATATAGTGCTTTTAAATACAATGCTTAAACTTATATCTAATGACCCCAAAATATAGTCATAAGGAATATCGGTTACATAAAATATTGACTGTTTTTTTAATAATGACATTTGCGTTGATAAAACTGTATTCGAAAGTTTCAAGTATTTTCTTTGATAAACATTTCATATAAATCTGCATAAATTTCATATATATATATATATATAATGCAAATAAAAATGATAATATTTTTGTCACTTCTATTTTTTCAATGAAGATTGTTAACAATAACTCTAAAGTTTAATTTATAAACTATAATCATCGTATGTTACTTTGTGGGTGATTTGATCGCTTGTATAATTCCGTATCCATCATCAATGTTCGAATAAAATGACCTACTACATAAAAATTACACAAGTGATATCGAACCGCTTTCTTGGAAGAAGTGATGATGAGGTGCAATATAAATATAAAAATTATTAAATGAAGAAATCGGTAGAATAGAGAATGAAAGACGAGATAAGACAAAAAATCTATCCGAATCTATAAATTGAATTACATGTAGAAAAGACTAGCAATAAATAGCGAATCAGATGACATGAATATTAGTCAACGAGGCAGGTAAGTTCTTCGAACTGGTAGCTGCAGAACTTTATCCATAACGTGCCATTTTTTATTTGGAACAGACTGTAGACTTTTCGTTAAATTAAATAACACTTTTAAACTGACATTATCATAAAGTCGAAGCTCACGACAGATACTCAAAATAATATTTAGTTCACTTGCAATAGCAGATTACTGCGAAATATGAGACTGTCGAGTCACATTTTTATCGAAGCACGAGCATTAGGAATAAGAAATATTTGTTTTCGTTCACGCTCATGATATCTTGAGTAATATATTTAAATGCAAGTAGAAAACACGTGTCAATGAGTTTATCGAATGAAATCATTTTTAAACTTTTAAAATGATTTCATTCGATCATTTAAACCCGGTACTAGCTTGAGTTCGCTTTTAACTTTTTTCGCGTCATAAAGTTTCAATTCCATAATATGCTTGTAGGGGATATTATGGAATTGAAACTTTATGACGCGAAAAAAGTTTTCAATATTTTAATATTTATAGAAATCACGGAAAAATATTATCGTATTATTTTTAATCTGTGTACCGTAAATGTACATTATAATATTCATTTTAACAGCATGATTGATATGAGGGAATTACCTTGACTACAAATATTTATATTTACTGTAAATGTTAATGTTAGAAGTGGACATAAAATTTTGATCAGTTTTGTTCTATTTTTTATATTTTAAATAAGTTTGGATACTTATATATTTGTCCAATATAATCGTGTATCGACGTTTTTGTACCGATTTATATAAAAAACCGAAAATGAATAGAATAAGAATCAGTGATTAGGAGCGATACCTTAATTTCTTGCAAAATATACTGGAAAGGATAGAATCTAACGCAACGAAAGAAAATATAATTCTACTCAGTAGTTATTGGACCTCTAATATAAATTTTATTTCTTACACTTTACTTATTTTAAACTTTTTAATTGACTAGTACATTTAGCGACACTTGGAGTGAAACGTTAAGCTGACGATAAATTATTACATCGTATCTTAATTTCTTTAATTTATAATAACTTAATTTTCTTACAAAAAATTAAATTATTCTTCAACTTTGTTTCGCGATAATCAGTTAAAATAATTTTATTTCACTATTCAAGAAAACAAAATTAAAGTTATCGGCACCTTTTGAAATCAAATTTTTAGTTAGTGTGGGTCGTCAGAAAATATCTATTTTTTTATTTCCAAATGTTACTTTTTCTTTACGGTTTAAGGTTGTTTGTATTTTATCATCTCGATGTATATATCTTCAAATGGAGGTTCAATTAATTTCAGATTCCAAATTACATCATTCATTGCCATTTATGATAAATGTGCTGAAATATGGTGACAAAAATTAGTCAAGTCAAAATGTTATGCAGCATTTGTTGCTTTACGATGAAAATGTTGTATACATATATCGATTACTATTAAATTTACTAAATAATATATATATATATATATATATATATATATATGTATATATATATATATATATATATATATATATATATATATATTACTTAGTAAATTTAGTAGTAATCGTAATGTAAATAAAAACAGAATATTGTGAAAAATGTATGTCGCTAAATAGACTACAGTTTTCCCAAGATCGCTTGTTGATATTTCTTTTTCACTTTGCAGCTAGTCGTGTAATTTTTTGGGAGTATATTTTAACTATACATTAATGATTCCTCTGATTCTCCTCTGACTCTCAAAGCAAATAGTAGGAATATAAATAGTTAGGGAAAAAGCGGAACTAAGTCGAAACCAGGGCGACACATAATATTTTGAACATACAAAATAAAAAGAAATATTTATCTATTAACTAGATTATTTTTTGTTTAATTTTTTTAATAACTGTACAAAACATAAACATTTATTTGACAAGAGCGATATGATTTCAAGCATGTCTTTTTCAGAATTCGGCTTAATAGTAATAATAGGTACAAATTACCCTGGCCCATTTCCTCCGCCTACCTTTTTTCAAAATTCTTCATGTTGTAAAAAGTAAATACTGTAGTTTTTTTATATTAAAAATAAAGTAAATCAATTAAAAGAATTATAGACATTACTACTACAAATTACTCTATATTGATATGTTCTATAAGTTGTTTTATTAAGCTCTTTATGCATAGCGCCTTTAATATTTCTAAGACTAATAATTATCAATTAATTCTCAGATTGAAAATTCAACTCAATTTCATAATCGATGTAATAATTTATGTTGTATGTATTGGAATAATTTATGTTAAGTTTACCATTTGACTCCAAGTGCCTTTAAATGTTCTAGTCAATTAAATCTATTAGAATAAGTAAAATGTACGAAATAAATTTTATATTTGAGGACCAATAGCTATTGAGTAGAATTATGTTTTCTTTTGTTGCATTAGATTCTATTCTTTCTAGTACATTTTCCGAATATTATTAATATATCTAAACCCTTGAGGCGATAAAGGAAAAATGTCGCTTTTATTCTTCAACCTTTCCCATATAAATGACACGAGAGATGTCAAACTGAAAACTTTATTCAGTTGACTCGATCTGAAGTAATTCTTTGGGGAAATCTACAGTGTTCGTACATAAGCGCATGTTTTTGAATACCAATAGAGTTTAGCGAAGTGTTAAAGAGACCTTGATTAATATAACTGCTTAATCATATTTTTGACGTCGTTTTATTTTTTCACAACAGTACCTTGTATCACAATTATATCAAATATTAAAGTAATAAAAAAGTGCCGTGCATATCTCTGTTATAGGATAAAATATCATTTAAAACGATGAAATATTTCAAATAGTATATTACCTTTCTCCAACTCAGCAGGTAACATATAATATCGTTAGTCTAATTCGAGATCAACTATAAATACTGTGCTTCCCAATATCATTTTTATTTTATTTGAAAGAATAGCAAATATTGAGGCAGATGATCTTACCTTGCAGTATCTAATATGTATGTATATAGTGCTTGAATCGTGTGAAAAGTGCCGTATTTGTACCGTCGATTAATAATTCTGATAAATATAATCGCTAGAACAAGTGTAGATGTAATAATTTTTTGTGTCGGTAATAAGTTTATTCAAATTAATAAACATATTTAAATGACGTGTTACAAGTGTTTCTATAAATTTATGAAGAAACGTCAATAAGTTTGAATATGTATATATGATTGTGGCTGTATCTCAGATGTGTAGATATGATTTTGGTTGCGTCTCACGTTTCCTGTATACTAAAAGTAATTTCCTTGTCGACATCCTGCCACTGAGCGTTTTAGAAAACAGGTTTCGCGTCTTTATTAGCGACAGGGTAACAAACAAATTACAACAATAATAATACAATGAATGAGTTTAAGGTTTATTTTAAAAAATCTCTCCCAAGGTATAATTTTAAGCTGACTCCAAACGGCGAAGGAATATGTGGTGCAGATTAGAATTACTTATTTTTGTATTATATTGAAATTAAATGATTTAGATCGTAATTTAGATATGTGGTAGGTGGCAGGTATATCAAAGTACCTACACATAAAAAAATAAAAAAACTGTTAATGTTTTACTAACATAAGTAAATAAACAATTATAATTAATATTAATATCGAAATTCCTCGTCTGTTGATATACAGGAGTCAAATGAGACTATTGATATTTCTCAGGTGTTTTTTGTTTTTGGTCAGCAAAAATGAGGCATTTTAAATTTAGTACTCTCAATAAACTTTACGCTTCATATATCTATTCATAGATACAACTTAGCCGAAAATATACCTGAAGACTTAATATTTTGCGTTTGAAATATTTGAAACAATAAATCTGCAAATAGTTTTTATTATTTAAATGACAAAAGCCTTTTTTCTTTGGTTAAATTTATATGTTATAAATGTGGCCAATTTTTTGCTTGACCAGCATTTACACTCAAGACAAAGTGTTGTAAATTATTCGTGAATGTAATTGTACTCGAAAAGAATTTTCAATACAGCAAACTTTTAAACACGCAAATCAAAAATGAAACAACTATTTCAAAAACTATATGTAGAGATTGGCCTTCTTACAGTAAGAGTAAACTTCATTCACTCATTTACGTCATAAAATAAACGTAATCAAACTTTAAATTTTCGACTTAGTTCCCTGAAACTTATTAAATTCATTAGTTAGAGTGTAATGTTTCAAGGAAAAAGTATCACTTAACATGAAATTTTATCTTCAGTAAGATATTTTCCAATAGAATCATCACAAAAGAAAAAAGGTATTTACTTTCTAATTTTAGTATAAATAGAGAACGAACATTTTGGCACCATAATTAAAATTACTGTCACAAGTGCTTGAAGCTAAGAAATTAAATCATGTCTATCGATTTTCTACTAGTGGAGGCTTTGAATAAAAAAATCATGTCTATCTACTTTCTACCAGTCAAGAATGAGTTTAATGTTCTAATTCAAATAGCTATATACATGTGATATAAACTGTAAATTATTAACTAAATATACGTAATGTTTAGTATTCGTGAGTAATTAACGTTTTAAAAATAGTCTCGGCAATAAAATAATTTAAAAACCAGACATTTCTCATCTAACGATTTTTCTTGACTTCTGCTGTATTTTAAATAGGAATGAAAGGTTAAATAGACTTTAAGTAGCATATAGTCAGGAAATTTCATTTCATGACATTATTTAAAATTAGTTCAGTAAATATAGACGTTTTTGTATAGTAATGATATATGAGAGGAGAGTCTTGCTACAAAGTAACAGAACCTAATATCAAGCCTCTGCGACTCATATCAGAAGTAGGTAAAAAACTACCAGTAGTAGGTGCAAAATACATTTAAAATTAATATGAAACAAGTTAAAAAGTCATTGATATTGGAAGGAATCTGTTATTAAAGTCCATCAAAGGCACTAATAGATACAGAAATAGACAAATGCACTATCTGTGTAGCAAACAGTGATAAAACAGGATATATTCTAAATCTAAAAGGAAAAAAAAACATTTCGTAAGACGTGTGTTTTCTTCGGAATTATTACTGCTGAAAATAAAAAAAATAACAGAAGTTGGAAGATCTTATTATCATAAAATTATTTCGATGGAAAATGATGAAATAATTAGTGTAAACTAATGAACATTTTTAACATTTTTTTTGAGAAAATCTGAGCCAACAAAAACCTCGCAATAAATACAACTATAGTTGGTTATACCCATGCTCTAGGCAATCAAATGATTTTTTTTAATACCCCCTTTTTAAAAATAACTTCTCTTCGATGATATATCCCCAATTCTGCATCTTGTAATTTTTTGTTAGTTTTTAAAAATGGAACATAAACTTATAGTGGTTAATTTTAAGAGCACACATTTAGGCATTTAGTTTCGTAACGGTTGAGCAAGGTACGTTTAAAAATGGTGACTTTATTTAATGATTTCCAAAGATGTAAATATGTCAATCGTAATATGGAATAATCAGAAAAATATTGGAAACACTTTATATCCACTTTAAGCTTAAAGAACAAATTTAATCTACTTATATACGTTGATTTCCGGCTCATATACCTTTAAGTGTTTCTTATATATTTGATTTTTTAAAGATATATTCAAATTTAAACATTTTACATTTTTATTAATTTATAAACAGAAAAAAAATCAGCAAGAGCTACTGCTTATTTCTTTTCGGAAAAAAACTGATGAAGCTTTTCTTATACAATTCTGAAGAATGTTGGAAATCGAGCACGGGGAGTAGTGTAGTTATACTCATAACATATTAATCATTGCACCGCAATGATTAATATGTTATGAGTATAACTACATCATAACAATAACATTAAAATTATAAAATTTTAATGCGAGCTGAAGAAACCTATATATAGGCTTGTGTTTTCTAAAAAAGTAAATACAGGATGATCGCACTATGCTTATGATGCATAATAGATAAATATATAAATTAAAGTTCTTGACAAATAAAATGAAAAGTATTTAATATGTTTAGTCAGGTCAATTATTTATTATGTGCAGATAATATGTTCGGCGTCTGTGAAGTATCCGTTAAAGTAACGATTAAACAAAACACCCAAAAAAGTAAGTAAAACACGGAGACGGTAATATAAAAGTTGGTTTTCAGAGATTTGGAGCGTGCAAAAAAAAATTAAAATCATTCTTGATCAATGCCAATGGAAAGAAAAATTACAGGACGATTTAATACGATAATAATCCAAAACCTACAGCATAACCCTTCAAATCTTTATTTGTAAATGAGTCTGTGTTGGTACTAGAATGGCCTGCGAACAGTCCAAATTTAAACCCTATATAGTACTGGTGTGACGAATCAAAACTCAATGAAGTAGCAATGTAAACCAGTTTGAAGGTGTTTTTTCAAGAAGGTTGCAAAAACATTTGGATGGAAATATCTATAATTTTTTGTCATTGATGTTACGTGTATGCAAATAGTCCTATCAAATAATGAGAACCACACTGGATATAAAATTTTACAACCCCAAATTAAATTTATTTTAAATTAGGTATAAAGACTAATTTCTGTTTCTGATTAGTTCCGGTTTATGCTATTTTGTACGTTTTATTGAGTGTTCCTAACTAATTATACATGTATCTATATGCACTCACACACGTATATATATGTGTGTGTGTGTGTGTGTGTAATGTTATAATTAAATAAAATATATTAATTAACTGACAATCAATCCAGTATAGAAAATTTATCGCAATATATTTTCAGCAAGGTAAACGATTTTCCAACAAGCATCGATGTGTATACAAATATATAATATACATATATGATTATATTTTTAAATCACTGTAATAAATCCCAAAATTTTCTTGTGTCATAGAGATACGAACAGTACCGCTGTAAATTATATAAACTTACAAATAAATGTTTAAGGAATTTTGTAATATACTTGAATAAACTCATCACTAAGATAAAACAGAACTCGGTGTTTTTAATTCCTATCCTCTCGCGTTGCATATTTTTTATCGTCCTGAAACAAATTTATTTTCAGACTTTACAATCTGGACTAATAATAATTGACTTCGTTCAGAAGATATCTACATTTAAAAAGCTTGAAAGAAAACTGTTCTTTCTTAAAATATTTCGCCTTTGTCTAACTTTTCCACTGCATAATATGTAGTTTTTATTCAGTTGAACAAAGGAAGCTACCCACGGGATAACATGGTAATATGCTATCTCTTGGGAAGTTTTCCTTTGTTTCATTTTTTTGAATGTTTCTTTGTAACATTTATTTCCTCGTATTTGTTATCAGGAAGAAATCATAAACGAGTAATACAGCATTAACATAAAAAGAAATTCGTTGTTCGACAATAGATATTAAATTAACATAATTTTAGAGAAAATTGTTTGTTTCATATAAATAGACAGACGAGCTAGGATAACCTGAATATGGACTAAATTGATATAAACATTTTTCAGTACGAAACATTTCCTAATATCAATATGCTTATTGTGACACTTTTTAGAATTTGCACTTCTACACAATTAAGTAATATATTAAGATTTTTGAGTATCATGGGTATTTTTCTCTAACTTGAAGTGCTGTTCCTTTGATTTGTCAATCGCTCTAATTTATATATTAATTTATAATGCATCATAAAAAATAATGCGACCATCCTGTATTTATTGTTTTGGAAAACACAAGCCTGTAGATGGGTTTTTTCAGCTCGCATAAAAATTTTATAAATTTAATGTTATTGTTATGGTTATGACGTAGTTATACTCATAAAATACTAATCATTGCAGTACTGCTCACCCCCGTCATCCGCAACTCCCCGTGCTCTTTTTCCAATATTCTTCGGAATTGGATAAGAAAAGCTTGATCGGATCTTTTCCGAAAAAAATAAGCGATAGCACATCGTTTTGCTGTTTTTTTTTCTGTTTATAAACTAAACAAATGTGAAATGTTTGAATTTGAATACATCTTTAAAAAATCAAATAAAGAAGAAACATTAAAAAGTATGCAAGCCGGAAATTAACAATAAATATTTTTATATTAATTAAAAAATAGCTTAAGCTATAAATAAGCAACAGCTGATATCGAGTTATTTCTTAGAAATTTTAATACTATTGAATGAGTTCAACCAAAAAAAAATTCGTGAAAGACTCATAGTCACATGCTGCAGTTTAAAAGAACTTAATATAACTTTACTTTACATACGTACATATATATATATATATATATATATATATCGTGCATTTCATATTTATTATGATTAAATTAATATTATTATATATGATTAAATTAACTGAATGGCTGCTCGAGATCGTCCACAAATCTCAATAGCAGCTACGACGTATTGTGCAGTATTGCAAGTATTGGAAAAGTTGTTGATTAAAATATAAAGATTTTATTATGGCAAATATTTTGTGCGATTCATCCAAAAACTTTTGGAGAAATACAGTACGCAATAATTGGATTATAAATGTAATTATTCATCGGTTCTATGGTAGCCTTTAGAACTTTATCAATTTCTTCAAACAAAATTTATTTTCCAACTAGATCTACAATATGAGTGTAATAATTAAAAAAAAGGTCTCCTTCGTATTATTATATGTAATTTGAAAAAAAAATTAGAGAATATACCCATTTATAAATTGTATTTATTGAAATAGCTTTATTCCAAAGGTTATCTTAATTTTCTGTTCAAATTTTATCAAATATTGATATCATCGTATACCAACTGAAATACAAACGATCACAACGTTTTAATTATGGTTACCGCATTGGTAATGATCAGTTGTTTATAAAATGCAAAGTGACCCTTGGTCTAATAAAGCAGTCTTCTAAGTTTATAAATATGTCGTAATGTTTTTATTTATATTTGGTAGCCCCGCTATATTAGGAAATAAAATATTAACAGAGAGGAATATGTTTCAGGCCGAGATTTTCCGTTTTTTTTATTAGCCTTCCAAACGGAATTAATTTTCTAAAGGGGATTAGATATTAAATAAATAAATTACTCACAGAGTAAAATTTATAGTATTTGCTAAGTGCAATCACCATACTCGCAAGTAACGGGAGTAGTTTAAGTTTCAAAATTAATAAGTTTATAAATATTTATCATACAAACTTGATAAAAATAGTATAAATAAGTAATTATCATTAACTCTCGAGATAAATGGACAAAATTGGAAATCGAAACCAGATAAAAGCCACGTCATTTAAGGAAAGTTCAATTTATAATCGAATTAAATTGGCGCTCCCTTTGTCATGCCGTTTTTGATGTAGACCCGATAACACGATGGGCCTGAAAATAGCAAGTTTGATGGTCTACTAAATTGTTGTTTTTTAATAGGAAAAGAGAATTAAGAACAGATTTTACTCTCCTTCAAGAGTTCTTTTTTTAAGTAATAAATGCTAATACAGAAAAATAATGAGTCCCCCTTTACATGTTCAGAAGATATTTAATTCTTTGGTCTGAAACTGGAAATTATAGTTAAAATGGCCTAAACATAATTTTAGGTTATTTTAAATACAATTTCTAATTTTAGGCTAAAGAACTAAATATAACATATGAATTTCAAGTTCGTAACTTATTTTAATTAAAAGTTATAAGCCTCTCAAAAGATGGACAGACGGATGGAATAGTAGTAGACGAGGTCACCACAGTGGTATACCTTTTGAATCCTCTGGGTACGGGCATCCTAAAAAGAAAACTTGTAAAAACACTAACGTCTCGATCCTTTTGTCAAACTTTCAAAGTCGTTTTTCTCAGAAGCTAACGTGTAAATTTGAAAGGAGACTGGCAGAATTCCACATAGTATTGGGTCCAGGTACTACAATATTAAAAATTACGCTATTATACGGAGAAAATAAAAAAACTAAGCACAAAGGAAAGTCTTGTTTTTTTTATGAAAAATTAGTTTATATCTCATAATAGTTTGTAACTATTGTCTCTACGTCGCTCTTTGAACAGACTTGATCTAACAAAGGGTAGATTGAGTCTCCATCGACAGATGTTCCACGTTAATACAGGAAATTCTCAGGCTCTAGAGAGTCTTCGAAAAAAGTAACGTAAAACTTGATAAGAGCAAAGAAGACATTCATTTTGGCAACAACAGACGCATTAACAATTTAACTTGTGATGCGTCTGTTGTTACCAAAATGAATGTCACCTATAAAATTTAAAAAGCATACGGTATTATTTCTTTAATTGCTTCTAAAAATTTATTTTGAATTTATTTAGGTTTTATTTAATATTTTTATTTCTCTTTAACCATACTTGATATTTCAAAAATATAATATAAGCTCCACACACAAATATAACATAATTCACACACCACAATATTTCTATGGATATTTTAGAGTATATTAATTCAGTAATAGAAATTTAAAAAATATGATAATGATATCCGACCTTAAAGTTTTTAAAAAGTTCACAATATTATACGCTTCTATAAGATGTACCAAGCAAAATAATTAATGCGTCTGTTGTTGCCAAAATGAATGTCACCTATAAAATTTAAAAAGCAAACGGTATTATTTTTTTAAATTGTTTCTAAAAATTTATTTTGAATTTCTTTAGGTTTTATTTAATATTTTTATTTCTCTTTAACCATACTTGATATTTCAAAAATATAATATAAGCCCCACACACAAATATAACATAATTCACACACCACAATATTTGTATGAATATTTTAGAGTATATTAATTTAGTAATAGTAATTTAAAAAATATGACTATGATATCCGACCTTAAAGTTTTTTAAAAGTTCATAATATTTTACACTTGTGTAAGATGTACCAAGTAATATAATTATATGTTTGAAAATAATATAAATATTTAATATGAGATATAGTTATGTAGAAATATTATGTTGGAACCCTCCGATGTTTATACTTCTTTTTATGTACTGAACCCTTTTAGTGATAATTATATTTGTAATTATCGAGCTTTAATTAAGAATAAATTAGTCCTGAGGGCATTCTAAACGTTTTTAGTAGACATCGTATCTTCTTTTTCTTAGACACAAACTGTAGCAAACAATTGAATTAAATACGATAGTTTATTTTCTCACAAAAAAATGAAAGTTAGAAAAAACAAAAAAGGTCAGTTATATTCTTCCTTCTTAAATATAGAAAACCGTTTTGCCAAATGTATCTACAACAATATCACCCCAAAATCAGACTTTTTACCAATAAGTCTAGATTTAAATAAACTTACTTAAATTAGTCGGACTTTCTATTTTTTTTTACACATTTTTTTCCACATATGTGTATATATATTATATATATATATATATATATATATATATATATGTATATATATATATATATATATATATATATATATATATATATATATATATATATATATATGTACATGTATATTTATATGTATAAGCGTAACGTGGTATTTTTTATTTTAATTATCAATGCTGACATTATTTTCAAATTATATTTTTATCTATGTACTTTTTCACACACGAACAACACTACTTTTTTACTCTTCAGACGCCGTCCTTCATCAAAAACATCATATTCGCGGGTCATTTTTATAAACAATGAAATCTATATTTATAAAAATAAGGCTAACTACTAAATTAAATCGGAAAATATACATTTCAAAATAATTTTCCGAATTATAAAAACACCGAAATATTTGCTAAATTTTAGACAAAAAGTTTGCAAGATATCTAACTTGGTTTCTGTTTTCGGTGAGCTAACAAATTAGTAAGTGGATAAAAATTCAAAAGATTATTAATTTCGTAGAATATTTTCATTTAAGCATCATTGACAAAATCTATAAATACGCAAATCATGGACGTGAAAGAAAGCAAAAATTCTTCGTAATTTGACCCAAAGGAAAGCGGCGAAGCAACTTTCAGTAGGTATTATATTGTAAAATATGATATCGATGCTAGATGAGCCCCTCTATTGTCATTTCAATGTATAAAACGTGTGATGTATACGTTGTTCTTGTTGACCAGAGGCCGATTTATACTAGTAATATTAGTTTGTGTTTCAAACATAATTAATCGAGTTTGTAGACGTAGAAAACAAAAAAATTATTTATTTCAAGTTACATCGAAGGTACGAGTGAGACAACTATAATAAAATGATAATATATAGTTGTAAACGTCCCATAAACGTGATATGGCTAAACATAATTTTGTCGTTTGATTATAAATTTTCTATAAAAATGTCTATGAAAAATGAGTTTTTACAGCTGGTTTTCCTTACAGCAATGCATTCCCATACGCACTTCAATCGTACTTGCTCACATAGAAATTTTCACAATTTTAACAACATTTTATAACCGCTTTTCTGACCTGACATCTAAATTTTCTGTCTACATTATTCCATACTCAAACGTGAGTAAAATTTTATAATATTTTTGTTCATCAAATTAGACCATTTCTTCCGTTCATTTTAAAAGATTACGACATATCTATTTGATATCATGTCACCGAATTAACACTCTATACATTTAGGGTTTTAATTTTTGGTGTTCGTTCCGATAAAGGATAAATTTGTATAATATTATAAGCAAAATTAACTATTTTAATTACATATAAAAAGTATTAAGGAAAAAACATGTAAAAACGCTATTAGAAGGTACTACATTTTTAACAAATTGGTTCGTTTTATTTGAAGACATATTTTGCCAAGGCAAGGGTCACCATCGATCGATTCGTTCTAAGTTTGATAAATAACTACATATGGTCTGGCTGCAAAAATATATTGCAATAGGTAAATACTTTATATTACAGCAAATATTTTTTTAGGAATAGGAATTATTCCTCAAAAAATTATTTCTGTAAATGTTACACAAATAAGAAAATATTTTTGAAATCGACTTAAATATGTTAAATTATCTTAACTAGAACGGCAACATTAAAATCATGTAACAAGTCTTTTATATCAAGTAAGAATATTAAAATAAAACATTATATTGTTTTAATAAAAGCGGCCGCGCAAATATTTTTACAAAATTTATTGACGTATTAACTCTTTATATAGTTTTATACAAAATAGATTTTTGAACTTGTACTTCTTTAGGCACGTTATGAAACAATGACGAGAGTAAAATTTTAAGAATGCAACAAAAATTTTACACCATGAAATTGCTCACTATGCAACAAAAAATCTATAGGAAATAGACACCATGAAGTTGCTCACTAAACATATATTTACATAGTTTATTTGACAGATGTGTGCTCCACCATTTTATTTTTCTGCTGGCTTTCTATTGTAAGTCAATCATGTGCCAGACCGTTTCTAACGTGCGTATATAAGAAGACACATTATTTTTCCTTATTTGTTGTAATTAAGCTGTGGAACTAAAATAATTTACAAACTATATGACAAGAAATAACATTTTGTTTCCTTTATTATTTTCCGTTACTATTAGGAACTATTTCTTTTTCAAAATGAGTATTTTTGAGAATATGATTAATATTAAAAGTTAATACATATTCCCGGTAATAATTATCGGCTCAAACGGTGTACAAGTAAAGAGTTGTACACCGCGGTTTCACCCGCGTAAATTCATTTTAATTATGCAGATTTCCATACGCGGTCACTAAACGCCTCTACTCTGTTCACCATACGATACCGGGGTCGTGGTATATCGGCGATAATATTCGGGATGATCAGTCAATAAATGCTAGCAGCGTTCTCCGACTTCAGTTAAGTGTGGCATTTGTAATAATTGCTCTGCCCGTGACCGTAGTAGCATAATCATTTTGTAAGTATTGGCTTTCTAACGCACAAGATTTTTTTAATTCGGTCATATGGTTCCAGATATTAGCATGAACTAGAATATGTACAGAGCAGAATAAATTTAAACTTATTTATTTATGTTTATTCACATTCATATCCTAACAGAATGAAAATTAATATTTCGTACTTCAAAAAAAAAAACGGAACCCTTTGGTTCCGCTTGTACGTGTATCCGCACGTCTAACACAGACTATTTTCTCGAAAAGGGTTCAACACAGACATTTCAAATTAGGCATATTATTCTGCATATATCACAATAGTAAAAACAAAAATATCTTTATTGTAATTTTAGAAGAGAAAAATAACGTTTTTGATTTCTTTTAGTTCATTTATACCGATTGAAAGATAAATTTAGAAAGATCCCAAAACAATTTATATTAAAAATTTTTATATCTCTATAGATATTGCTGAAAATATCCATGTATATATCTTAGTAGTTTATAGAAAAAAAATGTTTTACGGTAATTTAAGAGACCACTTATATAATATCTCAATTTTTTTTCACATCTTATTAATAGTATTCTTATTAATAGTGTCATATCTTATAATACTTTTGAAAGGATAATTTACAAGGATTCTAAAAAAATATCTTTATGCCAGATAGTATTAAAGATATTGTTAGAAAGGTCCACAAACATTTTTACCCCTCCCCTCTTCCTATTTTTGAATTTTGCTTATGGTAAAAATTACGAAAAGAAAAATTTTGCTCTAGTTAAAATTATGAAAAAAACAGCGTTACGAGATATTTATTAAACAGAAGATGAAGAAGAAGATAAAGTTAAAAGGAAAACTAAAACGGTTATTCTAAATTACACATTTTTTTAGATTTATACCCGATATTTTCATGCCTGTGAAATATGTATTAGGCAACGTATTTAAATAGCGAAAAATAAAATTACCAACACCCTTCGCTGTATGTATATGCCTTTGTGTGTACTGAACCCTCATATTGCGTTTGAATTAACGGAGATAATCGTATTTAATTGATATTTTTAATTTGTAAATTCGAATAATTTTTCTCATTTGGTAATTTGATTTTTGTTATGAAAAAATTAAGGTGCAAAATTCTTAAATAATTGTTGTCAAAATGAAGTAATCCACGATTATGAAAAAACTAAAACCGGTTAAACATTTGGAATCTGTCTATGTATGGATGTGATATATCTTTTATTTTTTGTCTCACATCTGTCAAAAAAGCAAAAATTTTAATTTTTTTTTGAAAAGCTGTATTTTTACAGACCTCTGTATAAATACCTATCATTCTTTAACATCGACCGATTCTCTATGTTAACTGGTCAGGGCCTTTAACAAGAATTAAGAAACAGTACCGATAAAATGAACGTAAGACGACATAAAATTATTAAATTCTACAAATTCTTAAACATTTTAATCGTAATATAATATGAGCAAAACCGTCAGTTAATTTTATACCTTAATTTCTAATATAGAGGAGACGACTTAACTTTTGGTCCACTTTGTAGTGAATTTCTCTAAAAACTAACACACGATCAAGAAAAAAATGACAAAAGTACACGATGAAATCGAACTTTTAATTTTATCGAAAATCTACGCAGGTATAAAATATTTTACATATTATTAAATGAAAATTTTCCTCCAATTTTAATTGACATTCCCAGGGCTTCAGATATTCCGCGTGTCGTGGCATATCGCTAAAAGTAAATGAGATAAGTTTATGACAGATTGAATTAAACAAAGTTCAACTGTTCCAAAATACAATTATCAGTTTTTCTGCGATGATCCTACGTAATATTATAAAGTTGTCAGCAATGGAGTATGTTCATGTCACCTAAAGGTAAACGATCTTTTTGATTGTAAGAATTTAACTAAGAAAATATTATCAAAGTGACATCAATATGTTTTATACCTCCTACAAGCACGATCAAATTGAAACTTTATCTACTAATTAGTTTGTCATTATTATAAGCTTAAATTATCCAGCAGATTTCAGTAAAATTTGATAGATAATAATATATATATATATATATATATATATATATATATATATATATATATATATATATATATATATATATGGCGATACATAAATACGCTTATTAATATAATAAAAGTGAAGATTGTCTATTTGTTTGCTTTTCTCTCTTTCACACTTATACAATTCAAAGCGAATTTGGATGGGCGATACATAAATACGCTTATTAATATAATAAAAGTGAAGATTGTCTATTTGTTTGCTTTTCTCTCTTTCACACTTATACAATTCAAAGCGAATTTGGATGTTTGCTTTTGTGTAAATACATCATAGATTAAAAGATAAGTCATGTAAAATTGAGCTTACATTTTCATTTATGATAGCAAAGCATGGAATAAAAACGCTAAAAGGATCACATCCGCACACGAAAAATTAATAAAAAATTTCATGTTGGAAGGGTATAATAAGATCCAAAAAACATATTTTCAACTCTTTTGAGTAGTTCACTGCTCGGGCAAATGATTTCATCTGTTGGAGCAAAGACCACTATCGGCCTTTTTATTTATAAGTTTATGCCAGAAAGTGCAATCTAATATTTACCTACGATGAGTTAAAGAGAGTATTTAATTGTGAAATTTTATGAATCCTTACGCTGTTAATCAGTAAATGTACTTAGCTACAAAAGTTTCTTTGAAACAATGTACTTATCGTTTTTAATGTTGTAATTATAATCATTCATTCATTTGTATATTTACGCCGTATTTACTTATTTCGAGAGAGCGCGGAATTCTAGTGTATGGGGGTATTTGCGCATGTGTATGAGGCGACTATTGAATTGACTATGGCACTATTTAAAGTACCGACTTATCTTTCCGCTTCAAAGAAATTCAATTTTCTCCGAAGCTCGCCTTTACTAACTCAATAAATAAAGCACAGGGCGAAAAGACGAAAACGGCGGGTGTTCTTTTGAGTTAATCATGCTTTTCCTCCGGTCAACTGTACGTGGCCTGGTTACGAGTATCAAGTGCACAACATTTATAAATCCTAGCTCCAGGAGGTGAAAAAAAAAAAAACATATTATAGTATAGGGCTGTGTAATAATAGCTTTTGTCATCAAGTTTTGTTCTAAATTATCTAAATCTCGGACTTTACTTTTATTGCAGGCCATTTTGGTTCCGACCACCATCGCATAAGACACACAGTGCGTCACACTTCACCGGAATTAATGTTGATAGCCAGATCTGGTAAATTTAGTTTAATACTTAAATATAATAATAGCTTATCACGTAAATGGTTAACTGGTTTAATTGAACTTCATACTTACTTTTCTGAAAAAAAAGGATTTTTACATTTTCCTAATGCCACCCGACCAGAGCCACGTGTATTAGGATAGCCAGTAAAATATTTAGTCATAAATAAACTTATATGCACTATCGGTGTATGGATATGGATTAAGCCTTTTGTATTTATAAGCGGCGGGTCAAATTGCACAGTTTTGCCCTTTTGAAATGTATGTACATAACCTTTGGATGAGAAACATTTTATTGTCCTCTACTCCATTATTATTTCTATTAAAAATATTAAACTTATCCTATGACACAAATTAACTCTGCTTCCCTTTAAACAATTTTGTTTTGTAAATTTATTTTAACTTCCATTTAAAAATGAATAAACTAGTTATTTATGGTCGTGTCGCTATCGTCCTTAAGGATAAGAAAATGGGTTATATTTTTTATGTGACTATTAATTGATCCAATAAGAATTTATGTATCTGGCAATCGCGATCAATTAACTATAATTAATTCCGTAATAACCGAGACGAACTTTATCTTCTACGATATTAAAGTATCAAACGAAATTTAATAAATAGTTTATTTATATTATCGCTGTTCTCAGCCAATATTTTAGGATTAGTATATAATAATATAATCGGATTTTAATACAATGTGTTAATTACACAGTAAAATTTAAATACCCAGTAATGCAATTTTAAGTATGTGATATAAAGATAGTTGATAATATAAAAAGTAGCAGCAGAAGCTAAACAAATTACGGCAATGAGTACGAAACAATTGTTTCTTGTTGCCGTTAAATTTACTCTTGTAAATTTTAGGGAGCTTATACATTCACTCTCTTAGATAGAAACATAAACAATTATACGCAGAGCTTTACGTATAATGAAATCTAAATGTTTCATTACCAAATACATTATGGCTCAATGAGTACGGAATTATGGCTCAATGAATACGGAAAAATTGTTTCTTGTTGCCGTTAAATTGACTCTTGTAAATTTTAGGGAGCTTATACGTTCACTCTCTTAGATAAAAAAATAAACAATTATACGCAGAGCTTTACGTATAATGAAATCGAAATGTTTCATTACCAAATACATTTTACACCATTTCTTTATTTTTTACCATTGTAATATCATATTTCGTCCATTATGGTGCAAGTACAGGTATACAGTACGTATTAGAATGTTTATAAGTAATTTTTCATAATTTTTGGAATTATCGTACGTATACCCAATATGCTAATAGTATGTATTAAGATTATCGTAAGAAAAGTTTACTTAAGTTTATTAAAATTTCAGTCAGTTTTTGTATTTGACGATACATTTCTAGGCTATTCCTCATTTAAAATAATTAAAAGAAGGAAATTGTATTTTTATTACGGTATGTTTGTATATCAGAGATATATTTCTTTCTTTATCTTCTTCCGTCTACTAAAACAATTTCAAGCTCGTGAAAAGAAAAAATAAACAATAAATCTAAAGGAATCTACCTGAAAGATCGGTGTCGGATGAAGAACCGTTTTATTATTTTCAGCATGTATATAATATGAAACTGATGAAACGGTAATCTTTAATTTCTTGGTCTCTCATCGATGCTCGATTTCATAGATAATTCTGCTTCGATAAATTCTTAACGATTTTTTTAAAACCACCGCCCTTATTTTAACGAGATTTAATACGTTAATATGAAATATTCTAAATACTTGAAAATACTGTAAACTGTAAAAAAAGTCATTTCAAAAATTTGGGCTACCTTGAAAAATCAAATTATTTTCTTTATACAGGTGGAGTACTAAAACCATTATGAAAATTAGGAGTAGACTTCAGTATCACGAGTTTCAAGTCCATGAAAAGAGTAAACGATGAAATCTGATCGATTGTAAGTGGCTGGTTAGCTGGTAGCAGGCTAGCTGTCTTTTTGTCATGGGTAGCTGCTTATAACTCGAAGCTAATGGCAGCATATGCTGCATATTTGTGCTTTTATTTTACCGAATAAAAGAATTATTGTAAAAAACAGATTAAATACCTAAATAATGAAAACACCTTAATGCTAAGACAATAATTTAGTTATTTTGGATTTTTTTAGAAAAGAAGCAATAGAAAAGAAAACAAACTAACAATAAAAAAATATTTTTTTATATTACACTTACGTGTGTATATTTCACAAAAAATGTATTAAAATTATTTTAATGAAATTAAACAATTGATACAGGTACTAAAGCCGCACTTTCAGTATAATTCATATATTCCGAGTTGGAAGCTAATACTGAAAAGATGCAATAAGAGTTATTGTGTTTCCTTGGTGGAGTAATGGAAATGATTGGATGTTATCGAAATGATCCTGTAAATCCAAGTGATATAGTTGTATCCGTGAACCTAGAAGCAATGGTATTAAATAAAAAAACAAAGAAACTATAGAGACTCTAGAATCTTTAATTCATGTCTGCAACCGAGATCCAATAAAATGTGTGTTTGGTCATGTTGAGTTATCTTAGGTTGGCTTTTATTTATTTGGGTTGGCTTTTATCTTTTTGGGTTAGTTTATGATGGCTGGTGTTGGGTTATGTTGAATTAGAATAATTGGGTTATTTTGAGTTGAATTATGTATGGGGTAAGTTGAGCTAGGTTGGGTTCTTTTATTATGTTAGGTTATGTTAGTTTGGGTTTTTGGATTACGTTGGTTTGGGTTTGGGTATGTTGGATAGTGTAGAGTTATGTCGGTTTATAATGGGTTGTGTTGGGTTATGTCGCGCCGGCTTGACTTATTTACGTTGGGTCAGGTTCGGTTGTGGTATGTTGGGACATGTTAATTTGCTTGGCTAATATTATGTTGGGTTATTTAAGATTGAGTTGGGATTTGGGTTGAGTTGGCTTATATTAGATTGTTATTATACTGGGTTTGGTCATGTTATGTTAGGTTCAGTAATGTTGGTCCGGTTGGGTTATGTTGTGTTGGGTTGAATTTGATTGTTTATTATGGTCAGTTATATTGGATTAGATTGGGTTATATTATATATGCCGTACGCTTTCAGTTAAGCAGTAGTGCACCACAAATGCAATAGAAATGGATTTAACTTTTTAAAAATAAGTTAAATCCATGTCTTCTGTTTGAGGGAACGGATTCCTATGAAATTATTTTACTTCAGGTCAACCCATATATTTTTTTTAAAATCACCATCTTAAATGGTTCAGCAGTTTTTAAGTGATACGTGTTCAAACAAACAAACAAACAGAAAAACAGATAAAAATTCCGACAGCTAAATTTTTGTGTCCCACTACTTTTATTACGTCATTTAATTAGCGGTGAAAAGTGTATGTTTGTATATGGAAAATCAATACCTTGAAAGCAATTTCCCGACGCTAGTTTTGTAACGAAACCATGCTCTTATCGATTACCTAAGTATTTATATGTGTAGTACAATCACAATGCCCGACATTAGTTTACACATTGTGATATTGCTTCATATAAAAATACTTGGGTAACCGATAAGAACATGGTGTGTTTAAATATTGCTTAATATTAGTTGTAAGTACGGCTATAATATATACGGTATGTAATTTTTAAAGCTATTGTAACGTTATTCTTAAGGTATTTACGGAAGAAATTATGGGAACAATTTTCATTGTCTATATATCCTCAATTTAATGATATAACTTAACTAAAAAACATTCCATTAGCATGTTATACTATTCTGTAATTTAGGACTTATATTTAAAAAAAAATTAAAAAATATATACTTGACCTAATTTTGAAATACGTTTTCCACGAAACCCTTTTCGGCGTTTCGCTGATTTTCGCTGGTTTCGGCTGATTCGCGAGAAATAATTCTATCCCCGAGTTCGATATTATTATTTATTTATGTACTTTAATTTATTTTATTGATATATATATATATATATATATATATATATATATATATATATATATATATATATGGCGGATTTATTGCTACGAAAGCAACTGATGTTTTGATTTGTCGTAACTCACCGGACAAAATTCAATTTTGATCATGTAGTATTATTTATACAACATTACATGATATAAATTACGTTATAAAATTTAAGCTTCTTTATTTTTATTTACTGGTACAATTAATCTATGGATTTAGCTAAAATTCTATTACAAATAGACTACTTTCAAAGAGTTAGATGCTGTGACATGCAGGCGGTAGATAGAGCCGAAAAAGGATTACATTTTGTCCCATTTGGTTTGGGTTTGGGTATGTTGGATAGTGTTTAGTAGAACCCTATCTCGCACTTTTCTACTATTAGGCATGATAGTTATTATGACATTATATTACTTTCTTTAGAAAGCAGATATGAAATAGATGACATCGCTCTACTGTTTTGTCATTTAAATCAAGATGATATTAAATAGTGTTGGACATCCAAATTAACTACACGGCTATGTAATTTGTACTTTAATTTTTTTCGCTTATTATTTTATGAGCTGGGCATAAAATAGCTTATTGTTCTTTCAGAGCCAAGCTTTTCATAGTCTCCAATATTTTTTTTGTCTGGTAATACTGGTCAATCGTAAGATAATCATAGGGGTGATCGGTTTTAAATAAGAATTATTCGAGATATCTATATATCTTGCAGCTTTGCTGTCTTTTTACATCAAAGCGAATAGCTTTTATTTAATCGAATTTATTTTGAATTTATTAATACCCACCCCTTTGATAAAGATCGTAATTCATCTCATTGTTCCCTTTACATGTGCTACAATTAACGGTCAATGTTGTTCATTTCTATATTAAATATCATTTAATATATTCTCACTCTAATAAAAGTTCATAATCATAATAGTTCATATCTATCACGCAAAGAGAAAGAAGCAAAACTTATTTGTAAACTACATCTTTTTGTTTAGTGCAAGTGAAAACTTAAACTGACGGTATCCCTTTTTCACTTCATTTCAAAGAAACTCTGAAATATACTTGAATAAACCTTACAAAGTTTGACTCAAAAGAAGTATAATAAACTTTACTCATATGATTATATTTAAGTATTATTTATTAATAGTTTATAAATATTAGTATATGAACCTATTCTGAGTAAATACGTAAATATCAAAATTCTTTTTATTATTAAAAGGCTTAAGTTTGTTTTCTCATAGACATAAATCTTTAAAAAAAACTCAAGAATGACAAACTTTGATAAAATACAATAATTGTTTTTTTCATTTTCTACTAAACTGTGTTTTAATATAATATGAAATAAAATAAACTCAACATATATCATTTTTATTCCAAAACAAGTTTCAGAGTGCTATGAGCTACATTTTTTAAACAACGTAAAAAAAAAATAAGACTACCCTGCATCATCATCAAAAATGTAGGGTTTGCTAATAAATATTAAGTCACGAGCTTCCGACTTTTATAGAAAAATGTACAAATCTTCTAGAAAGTAATGTATAGAAATTATAAGCAAATTTCCCTTTAGAAATTGGCTAATTTATCTTACTTATTGTACTGGACAATGTCTGTTATTATATGGAGATCGTATAACGAATGCTTCTCCGTTAGGTTGGTGATTATTATTAGAGGTATTTGATAAGATTTAATAGTAATTCATACTAATAATCTGACATGTATCCGACTTCTGTCATTCATGATTGCAAACAATTTTCTTAATCTATGTGGTTATTTCAGGCAATTTCCCGCAACAAGTAAGCCTCGCGGAGTGCAGAGAGATTTTAAGAAGTCCCGTTGTTATGTCATCATACCGCGTTTCCTCAATGTTGATTTAAGTGCAAGCAAATAAATTGTTTTCTTTAACTTGACAGAACTTTTCATTATTACATTAATATAACATTATTTCGTTACTATAGCGTTTTTTTACTCTTGTGTTAATTCTTATGGTATGGTTATTTTATATTTAATAATAGGGTTAGCAGAAGAATTCTTCAAAATTGTTACATTGTTTCCGACTAACAACTAAAGTGTACATACAATTTTGGCAAATTTACTATATTTTTTAAGCAATTTTAAAAAAATCCAAAACCTTTTACACATATATTCGTTTTTTATTCTTTAGCTCGACATCTTTTATCACAAAGAAATATTCGCATTTATTTAATAAGGGAAAACGAGAATATTCATGCTACCTTAATTTGTTTTATATGACTGCACTTAGGCATGGTGATAACATTTGGTTATTAGTTTTACACTATCTCTATGTAATTACGCTTTAATTTTATTTGGTTTAATTTATTTGTTCTCTTTGGTGGATATCTGTCTTATGCGTAGTAAATAAAAATATAAAAAAACCTGTCAGGCAGCAGGTTCCGAATACGTTTAGACAATTATAAACATCTAAGGCTACATAGTATTTCTAACATTACACATTAATTTTTCAGATCATAAATGTATTGCCTGCTTTGTTTCTCATAGGTGTAAAATAAATATTGAAGCCCACATCGACCGGAAGTTAGGGTTTTTAGATGAGTAAAACTATGGTATTAATAAGGAAATATTGCTTATTCTACTTTTCACAAGCGTAACAAGAAACTAATCATAAAGAAATATATAATTTCACTTAGAATGGGAACATATTGATATTGATATTTTTGCCTTGCGCTATAATACCGTCCATTATATCGACTTTTAAGATTGTAATCGACCAGAAGTACCCTATAGGTTTTGATTTTGGATGGACTCATAAAGAATTAAGTTGTTACGGATTTTTGTTATTACCAAAAAAACATTGAAGAGACAAAAAAAATTTAATTTTCGTGGTGGAGAATAAATGTGAAATACGTTTTAATTGAATGTTGTATATTTCAACGATATTAAAAAATAAGCTCAATTTATAACTATTCAACTACAAAATAAAATAAAATTTTAACTGTCATGCTATATTAAAGAAAACTATAAGAATTTTTCGTAAGGCTATCATTTCACTTTACTTAATATTCGATTATTATTTACCGACGCTCTTCCTCATTAATATAACACGATATACCTGACGACGAACGAGCTCACGTCAACATCTAATCCTGCAGTGACTCCTTAAGCTTTGCGTAACTTAATAAATGGTTTAATTGGGAAGATATACAGGATTTTAAATCCTACGTTCGTATTTTTAAATAGTTAATGAACAATTCAAATGATCTTGCAGTATTTTGCACCTTACATTGGATTTTAAGAAATACAGGCGATTAAAATAAAGATAGTAAAAGATGGTCGTCCCAAATGAAATAATATTTATTTTGTTACATTTTGCTTGATGTAGAATGTTTTATAATTTAAAATTGAATACGTTTTAATGATTTCTAATTTTTATGAAGTTTAATTGGAGACATTCAATTTACAAACAGCAAATACTCACGATTTAAGGAGGCAGTACTCCCACAGCATCAAGACTGAGGAGTTGGAATCCTGTAGTTTTATGGCAAAGTTTCTGTTTGAGACCTACGGAATTAGTCAACAAGAATAACGTGCCTAATTTGAGGAATAAAACCATTTAAAAAGGGACTCCATGCCTTTGTACATATTCGTATAATATTTATCTATCAATTTACTTTGTTACTTTCTTGTTACGCTGAGCTTCCAAACTCGTTGAGTTTAATCCTCATTACTGAAGAGTTCCTGTCAATAACTTTCGGCTCTATAATATTGCTAAAAAGCATATTTATATCGCTCTTAGTCGTGTCTTATTAGTTTATAACAGATCTGTATAATTCTAACTCGACCACGACGAATTCAATTTTGAGGAAGTGTATGGTGTATCTTTAATGTTAATATGTGCCCCAGATATGAGGTGATATAACCAGTCGAATTGAGTATTTCTTTCATGTTTGAAATCCATTAAATATAGTTTGCTTTCGTATTAAATTTCCGTGCATTGCGATCTCATGTTTGGGGTAATGGCTTGCTTGTAAGTTATAAAAAAAAATATACCCGAGTGTGAAAATAGATAAATTCAGGATTTTTAAAATTTTCTTCTTTGTTACATAAATGTTCTAAATTATTTGCGTTTCCCCAGGGTAAATTACTATTTGCCTCTTTATATTTTTGATTCATATATGGGAATGAATTAATTAACTGTAAATAAATAATAATTTTATGAATAACAAACAAATAATTTTTTTAGATGTTTCTTAATAATTGAGTTAAATATAATCAAGTTTAGATTATATTTAACTCAGTTATTGAGAAAATTCCTAAAAGTAAAATTTATTAAAAGGAAATAACGTGGCACGGATGTGCTAAACATATTTCGCGTACTTTTGGGAAAAATGTTGCAGTACTCTAAAAGTTCTTTTGAATGATTTATTATTTGTATACTTTTATTGAAATATTAATTTTGATTTTCAAAATTTGAATCAGTTGAACCAATTTTATCTGTGTCTGAATTTAACCTAACTAAACATTTTTGTGCCTAATCTAATTATTTTGCATGTTTTCTCTATGTTAAATGAAGAATGTATCTTTCAAAGCATTATTGGATTTTGTAATGACCCATATATGCATACAGATTTTAATTAATTAAACCTTCATTAAATACACATATTTTGTTTGGCCATTTATTCAATATTTTTAAACGTGTTTTTATGTAGAATAGTTTAAGTACGAATAGGAACAATATACAAAATAATTTATTAGCTCATATAATTTACGAATATATTATTCACGCCTAAACTCTCATCCAGATTTCCGTTCTGATAATTGAAATATACTAAATATTTTATGATATTTTATGATTTCGT
This sequence comes from Druceiella hillmani, assembly GCA_039881145.1. NCBI lineage: Eukaryota > Metazoa > Arthropoda > Insecta > Lepidoptera > Hepialidae > Druceiella > Druceiella hillmani. The sequence continues at coordinate 16,411,182 of JAYKKI010000021.1, read as the reverse complement.
TTTATTTAATGATTAAACTGATTGTTAGCTATTGTGTCCATTTATTCAATTACTCTAATTAAATAAAGGTTATTGCAAAACGGATGGCTACTCAGAAGTAATATTGGCTAAACCACATGAAGGGATGGGGAAAGAATACCTGACGAATAACAAAGTGATACTATAAAACAAAAGAATCTCAACACAGTAAAGCTAATAGTAAATCATAACTTTGCACAAAGTCTCATCAGAACTCATAATATTTTCTTTTATAAAGGTTTCTCTAATTTCATTATTAACAAAAAGGGTGCGCGTACTTATGTACGCTCGTGAGAAGTTATACTTCTTTGGCATCATTAAATAATACATACGGATAGATAACTTCAATTATATCGGAGCACTTGAAAAAGTCTATAAACACAATGTTTTCACTAATATTTACGAATAGTAAATATATTAATCAAAATATTGAATTTAAATCACTACTGAATATAATTTATCAGCACATATATAAATCGCACTTATATGAAACTAAAACACGTGTGTGAATGTAGATACTAGAAACGTGTGGATAAATACTATGAATATGAAAACAGTGAACAGATGCGACGGTGGTGCCAATAGCTTTTGTTTCGAGACTGCAACCGCTGCAACTTCATACTGTAACTTTTGTGTGACGAATCTTAAAATTTCACTCTCATCATTTTTTCATAACGCGCCTAAAGAAGTATAACTTCAAAAGTTAAATCTTATCTTTTTCATTAAAACAATTGTCAAAGTATGAGAGATTACTCGCATTTGGTTATTTATTGTTAAGGATTTCATCAATTTCACGAAGATAAATTACGGATTGACCGTTTGTATTTCAAAGGTATTTTATCTCTTCAATAGGACCATGTTTTATGCAAATACTTTGCTTTGTTTTTGTCATACGTTTGATATTACTAACTTTTTTATATCTCAACAGATACAAGCAAATATTTAATAATAAAGCATTTCATAATGATTACTACAATACCATTTCAATAATTGGGCTGAAATATTTTTAAAAAGTATATTTTATCTGAATAAATCAGTATCTAATACTTTTTATATTTGGAGTTAATTACAGAGAGGTATGTTATCTTTATTTCATTCAAAAATAATACAAGATTTTTGCAATTTTGAGTTTAAAATCTTTTTTCATGAATCTAAAAAGTTCTTAACCTTAATCAACATTTTTAACATTTTATTTTTTCATCTCCCTACTGGACTTATTGTGACAATTCACAAATATTAATTTACTTTTACGTTTCATATTTGAAAACAAATTAAACTTAGAAATAATACGTACAAGATTTTCTCGAACATCCGTGCTTTTCCTAATGAAGTACTTGTTCTTACTTGATTTTCCAACACCTTATTCATTTTTGTAAAGTAATTAAAAAAGCCCTTAATTTTTTCCCCTGTTTATACAATTTCTTATTTATACAGATTTAGATGAAGAAAATTTCATAATGATAATCTCCATAAGCCGAAGTCTCCATTTGGCGAAGTGATAAACCATCCCTATATCTTAATAATTCACAGACTCAGATATATATCATAACACTTAAAAATATACAGTTGGAAATTTAAATGAGGGAAAATTAAGGACCCAATTTTCATATATACTTTTTTATTTTATGCAATATAAAATTAAAGACCGATTTAAACAGATTCCAAATTATTTTAACTTAGAATTTTTTTGTAAGGTAGCTTTAAAATTATTGTTAAAAATGCCAACAATATTTTCGTCAGGAATATTTATTACCTACATATATTTCAAATTAATAATGAAATGTAATGGAAATATGGAAATTTGAATTTTAATTTAAATGGCAATTTGAATAAAATAGAGGCATTTTTATCATGTAGGACATCAATAAAAAGAGCAATTGTTGGGGATTTAACATTTTTTAACAATTTCACGTAAGTCATTTCAGATATTACTTAAATTATATAACCACAAAAAATATGTCCCACCCCCTTTATCTACGAAAATGTTAAAATCAAAATTATAAAAATAGCTCTATGGAACCAGTGTGACTAGAAGTATATTACGAAGAAAAATACAGTAATTTATTTTTTTAAATTTCAAAATTTTTGACGTAAACATTTTATAGGGTTTAAGAACATTTTGTAGCCAGCTGCATGTAAATCATGGCATTTGAACAATAAAGTGGATAACTGAATTCCATGTAATTAACATTAATCTATTAAAAAGTAATTAGAATGAGTATTTAAAAGCAATTCGAATTTCATGAATTCATAATCGTTTTTTGGTGCAATATTTCTGAGTAGTCAATATTGATATGCATATATTTGTAATTCAGTTTAAATTAAATACTATACATTTAAATGAGTCCTTAATTACTGATTTATTGACAAATACAGCTTGGTGAAGAAAGTCGTGTTACTGCGTTGTAAGCTTTAGCCTATTTACGATATCAGCACACTCCGTATTTACATAACCTTATATTTTGCAGGTACTGTTGAGTTACATATATTTATTCGCACAGTATGGTATTAAATTTTCGACTGAATGGGCGCTATGTATTGCCTTCTCTCTTTAACTAGGTGGTAACATTCTTTTTTGACAATTTCATTTGAAAGCGTTTTCTAACTTACGAAATTATAGTAAAAAGGGCGTATCTAGTAAAGAATTATCTGGCTTCCTGACATTGTTCAAGTTATTTTTAGTTCTTTGTTCGTAATAACTACGTTTTCACTCAATTGACTCAAAATATATTTAGAACTGAACAAACATCAATATGATGAATTAAGTCTTTGCTTCCGAAGACAGAAATCCAATTCGCAAATTACAATAATAAGATGTAGCTACATTTTATTCCGACTCATCTAACCTCAGCCAATATGTTAATTACTATTTTAGGGCGTTAAATACTCAGTGGCGGGAAAATCATGCATATTTCATAAGAATTTTGGTGATTTCAAACCAATTTATTGTTTCAATGCCATACAGTAAGACAACAAATCTTAATTTATGATACTGTAACAAGGGACTTCAGAAAGACACAAGCAAGATAATTCTGGTCTTTGAGATGTAGATGTACCGCACAATATTAAAATACTCGTGGGTTCAGAAAGTACGCAAAACAATGATTCATCAGTAGATTATAGAGAAGTACGGAATGATAATTTATAAGTAGTCCGACATGCATGTGGCCGATTTTCTGCACTTTCACAGTATAAAATATAACAGTTATGATTATGACTTAACCTTTAATTTCAAATTATTATTCAAACCTGCTTTCATATCACCTTATATTTGTATTACACACAGATATTTTACAAGTAACTGTGTGACAGTTACTAGAAATAGTTCTAAATCTCGGATTCAAAATAACTTCCACGCGCTAAATATTCAAACCTGCTTTCATACCACCATATATTTGTATTACACACAGATATTTTACAAGTATCGGTGTGACAGTTACTATAAATAGCTCTAAATGAGTTGTGGAATAAGATTTATGTAAAATTTTACTATTTAATTTTACTTTTAAGTATAAAATATTGTATACTTTTAAGTATAAAATATCATATATACTTTTATATAAAAATATTCTTTATAACTTCTTAATATGGAACTAAAATTAACACTAACAAGTAATAATCACAACTATGAGAGTCTCATAGACAAAAAATACATATTTTAACATTATTTTTAAAGTAATCAATGTTTGTTTCATGTTACTTTCAGTGTCAATAAAAATGTTTTAAAGTAATATTTATAATTAAGAGAAAAAATTATTTATATTGTAGTTTTCCAATGCATGCATTTTTCATGAAGGAAAACAAAAAACAAACAAATACAAAAAACACTGACAGAATGACAAGAATTTAATATAATAAGACTTGAGTATAATTACATTCATTGATGTTTTATGTAGAAAAAAAATTATTTACGACATTTCCTAGTCCTGTTGTTTTCGTTCATATATCCAAATTATAAAATGATTATAAGAATATTAATCAGATGGAAAATCCATAAAGGAATTAGATGAAAAACAGTTACTTAAGTTCCGTTGAAGCTTTTAATGAACTTAATTACTTGGACTATATATATATATATATATATATATATATATATATATATATATATATATATTAGGTACTTAATTGGTATATATTTTGTTAAATAAAATTTAAAAAATAGATTATTTACGTCTTTATCTAAAATACATAGGGTAAAAGTGGAATAGTTGCCTTGGGAGGATAGATGCCCCGTAATTCATATTGTGACTTATAAACGCACTATGGTAAAGTAGGTGTGTGGATAAGAAGGGCCTAGTTCCTGTTCAAGTATGATTTCAATTTGATTAATAACCTCGATATTATTGGGAACAACGTCAGATGTAACCTGATAAACCACCAAAGTCGATTCATTCAATAAATATATGTCCAATTCTAGAGCATCACTGAACGCATACGTTCTGTTCTAGGACGTTATTTTGACGACCTGGTTCGGTTTCTGAAGACCTTGGGCATTATTTTGATGACCTGGTTCGCTTTCTTTTCAAGGAAACATCAGATATTGCTTCAGCCTGACGAATACTAAGCTTTTTATTACGTTCTAAAAACGATCGTAACCAATGCAGCCCTGTCTTCCTAGTCTATTTATCAAAAGGAGCTTCCACAACCAGTTTCTTGGCGAATTCAAATGCTAATCTTTGTGTTATATCTCGGGTTGGAGGGAAAACAGGTTTTTCTAGGTTTTGAATGTGCAGCACCAGACGTTTTTCATTTCCAAAATCAAGAAGTGGGTGTTTTCCTATAAAAAAATAATAAGAAATTAATATTATAAAATAGTTAAGGATTAAAGTATTAAAAGGGTTATACCAAAAAATTCTTACCTAACGTCTGTTTTTCAGTATTCTTATTTGCATAGCGTCTTCTCAATGCTCTCAAAGTAATTCCAAATTTACATGAAATTTTGATAATGCTTTTGAAATTTCCTCCATAGCAGGTATTGAAGACTCTTGCGTCCATTCTACACGTGGAGGAGCTCCAGCTGTTCTACCATATTTGCGAGGCATATCTGAATAGAAAAAATAAGCACATGCATCCAACCCAGGGGGATAGATGCCCTTAAAGGCATCTATACTCACGAAAAACGAGGCAACTATCCTTTTCAGTAGGGATAGCTGCATCGCCTTTTCAAACAAAACATCGTTAAAAAAATGAAAAAAGAATTACTCACAATCATATTTAAACTATACACATACTAATAAAAATAAAATAACCTTTAAAGTTCAAAAGTTACACTTGTTAACGAAATGACTTAATTGGTAATCTGCGATTCTCGTGAGCGAAGTCACCAAATTTTTTCTGTAAAAACAAAACACGTCCGATCGGCGCGGAGGCCGCTTTCACACTAGCGAGACCGAAGCGATTCTATACCCACAAATATTAGCTGCGTCCATAGGGCGTTTACAAGTCACAATATGAATTACGGGGCATCTATCCTCCCAAGGCAACTATTCCACTTTTACCCTATGTCTTTTTAGATAAAGACGTAAATAATATATTTTTTAAATTTTATTTAACAAAATATATACCAATTAAGTGCCTAATATATAATATATATAGTCTAAGTAATAAAGTTCATTAAAAGCTTCAACGGAACTTAAGTAACTGTTTTTCATCTAATTCCTTTATGGATTTTCCATCTGATTAATTCTCGTACATGAATTCTTATAATCATTTTATAATTTGGATATATGAATATCTGTATAGCAAATATACGTTTAAAGTTATCTGTTCGACCTTAAGAGCATCGCTGAATCTACTTCAAATATTAATTATATACTAACGATAATTTGTTTTTCTTTCTTTGAACATAATTGCGAGTAATTAATATCAGATGTAAATAAAATAAGTTGTGTGACTATTATTGCAATACATTACATACAGATCTACTGCTAATTTTATAAGAAAATTTGCTTTGCTTATAACAATAGATTACGATTTTATTAAATTTATCATAATAAATTACTTAAATGTTATTTTTTAGTAATTGACCGATAGTATTGAGGTAATGTTAAAATGAAAGCTATGAAATAACCCCTCGGCGTTTATCTTTCAATAAATAGAATCTGTCATACACGAGTAGAACTCACAATACGTGGGTTCCATAAACATTTAGGTACTTATGAACATTTAAGAGAATATATTTCTATTAAACTATTTGCTCCAATTTCTATTAATTTTTCCCAAGTTATTATGTATTGCCTACTATATTTTTAACAGGGGTAAAATCACGGTGAATATTTAAAAAATACAAGAACTAGGTTAATTAATATAGTTTTCCTGCAATCACTAGCGAGAGTTTACTAACTCTATTCTTTATGAGGTTTCGCTAAATAGTTTCAAAAGGAAGGCGGATGAATGCTCTATTTTTATTTTTCCTTTGGAATATAGTTTTAAAGACGCAATTCGAAATTGCTAAGAAAATATTTTTGTATTTTTCGTACCAAACCTTTTAAAATTATATAACCTTAAAAAAGTCTTTCAAGATTTTCATTTCCTCCTATTTAATTCTTATATAAATAAGTTAAAAAAATTAGGAAGTACAAAATATACGGATCGATAACATGTATTACAATGCCATAAAAAATTTCATATTTCTCATATTATATGTTATATTATATCTTATATTATATACTATACTTAAAAGAGTTACACTAAAAGATGCGCCTCTATTATTTTTTTCCATTCGAGCGTCACATAAAAGTTCATTTTTTGGGGACAATTTCTTCAAGAAAGTCCCGACTGAATTCCAGTTCGTAAGCAAATTCCTACATGAAGACTATAAATTTATTTGTTTTTTTTCAATATTAAGCTATATTTTGTTATTGTCTTCGGTGGAGCTATTCAGAAGACCAAAGAAACGTGAGTAGTCGATTTTTTCGCTTCTAGGATGTAGCGAATAAAACATTGTGTAACAGTTTATGCCAATTATGTTCATATCTATGCAAATATAAGTAGACTGATGTTCTTTTAGTTTAGTGTAATTTAGCAATACCTGTAACGTATTGCTTTTATTAATGGATTATAACTGCAGCAGTTTTCGTATGTTTATTAAAGAATTATGATAGCGTTACAATATTATTTGAAACATACTTACATCCAAGTTTACGTTTTAGGTGTAAAAAATATTAGGATGAAAATTATACTTTTCAGAAATGATATTCCTATCGTGTGGATATCAGTTATGTTTCCATTAATTGTAGTTTTGTAGAAGATAGCTACAAATGTACGATAATAAAATCGTCCGTAAATCCAAAAATGCGCAACCCACTTTTTTTTATTGTTATTAAATAAACGGTTGGAAGAAAAAGTTGGAAATAAAAAAAAAGTGAAACCGCAGGGTGCAGAGATCAAAATCAGCACAAAATATTTTTATATAAAATTGTTAATAAAAATTAAATTATTTGACAAATCACTGTGAAAATTAAAAGGCTTCTATTCTGGTAGTTAACAAATAGTTAGAAAAAAAAACCAAAATCGGTCGAGAATTGCAACCTTTAGTTTTATATTTACATACAAAGTGATGAGCGGAGACCTATTTAATTTTTTAAACTCAAATTTGGATCACAATAAATATTAAAAGAATCAAAAAAAATATTATTTTCAGAAGAAGATCTCCTCCTTCAAAAAGCTACATTAAATTTGATTATTTATAAAATTAACCTAGTTATAATTACTTTTATTTTCAAAACTCGGGACTCATGAGCTAGTCGATAGTAAGCATACAGGTGCGGGGCGTGCAATAACTTTTAGATTTTATAGCTGTTTTATTATTTACAAGTATTATTTTCTTTTGTTTTGAAAAAGAATAAGAGGTTTAATTTTTGACGAGGTTTTTAAAACAGAACTTTGAAAAAGGAAAAGGATTAAAAAAAGGTTCTTGAAAATAATTTTTTTTTCGTTTTGGTCATTTGAATTAATTTTGTTCCATATTACCATCATTGTTTTATATATCTATTCCAAAATTGATTGATTAATTTAATCATTTAAATTTGATTATTATTTGATAAAAAAAATCGCAATACAGAGAGGAATATTATTATTATTAGACAACGAAATTGTTAAAATTCTATTATTTTTTAACGGTATATTAAAGGACACCACATCATATGTTACCTAATTTTATTAATTGCCTCCAAGAAATGGTTACAATATTCTAATGTAATATCCCGTCGTTGAAATTGCTAACCTCTACCAGGATAGCTACTCCATTTGATGTCGGAGTGCTGTAAAGGTCTAAAGGACTTCCGGTATCTCATCGTTGGCATGAATAACAATCTCAAACCTTTCACTGGAGGAAGGAATTGTAATTTTGGTACTTTTAAAATTTCTCAAGTAACGATTGGCTTTATACAGCAAATTTTCCAGTTGTTTCATTAGTTAGGGTATCCAATTTGTGAAATAAAATATCTTATATTTGTTTCCCACATATTCACTACACTCATAGTCGTATGGATGCTTTGCTAAATTCTTAGCAGTATTTAGTGTAAAGTCCTTAAAATTTTACATTTTAGGAACTTAAGTTGATTTAACGATATTATTTCAGTGCCCCGCACTGTCATTTCCCATACTCCCATTTTTCAGATTCTCATTGGAATTTCACGAACCCTTTTCTTGTTGGTTAGCTGCAACCTAACATGGGGCCTCATGCAAAATTTAAACTTTCTAGATTTCTAAATTAATCAATAACTTACTATTAACTTAAAATTATTTAACTATATATATATATATATATACTTTAAATTATTAACTTAATATTATTAACTTAATTTACTATTAACGTAAACTACCTTGGGAATTTACACTTTTGTATTTACTCCATTTAATGATGCATGTTTGCATGGTAGTTTATTATTGCTTACTAGTTATGATGTGGTGTCCTTTAATATACCGTTAAAAATAATAGAATTTTAACAATTTTAACAATTTGTTAATTTAGTTTATTTTTACTGCTTCTCTTCCACATTTTATCACATAAAGTTATAGTATCTGTATTTTTTGTACAGATCCATATATCATATGCAAATTTTAACAATCATATTCATAGATAGACTCGTAGGTAAATCTTAGTATACATAAACATATAAACGTTATTTCGAGAAAACTAAAAATTTTTAATTTATTCGTTAGTTCCTATAAATATGTATTATATAAACGCAATGATTTGTTTTTAAAGCACTTTATATCATTAAACCTACTCAGCTTTACATCAGTGATTACCGCACGCCTCGTACATTAATCGTATTTAATGTGCACGCATCTTACGTACGTACAGAATACATGGAATATTTTTTTGTTAAATAGAAATGCATAGTTGAATTCCTTTGAAGTAACGAAATTTCACAGCAAGATTTAACACAGATTTATATTTTTGACAGCTCACTCTATTCAAATGGAAAGTGTGAGTGGTAAAATGTCGTCGCGGGTTAGAACACGCCGCCGCCATTGTATTGAAGGCCAGAGGTGAGGCGCGCGTCTGAGTGCGAACTTTTCAATGTAATTTTCCAAGTACAGCATTTTACCAGTGACCAATTGAGATTTCTAAGGATATTTTTCATAGTCTGGTTATAGTCATTTATTTTCAATCTTATCCGACATTATGCTTTGTTTTACGATTTCGTTCGTTTTATGTGTAATAGACACACGAACGCGACCACTTGTGTATGTAGGTGTATGTTTGTGGTGTGGGTTTGAATTAGTATTTTCACCCTGTCCCTTGATTTCCCAACATTCTCTATAACCATCCCTAAAATGTTCCTCTTAACACCTCAACCATTTCTTGCATATGCAGATACTTTTCCCATTAATGAGAATTCACTAATTTTAATTTATATGCTCTACAGTGTAATTATAAATACCTAATCAAAACTGAGTAAATTATTGTCGTAATTCAAAATTTATACGATAATTAATATTCATTAAAAATTAAATACAGTGTAAATTTACGAAATATGTAATTATATCATATATATAATTTGTCAATCATAGAGTCGTTGTTGTTAAACTTGACTCTTACCACCATGTGCAGATAGGGTTCATTGGTTTTTGAATTATAAATCATTCGACTACGATTATATACATTAGATAAATTAATTTATCTAATGTATATGTGGCACCATTTAATGTTAACATTTATAATTATTCGATGAGCAGGTAAAACACTATCATACTATTCATAATCCCTTCAGCGGTATCTTCCTTTCATATTTACTATATCACAAGACAATTAGCGTGCACTTATTGGGTGTACCGAATATGTAAATAATGCACGTTTATTAAGAAGAAACGCGTAATTGAAATCCCCTGTGGTATTAAAAAGTTATATTTAAAGCTTCCCAGAAAGGTTTTCATATCATAGCGTCTCCTAGGTGCGATAATAAAAAATTGTTAACTGTTCATCGCATTTAAACGGTACATCATGATAAATCAGAGTTGCGTGCTAAAACGACTCGCTTATATTGTATACAATATTGGAGTTCATACAATTGCTTCTTTTGCAAAATAACAATAGAGTTTTACAGACACCGCTTTTCATCAGTAATAAATGAACAAATTTTCTCGTCTCGTTAGTGCATATTAGTTATTTGGCAGAATATTAGGAATATAAATTATGATCCCGTTACTGTTACGAATTGACTATTTCGGTAAATTTGTATTTTACTTAGTAAGTAATAAAAATATCACTTTGAAATATCTAAACCTAATTTAAATTAAATTGACTATTCTACAGAAAATAGTGTCTAGTGTTTTAAAATGTATATTCGAATATTTAAGTTAACCCGCGAATACTATTTTTTAATTTTTAATTTTATGTAGAAAGTATGCAACATTAGATTTGCAATTTTTGACATAGATAATTTGGAATATTTTATGAATATGAAATAATAATGTCGTCGCCGAGGTGTGTTGGGTTGATCACAAGGCTTACAGCCTTTAACGACGCGGAGCACCGCGGGGACCCGGGTTCGATTTCCGGCCGTTCGTCGGACGGGGCTGGACTGGTGTTATGGTTGGCTCTAAGAGATTGCTCTGGTAGCAATAAGTCCGCCATATGTATCAATTACTACATTAAAGTAGTTAAATAAATAAATAATAATAACTATTTTAAATTAATTGTGTTTTTATCTCTGAGACCAAAATACGTTTCTTGTGGAAAAGTAGTTACTGTCTTCTAACCAATTTAATTTTTCATCAAAATACCCAAATCGCATATTTGTTAATCAACAATAAATGAACAGGAAAAGTCATATTGCGCATTTTATTGTCTTTCATTTTATTTACGTACAATTTTGTATCGAATAAAAATGGAATCCAAAATTTAGTTTGTTCACAGTCTATTGAATTACTGATGTTAGTTTGTCTTTGACTTTAGTTCGGTTAAATTAAATATGCAATTTAATACGTACCAGTTTAATAAGTGATTGATTTATCCTGCCACAACTTGCTCTTTTGTACATAAAATTTTTATGTAAAATAGTGATCATAATACAAAAAAAAGTAGCGTAATATACGGACACTTATAATTTTGTATGTCATGGCACGTTAGAATACGGAACGATAATTTCGTGACGTCTACAACATATCGTGTCGTGGATTACTTTCATAATTTGTACATCGTGAACGATGATTTTTTTTATGTAGTTTTAAGGCAAAGATCGTCCTTAACGTACGATCTCTACCATAAAACTACATGTATGTCAGCTATAATAAAACGACAGCGCCTACTATATTGAATATATCCAAGATGTAATAAAAGACAAATAACTGGATAGCACTGACAGTATTCAATACTAAAAGTAAAATACTCGTAAGGGATTTATTACATATTGTTTGATTGAACTAAAGAAATATCCGAACAAGTTTTTAAAAGATTTTCTATCATTATTGGCGATTTTGGATTATACTCTTACATATTTGGTGTATGAGCAAGATTTTAGCTCACATCGTTGAACACATGGATCACTACCTCCTGAAGAATCACTGGCTATCATATAAGGAAAATTCTGCAATACCTACACAAATAAGTTATGAATAAGTTTATCCAGTGAGAAGGGGTTAAGACGTGTCGATTTATATTAGTGTAAGTTCAGAACAATAAACTAGACTCACTGGAGAAGAATAAAATTAACTATTCATTACTTTAATCAGTTTTATATTTAAACATACCTTGGTCAAAATAAGTTATGAAGTTTTTAAAACTTTTTAATAATATAATCAGTATTAATATTATTATTCTAAACAACACCGACCAGAAAGATTCGATATAGACTTTAGTTATAATGTTTATTGGCGTTACTGGTCCTAGTTCAGTATCGTCGTCGATTGCTGGACAATGTTTGCATATTATGGATGGTTACTTTAGGTCAGCCATACTCAAAGTGTCCTCCGCTATGCCTCTGTGGGCGCTCTGCGAAATACTGGTCACAATTCAATAAAATTACTAAAGGGATACTATAATGTTGCAGAGTAAAATAAAATCGATCTAAATTTCTAAATATTCCTAATTAAAGGAGTAGTAGTGGAATGCGTAATATGAGAGCGTGAGCGCGCGAGAACACAGACTGACTCGGGCGATCGCTTGATGATGTTGCGACCGATGGAAGACGAGCGGCAGGTTAAATAGCCAAAAAAATAGTTGCCAGGGGTCCATGACAGTCCATGTCGTATGTGATAGCGTGTTATCATTAGTGGTAATGGAGTCTTGTATTTCGTGGAAATATTATTTCCGTTTGTCCTATTTTACATTCGATTTGTTGATAAAGAAGAACGGAGCTTAAAGTTTTCCAAGAAGATCTTCCACCAAAACTTCAAAGGTGGTACGCCCACCGGAGGATGCGGCAATTCCCAATCAAGACAGTGATATGACGACATCATGCGCCACGGATTCAAGTAGTAAAATATGTAAAGACACATTAAAAGCGTAAAAAAGGAAATATTATGAATCGTACATCAACCTCGTTTTTTTTTATTCTAAAGGTTCACCTATATGATATGCAATACACTAATTGCTAATAGGTCTATGGTATTTGTCAAGATGCGTCGACAGTTAGAAACTGTACACACCGAGTTTAAAGACTAAAATGAAGAATTCTTTAAGCGTAAAAAAGAACAATTATTGAAAAGCCAAAAAACTATAATACATACTATGAAAGAAAAGGCTATGGAAGCATCGTATTTAGTTAGCAATCATATTGCACGAGGGAGTGAAGCCTGGGGGGTGAATTTGATTAAACTATAAGTGTTACACGTAATACTATGTATGGTTGACGAAAAAACTGCAAAGCATCTTCCTACAGTGCCGATTTCAAACGATACTGTTTCGCGCCGAATTCATGATTTCGGAAGCTAAGTCAAACAAGAACTAGTTGGACGTCTACAAAAAAATCAACTCATCTTGCAAATGGATGAGTCGACTGATGTTGCTGACCTAGCTATCTTGTTAGTAATTTTGCGATATCCATATAAACATTCGTTTGAAGAAGAGATGCGTATGTGCTCATCGCTGCCTACTAACACTACAGTGGAAGAAATGTTTAACGAAATCAATATACCTTTTGAAGAAAACTATCTCAATCGGAATGATTGCATCGACATTTTTACAGATGGGGCTAAAGCAATGACAGGTAAAACAGTAGGAGAAATATTAAGAACAAAAAGTAGAGAGCCTAATTGTAGTTCCAGCCATTGTATCCTACATAGACAGGTACGCTCGATTAAGGAAATGCCGTCAAATCTAAAATTGGTTCTTGATGAAGCGGTAAAAATTATTTATTTGGTCAAATCACGCCCACTGCAATTCTGATAATTTTCAATATTGTGTGAAGATTATGGCAGCAAACATAAAACACCATTGTTGCATGCAGAAATGATCTCGAGGTAAAACCTTAACAAGGCTATTTGAACTTAGAGTGGAGTTACAAACTTTTTTTTACAGATAGTTCTTTTAATTACAAAGACTGTTTGTATGATAGTACTTGGTTATTCCGACTATCTTTTATGGCCAATATGTTTCAAAAACTGAACGAACTAAATTTGTTATTACAAGGTAAACATACAACAGTGTTCAACGCTGGTAACCGCTTTCAAAAGAAAAATAGATTTTTGGATTATTTATGTTTGTAGGAGAGAAATAAAAGCTTTTCATCACTCAATAAGTTCATTTGGGACTCAAAAATATTTTAAAATGATATGATTGAAGAATTGGTTCAATATTTCAATACTGTGGGCGTATCTTTTGAGACGTATTTTCACGAAGAACAGAATACAAATATTGAAATAAATTCACGGATTCAAAATCCTCTTGTTCCCACCTTGCAAAAACCTGAAAGTATATCAAACGAGATTAATGAATAATTTTTAGAAATTACATCAGACATAAACATGGAATCACTATTTAAAACAATGCCTCTGATTGATTTTTGGTACAGGATCCGCGATTAATATCCACAACGTGTCACAAAGGCCTTGTATGTCCTTTTTCCGTTCACAACAACGTACTTGTGCGAGACAAGATTCTCAATCTATGCAGCTATAAAAACAAAATACTAATGCTCGTCAAATTCAAAAAGATCTAATTGCACAGATCTGCATGGCGATCGCCGTGGAAGTTAGGATGTTTTCGCATAATTACTTTTAGCAATGATTGCTGTGGATAATTTTGTGTTAGATTCTCGTGTATTCATACCGCAGGTTGGATGTTTCCAAGAGCATTTTTTAAATTTTCGTTAGATGATTTAATATATCCATTTGCATATCTATTCATAATTTAACATATCCTTTAAATATGGGGCAAAGTGTTAAGAGAATTTATCATCGTCATGCTGGTATAGTATTTGTGGTTTTTCAGGCTCGTTTTTCCATGTCATAATATTTCAATGTTATCTATTTTTTGGACCACCACTTCAGCTTTTGCGGATATTTTCTTGTTGATTGATTTATAAATCCATAAATTAATTTATCATTTGTTGAAAAATTTGGTGAAGTATCGTTTTTAATAAATCTACCAATGGTTTCAGATTTATTGAATGAATCAGTGGTGTTTTCCTTTTTTATAGCATTTTAATATAAGTTGTAGATTATTCCCAGAAATGTACCCTGTCCCTATATTGTTTTTCGTGATTTGAAGTAGGTGCCTTTTATGTTAATTCATTTTGTTGAGATTTTTTCTCCTAAAGCAACGAAAAATAAGTTATAGGAAGAATTCAGAGAAACTTAATGCATTATTTTCCTTTTCAGGTATTTTGCAATGAGTATTTTATTTACAAACATGTCCGGTTACTATATAATTAGTTCAAAAATCCTAAGCATAGTATTACGTTTTGTTTGTCAAAGATATTAATTTTATTCATAAATAGACCAAAAACCATCAAAAACCAACAGGGGAAAATTATTTCAAATGGCATTAGCAGAAATGCTACAGTTTCCTTTTTGTAATGAAGCGGTTGATGGTAAATATATCCGAATCGGGAATTTCTCACATGGGTGTGAATTGCATTATAATTACAAAGGATATTACTCAATTGTATTTATATTTTATGTGATTCCGGGTACAAAATTATATATGTTGATAAAAGGGCCTATAGAAAAGATTGTGATTCTACTTTGAAAGAAACAAATTTTTTAAAATTATTTAATAGTCCCAATCACAGAATAACGAACCGGAAAACTCCCCACCGACAAATGAAAAATCCCATGCCTATTGGCCACAGACGCCGCTTTTTCAGTATATATTTAAACAATTTTCAAAACCTTATGGTGGACATAATCTTAGTGTTGCACAACGTGTCTTTAATTATAAACTTCCGCGGGACCGCTGATAAAAAGTTCTTTTGGAATTATAGATAATAAGGGGCAGATATTATATATATATATATATATATATATATATATATATATATATATATATATATATATATATATATATCACTCAATTTGTCGAAAATTTTCAGCTTGGACATATTCAAAACCTGTGTATAGTACATAATGTAGTCGGAGATTAAGATGGTTATTCTGTGCAAAACTTTAAACTAGAATACAATGAACATGGTTGGAGCAGCTTAACTGAGTGAAACGAAGTAGAAACTTAAATTTGCACTTCATGTCTTAACATGCTTTGCAAATTATTTCGTCTTTAATGTGAGACTTCTGCCCTTGCAACTACAATAAATTTGAATTGATCACAATTTTGAAATAAAAAGTTACTCTTTTATTTTAAGAAGTAAATATTTCGTTCCTTGATTTTTATTTCAATATTCTGTCATTGAATGAATCTATGGATTTGTCCTTTAAACATACACGGTTGTATTTTTACTAGTTCACTCAATGGAACTATATCATATTTGAACACCATATTGGCAATGTAAAAATGTTAAAACAAACAAACGCGAATAGATCTGTTACTACATTGCATAGAGATGGTGGGCGGGGAAGCGGGACGGCAGAGGCGCGATCGCGGATTCACTTACACGTATTTAATACCCTCATGGCCACACTCTACACACTCAACCTTACCGCGACAACATGACACGGAGCTCTGGTGTGTAACGGCAAATTATACCACGGACGTGCACGGATTGACATGATCGTCAACGGAAAATTAAAAGCGTCTTCGTACAATTCCAAACATCCCTGAATCACGGTGGAAAAAATATCATGGCGTGCCGTTATCATGCAAAATTTTACAGACGCCTATAGGCATATGATGAATTAGACAGTATATATTAGTAATGGGGTGGGATGTCTACAAATATACCCGAACCGAACGCGTTATTTCTTTTCCGTTGCCGATCTTCAAAAGGAGTGAACTTCGCGAATATATGGAAGTGTATTGCGTAGACCCATTGCTAGGAGGCAGGCATCGCTTAGCACGTGTAGATACCCGATCGTTCTTCTTGGAAAGGTGTTCTATTATTTGGTTATCGGAGGTTCTTTCCAGGGATTTATTTTTGTTTCATTGTCTGACATTCCTTTCAGAACAATTCATAATTTAACTGATTGCCGGCCAGTGTTGGGAAGTCTATACAGTAAAAGAAAAAAATTTAAAAAATTTAAAATTATTTAAATCAAAACGAACAGAAAATTTCATTTCTTATCCTTATAACATTGTTTAGATATTTTTATTAGTCGTTCCCACAAAATATGTGCTATACAAGGTATTAAATTAGAAGACAATTTGTTTCACTTATGTTCTAATTTCACTGCGTAGTAATATAAATGTTTCTAAATTTACTATTTTTTAAGTTTGGATAAAACGATGTGGATTATTTTAATGATTTTTCATGAGATTTTTTTGAGGTCTCTTCATTTATATTTTTTGATTCGTAATTTTAAGTTTTTTTGTCTCTTGGCAGTATACAACTGTTTTTTTATGTTAGTATACTTTTTAAATAATGCATAAGGTAAGGTGAATATCTCTACCTTTTTATGTCAATATTAAAAAAAAGTGTCTTGGTATAGTGGAATGAGTTACAAAAAATAACATAAAAAGGGAGCGGGTCCTAAAATGTGAACTGAAGATTCCCTGAGGTAATATAACATTAAATAATGGGTTTACTAGAAAAGTATATTTTCAAGACAATAAATAACTAAAAGCGTATTTTACGACCTGGCGTCATCGCAGAATATAAATAAGGTTTTACCTGAAAAGTGAAACGTTTTCCAATGGCTACCTACTCTTCGTCGAGCTACGATAATGAAAAGTTATACATTATGAGCAAAATTTGGTGACAAAACTTATATGCAGAGTTAAATTTGAATTATTCTTTTTAAGGGTTTTCGGTAGGATACTTTATTAAAATTATATTAGTCATGTCGAGTTATTATAATAAGGATTACAGATATATTATTTAAATTCTGTTAAAAAGTTAAGGCTGTATGTTAATTTAAAACATGACTATTATTAAAGATCCCATCAAAACTTAAATACCCTACCAAAACCCTTTAAAATTAATAATTAAAACTTTACTCTGCATATGAATTTTGTCTACAAATTATATAATTGACGAAAGGTTCGACATTAATTGTACAGAAATATTAAGAAAGTGTCATTAGATCTGAAACAAACCTCATTGCCTTAATCAAGAATTTATGCAGATGAAGCCTCAACTAAAAGCTAATTTCATATAAGCAAGAAAGTTATGATTTTTTTAACTAATCAAGGAAATAAAGGTATAGTTTACGTTGTAGTAATATAATATATAGTTAGTTTAGGTAGGCTATATAAACATAGATTTTTGTTACTTTGTGAGTTATTTTTTACAGAAATAAAAATTAAAAATATTTCTCTGTCTCTTTCTCATAGACATAATTAAATGCAACTATAATTTAAATTGATATTCAAATTATTCTCAACATTCATCTGATGAAGTATGATCTTGTACTACACATAAATGATGATATGTATCATACAACTAAATATTTTATAAAATTTTTGCTTAATATCGATGCAATGCTCAGATAAATGCAATTGTAAATATGCCATTGCATATCACATAGTACAACAAACAACAGTTAAATTGTGTAAATATCTCAGTAGAATATTCTAAAACATATCAAGAGCAGTAGATCTGTATAGGATCTTATAGCAATTACGCCAGCACTGTGGACCAAAGAAAATATTGGTGTACCTTAAAATTATTAATATTCGCATTAAAGAAAAGAAAATTAAACTAGTTACATCGGTAAAAAATAATTTAAATTTTTATTTCTTTGAAACGGTTTAGACTTATAAAATATGACCATTTCTTTAATATAATGCTCTAAAAACTACTAAAAACATAATGGGCTTGAACTTCAAGAGACTGAGCAAGTAGCCAACAGCTTTAGAATAATCTCGTAAAAGTGTTACAAAAATTGTCACAACATATGAAATCAAATTATTTAAGGGAAACTTGTTTCGACTTGATAAAGTAAAAAGTGATTGTCAAACGCGGGACTGCCATTGAAACGCATATTTTGCAAAACAAAAGTTAACGAGCTAAAGAATAACTTTTTAATGGTTTATTTACGCCAAACTGGGAAAAATCTACTTCATTAATTGAAGTGAAACGGGACGAAAGTAAATAGGAAATACTCTATAATAATTTAAGTCCTTATTTGTTGAACCAACTAAAGATATGCAAAGAAATTGTTTTGTGAGTACATTAGTATCCGAGTATTCAATTTGGGTTAGTGTAAGATGAAAATGAACAGAAAAATGTATTTTCCATACCAAATTTCATGTGATTTACTAGAATAGTCCTCGAACAAGATATAAACACTAAAAGATTTCTCAAAAAGCACAAAACAATCATAACATTTGACTAACGTCTTTTTTAGTGACTTTTCACAATGTTCCTGTCTGTATTTCATTATTTTTCATCATCAAAACATAAAAATATATTGCCTAGTACACCTTTCACAGATAAATTAAACATAGATTTAAAGATACAAAGTTAGTTTTGCCTATTATTTAAGTCACTTGAATGGAGGTTCCATGAACATTTTTCAGATACAACTATGTGTCAAAATTTGGTTGACTATTACTTGTAACCTCTCATTCGAGTTGAAAAAGTCATGACATATTCCCAGGAGTTTTGAAATATCTATTCAATACAATGGGGTAGGTGAAAAAAATGACTTTCAGTCTATATGATACTCCAAAAACTTTTTTACAAATGTTTAATTCATAATTTTGTAGGCGTTATAAATTTCTACTTTAAGACAAATTTCTACTTTATAGTACTAATAGTCTTAGGGCAAAACGATTATGATTTCTAAAAAATATACTTTTAGGTAAATAGTGTTTACGAGAAATTATTAATTAATATGAACGGTTAAAGAAAATTCACTGGATCCGTGAGTTTATTTGGGAAGACTCGAACTTTGTAAGCATTCATATTCAGATTCAATTATTGTGCTATTTTGATTAATATGGACGCTATATCATTAATTACAATAAACTATTCTTAATCACGAACTTCTAAACATCAAAACCTGGTCTCAGCCACGGCTCTATTTGGTTATAATTGTCCACGATTGCAGTCGAGTTGTGGTAAAACTATCAAAATTTTATTCTATAAATACACCCTTTATGAATCTATTTTGTATTGTCAGTAGGTACATTAGAAGTTAAGATTTTAAATTTTCATTATAAATTAAATTAAATTATAAATTTGTTTAAGTTGACTGACAGTTCTGGCACCGACTTAAAAAATAAGTAACTTAGTTATTTTTTGCGAATAAGTAGGTGCCTCTTTTTTGAGTTAATTAGTTTTTACTTTTTAGTACCATCTTTATTTGAAGTCAGTTTTTCAAAAAAATGTTTCATTACGCCCAAGAACCTGTAGCAGGCAATATATTTATATTTTTCTACAATCTCAACTGATTACCTCAGAAACCAAGCGACACTGAAGCTTTCAATTGGCATAGCAATATATCTTATTAGCCCACATATGTTTCACTAAGTTTTATTAATTTTATATTAAAAAAATTAGGGACTAATTAAATAAAGGCTTTAATTTTTTTAAATGTTATATATCTTATGGGTATAATTTGCTTATGAGACACACACCAATATTTTAAATGGTAATTTTGAAAAATATATTCCAAAAATTTGTGAAAATTAGCATGATCCTCCTTTATTTGCGAAACTATTGAAAACATTTAGGTTTTGAAAAATTAATATTGGAAAATTATAATTTAATAGAAACAGTGTGTTTGGAACCCTCGTAGCGCGAGTTCTACTCGTAATTGACAGATTTTTATGAATTTTATATAAATAAGTGTACATGTTATAATTTCAAAGTTTCTCTTCGTTGTCATTTTAACGTCATATTTATGATCAGACGGTACTATATATACGATTACACGATACAGTCGACTTGTTGTACGCTTAACTTTGATATATTTAACCGATATTTTTCCTGGATAGCGTTCACTCAAAACGCTTAACTTATCATAAATATAAGTCGCAATCGATTTGCGTCACTCCAATACCCTTAACGGCTCGTTATCGTTAACGCCAGTCGCACAACGTAGTTAACCCCGATACGCTTTATTGCTTGTTATTCTCAATGTCAGTCGTTCAACATGTCAACTTCTTCACACAACCATAGTCGAGTCACAGTCGATTCGCGGTACGCTTAACTCCGATATACCCTTAATTATCTTTAATCCTAGTTCCTCAACATGTTTAATGCGCAACACTGCAAGCTACTATTGAAGGCAGTGAGTAGGTGGAAGATAACTGTTGACTTACGTCTGACCTGGTTGATTTTATATCGACTCGACGCATACGTCAAGTGGCGCTCACCACTGATTTAATGTCTTCCATCTCCGTCAAATCATTTTAGTTGCATTTTCTATCCTTTTCTCCTTCAGCGCCAAAATCGCCCTGATTTCTTTATATTATATATTGTATGACATACTCGTAAAGTATTGATCATCGTATGTTCTGTTCTATCCAGTTATTATTGGTTGCCTGCACTGCCCATAAATCCGATATGACATTAAGTGTAACGTCAATAATAAAGAGCGGTTAAACCAAACTGCACATTATCTTTAACGTCTGTTACTTACCATACTATTTTGTGCGTAAGTTACGGTCTGCTTGCAATGTGCTTAATTCTGCAATACACTATTATCTCTCTTTATTCTTAACACCAATCGCCCAAATGACTTTAACTTACTTTTACCCTACTCTTAGCTAGAAGTGTGTGGAATAGTAGAACCAATCTGGTTCGATGAAAAATGTGCCAACGGATTTTCAGTAAAGTTTTAAATATTTTTTAGTTTTGTGTTTCAATAATGAAATTACCAAATATCAGTAAGTATTAATGTAATTAATTAAAACATTATGGGAAAGAAAATATTTTTAGGCTAATTTTTTACTTGTGAACGGTTTTCTTGTTTTTTCTTACAATCAGCAATTTATTTAAACATTTTTATATATTAAGACAAAGTATATTTCTTTGAACAGTTTTTTTATTTTACTATAAATTATATTTTTGAATGTTAAAATTTTTTTATAATAATATTTATTCTTGGTATAGTATTGTTTTTTTCTGTCACTTGGGCTTTCTCCTTCTTCATTTGTGTTACCTATTTCTTATGATCTACTTATAAGAAAATTTCTACTTTGAACTTTGAAAGGGATTATACCCGAATGAACGTGCTTGCAAGTATTATTGATCATGACCTTGGTTCCCGGTCATGATCAATAATAAGTAGAGCTTATAATGGGCGACAGAAGAAAAGTTAGGTAGAAAATGGGTTCCTTGGACCCGAGAGGTTACTCAATAAAAAAGTGGAATATTTTTTTTAGTAGAAGGTACTCAATAAAAAAGTGGAATATTTTTTGATCCGTAAATTACTTCATTCACAGTTTCTTTCAAGAATATGTAGTTATATATGTTATTTTATAAACTAATAATGAAATAGAAGATAAGTTTGTAGTATTATGTGATTATTTTTAGTAAATATATCATTGATTTCGATTTAAGTCTCACATGCAACTAAAATTTCAACACTTGACCTATTATGGTGTTATGTATATCTGACTGTCTCTTCCAAAAATTTAATAATGTTTAAGAGGAATTTCTATCAAAATTGATATCTAATCAAAGTAACTCCCACAAGACTTCACGCGCAGCACGGAAAATGACATAATTAATTTTGATTGACATTTTCATTAATGCTGTATTATTCTTAAACATGCATATCCAAATTATATAGTGTATGGATTATTTTTGTCTAGATGAAAAATGAATAATTAATATATTTTTATTAATAATATTTTAATTATAATTAAAAGTGGCCATAAAGTTCTTTGTTTAACTTCTGGCGAGGTTTGTATCATGAAAACGAACGTTATAGGTTTCACATATAATGTAGGGAAACAGACATGTAAATTTGTAAGTATATTTTTAAGATGTACAATATTTCTATACATTAATTAAATATATTTCTGACGGTTAATTAATCTCCGCAAATTATTCTCCGACTTTTATCGAAATTTTCTTGATAAAACTGTTTGTCTTTAAAATGGATGCAGTGAACTTTCAAGACACAGTCAGTTTTGAGACTTTTACATAAAAATAAACTGACAAATTCGTAATCTCTTAATAATATTAGTTTAGATGGGTTTATGCAAGCATATATAAGTCAAGATCGTGAAATATCACTACGTTCAATACAACGGGGTTCTTAAACCATTTTTTATTTAACAATTTTGATTAAAACTTAATAAAATAAATACAAAAATTGCACACTTCGAACTATAAAGATGAATTAATTTATAAGATCATCGAAATATGAAAATGTTAACCGCTTGCCATTTTATTGTTCTGTATTTAATTAACACACACATTCAACAACTTAATCATATACATATTCTATCCCATTAACCAATTCAGAAGTGGCATCATGGAGTATCTTGGTGGTTTCCGACCTGATAGCTGTGATGATGTTTATTTCGAATATTGTACTTATTTCTTATTATTTATACTTTATTTAACCACTTTTTCTTATGTTTTTCTACGTGTTAAGCGTTTTAAGTAAATCTGTAAGTTAAGCACGGGATTTAAAAAAAATGCTTGTCCCAGTTCACTGATTTCACGAGAATTCAGAATTAGTTATAAATACAAGGCCGGTTTAGAAAGTTGACTTATTCTTTCACATTACTTTTTGAAGAATGAAAATACAAAGCTAATGCAACTTATTTTTGTAAATATCAATTGCTATGTTAGTAATACTGTAACATTAAGGAAGATACTCGCAGTAACGTCGCTTTTGAGCAAATTGAAAAAGTAATTCAATTTACAAATATTCAAATCAAAGTCTTAAATTTGTTTTGGAAAATTTTTTACCTACGTAGACTTCATTCCATAAAAGTTACGAGTATCTTCACAAAATAAATCTTCACAAAGTCTGTCATCTATATTTGATGTTTCGTCAAAGTTTTGGTACAACGAATTTCTTTCCGAAGTTTTTCCTTTCTCGAAAGTTAGATAATTAAGAACAATAAATTTGGAATAAATTAGATATTAAATATTTTAATTTATCTAAAATTTGTAAAATAAAGTATATTATATTTTGTAAATACACATATCTATTCAATTACATAGCAAGGTTTTACGCAATTGTGATAAAATCAACTGTAGCTAGTGATATTACAATTGTAATTATATATATTTTGCTATGTTCATAGGTTGAGACAAAATTTTTCATGCAGCAGCTTAGGGTACATTTTGAAAACAGTGCAAATATTGTAGTATATGGATCGCTCATAAGAGAGTATTGTAAACTCATATCCATAAAACATTTTTAGCCCTTCTAATTGAGATATAACTCTAAATTCTTTTTGCTCCCTAAACAAAATGATTTTTGGAATCGTATACCGTAAAATTACTTATTTGTCCACTTATGTTTGCACTGAAAACGTCACTGTAATTGGCAGAATAATTTAAAATGTGTAATAAATTGCATAAACATAGAGGATAATGTTTTAGAAATAAAAGTTTCATAAAAGTCTTTTCATAAACATAATGATAATGAGTAAATATTTAATACTAGAATGAAGCAACATTAAATATAAACAGCTACTACACTTGAAATACATACAATTCTTAATATTTTTTCAAAGACCATAGGGAATTAAAGGTGCAGACGATATTCAAATGTCAGGTTTCGGAAACCTTACTTTTTTGAGATGCAAATTCTTAAAATCTAAACCGAAGCCAATAACTTTCATTTCACATCATGTGCCACAAAAATTGGAAAGAAATTATTAGGTACGAATTGCATGAATTTTTAAAATTTTTCCGGCTTCTCGTCACGATGCGTAGATAGTACATATTGTTTTTGTTTCAAATTGGAAAAGGATTTTTTTACATATATAGTAGAAAGTCGCAGGTAGATTTCATATAGGTTTGTTAAATTTTGGTTACGTCGTTATTTTATTAATTTCTATGTTGTATAATTGTTCTCGTAAAAGTTTTCGCAAATTTCTTTCTACCTCGTAAACCATACGTCCGGTTTAGGAATTTCGAACCTCGACCGTATATTTTTCGACCTGGAGTCAGCCAAGATAGTAATATACGTCCACTTATATTTCTCATTATGATAACTGATTTACACTCAGTTCTCAATACTGCTACTATTACTCCCTATCTGATTGGCTATTGACTACTATTATTAGGTCTCAATAGCCAAACTGATAGAGAGTTGTTCCAACTTGATATCGACTCAGCATTCCAATGAAGTCTCAATTAGCGGTAATTCTTAGTAGATAGATTTTGATGATTTTTATTTGAAAGCGGGTGCTATAGGTGTGGTGCTATAAATATGATGATGATCTA
The DNA here is from genome assembly GCA_039881145.1 of Druceiella hillmani. Lineage (NCBI taxonomy): Eukaryota > Metazoa > Arthropoda > Insecta > Lepidoptera > Hepialidae > Druceiella > Druceiella hillmani. The sequence continues at coordinate 16,385,794 of JAYKKI010000021.1, read as the reverse complement.
ATGTGTGGTCCGGAAACGAACGATGGACTCCTTAAGGAATGGCAGTAATACAACTATGATTCAAGATATTTGCTACGGGTAGTTGTTATTTTGCAAAATAACTACACCACTTACCAGGTCAGGGTCTGATGATAAGATATGAATATGAATATGAATAATGGAACTCTTTAACGGATATTAGTAAATAAACTGTGATTAAATATATTTGCTACTGATAGTTGTTACTTTGCAAAATAACTACACCGTTGACCAGGTCAGGTTAAACAAATGTAAATGTTTATATTAGAAATACGCCCTACACGAATTCTATTTAATATTTGAGTGCATTACAGGTTAAAGTCTTTAATTTTCATTTTAAATTAAATTACAAATTTGTGTGAGTTGGTCGACAGCGCCGGCACTGACTTTAAAAATAAGTAACTTAGTTTTTTATTGCAAATAAGTAGGTACTTATTTTTAGTTAATTATTTTTTACTTTTTAGTACATTATCTTTTTATTAAACTATCTAGTAAACATTATATTAGATATTTTATTAAACATTATATTCTATAATATTCTTGAAACCAATGGAGTCGTCTGGTCTCCTTATAACGTTAATTAATTAAAAACTGTTATTTAATTAATAGCTAAATAATTAGCTGAAGAGTATATTTAAAAAGTTTTAACGTGTTTTTGTTTTGCAAAATATATGGGCATTATACTTAATTACTCATTTCAAATTTTATAATGGGCATGGTAGGATCTAATTCATTTTAATTCCGATGGAAATTGGTATCGATTACGCATTTTTCTAAGTTATTAAATGACTACGTTCTTCCCCCCTCCGCCTCCGTTGTGCTCTTGGTTGTACAGCGCGAGCAGACTCTGTCCTATTTCATTTTACTTGCCTACGCGTATAAATACCCTTCAGTATTCACCTACCTAGAATGCGTACAAATAACCTTGATGCATCTTTTACTCCATTAACCACTTTAGAAGTGACGTTATGGAGTTTCTTCGTGGTTTCTCACCTGATCGTTATTTAGAATAATGTTTATTTGGAACTGTTCTTATTTCTTATTATTTGTAACTTATTTAACTACTTTTTTCTTATGCTTTTGTACGCGTTAAGCGCTTTTTGTAAATTTGTAAGTTAAGCACGGGATTTTTAGAAATAAATAAATTTTAGCGCACTTTGTTTCTTCAAAAAATGAATATGCTTTATAAATGTATTCAACGTGTTACGTATGAATAATATTTTTTAGTTCAAACGTAATTAAAAGTTAAACTACTTCTTTCAAAATTTTTTTTAAAATAAAATTAAATGATCTCAAATAAAAATGAATGATCTTCCAAAATGTAACGGTTTTATTTCATTCATGTTAACAAATATGCCATAGTAAAGTCAAAATATTCAATTCAAAAAAGGATAAATGTGCCGAAAAATTAGTATACCTAATTATTTCACGTATATGCGTGTAGAAGTGCTTACAGTATTTTATGATAATTAAACCTTAAACGCGATCCATTTGGGTTAACACTATTTTTTTATTAATTTCTTGCTCCAGATGTTATGATGATGCGTAAGAAATGATGATGAATAAGGATTGAAATTAAATTAAGAGATGAGAAAAAATATATTTGTTCAAATCATGTGTTGATTTTATTATCTTAAACATAATGTGACGCAAATGTTATTATTCATTATTTTGATGGGACATCTTAAAAACAGATTTTATGTTCAACTTATTTTTTTAAAAATAAATATCTCATAATGACATATTATTTAGATCAATTAAACATCTTTACACCCCCAGGAGAAAGCGAAAAACTCTTCAGGGTTCTGTATCTTATGTGAGAAAATGGAACCCTTATAAGATCACACACTGTCAATAAGCCGTTTTTTTCAGAAACCGCTCGAAGTTGCAACTGGAAATTTGACATAGTAATAATACATATTAATCTACAAATATCTTCAACTTATCTTATTAACATGCATATTTTTCATCATCTTCAATATATTTGAACGAAGATGGAAATGGATGGATAAACAACATTCCAAAAGGACAATAAAAAGAGTCTCAAAATATTTTTTTTTGTTGTTGCAAGAATCAGAAATATATTAAAATATATGTCAAAAAATATTTCCCACCGCTTATTTTTGAAACTACACAATTTAAAATTAAGAACAAATAGATATTTTAAAAGCCTACGCACAGGTTATTGGTAACCTATGGCTTGATCTCAATTTTTTTAAGTGTGTACCATATTTTGAAGCCTGTGAACGATTTAGTAGGCAATGTATTTTTCTTGTGGAAAATTACTGTTTGAAAATTGTCTATTAGAAATACAATGTACTCTTAAATTACTTTTGCAAATAGTTTATCAGAAATTCCATGTGCCATATATCCTTAGTAAGTATATCTCGTAAATCTTTATGAAACCCTCGTAATTCTACTCACGCTTGGCAGATTTTTCATATTTGGTTCAATGGGATTAACCACATATCAGTCTACAGATTCATCAATTACATTTTCATTTTATAACGATCATAAATAATCGATTTGATTTGCCTAATATAAAACTGAAGTCAAGCAATTTTTACCTAAGCTTTAAACAGTTTTTCTCGCCGCGAACGCAAAACAGGCAATTTCTTGACGAAACATTTTGGAGATCTCCAGGAGCCACTTCAAATAAATAGACCATTCAAATGAAGAGGAGAGATGTTAGATTTCAATGAGAGGGCCCTGAAGCTTAAAAAGTAACATCCGCCCTCATTTTACTAGGCTGAACAAGGTCGAAGAATACGTGGGCCAAGTGAGACTTCGATCGTGAATGCGTCTTTCTATTCATGCTTTTATGTGCTTCTACTCGAGCACGTGACTTGATTGTCTTAAAAAATTAATTGATTATATTTTATATTTAACGACATAAATTTTTTAAAATAATGGTATAAATTTGCACATGCATATGCAAATTTATACCATTGTTTTTAAAATGCATTAAAAAATTTATTTATATTTTCATGTTGTCAATATGAGAATAAATATTCGTTCGACAGAGAAGTGGGGTCAGTTTTTTATTTCTTCTGTTTTCTCTCAATTGCTTAACAATTCCATATGAAATTTTGCATTCAGGTAGCTTGAATAATGTAAATAAATATAGGTTAAATATTTTCAAAATATAACCTATTTTTTTAACAAAAATTATTTCGTAAAAATGAAGAGTGTGAATATTTAATAACACATCGCGGCAACAGGTCGATACCACATATAGATATTATTTTTTTTTCGCGTAATTTTTTAAACACCATGCACCTCAAAATACTTAGTTATTTCCAATATTTTCAACGCAAATATCTAATGTTTTCACCTTCATTTTTCCTTTTTTTTTAGACGAGCGAAGTCGTGAATCAAAGTTGATTGCGGAAAATATGTAAGCAAAATTATGTTACCGTAATCACATTACCATATTTTTCATATACCAGGTCATTTCCTAACAGGGCCAGATTTATAGAGATAATGTAGTCGAAAATAAATTTCCAAAGCTGACCGGGATACTTAAGTAGATTAATAGAATGATATAAAAACCAAGCTTTTTCCTTACATTTAATAATTTGTAATAATTTCTAAAATAAAAATCAACATTGGCTGAATATATGAATATATTTATTGTTTAAGCTTTTTATTTTATATATATATATATATATATATATATATATATATATATATATATATGTATATATATGTGTATATATATAAATATATATGTATACACATCCATAATCATATATATGTATGTGATTTTATTCCCAGCCTTATTTAGGCTGACGACATCGCAAGGTGGTGTTTTCTCAGATCGGTTAAAATCAATTCAATCTGAAGGTTTTACCCATATGGAGGCCTGCACAGGACAGCACTTTTTTTTGGTCTATTTTATTTTTTTACAATTACGAATGACGATTATATGACATTAGCGTGATGTTTAGTTACTTAATTATTGAAAAAATAGTATGGTATTAATTTGTAATTAAAACTGCAGAATAGCTTGAAATAATATAACGGTGGAAATTTTTCCTTTAAATTTTGAATATTGGTGCTACTTATGCTTCCTAAGTTGCTTTATCTTGACTAAAGTTAATTTTTAACCGACTTCATAAAAGGAGGAGGTTCTCAATTCGTTGGAATCTTATATATATATAAATAAATATATATATATATATATATATATATATATATATATATATATATATAAATATATATACAACGATAATTCTTTACCGAGTGGACCAATTTTGATAATTCTTTTTTTAATTAAAAGATACATATACAACCTGTATATGTATGGTCCCATATAAATATGATGACGATCAGATGATGAGCTTCGGAAATGAATGATGGAACTTCTTAACGAATGGCAGTAAATCAACTATGAATCAAGATATTTGCTACGAGTAGTTATTTTGCATAATAATTACAAACCTATCAGATCAGTGTCTGATGATAAGTTCTGGATTCGAACAATGAAACTCCTTAACGGATATTACTAAATCAAACATGATTAAAGATATTTGCTACTAGTAGTAGATATTTGCTACAGCGTCTGACGATGCGTTCTGGAGATGAACAATGGAACTCCTTATTGGATGGTAGTAAATCAAACGTAATTCAAGATATTTGCTACTGGTAGTTTTCACTTTGCAAAATAACTCCACCAGGTCAGTGTGTGACGATAAGTTATGAAGATGAATATTTAACTACTTAACATATGGTAGTAAATTGTTCGTCATTCAATACGTATATTACTGCTTAGTTGTCACTCAGTTATTACTTTGCAAAATCCAATATCAGGATTTCGGAGATGGAGAACGGAACTGCTCAAGTGGTAGTTTTTAACTTGCAAAATCTGATATTGGACTTTGGATCTGGAGAATCAAACTCCACACCGGCTAACAGCTAATTATAGATGACAACTACTATTGCTTTATGTCGACTTGTTGTTGATAATTAATTTTAGACAAACAGGAAATTATATACATAATAAATTTCATCCGTGACTTTTAATAATTATCCAATATTAACTTTTAATAATTATCCAATGAGAAAGTAAATGATCGGGATGATTCATATCAATATACTAATCACTAAAAATCATAAAATAAAATTTTGTTTTAAAAACCGACTTCAAAAATATAGGTACTAAAAAGTAAAAAATAATGGTTTCAAAATAGGTACCTATTATTTTACGGCCGATCAAATTAAACAAATGTAATTTTTTTGTTATGAATACGCCCTTTATGAATTTCTTTAGTATTGTAACTAAATTACAAGTTAAAGTTTTAAATTTACATTATAAATTTGTTTAAGTTGGTCGACAATGCTGGCACCGATTTAAAAAAACAAGTGACTTAGTTATTGCAAATAAGTAGGTACCTATTTTGAGTTAATTATTTTTTACTTTTTAGTACCTATCTGTTTTGAAATCGGTTTTTTAAAAGATATTTTATTATATATGTATTGTTAAATGGCGCACTCTTAGATTCTCGAATTTACGTAAGTGTTTTGTGTTTATGAACTATAAACAAATAAACTAAGCTGGAATCGAAGAATAAATAAAAGGCGTGGAAACTAATTTAGATGAAACTTATATTTTCAAAGTTTTCCTAATAGAAAATAATATATTTGTATCAAAGGGCTTACGCCTGCCACAAAAATTTAATAAAAAATGGTCTGTCTAGAGTACGATATGTCATGGTAAAAAGTTGAGAGCAGTCTATTATTGGGGTTTTTAATCACAAGTCCACTGCAACTTTTATTTTTTTATTTTCATTTCATATTTTTATGCAGTTGTGTTTCTCATTTTCAGTTATTTGTTTTTATATGCTGATTAGTTTATTAGGTTTTAAATTATATTTTACTATATTACGTTTTAATGATATCATAATTTTTATAATAGGTTTTGATTATATAATACTATATAACTTTCATAGTGGTAAACGGAAAAAAACCAACCACCACTGATAATGTGTTTATTGACCTGTCTTTAGTAATAGGAATAAAAATGACCTATTTATGAAGATTCCTGATTTCTTGCTCTAGATTTAAATTAAAATTATAAAACTATGTTTATGGATTCTAACAGGTTTAACTGGTTTTGAATTATTTTTACCTAAATGATAATGCTTTGATTTGTCTTAGAGATAGCCAAATTACTATCAATTATACAAACTTTGATCTCTAATAGAAACCATATAAAAAAATTTTGTGCCACTTAAAAAGGGAGAAAGGGTTTTAATAAGATGTGCTGAATCTGAAATCGTCTCGATGTTCAACTGAAAATGGCTAAACGACGATGGGGGAGTAAATTTTGTGCGGCAGTTCTGTGATGACATGAATAAGAACAATCACAGGTAATTTTGATATTTCATAACCTGATTAAATGAGAAGACAAAGTTACTATGAACGTTTTAGCCAATAAACATAATCTTCCCATTATTGATACTCCCACTCATAATAAAGAACACAACGGTGATCCGAATCGAAACCATGTCAAGTTTGTAATTACAATTATTATTAGCAAAGCCTTTTAAAAGTGCGTCGACTGGAACTTGTAAGTAAGATTATGGCGAAATTTTGTAGTAGGATCTGTGACATTATTGCAATTCGTGCCTATGCAAATCGCCAAGACGTCAGGTCTAGTTTTGTAAATGTTCCCCGTCAAATTTTCTGAGACTTGTGAAGGGGCATAAATTGATCATCTCTGATGAAATTCACCTGAAAAGTAATTAGCGTCAACCAAATCTCAATAAGACACAAAAGGACGTTTTAATGTCTACCTAAGCATAAGGCAACGGTTAGAAAAGGAAATTGAAAGCAGTTTTCATCAAGTAAAATATCTTGATAAGATTATGTATATATAGCTCAAAATTATGATCAGTACTTATGGCTTTGTATTATAAAACTCACAATGTATACCTTTACCTAAGTGAAGGCAAAACTTATTTCTCTGATTTCATAAATAATATTTATTCGCGTAATTCCGTCTTACATAAAATGACTCTTCTATGACCATTATTTCTCATTATTATAACAACGGTTTCTTAGAAGCCTCATTCTTTAGAAGCCTTCAACATTTTTTATATAATATGTTTTTATTGAAACTTTTGGTATAATTTATATATAAGACCCTAACAAATATATATACATAGTTCTTTCAATAAAATTATCATGTTTATAATATAAATTTAATAGAGATGTATTTGTGTGTCATATCTTAAATGCGATGAGTTTCTATTTGATTACTACTTACACCAGTCCGTAAATTCACTGGTGTAACCAGCATGTTCCAAAAATTTCGGTTCCTTGCTATCATTTGAATACATTTTCAAATCATTTTTTTTCTATACAGCCGCAACACCATATTTATAAAGCTAAAACGATCCATTTAAATGGCTTACTATATGATAAATTCACATTATATAAGTTACAAGGGCGTGCATAGGATCAAAACTGGACTTCTACTTTTATCATATATATCGTATTTTTTACAATTTTTTACGTTTCACTTTATAATAGAAGACAATTATAATAATATCACTTGGCATAATAGTGTAGTTAAGATTTATGAAAATGGAATATATATATATATATATATATATATATATATATATATGTGTGTGTGTATATATATATAAAGTGAAAACCAGAATTTTTAGAGTTTCATTAAGTTATTTATCATCAACAACCAGTTTTTATGTTCATGTTATCATATGACTATTATATTGGAACCTGTGGCTCCTTATGGATATTAAGTATTTTGTTTTAAAAATATTAAATATTGTGTAAGTTAAATATAAAAACCGTTTAGGAAAGCTAAATATTTTATAAAAAGTATAAAATTATTATTATTTTTATTATTATTAATTATTATTTTTACAAGATAAATATATTAAAATTTGTGGACAAATATTTTTAGGAGGCGACAAATTTGACATTAATTACTTATGTGTAATTTTATAACAAGATATTGAACTAGCGAAATACCATAATATTTTAATTTGAGATTGTGAATATAATACATATTGATACATTAATAAACATAATATAATTAGATTTAAAATATGTACGGGTTTGTATATCGGTGAAGCACGTGTGTGCCGTTGGATCGAATGGGAAAAAAATTCGTGTTTTGGAAATGTATTGCAAATCCCTCTTAAAATTTTCCTCATTTCATGAGACATACTATGTTAAAAATTTTGCAATATTATATAAAAAACATCTATAACATAACGCTATATATATTTAGGTACGCATTACATATTTTGAGTGAAACAACAAAATTGTTTTGGTTTTGCAATACGACGTGACTTAGTATAATGTATCCGTTATTTCGACTTGTGAGTGGTCTGAGGGTAATTGTAATTGTAATCCTTATATTACTGATTTCCTCCATGTTTAATCACGTCGTGGATATTTCTTATGATATAAGTGACGATAGCGTTGTAATACCGACAAACCTTTTTAATTTTGTGCGTTAATAAAAAAAAATTCTACATTTTTTTATAAAGCCTTTTCGTAATATAAAAATTTTACAATATTCGGATGTAATTTACAATTGACAAGAGAATAAACATTATTTTTGGAGTATTTCTGCACGGCGTAATGTACGACGACTACTTTACTTTTATTTTTTTTCAAATATTTTTAAAAATTTTTCTCGGGTGTTTTGTAAATCAGAAAATTCATCGTGATTATGAAATATAATGATAGATAGTCAATTATCGTATTCGGTGTAATCTTTTTTGACAAATTTGAAAGTGTTCTTTTAGTGTTAAAATTAAGTAATATAGCACCGAATTTATGTAAAACAAAGTTATTTAAAACAAAGTAAATCTATCAAAATTTCACAGATCCCTAGTTCCTGATAGTGAATAAATATTTTTTTGGAAAAAAATCATTTCTGGTATATTATATTTTTGTACTACAGAAAGGTTTTCAGAAAAATAAAAATGAGTAAAGTTAAACCCTTTAAAATTCGAGAAAATGGATATATACCATACTAAAGATAAAAGAATTAGGAAAGAGGAAAAACATGTAACCATATTATATTCTACATAAATGCTTTAAATAATTTGTTTGAGCTGTTTGAACATAAAACAGTATTTATCTTCTCGAGGACTCTGCACCAATTAGCATTCAATATAGGTATTGAAAAAACAATAGAAATATTTTAAAAATATTGCCTATAAATCAATTCCAATCTTAGCAAACTTAGAAATATATTATTATTATAATACTCTTATTTCATCGAAGACATAACACGTAATAATTAAGCGTAATAAATATAAAGTTTATTAAAATAACAATATATTGAAATATAAAACAATTTCGCCTACAATTAATTTCCCACAACAAAATGAGAAGAAAAAAGGATTGCTTTCATGAGAATATGTTTAAGTTACATAACAACCTTCAACATTGTTTAAGGAAATAAATAGATAAGAAGTTTTAGTTAATCAAGCAACGAACGCCAATTTCCCAACTACTGAAATCATTTCTTGCATATAATCACATTTTAAACATTGTCGAAATTTAGTACAAATAGCACTGAACAAGAAAATTAATACAAAAATATATTTTTTTTAAATAAGACAATTGCTAGACAGTGAAAGACTCCTGAATATTTTACGTGTTAAGTTTGTTGGCAAACATCTACTGAGCTTCGACAATAATAAAACGAACCTAAACTCAAATTAATTGTCCGCACGATAAACTAATAAACATTGTCATAAACTCATGATAATTGTGAACAAGACAAAATCATATTTAAAGTGATGGAAATTTCGTCATTTAATTATAAGGTATTTTGTATGCACACCGTTTATCACTCGGGTACTAAATGGCAATAAAATAGACCTCTACAGAAGTCAGTGTAGCGATATTTTCTATATAGTTACACACACACATACATACACGCACACACACGCACACCCACACACGCACACCCACACACGCACAAACACACACACTCACACGCACACACACATATATATAAATATATATATATAAACACAATAATTTATTTGTTCTTAAATCTTTCTAGTTTCGGAACAGAAAAGTCATGTTCCTATTAATTCATACATCACTCAAACTTAACAATGCTGAATAATTAATCAAAGTTACATAAAAAATATGAGTTCACGCCATTATGAATAACTGACACTCCCATTAGCATGTCACGCATTTTTTGTACCTTTTATCCTGGACAACATGAGGTGAGTAAGGTTGAATTCACTTTCTTAATGAGGTATTCCGAAAACCTTGTAAAATTATTGAAGGAAGTTTCCCATTGTTATAATACCTTATATTTATAAAGGTGATCGTATAGAGGTTTGCAAAGATATTATGTCTGCATAAGTAATTCCTCGATAACATTAATTTTCGAACATATACTCCTTTATGAGTTATTTAAAGTTAATTATACATTGTAGTATTTATATACTACAAAACGGCAATATGTATTTATACAGTTCAATATCTGCAAAGATATTATGTTTGCTTAAATAATTCCTCGATAACATTAATTTTCGAACATATACTCCTTTATGAGTTATTTAAAGTTAATTATGCATTGTAGTATTTACATACTACAAAATGGCAACATATATGTATACAGTTCAATATCTGGAGTCGTAACAGGCAATCGTTACAGGTAAAATAAATTTTCTATCGCCGAAGACTTCATTTCATTTATTAATTAAATTTGTGACGCCATTAAAATTAACTCGCATATATTTATGTTAAGGGAATAATGTTGTATTTGATTAAAACGAATGAATTATAATTAATTTTCTCTCATTATTTATATAATTTATATTTAAATGAATAATTTTATGGAAATTATATTTCATAATAAGGAGCGGATAAAACATTTTTTTTATTCAGATAGTTAAGTTTACGACAATATGAAGTAAAGACGGAATTATCCACTAAAGTATATTAAGAAAATCGTGTTTTGTGATATTAAGTAAGTACGAAAGCAAATTATTGTGCATGGCCCCGGACTGTATGAAGTAAAATAACATGATGGAAAAAATATTTTATACCAGCACTCGTATTATCACAATTTAATAAAACATCGTTGTAATTTTAATTCAAAAAGAAATCGTAAAAATGAGAAATTCAAGTTTTTATTTAATTTTATTGCGTACGTAAATATTCGTTACATTTCAAACGAATATTTCATACTGAAATAAAAATAAACACCTTCATGCAAAGTTAGCAAAAAAGTTGACTCCACTTTATTATTACTGTTTTTCCTATTAGCACTTGCTCAACCCTAAATATTTTATAATTAGAGGGTAATCCTGATATATTTTTGAAAACGAAAAATAACATAATAATAAAAAAACCCCAAACTTCTTTTCTATTTTTCTACGTTTCAAGTGCCGGATAGATTATTTTAAGTGTCGGTAGTAGTCAAAATGATAAAAATAGTTTAAATTTACCCAAAAACGGCTTAAACATATTTCAGTAATCATCGTCGATTATGTGTATTTTATATGTTTAATAATATCCCATCACCAATTTTTAGGAAAAAAATGTGTTTAAAGTATTTTCCTTTCAAAATTTAAGTAAATTTCGTGTTTATATATCGAATAGAGTTAGAAAATGGTTCTTTAGAACACTTTACAAAGTTCAACAATTTTAAGTTTGAAATCTGGTTTTTATTTGATCTGTTCAATGTCCCTTAAGCAAATCATAATTCTACAACTGGTTTTTTCCTATCACTTTATATCGAGCAATTTAAACCTGTACCTAATTAAGAAATACTGAGGGATGAATCATATTCACGCGCTGATAATGAATTATGGTGCTCATTTTTGCCTTTGCCAGTTGTTGCAAAAGGCAGTATGGGAATGAGAGTATAAAACATATAAAACTCTAAAAAATGAGAAATATGAAACTCTAATAAAAATATACTGATAAAATTTACAACAAGACTAGCTGCTCAAAAATCGGCTAGTGGGAAGAATAACTTTTATATTTTCACTTATATTTGGAGCATTGTTCTGTAACGGTTGCTCTAAATAGATGAAACATTACAAAAGAATGTAAGTTTTTTGGTTTAGAAGATTCTTTCTCATTTATTTTTACAAACATTTTACTTAGAAAATTGAATTTATATTAGTTAATTTAGTTCATATATAATTTGTATATATATTAGTTAATTTTGTTCATATCATAATTTATATTAGTTAATTTAGTTCATATCATTTTTTATTAACTTTATATTTACAACAGAGAGTAAATATAAATGTTAAGCTCGTACTAAAAACGACCAGGTAATTTATTCCAAAATGTTGAAGCCATAAAACATTTGCTCACAAAACTAGAACATTAAAAAGCTAAGAGCAAAACATTATGAGCGTTGTTTATTACAAATTTTGGACAGTCAGTAAAAGTTTATTTGCTGGAAATTACCACCAAAATGAATAAAAAATTAAATATGGGCTCCCTATCTAATAAATTCCCTGTGCAATGATTAGGAAATTCCAATAAGATTTTCCAACAGTTTATTGGTGGTGGCCATCTTTTGTAATTGTTTTACTCGAGTGGTCTCCGCTTTGTTAACTTAACGAATAGATAAATGTGTGGTTAGTCGATAGAGCTACTACTAAATTGATTTTATGTAAGGCGTTGTATAAACATCGGATAAGTAATCATACCAACACTATATTATATTTATACTGTAAGATAGATATGAATTAATAAGAATATAACAATATAAACTGACCCAGAACGTAATTTTAATTATTTTTAATATATTTCACTATAACTTGGCCCTCAGAACTAAATGAAGGAGTTAGAGACTTTTATAGATTTAAAAATCGGAAGTTTGCAGAAAAATGTTTCTGTTCTTCCATAGTAATGCAAAGGAATGATTTATTTCGACGAAATAAAATTAATGATTTCAATGGAAAGGACTTGAGTATGACCAATGATTGTTTTTAATAAATCTTGTTATAATAAATCTTGACATTAAAAAGTAAAACACTGACAGCGTTAATATAAATTAGGAAGATTCGAAAAGCCTTCAAATTTTATTTGCCCCGTAATATTATAATTCAAAAAGTTCCATCTATTACGTATTTTCTCCACTATAGATACTGTTTACAATTTTTTTCATTCCTGGATAGCTTGGCAAAATACGTTTCATCTACGTTTAGTCAAATTTGTCTTCACAGATTTGGTAACGTTAGTAAGTAAGCATTAACAATATGACATTTCAAGAAAATTATTTTTCCGTACTATTTTATTTAGTAACCATTAAGTAAATACTTTAATTTATTTTAAATAACAACATGATTTACGATTTTTTCCCTAAGATAAATTTAGCGTCGTGTTCACATGGCATATATAGGATAAACGAGTTTATTATCCTTCAGAACACTAAGTTTGTATAACAATTTTTAAATACATCGATGAAACTAGTTTTTCTACTATTTATTCATAAAACTATTTAACTAAACTATATAAACTAATGCTGGCACAGCTATAAACATTTTTTTGAAATAGTGAAGACAATGTCACTTTCGAGTATTGTATGTATATCTACGATGGTTCTAAGAAGAAAGTATACTTTAAAAAAATCGTGTCTACACATTGTATATAAAAATATTATTACCGCACATCAATACGAAGTTTATCTAATGGAAATAAATATGCTCACATTAAATGAGAATGACGTAAGATTTAAAATTTTTGCGATTATAAAAAATGTGACTTGTTACGGTGCAATTTGTTTTTTAAATAGATCCACGTTATAGGTTGAACTGTGTTATAAGGAGTGGATATAGAAACAATTGTTGTAACTATACTATATTATTTTTATTCTATATTCCGAATTCCTAATGGTTTCCATTGTTATCAACACTTCTTTGGTTAATGGCAGTTTATAATCGATCATATCTTTCTCCTTTTCCACTTCTTGCACATTACCTCTACGTGAAATGTTTTCAATTGTCATTGTATATATAATTTTCAAAAATATCATTTGATACATTTTAGAAATACATTGACTACAAATCCAGCTAATCAATCTTTTACATGTTTGTTGATTCCGGATTAATTCCAGATCGACTATGAATTGATCAAACATATTGATGTGGTTATATTACAAAAGATATATTTATACATATTTTCAAAATGTACGTTTATGAAACAGTGATTTATAAATATTCTTACACCGCATACTTGTATTTAACATAGTACAATAGGTGTAATAATTCGATTTATAAGTAGATAGTAACACCAAAAAAATAATACTCCGAAATTCTAGTATAGCCTTTTTGCACTAATTCTATACAAATAAATCTCATTTATATAAAATAAAACACATCGAGAATACGGAAATCGAGATCCATGACTGCAACGGGCTGTTTTGTAATTCAAATTTGAGAAATCACTACTCTGTGTCTATCTTTTGGTTGCCACGGCTACAAATTAAATCTGATTGTTAATATTTTTGTAGCTATGTATTGCTGAGTAATAAGCTTTTTGAACAAATTCAAACATTTTACGACAACTAATACGGTTCTTTCAAAATAATTCAAAATCGTACGTTTTAAGATTTTGTAATTTTCATAACCCAACTTTGATTATGGTGAAAAAACAGTACTGCATAGAGCTAGCAAACCATTTCAAAGATTAGCGCACATAATGCAAAAATGATAAAAATAAAAATTTTATCGCTTTTAAATGTAAAAAAAAAGATGTTCATACTTAAATAAAGAAGGCATCATTATGAGTAATTACCCTGTGTTTAAATTTTCATATAAATTTAGCAAAAGTGAATTTACGTACAAATTAAAATTTTGCCTTGTTTACTATCGCATAACACAAGTTTATTTTCAAATATGAGCGGCAGTTTTACAACTGATTTTTATCTACTATTTAACTGACGACACAGATTTAAGCCTTTAATATAATAGTTTATTTTTTTATCAATAAATACTGTAGAAAAATTTATTAAATTATACGTTATTATCGGTTACCAGATGGTTGAATCACTATAAGATTAATAATTGTGTCCTTAAAGATAAAGTTCAAATATACATTAAAAGAGCGTGAACAAATTCTTAGTAATGGCCATACAATTAAATAAAGCTTCTTAAAATATTAAATTAAACTTCCATAATCCAATATCCATAAACAAATTTCAGTGAAAATTTTCCAACAAATTTCAGGGAAAAATATGCTCACCGTAAACTATATTAAAAATACGTTCGCAGAAATTTTGACCTTTCTAGACCTTTTAGAGATTTCATTTGCTTTAATATTTGATTATAAAACACTCCAAATTTATGTATTTTGTAGTCAATTGAACAACGAGCGGCTTTCTCTCTATTATTTATATTTATTGAGTAACGTGCGAAAACTCAGAATTTATTTGTCAGTAAAAATGTCGCCTGGAAATAGAGAAAAATAGAGAGAGAGAAAGAAAGAGGGAGATAACATTTTTATCACTACTTACATTTCAAACTAACTGTTATGCTTTGGAAAATTTAACAATTTTTAAGTTTTCATCTAATAATATTATGTCTACTTTTTCCAAAATGGCAATATTATACTTACATACAGTTTTGCCTAGCTTTTTCTTAACTAATAAAACATTATTCATCATATTTCATGATAAATAATGTTTTATTACATAATAAAAAGAATAATGTTTTGCTACAGTTTTTTCTTAACTAATAAAACATTATTCATGATATTTCATGATAAATAATGTTTTTATACATAATAATAAGAATAATGTTTTGTTACAGTTTTTTATTAACTAATAAAACATTATTCATCATATTTCATGATGAATAACGTTTTATTACATAATAATAAGAATAATGTTTTGCTCCATTTTTTTCTTAACTAATAAACATTATTCATCATACTTCATGATGAATAATATTTTATTACTTAATAATAAGAATAATGTTTTGCTACATTTTTTTCTTAACTAATAAAACATTATTCATATTTTTATTAGTTTAGAAAAATTCTAATAATTGAAGTAACAAATAGGAGCGTTTGTGTAATTTAAGAAAAGTACGATCAAAAATAATGTATCTTTACTATAAATATTCATTAATTTAAGAATACGAGTATATCTTCATTGTAAACAAAAACCAGCTTCACTTAAAACATAAATAAATCCTGTTACAGGAATAGTGATAAGAAAAAATAGTAAGGGTGGAATGCTCGCTCTGCTCAGAGAATGTATAATTCAGTGTAAGTGGCTCTATATTTTAATGTTAGCTCCTTTTGTAATATCTCACTCTCTACTTATAACGCTCTTCCAATCCTGTATGAATAACACTTTATAAGAGTGACTTCGTCTATTTTAGGTAAATTACTTGAAACATCTCGGCAGGTGTTTTTGTTAATGTTATATCCGGTAAAATGATTCGCGTGAGATAGGGTTATATTTTTTTTTATTAAATTTGTATTGTCGTTTAGAAGTGTTTGTGGTCGATTTTTCCTTCCTGATTTTGCCTTACTTTCAATCCGTAACAATTAAAATGATGTATGTGCGTATACACACACACACACAAACACAACACACACACACACACACACACACACACATATATATATATATATATATATATATATATATATATATATATATAATACACCAAACTTTTCTGACAGAAAAATTAATAAAACGGATAGACAGGCTAATTATCTTGATCTTTTCTTCTTGTAAAATAGTGAGTTCTAAAAAATGCTATAGAAATATGAGAGTAAAAAAATATGATGCTAAAAGTTATAAGTAAAACTGTGAACACATAAGTTTTTTTACTCATAATTAATAGTTACTTTATTGCTAGCCAGGCAAGCACGAACGATGTGTTGCAGTTAAGTATAGGACAAAGAAAAGTATGTTGGAAAATTATAGTCATATTTGTACGTAATAAAATTAATAACGTGGCATCAATACATGTACAGAATTATTAAATGATTTTGTGTTGAAATTACTAAAAAAATTAAGTCTATTAAGAGTGTGCCGGAACACGCTTAATGTATGGTTCCATAGTTTCCTTAAATTGTTAACGCAACTGAAACGAAATAATTTCAGTTGAAAGTACTAATGAAATTTGAATATGTAATTTTTTTAAATTTTTCAAACTGTAGTTGGAAAATTATAGCAGGGAATACAATGCATGTTACTTTGAAGCAAATACGACTTAAAAATGAGAAATTAAAAATGTGGAAACTTAACTTAGGTGTCATTCAGAAGATCAATCTAATGACGTCTAAGTTAATGACTCTTACCAAAAAAATTCGTTACCAATTAACTTGTGTAATTAAATTTTTGTTTTGAATATTTTTGCTATATGTTAAATGGTATTTCTATGTGAAGCAAATACTTGCAAAATTTTACTTACACAGGTGTAAAACTTTAGAAACTGTGACAGACAAGGACGATTAGAGAGACGAACGAATGTGGTGAAACTACTCGTAGAAGCGTTCTGTTTTTACCATATGACTATTAGAATAAAGTTTATTATATACTCATATTCTAGGTTATGACTATTGGAATATGATTTGTTTTTTGCACAAAATTTATATTAATTTGTTTAGAAATATTTATATTAAATTGTAAGAAATGAAAATATAAAAAGACAACCAATTTTATTGATGATATATATTCAATGAGTTTAATAAAAACATGATTTTAGCAAAATAAATGTTCCGTTTTCAGCAAAGGTAAAAGGTAAATAAATTTATAATAATTAACTTTTCTTTCAGCATATTTTGAAGATAAACGTTTATTTTCTTTGACTTGTTTATTCTCCAATATAATAAATCAGAATATACGCTTTATTTGGCCAGCCTTCGCGATTCGAACATTTATAACGTGCCCAATAAGTGATTCTGCCAAATCAGGCTTTTATCCTAATTTTTATAGTTTCTTGATTATAGTTATTTTTTATACCAAAACGATATTACATCAAATTATATATACCCGTCTTAAAAACCGTCTTACATATAATTTATATTGAATTGTAAATTTTTGGGAGGTCTTCCATTTGATCCGTTAATTTTTACATTATTAGTATATTCTCAATTCACTAACCATTATATTTTACGAAGCCGTTATATTGCGGTAAAGCACTGGAAAGAGCAAAGTGCTTTGGTTTTTTATTGTTCCATTACAAATTAAAATATACTCGCTTATGTTGTTGAAAGGTATTTTAAGCAAATTATTTCATCGTTATGATAAGATCGTGTGGATACTGTTACGATGTGACTTTGTTAATTTAACGTTTTTCATGTAAATATAAGTTAGTACAATGTATTATTTATGATTATGATTATAAATCAATTACCGTAGTATGAAATAATATATTTGTGCTTTGTGAAAAAAACGTAAATTAAATGTATTTTATAGAAACTTTGGTGTCCTCATTTAATTACTTTTTCTTTCATAACTCGTAAATTAAAATATTCCAGATATTAAAGTTCATCTAATTTTTAACTTTCATCTATCGCAAATAAAAATAAATGAGTACATGCTCATATTAAAAATATAAGAAAATCCTAAAAATTTTCTGGTATTTTTAATATGAGCATATACTGATTTCTTTTTATTTGGTATCAATCATTACGTATAAATAAACATGTTAATAAAATCTACAGAAGATTAAATAATTTACTGAAACCAAAAAAGTCAGTAAAAATTACTTGGAAAAGAAAGTTATGTGAACGTTAGTGATGGTGAATCATTCTTAATAAACTGCGACTTTACAGGGTAGTTATTCTAAATAATTCCGAATCAACTCACAATTACATGGGTTTAGATATTACACGTGACAGGCTTACGCACAACTAATCTTATGAAAAATATTGAACGACGCTAAAATAAAGGACATTCACTCTAATATTTGGCCCTGCACTTTGTTAATGATCAGTGAAATATAGTTTTACAGAAAATTGGAGTTGTCTTAATTGGAAAATTTAGTAGGTGAAATCATCCTTGTGAGTTTATCAGGATGGAGCACGAGTTATTTACCTTTACTTAGAAATACCATTGTAGTTTCTAAAATATTCATCCAAATTATACAATATACATGGCAGTTTTCATATAAATGAAATGCATAAAGCGACTAATGAATTTAATTTGAAAAGAATATGTTTCCCATCGAAATGGTTCTCGTTAGTTGAAGTATTTCGGCACTTCTTTTTTAAATTATGTTTGTCGATATTGTGAGTTAATCTAAGAAGATATTTATATATTGTAACAGCCTTTGAGTATAAATATTTGAGGTGAATAACTTATGTATACATGTTGTTACGCATGTCTGCGGTTCACGCAGCTTACGCCAAGAAACCTTCATAATGGTTGATCTATTCGCCATTTAATTATCACGGACTGGCTAACTTAAAAAAAAAATTATACTTTTGAAATGCTCATAAAAACATCTTGTATAATTGAAAGTTGTAGCCTATACGTTAGATGCTATTCTCCTGAATTCCAGATCATTTAATATAAAAAGTTGAAAACCATAGGAGCTGTATATGTCACATTTAACTTGTTTCAATATTGGTTCTTAATATTGCACCCTTTGGCTCTAAGATTGTATACCTAATATTTTTAAAAAGATTCACTTCTCTCTAAATAAATTTTTTTAACCAATTTCAATAAAATGAATATAAGTGGAAAGTGTATTTGAAACACATTTTTATAATGTTTGCGATAGTGTAAAATGACGAAAAGACAAAAAAAAAATATTTCAATTTTTAAATTTTTTAAAATCGTCCCCGTAAAAATGAGTTTTTTTTGCAAAATCTGAAAATTTTTTTCTACAATATAAAACTAAAGTAAATTCTTCGTTAGAAAAATTATCATTAGATAACGGTTTGTAATATAATTTTTCGGAATTTTTGAAATAGGTTATATGGCATACAAACACTTTCTTGTTTTTAAACATATGGTATATTATTGTTTTTGAAATTTATTAAAAATCGTAAATTTATTCATTATTGTTTACTACATTACTTTCAAGTATTACTTTTTACATATTTCTGTTTTATATATAAGAAGAGATATAACAATATATACCAAAGAAAGTTTCATAATAAACGAAATACTTATTTGTGTAAGCGAATCATTAAAAATAATGGTTATGTAGCCGATTCGATAATCGACATTTGACTAATTATAATAATGCTGATATTACACGAACCACACAAATTAAATGGTATATGTGTTTTAATTTAGCTCGATTATTTTTTTTCTGAATCGTAACTTTCGTGTTGTGAAAAGTTAGATAAAGGAAATGTTCTCGAATATATATATCAGTGGTGAATAGCTCACGTGTGCTGTATTGAAAGATCAAAATTTACATTACGGTAAGATATTAACAACATTTTATCTATCGGTTGAGACTATAAAATATTGATTATTGATATTAGAAATGTATTTAACTTTGAAAAACTTTTCTTTTGTTTTTAAGTACTTTGAATATATTTGGCGTTAATTTTATAGAAATTAATTATTCACAACTAAATGTGAAAAGAAAAAATTATTTTATTTAATTTTAATCAGAATTATGAATGGCCCATCACTGTTTAATTCGATGCAATAACAATCGTGCAGTTAGTTCCACAAGCGGCAATTGAAAGTATTTAAAATACATTTTTTTAATCAAAATCTTTTTTCACTTACATTAAATGGGTACTGTAATAATACACATTGATGCAACTTTCCAAACAATATCGTATGAAAGTTAATTCTCTCATCCTGAAAAATTTAATGTCTTATCATAGGTAAGTCAGGTCACATGATAGTCTGGAGACAGTTGATATTATTGACATAATATAAGAGGCATTGCCTAACATTTTCATAGTTTATTCATGTCATAGAGGAGAGATATTCAAAGCCAGTTTTCATAGAAATAATTCATATCACAACATCCACAATAAACTAATTCATATCACAACATCCACAGTAACTATTTTTCTATTAGTATTCCATTAGTCAAGATGAAAACGAAATATTTTCCCAAGTAACCTCGATATATTTTGATAAAATATGTTCCTATATTTAGAATTCTAAATACCGAGCTCATTTATTTAGGAGGATGCTGTATCTCAAAAGGAAAGAAACGGAACCCTCATAAATTCATTTACGTGTATGTTCCTCTATAAGTCACAACCATTTTTCTTAGAAATTGTTTACGCACAAATTTGAAATTCAGCACAGTCATAAAGCATATTGACCCTCATATATTTCAAGATTATATATTCTATATTATATACTCCAAGGTATTTAAATGAAAATATTACGGAAGCCAAATTTATTATTTAAAAATAATAAATGTAGCTCATAGATATTTTCCTTGATTTCATGTTTCATGTCGTATATCGATTGAAAGGAGTATGATCTTAGGTGACATAATTTACGAGCTACTATTGTAAATATCCACAAAAACACATGTAGTGTACACGAGTTTTTGTGGATATTTTTGATGTGCTTTTTGTGGATATTTTGACTTGAGATCTTTAATGCCTTTACGACCATAATTGTGAAGAATTAGCTTTGCTTTTAACCAGTTTAACTAAATTTAACGGAAATTTTTTTCAATAATATCAAACCTCATAATTTTTGAGAAATTCATAATATATTTATGCCTATGAAAAATATATTAGTTAATATGTTTAGCTCACTTCGAAAAAGGAAGACGTTCTCGATTCGTCGGAATATTTTATTTTTATGCATGTTTAGCGATAATTTTTTATCGAGCGGACCGATTTTGATTATTCTTGTTTTTTTTATTTGAAAGAGTGGTCCTATATAAATATGATGATGTTTTCATGATGAGGTCCGGAAATGAACTATGGAACTCTTTAACGAATGACAGTAAATCAAATATATTTTTTTATTATTCAAGATATTTGCTACTGGTATTTGTCACTTTTGCAAAATAACTATCGATCATATCAGAGTCTGATGATGCGTACTGGAGATAAACAATGGAACTCCTTATTTGATGGTAGTAATTCAAGATATTTACTACTGGTAATTTTTACTTTGCAAAATAACTGCATCATCGACCAAGTAAGTGCATGATGATGAGTTCTGAAGTTGAATAATGTAACTTCTTAACTGATGTTAGTAAGTTGATCGTAATTCAATATATATGCTACTGGTTAGTTGTTACTTTGCAAAATCTGATATTGGATTTTGGATGTGTAGAACGGAACTCCTCAAGTGGTAGATTTTAATTTGCAAAATACAAAGAGGAAATTATCTATATTCTAGCTTTGGCCCGTGACTTTTAATAATTATCCAATATTCTAAGAAAGAAAATAATTATGATAATTAATATTAATCATTAAACATTCTAAAATAAAATATCTCCAAAAAACCGACTTCAAAAAAGGTAGGTACTAAAAAGTAAAAAATTATTATCTCATAATAGGTACCCACTTATTAGCAACAAATAACTAAGTTACTTTTGAAGTTAGTGCCAGCACGACCAACTTAAAAATATTTATAATTAAATTTAATTTATAATTTTAAAATCCTAACTTGTAATGTACTCACAGTACGAAATAAATTCCTAATGGGAGTATTTACCATCTAACATTTTACATTTGTTCATTACGCGATGAAAAATACAATTAATATGGTTAAATATTTTAATAGAATACTATAAACCTTTAAATGTTTACGGAAGTGTACGTAAAACCCTTATAACAAGTGTTCTATTTGTATACATTAGCTTTTGGGAAGAATTGAGGAAAGTGGTAACATTTTATGAAAGTCTGTGATGTGTATATATAAAATATTTTCAGAAAATAAAAAAAATCTCAGTAGATCTCGTAATATGCACTTTATTTTTATGTTATTCCCTAATGGGGCAAAACTTTTCTTATATAAAATATATGAACTAGTAAGATTCGCATTTTTAAAGTACTGTCATACTTTTTTATAATAAAAATAATGATACGAAAGAAAAGCGTATCTACCAGCTAAGAACTTTAGAACGTTTTGAGAAGGCGCACAGAATGGCCTTAGTAGACGCCCAGTGAAACTGTAATAGAGAGGTAAAGAGAGTTACGCCTTCCCATATCTGCTTTTGATCACACCTTCCCCTGAGGACGATCATGCTTTCGATACATTCAAGCAGCAAAGTATCAAGAACGCAATTAACCTACCTCTATTATATAGTTGTGATTCGGAGCTACGTCATTCTAAGTTATACGACATCAAGTTTCAAGTTCATTAAATATCTTGCTGTGAAAAAGGCTCCGATCATATATAAAATCATTAATAAAATTTTTAAGACAGTTTTTGATGCCGCACTGCTTGAGATACATGCAATATTTAATCATTTTTAATCATCCACGCGACGCTCACTTTCCAAAGGTCTGTAAAGTGGAGAGGCTTAATGTCAATCTGAAGAGTGATGAGAAATAGCCTAGCGATCCGAATTTTTACTCATTACGCTCTGACCGGATTTTATGAAGTTGCTCGAATAGGTGATTTTATTTAATTGGAAGGTAGCTTTTTTACGTTTTATGCAAGAAATATTCCTCGAATAGGTGATGGCGGCGCGTTTATTGGTGCAGGCAGTTGTCTTATTGGCCGGGGTCTTCCAACTAGTTCAATTTTTGATTCGCAGTGTCCATATTCGACGCGATATGTGCCGTTTTGTCGTGGATTTGTATATGCTCATATAAGTACGTACTCGGTGTATTTCTGGATATCTCCAGCGCGTTTAATAGCACCTGGTAGCTAGCTATTTTGTCCGCATTAAAGCCCCGGGAGTTTCAGAGGTTAATGAGCATTGCCCCCAAAATAATGTGTGAGCAGACTGGCGAAGGACTTAGAGTAGGAGACCAGTATGCAGAACCGGATCATATACCTGGGCATGGTGCTCGATTCACGGCTCAGACTTATGCCACGGGCGAGTTATATTGGTTAAGGACCAGGGTTGCTTTTCACGCCAAGACCCAGCTTGCCATAATTGGCTGATGGTTGAATATATCGAATATAATAGTAAAGTAGAATCATGTAAATCGTTAGGACGAGGAATTTTTAGCTATGGTGACTTGGTGAAATGTGGACTTATTTTAAGACATTTAGAGCGTTCATGAAAAGCATTCTAGAAAAAATGTAGGTACTAAAGGGTTCATTGAGAAGGGACAGAATTTAATCCTATTAAACACAAACGCTCAAAATTAGATATGGGGCAATATTAGGGTGCTTTCGAAGGCACAAACTGTATGAGACGTATTATTATGGGCCTCTCGAATGGCTGGGAGATGCCTTGATTGGTAGCTTGGGAATAGTTTGTAAAGTTATATGTCTTAGATTTTTGATAAACTATTTTCGTGAGACTAAAATATTTCTTGCATAAAACGTAAAAAAGCTACCTTCCAATTAAATAAATTAATTATCGGAAATATGTATTTAATACATAATAAAAGATTAACATCTAAATAACGAAAATATATTAAATAGTACTTTTGTTGGCCGAAACTTTGCTTTATTTTATTTATTTTTGTATTTTTCTGTTTATTTTTTTTCTTAAGCATTAGCATCATTTAGATTACCAATAATTAACATGTTCTGATTTTTATTGTCTTAATTGCAATGTGATGTATTAACAAAAAAAATGAATTATATAACTAAGGATATAAAGGTATAACGCAAATATAAATCCAGGATGCTACTTTTGTAGCATCTGATGTAATTGAAAAAAATATATTTCACGTAATGAGAATTTTCAGGGAAAAATAGACATTTATGTCACTCGCAAAAAATAAAGAAATAATAATTCAATATGACTCATTCTAAAAGCAATTTTTCAGAAATCCGAAAATACATAAAAAATACTATTTTGATTTAAAAAGAATTGAATGTGTCATATTCTAAAAATATACCGATTTTGTCACAAAAAGAACGGCCACGGGCTGAATTTTGTCAACGAAAAAACTGAATAGAATTCATGTTTGTTATCTAAGGACTGAATAACCAATGAGCTAATGGGCTCAAACTTACTTTTTAGGTTGATTTTAATAAGCTCTCGAATAGTTAAGTAATTATCAAACTAAACTATTTGAGACAATATTTCCATGCGTTTTAAAAATATGGTTTTGTATATATTAATCCACAATAAAAAAGTCTATCGTTTATTTTGTAAATTCCATTTTATTTTGCAACTACCTGGCTTCTGTAAAATTGCAAAGTACAACAGCATGAATTATTATTACGGCACATATAATAATCATAATTTATAAATAACAAAATTCTGTTAATAATTAACTTAAGTATTATACATATTTATTAATTTATCTACCGTAATGCATCTAATTTATATTTATGGCGGACTTATTGCTACGAGAGCAATATCTTACAGCCAATCGTTGCACCAGTTAGGCGCACGCAGGGACCCGGATTCGATTCCCGCTCGACGAACGTTCGGGAATCGAATCCGGATCCCCGCGTATACCGCACCCTCAAAGAGCGTATACCTTGTGATCAATCCAATATACCAGGATGTTAAAGGAAAAATTATTTTATTGTCCATGAAAAAACAAATTGGATTGTAATGCTTTATTCTGATCATTAATGTATCGATTTTAACGTAGCTTATCATTATTTGATAGTTTATTTCTTTAGATTAAAGAAACAAAGTTAAATAAAGTGTAAATTTCGTTTTAGAGAATGTGTTATAAATATTCATGTTCAAATGTACATAAATGTTTGATAGTTATTTAAGTGATCAATATTTTGTGTTCTTTTAGCCAAACTCATAAATTGAAGACAAAATATTTTTTTATAACCTGTAGAGTTGTGACAGAAACTTGATTTTTCTAACAACGAATTGAATAATTAGTCTATTCGGGACAAGAATATTTTTTTAATGTGTCGCCCAAAATTAACAAAAAAACAAGGCATTCGAAGTACCAGATTTTAAAATTAATTTTTTACTTCGAAAACTTTATTTGATCAGCATTTTGAACAATTTTACATATTTACGGGGTGCGTGAACTTAAAAATGGATCTAAAGTGTAGTAAGTGAAAAATTAGCGAAGATTTATATTCAGAATTTTATTATATTGTTGAGGAACAATATAATAAAATTTGAGCCGTTTTCATCATATATAGTAACAATGTGACGTAATAATAACTCCTTTTTTGAGTATTGCTACTTGCGCCGACCATATTAACCGGAGTGTTTATACAAACGTTGACCTATTCTTGCGCTTACGGTTACGCTATATTTCTTCTACATTTTACTTCCATTAACTATTTTTAGATTTTTTCCTGGACTTTCAACTATATGACTATCTGGAATAGTATTTTTCCAGAAATTGCCATTTGGAACAGAAAATTTTCGTTTTCTCCGGTATACTCATACTCATACTCATATAGTCGTCATGTTTTTTTTTCAAGAACTTACACATAAAGACAACTATTTTCTTTACGCTAGATTGAATAATAATAACTATTGTTTTTACGCTAAATTTAAAAATGTCAAAATATGAGACAGACCGTATATTCCGGGAAGAAGGATATTACTCGTACCACACCTCTAAAGTATAGTAATTCGAATCTGAAGAGTATGACAGAAGAAAACGATTTTATCAGAAAATGTCGGAAAGTCATAAGGAACATTAAAGCTTCTTCATTTCAATATTATGGACCCAATTTCAAAGAATAACAGAGGATTTCAGTATTTGGTTTGGTCTACTAAACAAACAACTGATATACTCTTTTTGAATCTCACATTACTTGAATGGGGAGTGATATATAAAATTTTTAAGAAAAAATCAAAGTGAATTTCTAGGTGATGTACATAAAAAAGCATGCAGAGATATTATATTTCAAAAAACGGCGCATCCTTTCATTACACCTTAAACTTAAGAAATTATTTACGAGGAAACAAAAGATTTCCGAAGTGATTTTGATAGACCCCATAGCGTGGCCTCTATGGTCTCTCGAATTAAATCCAATTGATATTTCCGTGTTGGGATACTGCAAAGGGTTGACGTATTCAAAAAGTCGTATTTTAGAAGGATTGAGAAGAACTCTGAATAAAACCGAAGAAATAAATCAAAACAATACAATGGTATTAAGACGTTTATGGAGAATATATATTAGATCAATATATAATAATGTTGATGCTCGTTTATTTGGAATACGAAATTTAAAAATTATTTCTGACCTCAATAAAACCCTAGTATTTAAGACAATAGAATCTGCTCCTCAATTTTCAATATATATATATATATATATATATATATATATATATATATATATATATATATATATATATACTTATTTAGTAAGTGCAGTAAAAAAAATTTGTTGGCAAGTAATTACCTGCCAACAATATATTTAAGAACTATGATTATATAGTGTTGACTTCCAAATAATATTCAAAACGTGATCTTAGAAATGGTATTAAAAATGAAATTAATGATATTAACTTAAATTTTTAGCCCCATACGTGTTATTACAAAACTCACATGCCAATATGTCATATATGTTTATTCTAGTAAAGTAATAAAAGTCTTTAAAACTATCGATGAAGTTCTAATGCTAATGAAAATCCAAATATATTTACCTCTCATGTTAAGATTAATATAAAATTGTAAGCGTTAAATAAAATTACTTTCTTTGTGTTTACATTCAGAAATATTCTGGTATTTTATTGCGGAATTGAATAATTTTTTTAAAAATGTTGTAAATGACAATATCCTTGGGTAGAAATCGATTAATTAACGAAGACTTAATATTTTAATTTAAAAAAAAAATTATGGCGATAAACAAAAATATAAACATAGGTGTATTATAGTTTGACAGATACATTTCTAAAAAAAAAACTGTTACGATACGAGCGACATACGAGTCAACATTCATGTTAAGTACCCAGTTTCTATTTTATTTATTAGAGAGATAATTTAATTTTAAAGGAACCCGAAGAAATATTTGTTGTCAGAAAAAAATCCAAATACCTACTTCACTTAATTTTTTCACTTTTGTTTAAAAAATCTCGATTTGAATATTTTCCCACAAGTTTAAAATATTCTGTAGGCTATAATTCAACATCTGATTTTATTTTTTCTAATATCGGACTCCGTTTTCTTTTGTAGATATACAACTGTCTTAAAAACGTTTTATGAAACTAGTCTACCGATTTATTTGTAGTATTTATATACTTATTTACTTACTTATGTATCTTAATGTATACAGTCGATATATATGGTGGATTTATTACTACCCTTATAACGAATCAGAACACCAGTTCAGCTCCGATCAACGGGCGACCGGGAATCGAACCCAGAGCCACGCGGTGCGCCGCACTGCCAAAGGCCCCATGCCTTGTGATCAATGCAACACACCACAACAACGACAGTATTAACTTCATGAAACATAAATTGATACAGAATGGTTCATTTCACTCGTTACTTTTATATTAAATAATAAATATCTTAGGACAATATGCCTACGTTCTTGGTTTTCAATTACAGGGAGGCTTTTGCTAAAATATCTTGGAACATGAAGGTTTCCAACAAAGGTCATGGACATTGTTTCGAACACTTTCATTTAAACGTTATGAACAGCCATTTTGCTTGATTGGTGCAGATTCACTATAATGTATATTACATTCTTTATTTAGGGCCAATTACCCTATATAATTTGCATGAGCCTTTCTCCGAGATTTAGTTCTATAGAAATTGGGGGTTCTCTATAGACTCGAATATTTCTGTATGATAGTGGTTATCGAGAGTTTCACTAAAATCTATTCGATGCTTTTATTGGTTATTTATAACTTATGAGATAATAAACGTCAAAAACCATGTTTTGATTTACTTTAGTGTAATCATATTGATAAAATTTCCTGAGAGAATTAAAAAAAATAGTGTATGCAAATTCCTGTTTTTGAAGATTAAATTTTATAATTACAACGAATTTATGTCGCATATTTTTCTTTATTTCAATATATTAAAAACAAAATAAAGAATAAAATAGTGTAATAAATATACTTCGTCAAATTTAAGATTACTTTTTACAATATATCGTATCTTTTATAAGTTACTTACGTATGGGTAACAAGAGTAAAAAGGACAAAATCTATTTTCCGCATAATTATAACCGAAATTCTTTTAAATCTATAACAACTGCTACTCATAGGATGACAATTTGTCACAAGAATGTAGTAGCATTAGACAAAATAGATTATCTTACAGGAGATCGACGACGAAAAGTGAGCGTAGCTATTGTTAATTCTTTTAATCGATATCACTCTTAACAACACGTGAAAGTTATGAAATGTTTTGACATTTTTCCTACCACGATCAATTCTCTTATAGTCAATATATATCAGGTAGCTAAATGATAAGTTAGATTCATTTTTGTGACTTTTTACCCAAGTCACATTTATTTCAGCCGTTGTGCCTTTTGCCTTGGGATAAGTTTCGACATTGGTAATATATTGTAAATGGGCCCTAATGGTATATTGCAATTTTATTAATTACAATCAATAAGTTCTCATTTTCCTCAATTCCTTAGCTAAATGAAAGGTTCTCATCAGAAGATTAATATGACGTACTCCACTAACTTTATGATAGTTGCCATATAATATTATAACATTTAGACTTAATGTTTTTAGTCTGCATACCTTTAGTTCTAGATTTTACTCTCGTGGAAGTGCTAAGTCCTATCATAAAGAACTTCAAACAGAAAGTCTAATAGTAAATAGTTAAAAGTTCCCAGAAAAAGAGTTTTAAAATAATAGTTAAAAAATATTAAAAGGTAATAACAGTTTCTTTTTTTTATAATTTAAATAAAAATATTAACTGAAGGAAAACCTGAATTGAAAAACGTCTAAAACAAAAAAAGCTAATAACTGAAATAAAAACGCTTGTATGCGTTTTTCATGCAAATTCATGAATTCATTATCAAATGTATTTACTACTTTCGATATTTGAAAGTCCTTCGTAATTTCGGGAAGCTGTCAAATTACTAATTAAAATATTTACCTAAAAACATTATCTACGTTCGTTTCCTTACATACAATGTAAGTATAAAAAGATTACTTTATTATAAAATAATAAAGATAAGATGAAATGCATATATATTATTAAAAAAAATAGATATCGAGACGTAAGAGTGTTATGCTATATGGTGATGCAATCTTCAAAGACACAAGGATTAACAAGATGAAAAATTTTAATTGCGATAATTAGTAACAAATTGTCAATTATTGACAACCTCTAAATAGAGAAGATGTGAAATAAATTCTTTAAGTTTTGTGTACTCTCACAAACGACTAACAATGTTTTCACCCGACTACAGCACACAAAAGAGGGTATTGTATTTATCAGTCTATGCAATGTATATGTGTAATACATATGCACGTAGATGTGTTCACATTTTAATTTCTAAAGTCGGAATCAATAATCCTATTTGAACAAATGAGATATCTTTAAAATAGTCTGAACATTTTAGATACCCTTAAGTGATGCCACGTTCCAGGCAATATCGATTGAGAGTTCTCATTTTGTGAGTGAAATTATTATTAATTTACAACAATAATTGATTTCAAAAATTAAAAAACTGAAAGAATCACGCTTTTAAAAATGGTGCACTAAAAAGTGAAAAATAATTATCGAACTCGTTTTCTCTGTCCACTCAGTGACGACTTTATTGTCAGTCATATTTATTACTGAGTATAATATTTGAGTGTAATCGCGAGGGGCATTTTCTCTTAAAGTCTAACTGAAATTTTAAGATTTTGATTCATATGATATAAATTTGGCAACTAAATCATTTATTTTTGAGAAAAAGCACACAACTCTTTAATTTTTTGGACTATTAATTTATTTTCATTTTTTAAGTCTTGTATTTTTGTTCTTTTTTTATGTATTTTTGATAAGATTGCTAACAAATAAAAGGTCTGAATATATTTCAAAAACATATAAAGTTACGTTTTGTATAAATAGATACATCATTTAATAAAAAAAATATTTTTAAACTCGCAACGAAATATTCTCTCTGTCTCGGTCTGTTGTTCGAATAAGAAATTTTTTTCAGCCTTAAATTGTTAAGTAGCATTCATTAATAATTCAGAAAAATGTTAAAAAGAGCATTGTTTATTCCACTAACACCCCATACACTAAGTGCTTCGAAAGATGACTAAAAATAAACGTTTTTTGTGCGAAAATGTTGAACAAAACCAAAAAGTTAAAGGAAATTGATTTTCTGAATCCAAATTAAAATTATGAAGGAGCTTTAAAAACAAAAAGATCCTAGTAAAAAGATTGTTTTTCATCAAAACTAATTAAAAAACCTGCTGCCAGCAATAGCCAAATTACTCAAGTTTCTTGTAAGTTTTTAAAGAAATATGCCATTAATACAATAAATTGACTTAATATAAAAATTTCAACTTAAGTGTTATTACTACATTAACGATGCCTAGATATGTCAGGAGAGTACTGAAATGATTTAAATTTTAAAATTAATTTCACTTTTTTTCGGCAGAGTAACACATCAAACATTTTATTGCCTAAATCTCCAACATTTATATTCAGGTGGGCAGCTGGTTTTTACCTACGGTCTGTACAAACTTAGGCGTAGGCATGACTTTTCTTCCCGAAAAATAGAATTTGAATTTTAACTAAGGCCTTTTGCAGCTTTTCGCCATTGAAACACGTAAAGCTTTATTTAGTTACGACAAACATTTTTTCGTGTAAATATTTTATTGTGAATTAACATATATATATATATATGTATATATATATATATATATATATATATATATATATATATATCTTTATATATATATATATATATATATATATATATATATATATTGAAGTATTAAGTAATTGTTTATTTTAATTTGTTATTATTTAAAATTCATATATTTATTTAGCTTCTAATCCATGTAAAAAAATAATTTAACCTGTATTATTAAGTAGGTGTCTACGTAACCACTAAATATTTTAGGTTAAATTATAAAGGGTACTAACAGGAGGAAATTTATTTACGCCTACGTAATTACATGCACACTTCTAACAAACATTTATTTTTGGCTACAGATCTAAAGGTGTTTTCTTAACAACTCCATTATTTGTTTCCCTTGTGGAATACCCTGTGCGAATGTTAGTTTTACTTGTGGTCTATTGATTTTAAATATATACATGAATTTTCTTGTATCTATATTTTTTATTATATGATGTTCTCACCGTCTGAATGTATAATCGAAGAAAACACCTAGGTATTTTCTTGTGATAAAACTAAATAAAAACCCATAGTATGATGAACCATTAGAGATCTTTACAGTCATGCCCAGATATCTTATTTAGGTTTAATTGTTATTTGTTGTCAATGAAGAAAATAAATTAGTTGTTTTAGGCTTTGAATCACTTGTTTGTCTCTTTAAATTAATAATATATCGTTTAGGGTCAGTTGCATTTCTTTCTATATTACAACATATTTTTAGGATTTTGGTTAATTGCACTTCTTGTTGTTTTAATAACGGAATAAACGATTTGCAACCTCTATAAATTGTTATGATTCCATCTAGTTAAAATTCAGATGTCATTGACATAGAAACACTACAATACGTCATTAGTTTATTAGTCATATTAATAATCTAACATTTTGCGAAATCTAATTAAATAACTTTAAAAAAAGTCATGTTTTGACAGCATTCTTTTCGTTAGGTTTTATAGGAAAAATCCTAGTGTAGGCAGCATACTAAACGATTTGGTCACGTCTAGGAGCGTAGTTAATAATTTGGTTTATTTATTTTTGTCATTATATTTCATCTATCTATACATATATATATATATATGTATATATATATATATATATATATACATATGTATGTATATATATATATATATATATATATATATATATATATATATATATATACATTACATATCATTCTAGGTGTCTTGGACTTGTTCAGAGTAATTTTTGTATTTAAATACTAACAACAGTTTATTATTTTACCGACAAAGATGGGTAAGCTAGGTTTGTACGTAACGACCTATTACATGTGAGTAATTTGTTCATCAGTAGCATATATTCTATTTATTTTACATATAATTTGAGTATTCCTGGTTCAGCGACTTGTTCTTTTTTAAAGAATCTTATACCGGGTTTTCCTACAGTAGTGATGTGCAAGTCTGAAATATTTTATTTGGAACGACACTCAATAAATTTAAGTTATCTTTAATAATGCTTCTCGAATTGCAACTAAAACGCTAGGTTTTAACTAAAATCATAAATTTCTAATTAGGCCAAAATATTTTTTTTTCATTTTCATTGTTATTTCAAAATATTCTATTTTTTAAAGTTAATTTGTTTAAAATAGCTGCAATTCTAATTGTCCATAATTATTAAGACTTAAAGAGAATACTGTGATCAAAATAACGTTTATGCATAATCTAAAATAAGCAATCTTTCTGGATTGGGAGTAAAAGTCGGTAACAAATATTTAACACTGCTTTCACTTCAACATGGTAACGTGACAATGATAATAACATAGCAATAAAAGCTTTTTCTAAAAAAGATAATACTTCAGAAATAATATCGTCTTAATAGAATTGGATTTAAACAGTGCCGGAACACACAATTATGGTTGAAGTAAAAATAAATATAAAAAAGCAAGCTTATTTCAGAAATAAATTATAAATAAATTTATAGGAGCCATTTCATACTTTATTTATTTTTGCCTCTATTGCGTAATGTGCTTCCAAGTGTCCCAAAATTTTAACCTTTTAAAATATGAGTTATATCGGAAAATTTTATTCTTCTCCGGCTTGGAGAAACACACTCTTTCTTATCTTGTTGTTATTATATTATACGCAGCAGTTAATATCACATCAGTTATTTTTGCTCTTTTGCCACTTATTACCTCTGTCTTGTTATTTAAAAATCTATTAAGTAAATAGATATAATTTCAATATAACCATGGAAACAATCAACCGCAACTATATAAGCCAGTAAGCCAGCTGGAGTGAAGAGGGAATTTACCAATAAATCTAACAATTATTTTCATTGAAAACCCCGTTGAAGTTTGATTAATCAAAATGTAAAAATAAAATCTTACCGAATAATACTCTGACAAAGTAAAACCTACTAAATATGTATGTATCATTATCATTAATCCACATGTTTTTTAATAACTTTTATTAATTTTTTGATCGTTATTTTGTCTTTAAGCAAGCAATGCAAACAGTTAAGTACGAGTACAAATCAAATTGTGATAGTTTTGAACCAATTTAGGGTTATAATGTTTTCATTTCAAGGTTTATAGAATGTTTTTAAACTATTTATAAACAATGATTTTCACTGTGAAAATACATTGTCTAGTGCATTTGTCACGTGCGTAAAAATATAAAAAATACTCAAAAACTATGAAGTTTAGAATAATGGCTACAGACCTTCGGTAAATTTTTGATCTCCAGTAGCTTTATTTTTTTTTGTAATTTTGACTTAAGCAGTTTTGGAGGTAGAGGGGACATCCTTTTTGTGGACATATTCCTCAAACTTTTTAGAACCATCTTACATAAAATAATTAAAAGAAATGTTTTCGATATTCTTATAACTTACTCTTTAAATAAATATCCCACATGATAGATGAAATGAAAAAAATTCAATTGTTTTTTTGCCTTCTCAAAAATTTGAACATGAATATTTTTTAATGTTCTTATTTTTCCAACAGTTTCTAGATAAATACGGATCTTTATTAAATATTATCATTCATTTCAATATTTTGTCTATTTTGCCGTATCGTAAAAATAATCTCAATACCATTTTTATTTCAGAACAAGAATATGATACAAAATGAAGTGCATGAACATATATATTAAAGAATCAGTAAAGCGTTACTACGTTTCTCTACGTTGCATTCCTTATGTCGCTTCTGATAATACGTTAGGACAAATAATATTCAAAATGTTTAAAGACCAATAAAAGTTTTTTTAGATAAAAGATCTAAATGTTACTTAAACTACTTAACGGTATAAAGTTAACACTAGTTTTAAAAAAAATAAAGGTGTTAACTCTTTCTAATCAACATAACAACCGTAAATTCTTAATTTAATCTATTAAATAAGTAAAACCATTATACTGACCTAATATAAACCCCAGTCGAAATGATATAATGTAGTAAATATTTTCTTTAAAAATTTATATTTATTACATCTTTCAATTAGAATCTGTAGAAGGAAAATAATATTTAGTATGCAGATTTTGGTAATAATTATTTATGGAAAAACGAAATTTCCCAACCTACAATATGTTATTCCTTACAATAACGTTGTTTCAAGTAAGCAAGTTATTATCAATTCATTATGTTCCTTTTCACAGCTCGACAAATGCTTATTTAAATTGCCATGAACATATTATACTATCCACTAGTAACGTGAAGAGCCAACATCAACAAAGAATGGGTTATACAGTAATGTGTACTCTGAACATGTCAATTTACAGGTAAAATTTGCAAATTTTTACAACTACTTAAACAGTCTTCGTATTACTATCACATTTTAAATACATTTCATGGAGTATATATGTATATTTATATATATATATATATATATATATATATATATATATATATATATATATATATATATATATATATATATATATATATATATATATGTAAACATATATGTACATATGTATGTGCGTGCGGGCGGGCGTGCGTGCCTATGCGCGTGCGCGCGTACGTGCGTGCGTGCGCTCGTACGCGCGTGCGTTTGTGCGTGCGTGCGTGCGTACGTGTGTGCGTGCTTGCATGCGTGCGTGTGTGTGCGGGTAAATATTTCCATGTTGAAGGATGCATGTTTTGAATATGTGATTTCCGATCCGTTGTAACTAAATTTGATTCAAGGTTTATATTTTTGGAACCAATTCCATTTAGTACGCTAAAAAAGCAAATTTTGTTTATTACCTTTATCAGCGTCTTCATAAGTAATATTACATTGATTATGATGCTTCCTAACATCCATTAAGGTTGTTAAAATAATTAAATTTAATTGGTTTTTGTAATCCGGGCGTAAAACATTTTACTGAATTTAATTTTACGTTAATTAATTTACGGTATTTGCTTATTTATACTCTTTGTAATTCCAACAGTCGTAAAAACAACTGTATGTGTGTAAATAAAAGTAATTCAAACTAGCCATAATAGGTAATTACGGAAAAAAATGGTATTAGAGATATTTTTACTTTCTTGTATTATTAGTATTGAAATTTGTGTTCACGCAGGAAAATAAAACTACTAACTACCGTTTTCATCGACGGCGGAGGTTTTAAAGTCCATCCATGCATCTCTTGAAACCACATGTATAATTCAATAGGAATGAAACTTGTGCACAATCATTTAGGTCAAAATCTGGGTTAGATTCGCAATTGGACAAACTAATACTTTTTAAATGATGGAAACAAAGATTATACAAATTCTAAAAATTAATCTCACAAGAGAAGTCTGCAATTATATATCTATGAATAAAACATTTAAAAAAACTGCAACTTTTGTAAACATTTTTAAGTTTTAATAGGGAAAATCAAGTGTCACATAGATAACTTTTTGTGTTGTAATTTTAAGTATGGACTTTTAAAAAAAATTAAATAAATTTGATGAAAACTAAAATAATCCTCCAGTTACATTATTTAAAACATTATCTTTCACCTACTTTTGCAATACATCCAATCTGCATGCAATGACTAGCGCCGCATTTAGTCGCGGTGCGACTGCCAAGAGCGTTAGGCAACCAGAGGGTATTCTCAAAGCCATATTTCACGTATGTCAATGATTGGTACCGTTTCCGACGAAAGTATCATTTGCTCCCACAATGGATAGATCTCAGGAACAAACTTTTAGAATTGTTGGATAGATTTGAGGTCAAGGTACTCTTGTCAGGGGCAACCGTATGTCAAGTCACCTAGACTCGAAACCTCATTAAATAAGTTCAAGACATTTTGAAGGTTAGTAATCTTTTTTTTTTAATTTTTCGGTCCCATCCTGAAACGTGGAAGAAGTTTGGTATTGTGAATCTTTTCAAACAATATACTTAAGGTTTTTACCGATTTCGGGCCTATATTATTTCACATTTTTTTTTGTATTTACTGTTATAAAAAGTTGGCTTTATATCCTTAAGAACATATCAGATACATAAATTATGTAGGTATATAATATACAGTACATTATTTGTATGTGAAGCCATTAGTTCATTACTAAGATATGAAGATTTAATTTTGGACATTAAAACTTAAAAAAATATATATTACTTATAATTTGTTTGTTTAAATCCAAATTCGACATAAATTAAAAAAAAAACTGAATAATCGAAAATCATGAAAAAAGAAAGGAAATAGTGTAAATAAATGAATAATTATTTATTTCATAAATGTTAATATGCATTTGTGAATAATAATTGGCATACATCCATTGATGTATGCCAATTATTATTAAGATATTAATATAAATTGTCAAATATCTACTTACTCGTATAATTAATATATCTATAAAATAGAATGCGTGTGACAAATTAAAACCGATTTTAATTATACAAATTTCTGCGGAAATAAATTAATTGTATTTTTAATTTCGAGTTATTATTAAAAAGACGTATCAAATTAGACCCGATTCCGACAAAAAGGGGCAAAGGGATTAATTAGGGCACTCTAATTTAATTAACGTCGATCGTAAGCGGATTCGATCTTAAACTATAATTACATTCAAACGATCAAAATTGGTGAGTAGAAATGGGTGAGAAATGATTAACGATATCGTACAGAGAAGCACTAAGTGATTAGTAGCCAATATTGAATCCGAGATCCTTATCAAAACCTCGGATTATTCCGACTGGATATAACCTTAGGTGTTTCAAACCATCATGAGTTTGAAATGACTTATATACTCGTAGTATATCACGTATACACTCATGATATCTCGTGTATACGAGGTACTCGTTGTATACAACGAGTATCTTCCAATTTCCTTCTTCTCTTCGTTTGCGTACGTTTAGCTATGGCTACTTAGAATATATCTCACCTTAACGCTGGGTTAATAGCGTACTTAATTTTTATCAGCTAATAAATATTTTTTATTAAGGTAGTCTGCATTTCATTGCTGATATAAACCACTTTCCTTGTGATTATATTCGAAGTCTGTCCCGGAAAATTTTTAGGTTTCTGTAAAATATTTTTGTGATTACGTGTTGTGGGAAAAATTTAGTTTTTATTTTTAAAGCAATAGTATTTTACGCATTGAAGAGTGTCTTCCGAGAAAGCGTAGGTGAATACATTAGCTTTTGCCAGCTATAAAATTGATGAAAAATTTTGCATTATTTTTTTAGCACTTCCATTATCTAATTGTAATATAGCGCCAAAAATGTTATACGGAAACTTAATAATGTGACCGTTAATTTTTATACAATTAATATATGACAGAAAACTGTGAGATCTTTTCTTATCGACTCTCTCACTATGCTTCTGTATTGAAAAATTTAATAAATGTTATATATATTTTTTTAAAAAATATAAATATTATTGCTGTTAATTATTAACTAACTGCAATATAAACACGATCAGTCCCTACATCGATCCATCTTACGCCCCTTCATTTAAAAATATGTTAGCAATTTTAGAGAACTATTTCAAGAATTAATTATTTTCTAAATGTAACTTTTAAATGTGTTTATGCTTTTTAGAAATCTGAATATGCGCCTTTAAAATTATACGATACGTTTCATTTCCGATTTACCGAAGTTATTATATTTTACATAAAATTGTAAAAGGCTGCAGTGAATGTATGGTCTAGATTCACTACTAGATGAAGATTAATAATTATTATAATGTAAAAAAATATTAAATTATAAAATAAACTCTGGTTTCATTAAAATTTCAAATCGCACACTTTTGATAATAATTCCAATTTCTATTCCACTGTAACTGTAATTGCGACATCACTTTATTTTCTTGAATTTAACACAGTAGTATTTTAAATTGAATTTAGAAAATAATCTTGCAGCTTTAACCTTAAAAAATATTACTCGATATATTCATCCGCAATTTTCCCACGCAATTGGCCATTAGCATTTAAATATCAGATATTCATTTAAATAACTTTACTCTTCCCTTAATCAGCAAGGTTCTTATTAAAAAATGTGTGACAAATGTTGATTTATTTATTGAAAAGTGAAAAAGTCTGGCTTAATGCAGAATATTTAAATATTTGTGTTAAATTTAGTAATGAAATATTTATTATGCAAATTAATTCTCAGTTTAGTAATTGTTTAATCTTAGCGGTAGTCTTAATTGTTACTCGCTATCATAAAATCAAATAAATTCAGTATAAACACATACACGCATATATATGTGTGTTCATATATATACGAGTAGATATCCGTTTATATTTAGATAGATTGTTAAATAAAGAGGTTTAATTCGCTTTTCCAGTGTCTGCAATGATATAACGGAAATTACATCAGCATTTCCGTTATATGATTGCAGACTTTTATTACGTCAGTCAGTTTTATTTACTTCGGTAACGGTTTTTATTCCGGGGAGCAATTTATATTAATATGCCATTTACTTTGAGTAAATCATAAGAAAATAAGATTTGTAACACGAAAATACAGTAAAAGTATCGCGAAAATATCCTGAGTACAATGGGATATAACAACGTCGATTTAGAATAAATCTGTAAGCCTTTTAATACTCGAAAATTTTGTTTATGCTACTTTCCATATACAGGTCCTTCCATTTGTATTGAAAGCTGAAACAAAACATCACTTTGTTATTTTTGGTACAGTAGTTTGATACGTATCTTGCTTAATACTTAACGGCATCGATTGAAACAAAATACAGACCTCTCATGAAACTAGTGTCCGCCCTTGATTTGACATTATTACTTAAAATGGTGAGGAAACGAAGTGCAAATTAAAGCGAACTAGTGCACCTGTAAATGTTAAGACTAGTTATTCAATGTACCATTTTCTCGTGTTAAAAGCAGATATAAACTTGAAAAATAAGCACAGTGAAATAAAAATAAGCGAAATAACTGGTGACGAAAGAAAGTAATGTTGATATTAGGTTAATAAACGTGAAACAAATGAAACAGATATATAGTTTTTACAGAGAAATTAACGAATACTAGATATTCTTCGATATTCACGGTGCACTCTTAGTGAGTCACAAATTCCCTCTTGCGTCTGCCCTAATATTTTCAAGATTTCCTGCAGTAAGTAAGGGAGTTCCGTGCTATTTGGATTATACAGTGTAGTTGGTTTTCTTTAGAATACTTTATTGTATATTTTACTTTCATATTCTTAAAATGAATGCTCTTTCATACAATTATACTGAAATTTATAAAAAAAATCTATCTGGGAAGAATGTAATGCATATAATGAAGTGGGCCATCGAAGAATATAACACATATAATAAAATAGGCTATTTAAAAGGAGAAAAAACTGTGGTTATACTGATAAAGAAGTTGCTAAAGCTCGAATATTGAGTAAAAACTTTGGTATGATAATTTTCCTAAGTAATATAATAAAGTATACAGATTTAGAGGGGGTTTGAACTATTAGATTCAGGTATACCACAAATGTTTTGTTATAGGACAAAGAACCTTTTGCTCTAATATATATATATATATATAATATATATATATATATATATATATATATGTATGTATATACATACATACATATACACACATATATATATATATATATATATATATATATATATATATATATATTTACGTGTATGCTTTTTAATTAAACAGCATTGTTAAAAAAATAAGAAAACACTCTATAGTCCATGTTATTTTAAGCACGACAGAATCAATGATACATCCTTAAACGTAGCAGAGAAAGCGTGTTAAAGATTATCCTCAAATAATCAAGTACAAGTGGTGACAATTGCATTTACAATTACAATTGTAAATTAAGTTATTAGCGTAAAATAAAGATTAAAGCAAGTCGAATTTTGTTGATATGAGATGACTAAACAGTGTCAGTAGGAATTTATTCGAGAGGTGGGAAATAGTAGCCAATAAGACATTTGTAAATGGAAAATTTCGTAAAATAATAATGAAAAATATACGGGCCAAATTAATGTTTCTTAAATTACTGTCATAAAAAGAAAAGAAACTGACATAGAAGCATGTAAGAGATTGAGTCAATCGAACTTTCTAGTTATTGCATCTCATCCCTGCGTACATTAATTCATTGGCAGATGGCATAAATTTGTATATAGCTAAAATATGGCATCGAAAAATAAGGTTTATTTCTATTCCACCCAACTAAATTTTTGATTATCCTAAAGATGGAACAAACCAATTTAACAGAAAGTAATGCCTGATTGTTTCTTGGTTAATTTTACATCTTAAATATTATGATCAGAAAAGAGTTCTAACGGCTGGAACATCTACAAATTTTGACTGATTGGTAAAAACAGAGTAACTTTAAAATTAGATATCTTACTTTACTATGTTCTGACTAATCAAGTAGTAATTAGTCGATTTACTTAATTAATAGATTCGTCAATTAATTAAGTTGATTACACTTAATAGTTAGCTAAATAACAATGTTGCGTTAAACAAAGTTAACCTAGCATTTACATAATCTAGTATCAGATAAAAAAGTTGGTTCCGTCAAAAGTACTGATTTTTTTTAAATGCTTCACGCATTTAAAAATACTTATAAATATTATGCGACTTATTCAAGTAGCGTGAAACCAGAACGTCTTTAACTCTAATTTGTCAGTTTACGGTCACTGTATTTAGTTTATGATAAATACAAAAAGAAATTGTCTAAAAGTTTAGAAATAATGAAATAATCTGCTATGAATAGATTAGGAATAACAAAATAATCTACCTATTCGGCTTAATTCACCAATTGATTTCAATTACAAATAACTATGGGTAATTTTATTGTTTTGATATTATAAAATATATTTCATAAGTAAGAATTTGAGTCATCAAAAATAGTTTCTAGCATTTTATGTTTTTTTAACACAACAAACTTAAACACAAAAAGAAAAAAGAAAATTATGTAAATTTTAAATATCCTCAAATATAAATAAATTAGAAATTCATTCTATAAATGGATTTAACGAATTGTTGACATTTTCCCAGTATTGATAAAACGATACGATACGATGATATATTGTTAATATTTCAATAAATTTGATAAAGAATCAGCGATTGATTATGGAGCAAATTTCGTTTTAAGTAAATTAATTTATTATTTAACTTTGAAGTTTTCAGTATTTCATTAAAATGTATAAAAAATGACTTAAAAGTATATATAAACTTAATTGTAAAATTGAAAAGTAAAGAAAAATTTATAAATGATATTAAATTTAAGGAAAAGTTTATGAAAATTGTAATCATTACGGATATAACAATATTTTCTTTGGGCAGTTTGTTTGGCATGAATAATAACATTAACTTTTGTAAATCATGTTTATGACAATAAAGAAAATTGAACACTCTTCTTTGTAAGAAAAACTACCAAAAGTTTCCTATCACGCTGATTTTCTTTTATCACGTCTATAAAATATTTACTTTTAGTAACAGCCTTTATCGTGTCTATAAAAATATTTTCTTTCAGTAACCCTCCTTAGGGTTATGTTAATATAAGTTATGAAAATATAGCTTATATTAGCATAACTCGTAATAGCTGTAGAAATGTAATAAATTTCCCAAATTTATCTTCCCAATTAAACTGAGTTGACATGGATACATGTACTTCTAAAGTTTAATAAATTATTTATGAGGTTTTAAAAGAAAATTTTAAATTATTTAGTCAATTAACTTATGTTCAACAACGAATATTGTAATTATGAGAGCGTGAAATATAATTCCATAGATTTAAGTAAACAAATGTTTCATTTAAGTCAAAAACATAACCTATATCTAAATACATATAATAAAACTATAAACTTAGCGCGTGTTTAAATTAAAAATATTTACGAAGAAAAATTATCGATGGATGAAATATAAGTGTGTCTGTTTGCACACGCATCACATAAAAACTATTAACCCAATTTGGATGGAGTTATCAGAAGTAAATATGACGACAAACTTTAGGTAATATTTAGTTCTATTTCATTGGAATCGATTCACTCAACATCAAAACAGTACAATAACAACAAAGTGTTTACTTACTCAGTGCGCAGTATTTGCATCCTTAGATGGCGCTCTTAATATTATTATCGTGAAATGAAATTTTCCACCCGGTCATACATTGGGGAAATGGGGATAACCTGGAATAAAGTTTAGAGTGATGCGAGATGGTTAGGTGCTTGAATGAGCAACGCGAATGCGGGCAAACATGCGGCCGACAAATTTGATTTAACTGCGTTGTCAGTTGTCTTCAGCACATAAAATTCTTCATGTTATATGTATTGGATATAAGCTTAATTTCTTTCCTCAATTTGCATACAATTTGAATCTATTGTCAATATTATATTTGTAAATTTACAATTGGGTTCTGTAAATTTTTTGTCACAGACATTATTATTTTTACATAGGTATAATAAACTTTTAGAATTAAGTTGCTTGTATACTAAAAGTAACTACGGAAAAATAAAACAAAAGTAATGAAACACAAAATTGTTATTTTTATATTTTTCATGTTTTGTCTGTAAGTCCGTTTATTTAATCGCGGACAACGAAACATAGTTAAAGAATTTCAATAATTTTTTTATAGTAGATTCTGTTGGGTCCGGGGATACACTTTATTTTTAGTTACAATTAATTAACAGAAGATATGGTCTTATATGTATTAATCTTACTGCTAAATTGATATTGTTTTTTAAAAACCCGTATGAACTAAGTGGTGGTATAGTTATGAATAATTTTCCCATGTTTAAAAAAAGACATTGAAATTATTAACTAATATTTTGAATCAGTACATAAATAAGTAGTAACCGCGAAAATAAAATTCTCCCACAAATTTCCTGCGATTTACTAAATTGAGATTAAAATTTCACTTTGGTTAATTAAGATAATCGTTTTTTGTGTAACTAAAAGCAACAATAGCTAGAATTTTACAAAGGAATCTGATTGATAGAAACAATTATACTAGAAAAATAATTCATTTAGAGAGCATAATTATACAGACTATAATATAGACACTGTCGATATAAAGACAGCCGATACATTTTTTTATGGTTATAATTTAAGTGAAGGCATGAAAATGGCGGTTCTTTAAATTTTCCACTTTATTATCATAACTATTATCTGTAACAAAAATACAAAAGTACTAAAACGAAAGATCGTACTAGGACGGATCGAGAATACAGGAAATACAGGCCGCAAGCACCCTTCGGATAACCATACAAAAGTTATTGGAGCAAGAACTGGTGCGCGACAATTTAAATCAAGACGGCACCGATTTTTGTGGTCACGGTACTCAGTAATAGAGTAACTCGTTACTTTCTTTCTTTCACTTATTTAATTTAAGCATCGATTTCTAGAATTTTACTGTGTAGAAGCTCACTACTTAAGTACTCGCAATTAAATAAATTAATACCCAATT
Source organism: Druceiella hillmani (assembly GCA_039881145.1). Classification (NCBI taxonomy): domain Eukaryota; kingdom Metazoa; phylum Arthropoda; class Insecta; order Lepidoptera; family Hepialidae; genus Druceiella; species Druceiella hillmani. Next base: position 16,341,202 of record JAYKKI010000021.1, on the reverse strand, counting down.
AAATAAATTAATATGAATGCATATTTACATACATTTTACTTCTATTCTTCTTAAAAATTCTCGTTGTCTATTATTTTCATATCAAAGGTTTAAATGTTTATAAGTGTCGAAATGTGTGTCGAAACATCGTATTACGGATTCCAGTTGTGCTTGACAGTTTTTTTATATTCTGAATATGTTGAGTGATATGTGTGTAAATTCAGGAAAATAGTAGGTTTTTCGGGTATCGAGGTATCTTAAATTGCACTAAAAAGTTTTCCAATTTTGAATTATGTTATTGTGTTATTGCTTAATATCAGAATCACCTTTTTAAAGAACGGCGTATAATTGCTTAATCATTTCATCAAATGTGTAAGCAGATTTATTAAATTAGTTTCTGTTATTCCATAATTGTTTAAGTAGAAATGCAATAAAATTATTTAATTTGTAGTATTTGTTACGACGACAAGGATTGAAGTGAATAATATTTATTAAATGATCTATTAATATTGAAAGTTAACCAGTAAAATGGATAGTGAAAGTACTTAATACAGAAAACCACGTAAAATAAAGATGAATTTAATAATATTTGCATTCTTATTGTTTTTGTAAGCGATTAATTATGCTTTACCAATAATACTTATTCACTTTTAGTATTCACTATTAAGAAATACAAAGATAATATTTTAAAGTCTTTAGTATTACAGGACCAATTCAATTATACATTTGTATAAAACTTATATTCTTATCCAATTAGGTGAGTTAACCCATTACACGATTGATGAATTTCTATGCAGTGGAACCGATATATTTTTGGTAAAATCAATTAACATAAAATTATAAATAGGTAACTAACACCATTAAATACTGGATTAAAAAATTAATCGATAAACTTCATGATAATCATCAACTGGAAGACGTCCGCTATTAAGCAAAAGCCTCCCTGTAGTATCCTATAAAGGCAAGTTCTGAACCGCCACCTTTTCCAGATGTTCTGTCCTAACATCTGGTCGATCGTTCGACGCTGTGGCCTGCCGCTAGGTGGACCAATAGGTGGTCCACCTAGCGGTGGTAGCGGGGTAGGTGTCGCTATACGAGAATCCTCGGCAACGGCCATAAGTTCTGTTCGGTTTATGGTATGCTCACTACAATTTCAGCCTGATAATCCTATGAGTTACTCGGTAATGTTAGTTCTTCTCCTTACAAATCATCTCATTGCGGATTATATCTGGTAGGGCAACTTCGAGCATACTCTTTTCCATAATTTACTTATTGATTTAGTGTCTTCTTACGAGGTCAATAATAAAGGATCATGTTTCGCTCCCATATGTCATCACTGGTAATACTCAGTGGTTGAAAACATTAATCTTCAGATACTGGAGTATTTTATAAAAAAAGATATGACGAAGTGTTCCGAATGTCTCCCAACCAAGATGGATTCTCCGGTTGATCTCTTTCTCGAAGTTTATTAGCATCTCGAAGTAATTTCAAGAGTCATGTTCCCTATTTCAATCCTTGTCCATGTTTATTTGAAAACCTATCTGTTAGGTCTCTGATTATTGCTCTGCCATAATCTCTGTGATCTAGTGGCTCTGCCTTGATCACTACTATATAGTCAGGAAATCAAAAGTGAATGATATAGGAACATTCAGTAGTTCGAACGGAATTAGAAGTGATATGCTAAAGGAGATCCTTGTACAAAATATTTACATTTCGATGGAATTATAAAAATTAAATATTTACTATATTTTATAGTTACAATGATATAATTACTTTAGATTACCAGCGAGTTCCGTTACAGTATTTCAATATTTTGCCTTGATTCTTTGATTTATTTCCTAAAACTAAAAGTCATAAAAAGAATGTAATAGCAATTTTAAATTTTAATAATGGATAGAGTAATTTCAATTTAGAGAGATCTGCCAAAATACAAAGAAGTTTTAATTTTAAAAAAATATACAGAGTAAAAATTGCATATCCTTTATGTAATTTTTACAGAAATGAAATTATGTACGAAATAAATCCGAATCCAGTTAAGTTATAATAACACAACATCGTTTATATAATGGCAGAGAAGGTGGTATTTGTTTCTTTAACAGTATCGACTTTATAATTCCTTTTTTCGCATACAATTTACTGTGCTCTATGAAAACAATGAACTACAAAGAAAAACCTCCCTCCTCGCAGTAAACAAGTTTATCTTCATTGACCAGTCTGCCCTTATGGTATTTTTCTTCCACAATACAGTTCGGAAACGAGATTATCACTTATCAATATGAATTGATGCAACAATTATTTTTCACGTGAGAAGTGGGCTTGTCGTTGTGCGAGGCAGGACATGAGTCAGGAATTTAATTTAACTAGAAGAAGCATTTCATGCTTCGCCCGTGAATCAGATTTAAGAAAAAAATCGTATAGTTAAATTAAAAATTTAGCATTGTTTAATAATATGGACACAGTAAAAACACAGTCCAGTCGAGTCAAATAAACTGTAACTTTAGCTTCGATTGCTCTCACCTCAAAAGCCAAAAGCTCTAACCTCAAAAGAAAATTAAAGCAAAGAGACATCTTTGCACCTTAGTTACATTTTAAAGAAAATAGAGATTATTAACATTATCAGCTTGTCTGTGTTGTAAAAATTAATACGTTCTATATGCTTGTGTCGGTTTCCCATTTTTTCAATATTAATAGCATTGTTGTGATCACGATAAAAATGAAGTTGTTTCTATTTTCGGTTACATAGAAAACAATAGTTTTATTAGATTAAAATCGGTTTGTAACCTGAGTCCAATTAAATACATAGGCTCTGTATTCGCGAGTATCTCGATGTTGAAGTTAATACATACTTATGTTATTATTTAGTACACCGTTTAATAATTTTTCGATTGTTTGTAGAGTTAATATAATTTTTTGTACTTGGTAATCCTATAAATGCGATACATACTTATGTTCATGATATATTTATCATTGGATGATTATTTTAGTAGTAAAATGTATAAATTTCGATTTTGAGATGAAAAGTAGCTTATTTCGTCCGCACAGATCAGGTGTGTGTTATCTCATTATGACTAAATATGTATTGTCTCATTAATAAATCAAGCAGATTTTTTGTTTAATTTAATTAAAAAATAATTCAAACATTCTTTTCAATTCAAATTTAATGTATTTACTAGATCTTGTCCATAGCGCTATTCGAAATTTGGGAGTACTTTTTAAAGTAAGTTTGTTTAAGAGGTACCATATTTCGTAAACAAATTTAATTTCGTTAAAAGTTTTAAAAGAAAATTTTCAATTATTCCGAAAAACTTAGAAGTGTAAAGATCAAAACTTCATATTCCATATAGTATGTCAGTATAGTAATAATTTGATAGTTTTACCGTTGTAAAGCTGAAACGGAACCAAGTGACAGTTTATATTCCTAATTTCCTGTTATAATGTACAGTATAATATAGAATAAATGATCCATTTTATATACATATTTACGCCTTGTCATGGGTATTACAATACTTTTATCTCAAAATAGAATTTATCTTCTTGTGGTGTTTTTCTGCTGAGAATAAAAGTGTGAACATAGTGCGTATGTATAATTAAATAGTAAGTAAAAAAATGTCATCTAAATCTTGTAAATAATCCTATTGAGGTTAAAAATATTCATTAAGAAAATTATAGAACCGTTATTTATTTAACGGATAAAAAATAAGAAATTCATAATACACAATTAAATGAAACTACGTGTTGTAGTATTATTTCTACTTTCTTTAAGTTCTTTACCATGACCTAGGTTTCGTTGTATTACAACAGGTTCAGGTGGGCTATTAGCAAAGATCTTGAAACTTGAAGAGAAGAAACTTAAAGAAAGTAGAAATAATATTACATCATGTAGTTTCATTTAATTGCGAATAATGAATTTCTACAAAATTAACACCAAATATATTCGACACTCATAACACTAAATTATATCACAAGTGCGAAAATAAATTTGTTCAACTAAAACTACTAACAGTTCAAATGCTTGAGTACCGATAAATTAACAAGAAAATTATTTTCGTTTCTAACGAAAGCAAAATTGTTTATTAAAGCTAGTGCATTTAAACAAAATTATTTAATATCCTAAAGATGTTTATAAATATAATTACACTGCCCGTGATAAAATTGAAAAAAAAAATATTGGGCGTGTACTTATGTACGTGCATTAGAAGTTAATTTTTTTTTGGCGTAGTACAAGAATAACTCTATTTAGCACACACATAATGAATGGAAAAAAAGTTTAATTAATACCGAAAATAAATGAATATGCTTGAAATTTATTGTAATTTATTAACTTGCAAAAAAACGTACCCACATTTAACCTCACTTATAGTCCATTTAAATTGAAGATGGAATGTTTGTAAACAATCACTTTTGACAGTTCAGGTATTGCAAACCTTTTTCTTACATTCACGTTAGTAATTTAATGTGGATTTATTTGTGATTAAAAAATATTTTTTTATTAGTGTACACATTTACACTGTATACACACGTAACTTATATTATATAGGTTATATTTTATATTTAAGAGAAATTCAGATAAGTAAGATGCGTTTCGAATAATTTATAAATATTACTGTTACATAAAAATATATATAATAATACCAACAAAATTCCTCTCATACTTAATCCAGGCTCGAGACTGGCAGTCTTAAAGACTGGCGTATTTAAAAAGTTGTTGGTAGCCAAATCTACTAATAATTCACCTTTGGCAAACCTTCATCAACTATCTGTCTATTTAATAAATAATATTCTATCATACTAACAAATAATACTTTATTTTCTAAGTATATTAGTAACAGTAGTTTAACGAAATGTTAGAACACAGAAAATGAAATTATTACAAAATAAAACAAGTATTACTTAATTTTCAAGAAATGATTAAAACAACTTTTAAAAACATAATGTACACTGATGTGTAAAAATAAACCAAATACGTTAACATTCTGAAGAAAAAAATACAACAATTACATCACAAACAACTCAAAATATATATTATAAATACACAAAGTACACTAATAATTCACATTACTATATAGAAATACACTAATATTTCGTAGAAAAATTACACTATAGTGTATACGATCAAATCATAATGAACTTAATACACAAAATACATATTTATATTTTAAAAAACCACAAATACTTTATTATTTCACGGAAAACAATTAACCACAGTGCACATGAACATGAATCACATCACAATGAACTTAAAACGTGAAGTCACTAAAATATTTAATATAAATACACTACATACATCATAACAATTACAGATTATCACACTTATATCGCAGAAATATCGGATTTTGCGCTTTTTCTATTGCGTTTCTGGTATGTGAATTTCAATTTCTTTAAAATATTGTAGAACGTCGTTCTTTTGAAATTAGGTAAGGCCTCATCGTTCACCTCCATAAGAATCTAGTCGATCGTAGGTAGTTCATTTTTAAAATAAAAAGTATGGACTTTACGTCTAATCGCGCTTAGCTCTAGACCATACAATTTTTCAAATTTTGTCAATCTTGGCGGGTGCGGCAAAGGCGAGCGGATGCGTCCTTCTTCTATATTCCCGAACTGTATGTGCTTAGACCAACACCGGTAATTTCAGCCATTTGCTTTGCTACGTATTTTTTGTAAATGTGTTTTTCCTTGGGCGTAATCTTTTCTACTTATTTATATACGTTTATTAAAGTGGTTTTTTCTTTCGAGCTTAAAGCATTCTTTTTAGAGCGTTTCTTCATGGGCGATGAAAATGTTAGAATCCCGCCGCTAGTACCTGGTACATACGCCATTTTATTTACACAATACAAATACACTTTAACAATAACACATATTATTATATAACAAACCCAACTTAACGCTATGAGACAAACAATAATATAATAAACTTAATGTAATACAAAGTAATGAAAACAATTTATAAAACGCCAAAAAATCAGCGAGCAATAATTGCAAACGTCAAAGTCGTTCAAAATTCCAATGAGAAAATACGTTCGCTAGTGCGGACTGGAACACCGATGCTTCGCCGTCATGTTGTTCTCTTTGCTAGCGGTGCGCGCTAAAAGTTGGCATACATGCGAATACACAGTTAACAAAAAAATATAATTGATCTTCTGAATCAATAAGCAATTTGACATAATAATTGTGATAATATAAATAATGAGTATTGCAAATAATTATACTAGTTGTGCGCTCCGATTAATTGGAATTTATTTAGTTCTATGTACATTTCTATATGGCTTCTTCAATACCATTATGAAGTTTCGTGTTTGTGGAACAGATAAGACTGATGGATGATTATACGGATCTGCATATAATAAAAGTTAATAAAAGTTAATGACATAATGTGCAGTAAACATTGTCATAACGCTTTGACTTGTAGTGTAATCCTGTATATTACATTTTCTTTTGGCGGTACCGTTCCGACGTAGTTTTTATCGATAATAAAAAAAATTGAACATAACATATATCTGTCTCGCTCGAACAGTGCATACAGATCGTATTGTGTAACTAGTACATATGTATCCAAATTGCACTTAATCAATTACAGCCATCCGCTAACAATTGGGCGAAAAAATAAAATCAATTATTGTTTTTTTCACAAATTGTCCCGCAAAATTCCTAAGCAAAAACCGGGTATTTTTATTTGATATGAAGCAGGTAACTTTATCTGATAAACTGAGGATTTTATGAAATTCCAACGAAAGTACGGTTTTAAAATAGTAGGGTAATTCACATGAAATGGCCAATTGAAAAATTTCACTGTTTTTCCTCTAGATGTCGTAGCTAAATCTAGTAACGGGCTGCTACCCGAACGTGTACTTTGCCGTATACGTTGTGGTATTGAAAACAATTAAAAAGCATTTTTATCTTCAAAATTTAAATTTACTTCAGATTTTTTAGTATATTGATATTTGATGTTGTAGTGTTAATGTTTATAAAATTTATTATGCTTTTACTATTTTTTCGTTGAATACAATAACCCATTGATAACATAACCTCAAATCGAATAACAAATTCATAAATGGCGCTAAATTTAGATTCCAGATTATACTTTCCAGATTATGCTTACATGATAATAATGAAAATGACAGAGTTATTGAAGAGATTTCAATGATACTTGAGGATCCTACGTCTGAACAGGTTCAAGAAGAACTTCCGCCAACAGTGCCTTTAACAAAAAGATCTAATGAGGATGTTCACAAAAGGATACGCCTTCAAAGTACCTGACTGATATGTACCCAGTTGTAGAACTGCTTAATAGCGTCCGGGAACATGTGCAAGCAAGTAGCAAGATTACATTAGAGAAAAAAAAGAGAAAGTAAAAATAAAAAGATTATGAAGAAAAATCTTAATATTGAAAAGCAAAAAATGAAATTATATTCAAGTTCTGAGGAAAAAACGATAGAATTAGCCGGTGAAAATTGCGGTCCCGAAAATAATATATATGATACGTGGAATACGGTGAAAATTACTACGAAACTGAAAAAATAAAAGATTAGCTGCTATGAATTGTTTGTAAATTATGGCTGCATATAAATTGCACTCCATTCAACAATTATTGTAATTCTTGTGGCAAAAAAATGGAGAAACAAGAAACGGAAAAGAAAAACTTGTACGAGAAAAAAGCAAAAAGTAACGGAAAAGGCAAAGGGAGAGGAAAAATGAGTCGGAAATTAAATGGCCATCTTATCCTTAAATGGGCGGCCAATTTCTAACAGATTTTAATATTAAAGCTTTTAAAAAAAACATTATCCTAAATTGCATATATAATTTGTAGACTACATTGAAAAATAGTTTAGTACCAACATTTATTTGAAAAGAAAATAACATATCACAATGTTTGTTTAATTATCTATACGCCAAATATACCATAACTATATCTGCGTATAAGGTAATCAAATCTAGAAATATAGCAGCGTAAGCTGACATATTGTAGCTATCTCACTCTAACGCCTTATAAAATTAGTGAATAGCATATATGGTCTAGATTTTTTTAGCGTCGAGATTTTGATTATTTTCGCAAATTGTTTGAAACGCCTGACTATTTCGCAAAAAAAGGGGTCAAACAGTGTGATTTTAGATTCTTTAGATAATTTATGCGAGTTATAGCTCCGTAATAGATTCAGTAGTTATTTGTATTCTAAACTAAGAGTATATAACATAAATGTTCTACTAAGTAGGGTGTGCGTTTCGATGAACGTGAATTTTTAAAATTGTTTTTCGAATAACAAAAAACTCATATTATTCCTTACTATCATTTTTTTTAAATTCAATTTATTCAATGCTTTAAAGCAATGTACAAATTTTCCTCATCCTTAATTTTAAAAAGTCCATGGTATATTGTGTATTACATACCATATCTCTGCTTCATCATGAACATTTATATTATATATTCGCAATATACTGTTAAAAATATGAATCAATCTTATAACAAATAGGAACGTTGCTTTTCACTATCTACCATTACTTTATTAGAATATATACTATCACCATTACTTTATTAGAATATGTACTCGTACATTATCTCATAAAGATCAAATCAATCAAACATGTACCTCTCAAAGACCCTCTTTTACTTGAAGAGGTCAAGTCTGTCTGAAATTATTCAGACCTCCAAGGATTGATATGCATATTATTCAAAGGCATATTTTCTTTAAATATGAAGATTTGTTGACAATAATATTATCATTGTGTTATTATAATATGAAAATTTGTTTAAAAGACGAAGCAAAGAGCATTGAAATAGTATGGGAGCATAATCATTCATATCTATTTAGGCTTTTGTTTTAATGAAGGATTAAAATCAACATCCTTTTTTAAAGAAAATGTTCACAGAAAAGGTGGTAAAAATTAATCACAATAAAATAAAATTTACCAATATTTCATTTTAACTTTTATAAATTAACAATTGATAAATTAACATAAATCGATATTAGGTAAAATAAATTATAATTTTAATTGTACTGCTAGGTTCTTTACGTGTTAATTGCTGTTAACGATCCAGTTTGGCCCAGCCCGGCATTGAGGCCTAAGATGGCAAATAAAATTATGTAAACCACTTTTAAACCAAAGGCCTGTAGCTATAATTCATCGATTCTTCGGTTTTCTTGTTTATCGACTTAGCATAACAGTGTGTGCGCATTATCAATTTATACATGTTCGCATGTATACTAAATATCTTCTCACCGTGATGTAATATTATATAGACATTAGCACTACAGAAGTGATCTCAAAAGTTGGGTAATTTGTTTCATTCTCAATACGGCTTTATCTCCTTTATATACGCGCTCTTTGTGTGTTTAATCTATTTTTTTAATATAATGTCATTGACGGCAATGCTACATTTGACAATTACTTTATTCGATTAGAAACGTGGGTTTTAAATATGTTGTGATTTCCTGAGTTAGTGGAGAATAAGCAAATCTAAAACAGACTTTTATAACAAATAAGTAATCAAAAAATTAAGAACAGGACTATTTTCTTATATGGACTAGTCCAAATTTTTTATCATAACATATTATATACTAAATTGATAATTTTGAATTAAATTTCCATGTTATTAGTGCATTCTTTATTAGATTTAAACTCATAAGATTCCTTTGCGGGACCGCAATTGCCACGAAGGTCTAATTTGAACATAATGGTCGTTTTAGAGGTCTCTTTATAGTACAATATATTAAACTTGAGAATTAGAACTAGTCTGCTGTCAATTCATATGTTCCTCATTTACATCTAAAAAGTAATTTACATTTAAGCGACACGATTTGATTTGATTTTTAATAATGAACACATTGGTTGCAGTTAAATAATATGTTTCCAAGTCCATCTGAGTGGAAGGTAACGTACCATCAAGTTCTGAGCCGACATTAGCCGACAATCAACGTTAGCTTGAACAAATGCCAATTTTCTGAAACTGAAAGGAGTTTTAGTAAATCTGGAGAGGAACATATACTATGTCGTAATGTATTTTTAATTTCCAGTTTGCATCTACAGTAATTTTTGAAATATTTTACATTAAATGTCATCAATTTTGTGGATTATACACTCATTTAAAGATCATCAAAACTTAAATGTGGCTTCCCGGAAAACTGGAAATTTTAAGTTTGGTGCATATTTAGGATACCAATACAGAAGTATGGAAAACCTAAAAATTTTTGGCTGAAAATCAAGATGAAATATATGTTAGTGTTCTTATAAAGTTTATAGGTATATAATAGTAGGTTTATATTGCTATATTCTTGTATTATAGATGAATATTACAGATCAATATTAAGTTAATAAACAATCCACATATTTAGCTATTCAAAATGAAACATTTTACTTAGTGCTTCTATGCTTACATAAATTCGTAGTTTTATGCTCAATCTCATCATTTTATAACTTTTTGGTTTTTCTGTATTTTTTTAACAGTATAGTGTGTTTAAGGATGTAAATGGTTAATTATTTACAGGATAAAATATTTATGTATGATAGAAATACTTACCAACTATATAACGTTTTATCGAGGAAGAAATTGAGTTTTCAGGAGCTTGTTATGGCCACTTGTGGGTTCATAGGACATAATGTAATTTAAGGCCAGTCGATAAATTATATTTATTTCATGTTATTTCTTATTATGTGTTGGAAAATACTGAGTACGTTTCTAGATCTAGATCAAACATTAAGCTATATTTTGGAAAATTAGCTGTGAAAGTTTGCTAGTGTTTGTAACTGAGCGAGCTAGAACTTTGGATAAAGATTATATTGAACATTATATCTATCATTGCACTATTACAACATCGAATATTCTTCATCTATAACTGTCTAGCGAAGCTCTGCAAAAACTTGGCTACTTATATGTTTTTAAAGAAAATTTCGACTCTTTTTTTATAACATTTTTTTTAAATCGTCAATGAACGAATTGGTTTCAACTCGGGCTTTTTTTTATTACAGCCATGAAGAAATTGAGCAGAGTTCATAAATAATGTTTATTTTAAAACAAGTTACTCTGCTTAAAGCGAATAAATTCGTTTAACTAATATTAAATTTTTGTCTTTTGCATTTTTCCTCTGCAGAAACTATCACAAAAAATTTAAGTGTTTAAAAAAATTACTTAACTGCTACGCGAAAACATCGCTTGAAATTTTAGGGTGCTTAATTCAACACTTTTAACATTATTCTCAGCTTAACTCAAGTCTGTCGTAATTGAATAATGCAAATATATATAGTCGATATTTGACACACATTTGCATGTTATATATTTAAGTTTATATAAACAATTTTGAGTTGCTATATTGTTTATTCATATGCAAATTTATGTTTCCAAGGAACTGGAGCTACTACGAAATCTATATTGTATAAAAGAATAATATTTTATATAAGTTAATAAAACCATTTTCGATATTTGCAATAGGAATAGTAACCAACTTCACATTAAAGGATCGCTTACTCGACTAGTCATATGAATAATTCATCGGTAAGTGGCTCATGACTTTAAGGTAAGCTCCTTTTTGTAATAGTTCTTGCGGCCCATTCTTTACACTCTGCCTCTGCCTTGAACCAAGAACATTTTAAAAGAATTGCTTTGCGTACTTCAGGAAAACCGTTTTGCAAATTTAAACGTCCCGTGAAATGTATTTATGCAAAAAGGTAAAACGATTTAGGCACCGATCGCATTTCCATCTTTTTCTTTTACAAATCCATATCGAGTGTATTTCTCTTCTAGTCGAATTGATATTTTGTTAAAATTTTTGTTTAGGTCTAAGTGCAGTCTAACTAAAGGTATTTGTGGAAAAATGTTAACGAGATATTAAAATCTAAAATTTAAAATTTTTCTAATCAGTATAAAAATTAAACCTAACGTATGTCTAGAGTCGAATATATTTGGCGTTAGTTTTGTAGATATTCATTATTCACAATTAAACGAAACTACGTGATGTAGTATTGTTTCTACTTTCTCTAAATTCTTTACCACGACCTAGATTTCGTTGTATTACAACATCTTTATTACCAAAGATTGCTAATATACTATCTTTGCTAACTACCATCTTTGTTAATAGCCCAACCTGAAGATGTTGTAATACAACGAAACCTAGGTCGTGGTGAAGAACTTAAAGAAAATAGAAATAGTACTACATCACGTAGTTTCATTTAATTGTGTATGTCTAGAGCATAAGACCATTTAAAGTGAGTTTAAGATAAAAACTTCCACTCTTCATTTATACGGATAAGCATATTACTTTTTGCGTTATCCCGACTTAAATTCGAGAATATTTAACAGGATCTAAAAAAATTAATTTTATTAGTTCCTGTAAAATATTATCGACTTTAAAGGATAGCCCACTCTGAACTTATTTGTAATAAAATCTATTTGAAGTTTATAGGAAATTAAAAGGAAACGCATAATAAAATTATTACTATATAATAAATGTACACGTCTCCTGGTAACATTTCCCGAATTTCCATGTCTTACGATCTAAAATAATTGATCCGACTTCTGTATATACACATAATATTATTTTATAATAAACTAGCGTGACCCGTGCGAAGTCTTCGCATTATTTATTCTATTTTACTAAAATTGACATATAGAGGCGCAAGTATCAAAAGCATTGAGCTAAAGCGCCACTTTATTTATACGTGAGTGGATTTGAAATTAAACAAAAATTTTACCGACCGTCAATCATATTGACGTTGAGCCGTTAGATGGCAGCATTGCTGTTTTGTGTATATAATTTTAATAATTAATTAATTTGCAAAAACAATAGCAATAATAAATTTTTTAGTTATGGATGCCGGTAGAGCAAGCAATTATCTATAAAATGATATATAATTTATGTGGATTAGTTGTGAGGTTTTTTCTAAAAAGGGAGAGTAACATCTTAACCTTAGCGTATTAATATATATGATGATGATGATGATAATAAACTAGCGTGACCCGTGCGAAGTCTTCGCATTATGTATTCTATTTTACTAAAATTGACATATAGAGGCGCAAGTATCAAAAGCATTGAGCTAAAGCGCCACTTTATTTATGCGTGAGTGGATTTGAAATTAAACAAAAATTTTACCGACCGTCAATCATATTGACGTTGAGCCGTTAGATGGCAGCATTGCTGTTTTGTGTATATAATTTTAATAATTAATTAATTTGCAAAAACAATAGCAATAATAAATTGTTTAGTTATGGATGCCGGTAGAGCAAGCAATTATCTATAAAATGATATATAATTTATGTGGATTAGTTGTGAGGTTTTTTCTAAAAAGGGAGAGTAACATCTTAACCTTAGCGTATTAATATATATGATGATGATGATGATAATAAACTAGCGTGACCCGTGCGAAGTCTTCGCATTATGTATTCTATTTTACTAAAATTGACATATAGAGGCGCAAGTATCAAAAGCATTGAGCTAAAGCGCCACTTTATTTATACGTGAGTGGATTTGAAATTAAACAAAAATTTTACCGACCGTCATCCATATTGACGTTGAGCCGTTAGATGGCAGCATTGCTGTTTTGTGTATATAATTTTAATAATTAATTAATTTGCAAAAACAATAGCAATAATAAATTTTTTAGTTGTGGATGCCGGTAGAGCAAGCAATTATCTATAAAATGATATATAATTTATGTGGATTAGTTGTGAGGTTTTTTTCTAAAAAGGGAGTGTAACATCTTAATCTTAGCGTATTAATATATATGATGATGATGATGATGATGATGATAATTATAAAATATGCATGAATATATCTACATATTACTAATTGTCTATATTTTTTCTCCCAGTAATGGAAATCCGAGCAATAATTTTAACATCTAATTTAGTAAGTGGTAACATTGCAGTATGGAATTAATTTTAAAAATTGACGTGGAAATATTATTTTTATGATTCAATGTTCTCAAATGAAATATTCTTGCATTTGGTATTATTTAAAAACCAATAATTAAAATGAGTCAAAAAAGTATTACTATTAACTTTCCTTTCTACTGCTCTGAATATGCCTAACGATATATTTAAGTAAACCTTAACATTAAGGTATATTAAATTTATAACAAAAATGGCAGAAACTATAGAACACGTTCTTTGATAAACTGAACATAGTATATACGCTACTATCCCGGCAAAGAGGGGGTAAATTAAATAAACTATAAAGTTTTTTAGATAGTAATAAATAAAATATCGTACAAATAAAATCGAGGTTCACTTATTTAACTTTCTACGACAGAACAACAGTAGTTTCACTACCGCATATAAATTAGTCTTTACTTCCTATTTGACGTAACTTACGTGTATATGAAAATAATAAACTCCTTACGATCAATTTTTATTTTCTTACTCAACACATCATTACTCGCCAGTTCACCTTTTTCGGTTTTTTGTCCTCCATACTGTCCATATACGAACCTATTGTCACTTTTTATTCCCAACCTTTCCTTTGTTGCGCAGGTAATAAAATAAATTGACGTGAATGACCGCTTTGGCATATTTTCTCGCAACGAATGGATTTATCTTTAAGTAATGATAGGTCTCGAAATTGTGAACCTTATTTTATAAAGAATTATCTTCGAAAAATAAAATATAGGTTAAAAAAAAATTTGATTTATTACATATCCTTGAACAAGCTCCTTTAGTACATAAGTTTTTGACGCACATGTCACTGAAGGGTACGCAGCTTGAATGTATTCTAATGGGTGGTTTTCGCTTGTATCTATAGGGTGGCACTCTAGACAGTGGGGCTCTACATTATCTAATTGAGTTCACTCAAGGCTCTGCGGAAAGCGAGGTCATGAGTGAACGAAGTAAGTACATATTGCCCTACTTTGATACAAAATCCATGGATATAGAATTGTTTTTCTCCTTAAGGTATTCTTTAATTATTACTAACGTCTTTTGTCCTCGTGTTATTTTTCCTTTAATATTATTAATTTACTGCTTTATTTTAGAAGAATTTCGCAGATATGTATCTACTGTGGAAATCTCGATTATTGTATTTCAAAGTGATTTTTCGATGTCTTTACCGATTATGGTCTCTACACACCAAATCCTAAATGGCTATGAAATTAGACGGAGTGGAGACCAAATTTTTATTTAATTAGGATAAAACTTAACGTAAAAATACCATAAATCGATATAAAGTCAGTAGATAGAAAAAAATTGTCCAGTAGTTTCCAAATGGCGATGGCTGAAATTAAAAAAATCCTAGCAATTCATTTTACAACAACTTTTGTTACACAAATAATGTAATCAAAAGCACTTTTAAAATATGATAACTTTCGCGAGAAAAGTTTTATTCACCTCTTATTGGAACAAAAAATACCTTAAACATTGTGTCTGTGTTATTTTTTTTAAATTTATTTTGCCATAGAAATTTTTCTATTTAAAATCATCTCATGTCAGTATATATTTATTTATTAGTAAATATTTTACTCTTTATACATAGTGCATTGATAACGAATATCTCCCTTAACATTAATTAACATTTATTCTCGGGTGGTTTATGGTTTTTCATCCACGATATGAGGACGTGTAAATAGGATTGTTACAAAATTATCCATTAATTGCTAATTGTCCGTTAGTTTAGTAACAATCTGGTAACTTGTGTTCTAAAATTTACAAATATTTTCTATGGAATTTTTGAAGGTTTAAAAAATAAATATGAAATTTGCAATCGCATGTATGAAGCCTGTAACAAGCATTAATACCACTATTAAAGGGACGATTATGAAGCAGGCAAGCAATGTTAATAAGTGTACTTATTGGAAGACAATAACCTTTTAATAATATAATTAATACCAAACTTCTTGAATAATTAAAGAATTAAAAATATTGTCCTTTTGAGCATAATCAAAGAAAATATTTCCAGTAAGCGTCTCAGGTATCAAAATATATTAGCCGCTTAAGTGTTTCAGGATACATAGTAAAAATTCGCAGTTAAAAAATAAAAAAAAATTAAAAGCAATTTTGGGAGCTTCCAATGTAAGTAAAAAAATTTGAATAACAATATTGTTCAAGTTGGTAGAAAACTATATCAACATCAAAAAAATCATTCAATATAACACGTCAGTTATTCTGATCTCTAAGTATATTATGAAACTGCGGGCTATACAATCTATCGGTTCTCGGTGGAGGGTGAGATGATAGAACCTGATGGACGAAAATTTTGATCAAAGTTAATTTTTTTAAACTATTTAAAACTATTTGAATCATTCAATTATTTTTATAAAAATAATTATTATATAATAACCTATTTAATAAATATCTATATCTATATATATATATATATATATATATATATATATATATATATATATATATATAATTATGATTTTGTTGCTATCAATTAACTTATAAAATGAAAAAATCTTTGATCGAAAAATTCTTTCATATTTTCAGCAATTTCATAAACCAAAGGTTTCCTCCGAGATGTGTCTGTTTCAGGTTCCGAAGAAAGTTACAGATCTATTGTTTTTCTTTTAAAACGGACTTACTTCTTTTCTTGGCGTAAATTATAAATTTGTTATTAATACATCAAAACTGACTATCAATTTATTTAGTAAATCAATTTACACGAGTCTCTTTTAAACTGTGTGGCACATTTGAACCGATATGATTTGAAATATTTGTTTCAATCTTTAGCCAACTCCTTCGATAGCTTTAAGATTCATTCATATCTTAAGTTCTTCGATAAAAGAGGTCTAGGGAGCAACATTTTATGTAATGTGGATATCATCAAAATTACTTTAATACAACGAAGATCGATACAGGCACTTTAAACGGCAGGGACTATAATTTTTTGTTACTTTTGTGTCCGTCATTACTTTACTATCGAAATTGCTTCTTCTCAACTACTAGTCATTTTAATTTTCTTTGCTTCAAGATTTCTTTATCGATTTCAAACTTGATTTACCATTTTATCTGATAACTTATAGTATGACTGGAGCAATATTTCCAATGACAAATTCTAGCATATAAAATTGACAATCCATATATTAATTTTCTTCATTAATATTTTATTTAATTGAGAAACTATTTAAATCTTGATAACTTTTTTATAACTGATAAATTTTCTTTCTATTACTTCGTAATAAGTCAATATTACGAAGTAATAGAAAGGACATATGGATATATCCAAACTTAATTCTTAATTTTTCTGAAAGTTTATTTATCACATTGCATAGGAATACCAACCGGGAAGAATCCTGTAAAAATAAAATCCTTGGAATCATTAAAAATTAATTCTCTTCTTCCTTTCGTTGTACAATCTCAAAACCTATTTTGATCATTCTATCAAAGGCAGCTGCAGTCATTACTACACTTTTCTATAAATATTATTATATAGATCAGATACACATAACAACATCCAATCGACTGAACTGCTAACGGAACGGAATTTGCTTAAATCCATATCAGCGGCACCAATTACTACGCCTAGTTTTACTGTTCTGTTCTATTAACGACCTTAGAATTAAGGTCATGAAGTATTTAAATTGTTTAAAATATACTCATTGTTTCTAATTACGGTTTAATCCTTTGTATTTGTTTTGATAATTGTTTCGGCTTAATGTGCGTTAATTTCAAAGTTTTTTGGTTCATGCTAAATGGCTCAACACATCGGCACTTAACTGAAAGTAGAGCTAAAATTTTATTTAAAAACAATAAATAACTAATAAAAACAAACTATTAAAATCTAAACTTTACAAATCTAACTATGATAGATTCTTATTGGACCCCAACAATTCTATTTGGACCCCAAAAATCATTAATTAAAACATTTAGCTTTTTACAAAATTTTAAATTAAATGAGTTTTATTGGTAGGCTCGTTTTGCCCAGACATTCTGGACTTATACTCATATTATGCTATTATTGTAGAAAATAACTCTGTTAAATTAAAACTTATTTATCCCAGTAAATTATCTTCTGCATATGCATATTTCGAAAGTTTGTTGAAAAACAATTACTCGAGTGCTTATTATATATTTATATTATATTCAATTAATTTTTCTTATCTACAAAATCCTTTATTGCCTTACATTTTTATTTATATAGACCCAGTGTTAAATTATGACTTACAAGTGTGAAGTATTTAATAAATTGTGGTCGAAAAAATATTGTTTTTCTTTGCCTTACCAAATATACAAAAAAATTGTTTTACTTTTGTAATGAGAAATTTAAAATGAATACATGGATTTTCACTTTTGAAACTTGAGAAAGAGAATTACATAAACACCTTTTTCAAATAAAAAAGGTGATTTCTTTGTATCATAGTTAAGAATATGGGTCGGTGTAATATTATTTTTATTTTAAAAAAACAATATTTCATCAAGTTAAAGGCACAGATCTTCTACAATATTTCTCAACGATATTGATAAAAAAATTGATGATAATATAGAATGTCGAATTTCATTAAGTTGAATAAGTAAAATTTTTTAATTTAAATTTCAGATTAAAAAGCTATACAAATTTGTGGGATTTGACTTTCAAAGACTTCAAAGAAAGAAAGAATATGTAGCTTTTCAGTTTAAACATAAAATTCAAAAACATAAAATTAATTTAATCCTCCATTTCTTCACATTTCAAGTAAAATAAAAGTGTTTTGTCTCCTAATCGAAATAATAGTACTTAACGTCACTCCAAAGCATTTCCTCTCAAATAGATTTAGAATTACTCCAACAAAATTAATTGTGTGTCATTAAACAATACCCGAGGTACAACGATCACTTGAGGACGCTGTAGGAATTGAAATGAATCTGAACCGCAATTTGGCTCGATAGACGCATCGCCTACGGCTGACGACAGACGCGAAGGGCGCTCTATACAGACATTCGAAGTTTATTGGGGCAAGGGTTTTCAAATTTAGGGTGAATATAAATCGTCTTACACATGTCACCGAAGACAAGCGTAAAGGGCGAACTTAAGCTGAGGATTTGAACCTGTCGATGGAAAGGGAGGAATGGCAGCTTAATTGAATGCGAATCGAATAAAGGTCTGTTGTGTTTTGCAGGTTGCGTTCTAAAATTAATTATTTTTATTCTTTTATTTCATATAACCGAATTCTCGTCTACTTATACTTAGTAAATTTATTGGTTGGGTTTGCCAAAAGTGACATAAATCTTCAAAATATATTAATGTGTATGTGTGTGTGTGTACGTGCGTACATGCGTGCATATATGCGCTTGCGCATTCACCTGCGCGTGCACCTGCGCACTCATGTGCGTGGGCTTGAGAGTGCCCATGCGCTTACGGTTCACAAAATTGTTTGAAAAAATCAGTATCTCAGAAAACAAAGATAAATTAATTGTCTGAAGGCAGGCTGCCAAATTCTACTAAATACATGTAATTATTAACGTTACGAACTTTTTCTTTAAAAAAGTTGCAACTTTACTCGTATTCTTTGAATTAAGTTTCTCTGTAGCGATGTGAGACTTTTGCCAAAGGTAAATTTTAATATTACGAGAAGTATTTTTAAACTGTATTAGAATTATTTTTAATCGAAGCTTTCTTGTCAAGTTTATTATATAAAGATATTTATATTGAAAAAGTATTATTTCAAAAGCGAGTATTGATCCAAATTATATAGCTTTATTGGATTTTAAGATATGCGCCTCCAAAAATCTTTGATTTTACCACTCCCTGATTGAATATGATTAAATATTCAGATATGTGTAGGTCTTTATAGTTATACAAGTTTCAAGCTCTATATTAGACGGTTACTAAGAAAATTGTTCGGACATTTTGTAGCGATATTTATAGAACTATTACATAAAACTTTAAAGTAATTATTTTTGGAATCTTCGAAAGTAGTTATTTCAATTGATATCCCTCACGATACAATAAATTTTAAAAATGCTACTAAATATAGTACTTTATATTCACCCTCTAATATTTCCATATGAATATTTCGGAGTGTAAACTGTTCTTCACTTGGTTCATACTTTATTGGTATGCCAAATTTCAAGCTTCTTTGTCAAATGGTTTTTAAAATAAACGTTTGTAGATAGACACGTGAGTGATCGTACCGTCTTTTTTTTCTTTTCAGGTACGGAATCCTAAAGACAAACGTTTTGCATCCAGCACAAAAATCTGGGTACTCGTAAAATTCTAATCACAATTGCAAGAAAAGCAAACACACTTAACATGGGATTTTCACCGATATATTTCTGCTTTATACTAATCTAAAACAGCGAAGATTCCAAGAAAAAAATCTTCTAATAAAATTAATTCATCTTAAAAAAATCTAAGATCCCATCAAAACACTTGTGAAAGTATGTCTCATTCTCGTCGGACCATTTTATTAATAATAAACAAGTTTAAAACGGAAATTATTAACAACTTTGTTTACCATAGCAAGCTTGTAATTAAAAAGTTCATAAGGATAAAGGAAAAAAATATTATTAAATACTAAGGCTTGAACTTGACAGATTTTTTATACTTAAATTTATTTTTCGTATTCTAAAATACCTGCTAGCTATAAAATCTTACAAAGGTCGAACCCCGGAATTAAATCGGAAACATGTTGAATAAAAAGTCATCATGGAAGTCTTGAAACGACAGTAAATATTTAAAAATTAAATATTTATTTTGCTTTTCTCTTGATTGAATTTTTTGTATAAATATTAATGTTTATTTTAATTAAAAGTTTGAAAACAATTTCAACAATATTTTCTCATAGTATTCGTTGTTTATTACTAAGGTAAAAATGAATGTAAATATCTTTGATTACCTAAAATAAAAAAAAAAACACGAAAATAAGACCATTTCTGTATCGAATGTATTTGGACGTAAAAGTGAAAATTTATTACTTTCGCGCAAATAATCAAAAAAATTAATTGACAAGTCTAATAAAATCCTGTTATAATTTAATATTCTAGGTTAAAAGGACCAAAGAAATATTTTCCAAATCTTTTCATTTTTAGTTTAAATAAAAATATAGACAACGAAATGAATTATATTTTGTACAGATATTTTTCATTCTACCTGAGTTTTGATTCCAGGAAGTAAACATAACATTACTGCCTAGGTAAGAAACGAAATATAATTATTTGAAATCTGTACTTCTGTTGTAGTTAATAATTCTCCTCTAAAAATATCTTTGTGCTATAAATTTAACATGCAAGTTTTTAATTACCAAAAAACTCTAACCCGTTTTCAGAACACTTTCTCACAATTTTAAAATTTACTCCTGGCAACAGTCCCGTTCCCCTGTAGAGAAATTTTCTTCAATGAATAGACATTCGACGATCTAATCTATGGTTAAAACAAAAATACAATGGCGTTTGCGGTATGAGAATCAAATACCTGGTTTAGATATCATTAATTACATTTACTCAGTAAAATTTGGCAGCCTTCAGCCAATCAATCGGTTCCAGCTATTTTTGCTTTTTGAGGGACTGATTTTTGATGTGGGAAACATAACAATTTTAATGTATTTTTTCTGTTGTAATGTGTGTATTTATTCTGCTGATAACAAAGTTCTAATAAATCGACAAATAATAATTCGGTAATTGTTTGTAATTTTAAGCATTTTCTGAAAAATTAATTAAAAACTTTTAGTTTTAATGAAGTATTTATATTTAAAGAATTTTAAATTTGAATTGCCATAACACTCAAACCATAAAAAACGTATAATATATAAAAATGAAATAATCATCAACAAACTCATTAATTGTTCTATTCCCGAATTAATGAAAGCATGTTTCATATTGAAAAGATATTCACAGTCATATCGACATGTTTCATATCAACAAGATATTCACAGACTATTATATAAATTATTCTTAGCGGAAATAGATTACAATAATCTTTGGTTCTGTAAACTAGTTTTAATTATATTTGAGTTCTGATTAAGTCAGGATTTTTTACAAAAAAACTCTGCATTTCAAAATGAATTTGAATTGAATGTGCTGGAAGTTTTATTCGTAATTCTGTATAAATGGTATTCATAAATTAACTCTGCTGTTTCGATCTGCTTGTTTCTTAATTTTAAAAACTGTTAAAGAAATAAGCATGAAACATTAATTTGGTATATGATAAATATTCAGATTTTTCATAGTATTCATGTTTGCAGTTTTATGCAGTGAGATTCGATATCTTTTCAACAGTTTTATTCACTTAAATCTTGAACAGGAAGTTTTGACTCGGTCAAGTTTTTACCTTTTTTATATTTTTTATTCAGCAGAGAATTAGTGGAATATTTTTCGCTTTTGTAATGAAAAAAATATTTGGAACCTCACATATGTGATTTTTATATATAGCTTTTAATTTCTAAATCTTTATTATTTATGAAATTTAAGCGAGGAGACAAGTTGTTGTGTTTTGTATGTCAATTATACTTTAAACTCGATAAAGTGACATTAAAACAAATTTTGTGAAATAGTTCAGATTTGCAATGCTTTTCATCGATACTATTCAAGTTTTTTTTATTTCAACTTCTTTCTTACTACTATTGTATCCTGAAGAGAAATGGAATATTTTTAGTTTATATTTTGAATAGGATTATTATTTTGTTTTAAGATTGTTTCAAAGTGTCTTTTTATATTTACAAATGGATATTCTTGCAATATACTCCATAATATGCTTCTATTCAAGTAACACATAAATTAAGAAATTAATTCGACTTATTCGAAAATTTAAAATCCCGGTTTATTTTTAACTCTAAATCGCAAATATGTAGAGAAAAGAAAAGTTTGCATGTGTAGCAAACGGCGTGCATGTGATAGATTTTTTCGGAAACTAGCTCATGTACTGCCATGCAGCTTGCAACGATTTGGCTTAATCCGATATCGTCTATAGAATATTCTACCCTATTCACAGATCATAGAACTAAGAGAATATGTTCTTAAACCTTGATTGTGCCTTCCCTGGTGTCGCCTATATTGTTTAAAACTTATGTTAAGAACAGACGTAACTCGCTCGTTCGCTACATTCGACACACGACACTCATTAAACTTAACATTAGCGCATTACACGTAAGCAATTCCTCATACGTATAATGTGTTTACTTACACTTTATCGACACGCGAACGCGACGCTGGAACCTAAAAATAATACCCATAAATAATTTTTCATGATATATTAATAAGATTGCGATACTACATCTTGCGAAAACTGGACATATTGCGAATGTTCAATAAAAACAATGTCGAAAAAAAATAACAATTTATATTTTTATATATATATATATATATATATATATATATATATATATATACACATACATATATATATATATATATATATATATATATATGTGTATATATATATATATATAAATAATTAAAAATAAGAATTAACAATTTGAATACCACTCGCAACATTTAATTAATGAAAACTTTAAGTTTGATTCGTAAGAGGTATAATAAAACTGTACCCTATTTAAATATATGGTTACAAATAGACTTGACTTCTAGTTAGAAAATTATATATTTTATAAAATTGGGTCGCATATTTGTTCTTCACGATTAATATTTCGAACAAAATCGACACGAGTTTCGAGGTAAACGTTATACGCAAGCTTATAACAACTAGCAAATTTTCTAAAATGTTATTCAAGACACATATATTTTTCGATATCTTCTCTTGTTAGTTTGAATAAATATTATCTGTAATTTCTGAGATTTTATTAAGTTTAGAATTCTGTCAATTGTTTTCCTTAACCTTGTTCTCCTCATACCATATCCTCCTCCGGTCATATCAGTAATAAATGAGGCTACATAATTAAAAAAAAACATATCAGTTTTTTATGGAAAGCATCATTGAACAATTTCATTTGACTTTAAATTTGGCATTATATAAATAAACTAGATTATCGACAAAGAAAGGTACGTAGTTTTCGTAAATAATAAACCAAATTTATTTCAAAAAGAAATTTCCCTTTTATTTTATTTTTGATGTCATGAACGGCTGGAATTTATGTATATTTAAGAAACAAACTGAGTGTAGAAAAATACTCATCATTTCCGGAATCGGAAACAATGATTCTTTTATGTAATGACGCTTAATTCCAATTTACTTCAGTAATGTCCAACTGGAATAACATAGAATCATTTAAATGACTAAAAGGCGAAGACCTACATTTCTCCATTACCTACTAAGCACTTAGATACTATTGTTACCATATAACAATATTATCTAATTGCTTAGTAGTATCGTTATCGTACGTATGCTGCTAATAATTTATCATATATTTATTATAGTTATCAGTCAATGTTATCTGATTTTACTGTGATTAAATAATTTGTTCATTTATTACTTTCCAAAATTTAATGTATATTTTTTTAAATAACCTAGTGTACATAAAACTTGGGGAGCAATAAATAAACAAATTATTGCAATTGCGTAATTACTGCAATATGAATAATATCTTCCAGTCAAACACTATGATAAAATTTGAAAATTTAATGTGTGGAAAAATATAAAAATATTATTAAAAGGAAATCCATAAACAGATTTTTTTTAAAAAATCTACATGTCTTAAAATATAATTAGTCGAGAAAAAAATGATTAAATTAGATAATAATTAAAATTACAATGTAATATGAAAGAAAAGAAAATGCAAAATTATAACAGATATGGTTAGGAACAAGTAATAGGATAAAATTAAAGACAGGCGAAAGAAATAATTACAAGAAATAAGATTTTGAGATGACTCCTAAAAGTCTTTATAAGAAATGAATTCCTGGTGCCAGATTCTATTTGATTTCCACATTTCATAGTTTGAACGGAGAAGAATTTATAATAGAAAGTGATCGGATTTTTGAAAGATGGTGATTAAGCTGGGGAAGATTTTACGGAGTATTCTGTAAGCAAACAAATTATTGACTCTAATTTTAAGATTGGGAGAATATTCATAATGATGTAAATAATTGTACTTAAATAAATGTAAATGGCGACGACCACGTAATATTATCCACTTTTTTATCCACGTCTTCTATTTTAGACTAAAAAGCTAAGTGTGCCACCATAATTTTTAAGAAAATCTTCGATATGATTAAATTTTGTATAACTCCTTATTTATACAAGGTAACGAGAATATTTGACTGGAGTGGATTTTACTTTCATCAGAAAATTTTGAAAATACTGGAGAGATTTTATTTTTCAGAAAATAACATTAATCTATATGTCACTATCAACCTCGTATATTGAATAAAGGAATGAAGAAAGGGCTCCATCAGGGAGAGATAAGATCATCCACTCAGAACCGGTATCTCAAGATTTCACAAATTTTCTGCGACCGTACAAACATGAGCTCAGCCATTCAAAAATGTATCACTATTAAATATTGAGTATATCTCAAGATTCCAAGATTTTAAATAAGTCAAAAGAATATCAGAGTAAATAGAATTAACTGCACTGACATCATTCGTGACTATGTATATATCATCCGTGTTGTTCACTAAAGCAGTGACTAGTTTTGAAACCATATAAAAAATGTAGAGCTTTATAATCGTTAAAATATCGAGTAAGCTGGATATAGACAAAAGTTTCAAATACTTTATACACTATTAATTTCTAATACTTTATAATAGGAGTGATAGAACGGTAATACGTCAGAAGTCTTTAGGATGTACCGGCAATGGTGTTCTGGTAAAGTGAAGAAAAATCGCCGTTGTTAGACAAGTGTTAAATACATGAGCAAAAATCGGAAATTCGGTATTCGTTATAGATTTACTTTCAGATGATCCTTAAAAACCTTTATAAATTACGGCTTTGGAGATTGGAATCTTCTTTTTATTGAAAAACTTGACCTTTTTGTACTTGAAACTTTTGTAAAATTCTAATGGTATCCAATATCAAATAGAAACAGATTGGGTGTAATAATCGTAACACAGAAAATTATGAAAAAAATTACATTACTTTTTTATCATTTGGTTACAAAGATCTAATTCATGGACAAGGAGGAAGCTTTTGTACCGTTACAATATTTCATATCATTTAACAAAAATATCCTATGTGTGACTATAATATGTGAAAGACGTTTAACTCATAAAAAATATATACTAGTTGGGATATAATAAATATATTTAAATTTCAAATTGACACGCATTAATCAATTTTTTTATGTTGTTAAAAGATCATTTCATTTTAAAAATGCTATTCTAGGTCCTGACCTATTTGAAATTCATGATGTTGACCGTTTTTGTTTCTCGTATGAATGTTGTGATATTGAGGATTTAGTTGGATTTAAAATATGTATCGATATCAATGCATCAACATTGAAATTTTTATTAATAATTTCAATTTTTTATTAAAAATGTTTCATAATCAAGCATTTTTTGTTTCACTGGGCAAAAATGTACACTAATATTTCGCCAAAGAATTCATGAAAGTATAATATTGCAAAACATTTATTTTTGGATATTGAATGCATTTAAAAATATTTGTTCAAAATTGGTTTCCACAAATATTACTTCAAAAAATTTCTCAATAAAAAGTTAGTTGTAAAAATAAGTGAGATAGAAGAAGCTACGTTCGTGAAGGGGATTTAGATGACTGAATGTCATATCCATCATAACATTGAACTTCGTCACTAAATATTCTTATCTGCCTATCGCTTGCGCTTTGAGCACTTTTTTTTACATAATTCTGTATTCACAATTAAATGAAACTACGTGATGTAGTATTATTTCTACTTTCTTGAATTTCTTTACCACGACCTAGGTTTCGTTGTATTACAACATCTTCAGGTGCGATATTAGCAAAGATCTCTTTCAAAGCAAAGATATCCTTGCTAATATACCACCTGAAGATGTTGTAATACAACGAAACCTAGGTCGTGGTAAAGAAATTAAAGAAAGTAGAAATAATACTACATCACGTAATTTCATTTAATTGCATATAAAATAACCTTATAGTATATAAGCTTATTTTATATGATACTTTAGAATTACGAGAGAGTTAGAAGGAGAAGAGAATTAGAAGAATACTATAAAATAAGCTTATACTGTATAAGGAAGCACTGCACCCAGTTTGGAGTTATGGAATACATCTATAGGGCTACGTCAGTAATTCTAATATACAAGTGATACAAATATTTCAAAATAAAGTGCTTAAATATGTAGTTAACGAGCTTTAGTACTTTCGTAATTGACCTCCATTGCGATCTTGATATTGAGCTGGTAGAGGATATTTTTAATAGATTTGTTGGTCATACATCAACGAAAGAAGCGTGCAAACTGTTGAATGTGCAAAATATCATTAGAAGACTCAAAAGTATGAAAATATTTGAACTTACTAGAAAGTAAAACATTAAGTGATTCAATGGAAATATCCAAGTTTAGACAGTACCTAGTATATTAATTTAGAAACAAATTAATCGTAGATTATGTAACTACTTTAACTAAAATTGTGTTAAAAAATGTCTTCGCGAACCTATATGTACAATCAAAGGTTTTCGTTGTAATTATAGACACGTGAAATACGCCACAGAGTAAAGGGTATTTTATTTCTTAGTTTTATGTAAAAGGAATGATATTTTCTTCCAGTTGCTTTTATTTAATGACTTGTTCACAAAGTATCATGTCTAAAAATATAATCAACGTTGTGATACATCGCTTCAAACCATGAACATTTTATCGAATTACCAAAAAAACGAACATTTCTAAAATTATTATTGAATAAAATGATATGAAGGCAAGCAAAGGAAAATATTGATATTTTACGAAACCATTGCATTGCGGTTTAATACCGGGAATAACTAGTTGTTTTTACTGGTCATATTTGGAATGGAGTTAACTTTCGTTTGTTCACTGACCGCGGTAAAAGGTATTTTCTAAGCCAATTATTTAACTGGTAAGATAATATCGCGTAGATATTATCGCCCTTTGTATATTTAGCAATTTCCCTATTCACACATCTTCATTATGTAGAGATATATGATTAAAGTACACATTAGGTATACAGCATGGGTTTTATAGAACTCAAATGAATATTTTTGTTAAATAGAAATTGAATAGCGCTTTTTTTAAATTTACTCGTTATTTTCAAGCTGGAACGAAGAAGGCGCCCTAAGTTAATAATTAAAAAATACATTAACACAATGGGACATCATCTCAAACCAAGGCCCTTGGTTTGAGATGATATCCCATTGTGTTCATGTTTTTTTTTATTTATTAAGTTTACTTTATAGTTTGTTCTCGTAAGCCTTCATAAATTTAATTTTTGTAGTTTAATATTCATATTACGGTTTGTAGTGCATGACTGAAAAAAATATTACTTTACGTGTTTTGTTTAATGTTTAAATATGAATAATCAATATGATCGCGACTAAATTATAATTATGTTTATTTTGCTTTATATGTTTATTTGCTTTATAATTACATAAACACTTCACAAACAACTCTTTTGGGTTTTGTGGTTATAATTTCCAATAGGAAACGTTTTGAGGGTACCCATTTACGATAATATGACCAAATCGACTTTTCGTGCCGGATTTTTAAAAATGTTTGGTATTTATTTTATTGTATAATTTTAAATTGAAGACGAAATTAGTTATTTCAGTCAACAAATGCCTATATGTATGTAGGAGATCAATACCATATAAAGAAGAACCAAAAGCCAGCTTCTACACCGCAGAAAGCGGATAATGATGTTAAAGAGGAAAATCCATTCATAAATAAGACAGGGCGTTCTGTTAATATATGAAGAACTTGCCTAGATAATATTGTCAAAAAATAATCATGTGCATATCACTCAACATAAAAAATAAAGGAATTTGTGTACCAGAACAAGAAAACATGCTAGCACCGTAAATTAAAATTGCATCAAAAATATTTGCATACCCAAGTTTTTTGGTTTATGCTTGGCTATTTAGGGATAAAAAGGAAGAGGTCTGAAAATGTAAGTGGAATGTGTTGTGGAGGATTTATGAGGAGGCATAAAAACCTAGCAGTAAGACATTTTGAAAGTACTTCTCTATCCGGAGTTTTAAAAAACCAAAGTAGGCACATTTTTGCAAAACTAACTAGTGTTTTTAATAAACATCATTTTGCACCACATATAACATTTAATATTGATGGAAAAGGTGGCAGCAACCAACCCTTATAAAATTATTGCTCAAAGCGAATAAAAACGAATAGGACGAATGATATCTGCTGAACGAGGGATTTCTGTGAAAACTCTGTTTTTATTAATACTGCTGATGATTTTTTCCATATGTTTTTCTATTCCTAAGAGAGAATTGAAATGTTAACAAATAATCTACCAGGATTGGCCCATATTTCTGGATCAATGGCCGAAGACTGTTTTTAGAAGAAAAAATATTTTCCGAATTTTTCTCGAAACTCTGTTAAAAATTGGTGTTGTCAAGTGTGAAACGAGTAATGATAGCTACTTAATATTTTTAATTCGTCGATTTTGATAGTACACTAACATCACAGATAAAACAAAAGAAAGCTAAGGGCAAGATATCCAAGAAAAGCTCAAAATAAAATTTAAAAAAATGATGGTATAGTAGAACAACGGAAGTCATAGAAATAGCAATCAAAAGTGTTTTTAGTGCTAAATTAGGTTTGGTTGATTATATGAATCATGTAGTGTGAAGGAGGAACCTAATTATTATTCCAAATTTTTTTTCTAATTTTAAAAAAATATTTTTTCCCAACTATTTTAATTTATGTTACTTGGACCGCTGACAACCAACTGAAACACAATTTATATATTTTTTTAATTTTCCGGTAATACCCTTGTATTATAGACTTGGCTCTTTTGATAGTTACTTCAATGCAAAAGAGTTACAAAGTAGCTAAAAATAAATTTTATTTTAAATGGAATTATTGCTACTTATCCCGTTAATTTTAAAACAATACTCACAAATTACATAAACTATTAAATAAGTAATAAATTTCATTTTTAGTCATATTTTTTAAAAAATTTTAAATGAATTTTTATAGATCCCTTCAATGCTATTTATTTCCTGCATTTATACCATATTTGGGTGATGAGTTCATTCTATAGAGTATTTAGTCTCCGTATTTAGTATAATTCTGTAATTTTAATAATAACATTAATAGAATAACAAAAAATATTAGTGTCCTGTTTATTTAAAAGAATTTGCAAGATATGCGTACAGCTGATAACAAATAGGCATATTGAGTTTTTGTGACTTGAACCATTTATTTAAATTACAAAGTACAAAATCCTAGAATTAGTTTGGAATTCGAATATTATCGATTGAGGACACAGACCCTTTTTTGCCGACACTTGCCATTTTATAAGAAATACTTGGTCCATTTCAGAAGAAGAATTTACATTTTTTCTATCGGATGTGATATCGTGTTTATTTAAAGTATAAAAATGCAAAATTTCATCACAATTAGTAAATTCTAAACTGTTGGAACGAACCTGAAGCAGCCGATGAACTACACGGCGAACATACATTTTTTTCCCGGAATCCAGTGATAATTTTGATTATTATTATTATACAAATAACATGACATCATTCTGATTGTATGATAATTAACTTGGAAAACATATATATTAAAGTAATAGCAAATATGTTTATGAAACTTGTAAAAATTAGCACTAGATTTTGTTATTAATAACGCCTGCAAATGACAGTTTGTTTATATCATTCTAATTTACTTACTTTTTTGCTATGTAAGTAAATCCAATATAGAGTCCAATAAAAGATAACATGGAGTCCAAAAAATAAGAGTAAATCCAAGTTGCACGAATTACATTTGTACTTGACTAATTCTAAAAGTATATAGTAATCTACTAAGCTGGTGAGAAGCATTTATATTGTTTTATTTAAATTACATAATTTGAAAACGTGACACCTTGAATACAGCCTACATATAATATAATATAATTGAAAAGAACGTATCTATAACTCATACATGTGATTATGCGTATCAATCTGAGAAGCAACTGTTACAGACCTATATAAATTTGTCAACGGTTTCTGAAAATATCATTGTCAAAATTGCGATTCCAATTAAAGAAATTTACATTTTCTACAGAAACACACTTCAAATTGACTCAGTATGATAATCATAAACACGTGTATGAATAGGAAAAAATTTTTGTTGCAAGCTGTATAAATAAAGATAAATTTAGTCACTAAATCACGAAATTCTCAGAACTTTAGAACTATAAAGTCCATGAGCTTAAAATTGTTCTTCATTTTTAGGTTTTCGTTAAGAAATTATTTTTCGTAAATCAATACCTAAGTGTGCAAAAATGAAGACCGAAAATTGTATGGAAATTTAGGCGTGAAAATTCATATTTCGACTCTCAAAAAGGAATAAAAAATACCTTATTTGAACTTCCTAATATCAATTACTTTGTAGCAACATAAAAATGTTATTTGCGCGCTTAAGAGAATTTTTATTACTCATGGACTGATAAATCTGCAAAATTTTAGGCATAGGCAGGGCATGGCAACCCTGACGG
The DNA here is from genome assembly GCA_039881145.1 of Druceiella hillmani. NCBI lineage: Eukaryota > Metazoa > Arthropoda > Insecta > Lepidoptera > Hepialidae > Druceiella > Druceiella hillmani. The sequence goes on along the minus strand of JAYKKI010000021.1, from coordinate 16,309,823 downwards.
ATTTTTTTGTAATTATATTACTAGGTTCCTGTTCTCTTTTAGTCGGGGGGGTTTTCAAAATAAATTATTTAATAATTTTTTTAAATACAACGACTAAATCTGTGATGGGTTTTTTAATAATTTTAATTTCGCTTTTTATTTTATACTGATTCGAATAAAATCTTTACATCTATCGGGGGCTCAATCAAATTTTAATGCTTTTTATTATTAGTCTTAATAACTAAATTTCTAAAAGAAACATTCACCAAAGGGCAAGGTTATGTGGCTCTTAGTAAAGGACTATCTTTAAAAGGTGTAGTAATAATTTATCTAAACCAAAGAAAACTAACAATCCATACAATAGCATATCATTGGAAGAATTAGAGCGTTTAAGAAACATGTTAAGTGGTTCACACATCGACGAATCCCAAGAAAGACCACAAAGTAGTTAATCTAGATCAATAAAAAATGTTTATTGCAGCATCCCTAACGAATTAATTACATAACACTTGACTAAAAACCTTCGCCGTTAAATCACAAACTTTTTACTGAAAACCGTATCTAACCGTGGCCTCATAAATAACGTGAAATGTGGAAAATAAATCAAATGAAAAATATGGAGAAGTAGAAATACGTGTAAAATATAGGATGTTTTCCGGTAAATAATTATAATTCAACCGATTATTCCAAAATCTCATAAATTGCATGCAGATGTTCTTTTAAAGTCCATTATTTTATATCCATTTAGCTGTTATTTATTCTCATTTATGAAGCATACCGTGCCTTGTATCTCCATGGGTGAACATGTACTAAGTTTATTATTCGTATTTATTATTATTTATAAGTTTTTAAGTCATGTTCTTATATACAAGTGATGGTTGACCTGAAAAAAAAACTCATTATGGGTTTATGTAAGTATGTAGATTTAAGAATTAATAAACCAAATTTAGATCCAATAGTCCGTCATCATTAATTGTAACTTAAAGACAATCAATTAGTAAAAAAGTTAAATTTACATTAAAACCTTCTTTGAAATAAATTTGGCTATTCGCGAAATTTTAAAAGAGGAAATTACATTTCACTGTGTTTTGATCTTGAGACCATGCCGAAAAGAAATTAAAAGAAAACATTCCCGCTACATTCGATTCATAGCCAGTTACTTTGTAATCATATTACGTAACCAATTACTTAATTCGAGGACTGCTTCAATAATGTTTTATTAGTAAATACAATGTGGCGTTAAATTTAATATACGTTTTTAAAGCGTTTTATGCTTTTGCTATTAAAGCTTAGCAAATTTTCAGCGTCGAAGTAAAACTAAATACTAGAAAGGAATCCTCTTATTGTGAACTTTATTTTACGATCTACATAATATTTCAATTTAATAAAAAAATGACTAAAGAAAGTCAAATTATTTTCCGTAGTATGGGGACACACAGAAGTACTGCATTATGGGCACTCGCTTCCTATATAATTTCATCTGTTAACGAAGTGGTAAAAAATTAAGTAATATTATTGCGTAAGATGGAAAAAGGGCAAAAACTTATCAAACATTTTGAATCGACAAGCAATGAAAAAAATTATTTCGTAGGAAAGCTATATTTTAACCATCGATTACTTAAGGTAATGTGATAAATATCATAATTTTATTGACGTCATTGAAAATATATTGTATATATTTATTTTAAAGATGAAGAGGATACTGTTTTTTTCTTGAATTTACAGATATTTTCTTGAACAAACCCATTTATTTTGATAATTATTTTTTATAGTTGAAGTCTCCTGATGTTTATTGAAAAGAGTCATTTATTCAGTATTTGTTAAAAGTGAACTTTAAAACCAGGTTGAATATTTCAACAAAATTTCTTTTTAATCAGGAAACAAAAAAAAACAGTGAGCCGTCACGGGACGCCTGGCAGGTGTGAAACATCGTGTTCGTACAAGGAATATGCATAAAAAAAGATTATTACAGGAAATAAATATACCATAATGAAAAAATAAGGTATTACGAATTTCTTACAGAAAATGGTGACTTTATTTAATAAACATTTATTTACAATTAATACGAAAAGAATAAAGCACAGGTTATGTGTACCGTAGTAAACAACAGCGTCGAACTGAGTGAGGAGGGTGTCGCGTAGTAGGTTGCGCATGGCGATACGTCGCCATACCGTACACTTTACTACATATAGACTATATATATATATATACCTTAGTATAGCGTGGCGACCCATCACCATGGCAAGCGTCGTCACGCCAACGATCCGGTTTATACCTGCGCCTATAGATGTTTTACATCAAAAGTGAATTGCAACTGGAATAACTTTTGACGTGCTTCGATACAGCTACATTAAAGACATGTTGAACAAGATGGGTTGTTCGATGATTCTACAGTTTAGTGAAACAACCACTTTCACACACACCACACGATTTTGAATCAAAAGATACTCATCCAAAATTTTGAAAGTCAAAGTTTACATACATAATAGATAATAAGTCCTCGCCGTGGTGTGTTGTGTTGATCACAAGGCATACGGCCTGTGACGACGCGGCGTACCGCGGAGACCCGGGTTCGATTCCCGGCCGTTCGTCGAGCGGGGCTGGACGGGTGTTATGGTTGACTGTAAGAGATTGCTCACGTAGCAATAAGTCCACCATATGTATCAATTAGATACATTAAAGTAGATAAATAAAAAAATAAATAAATATTAAATATTTGAGTTTTTGTCGTCAGAACAAAACGTAATTTCAAACCAAACAAAACTTCTAAACAATTTAAACATTTTTTTCATAAAAAATGGGTGATACTATCTTAAAAATGATTGCGGAACTTCAGGCATAAACATATTAAACTAAAGTATACTTTTTGACGTGTATGTTACAAATACGATTAAATAAAATAATAAAAAATAGAGCAAATACAAGATATAGAAAATAAATTAAAAATTAATGAAAATTAATTAACGAGTAGAACGATTCCTTTGGTTTAGTCCGTCGTCTATTTTCTTAGCTAGTCTCAATAATATCTACAAATGGTCTAATGGTCAAAATAATTTTGATACCAATAAGTACAATAGCCTAGGTACTTATTGGTAACAAAATTATTTTGTAAAATATACATCTGAAAAGGGCAAGGGAAATGACACAAATGACACAAATGACACAATTGACACACATGACACACACGACACAAATGACACAAATGGCACAAATGACACACATGATACACATGACACAAATGACACAAATGATGCAAATGACACAAATAACAAATGGCACAAACGACATTAATTACACAAATGACACAGATTACACAAATGACACAAATGACACACATGACACACATGACACACATGACACACGTTGCACACATGACACACATGACACAAATGACACAAATGAAACAAATGACACAAATGACACAAATGACATAATTGACATAAATGACATAAATGACACAAATGACACACATGACACAAATGACGTAAATGACACAAATGACAAAAATGACACAAATTAAACAAACGACACGTGACAAAAATGACACATGACATAAATGACACAAATTACAAAAACGACACGTGACAAAATGGATACAAATGATACAAATGACACAAATGACACACATGACACACATGACACAAATGACACACGTGACACAATAGACACAAATGACACAAATGAAACAAATGACACAAATGACACACGACACACACGACACAAATGACAAGTGACACAAATGACATAAATGACACAAATGACACAAATGACGCAAATGACGCAAATGACACAAATGACACAAATGATGCAAATGACGCAACAGACACACAAATGACACATTCGACACAAATGACACACATGACACACATCACATACATGACACACATGACACAAATGACACAACAATTACAGAAATGGCACAAATGACATAAATGAAACACGTGACACAAATGACAACAAATGATACAAATGACGAACGTGACACAAATGGCACAAATGAAAAACATGACACACATGACGCAAATGACACACAAATGACACACATGACATGATACAAATGACACAAATGACACACATGACACAAATGATGCACATTACAAATGATACAAATGACAAGTGACACAAATGGCACAAATGACACAAATGACAAATAACACAAATGACAAAAATGGCACAAATTACACAAATAACACAAATGACACAAATGACAAATAACACAAATGACAAAAATGGCACAAATTACACAAATAACACACATGACACAAATGACGCAAATGACACATATGACGCAAATGAGACAAATTACACAAATTACACAAATGACATAAACGACACAAATTACACAAATGACATAAACGACACAAACGACACAAACGATACTAATAACACTAATGACACATATGACACACATGACACTAATGACACCAATGACACAAATGACATGTGACACAAATGACACAAATGACACATATGACACAAGTGACACAAATGACATAAATGACACAAATGACGCAAATGACACAAACGACACAAATGACATAAATGACACACGTGACAACAAATGACGCACGTGACACAAATGACACACGTGACACAAATGACACAAGCGACAAATTATACAAATGGCACAAATGACACAAATGGCACAAATGACACAAATGACAAATAACACAAATGACAAAAATGCACAAATGATACAAATGACACACATGACACAAATGACGTAAATGACACACATGAAACACATGACACACATGACACACATGACACACATGACACAAATGACATAAATGACACACGTGACACAAATGACACAAATGACACAAATGACACAAATAACACAAATGGCACAAATGACACAAATGACACACATGACACACATGACACAAATGACGAAAAAGACGCACGTGACACAAATGACACAAATGACATATATGACACAAATGACACAAATAACACAAATGGCACAAATGGCACAAATGACACAAATGACACACATGACACACATGACACAAATGACGCAAATGACGCAAATGTCACACAAATGACACACAAATGACACACATGACACAAATGACACACATGACATGATAAAAATGACACAAATAACACAAATTACACAAATGACATTAACGACACAAACGACACAAACAAATGACACACATGACACAAATGATGCACATTACAAATGACACAAATGACAAATGACACAAATGACACAAATGACACAAATGACGCACATTACAAATCACACAAATGACAAGTGACACAAATGACACAAATGACGCAATTGACACAAATGGCACAAATGACACAAATAGCACAAATTACACAAATGACAAATGACACAAATGACACAAACAACACAAGTGACACAAATGGCACAAATGACACACATGACACACATGACACAAATGACGCAAATGACGCAAATAACACACAAATGACACACATGACAGAAATGACACCCATGACATGATACAAATGACACAAATGACAAACATGACACAAATGATGCACATTACAACTGACACAAATGACGCAAATGACGCAAATGACACACAAATGACACACAAATGACACACATGACACAAATGACACACATGACATGACAAAAATGACACAAATGACACAAATTACACAAATTACACAAATGACAAAAACGACACAAATGACACACATGACACAAATGATGCACATTACAAATGACACAAATGACAAGTGACACAAATGACACAAATGACAAGTGACACAAATGACACAAATGGCACAAATGGCACAAATGACACAAATGGCACAAATTACACAAATGACAAATTACACAAATGACACAAATGACACAAGTGGCACAAATGACACAAATGACACACATGACACACATGACACACATGACACAAATGACGAAAAAGACGCACGTGACACAAATGACACAAATAACACAAATGGCACAAATGGCACAAATGACACAAATGACACACATGACACACATGACACAAATGACGCAAATAACGCAAATGTCACACAAATGACACACATGACACAAATGACACACATGACACACATGACATGATAAAAATGACACAAATTACACAAATGACATTAACGACACAAGCGACACAAACAAATGACACACATGACACAAATGATGCACATTACAAATGATACAAATGACAAGTGACACAAATGACACAAATGACAAGTGACACAAATGACACAAATGGCACAAATGACACAAATGGCACAAATTACACAAATGACAAATTACACAAATGACACAAGTGGCACAAGTGACACAAATGACACAAATGACACAAATGACAAACGACACAAACGACACAAATGATACAAACGACACAAATGACACAAATGACACAAATGACACAAATGACACAAATGACACACATGACACACATGACACACATGACACACATGACACACATGACACACATGACACACATGACACAAATGACATAAATGATATACGTGACACAAATGACACATAAGACGCACGTGACACAAATGACACAAATGACACATATGACACAAATGACACAAATGGCACAAATGGCACAAATGACACAAATGACACACATGACACACATGACACAAATGACGCAAATGACGCAAATGACACACAAATGACACACAAATGACACACATGACATGATACAAATGACACAAATGACACACATGACACAAATGACACACATGACATGATACAAATGACACAAATGACAAGTGACACAAACGACACAAATGACACAAATGACGGAAATGACACAAATGACAAATAACACAAATGGCACAAATTACACAAATGACACACATGACACAAATTACACAAATGACATAAACGACACAAACGACACAAAAAAATGACACACATGACACAAATGATGCACATTACAAATGACAAGTGACACAAATGACACAAATGAAACACATGCCACATATGATGCACATTACAAATCACACAAATGACACAAATGACCCAAATGACGCAAATGACACAAATGGCACAAATGACACAAATGGCACAAATTACACAAGTGACAAATTACACAAATGACACAAATGACACACGTGACACAAATGACAACAAATGACACAAATGACACATATGACACAAATGACACAAATGACACAAATGGCACAAATTACACAAATGACATAAACGACACAAACGACACAAATGACACACATGACACAAATGACACACATGCCACATATGATGCACATTACAAATCACACAAATGACAAGTGACACAAATGACACAAATGACACAAATGATGCAAATGACACAAATGGCACAAATGACACAAATGGCACAAATTACACAAATGACATATTACACAAATGACACAAATGACACACGTGACACAAATGACAACAAATGACACAAAAGACGCAAGTGACACAAATGACACAAATGACACATATGACACAAATGACACAAATGACACAAGTGGCACAAATGACACAAATTACACAAGTGACATAAACGACACAAACGACACAAATGACACACATGACACAAATGACACAAATTAAACAAATGACATAAACGACACAAACGATACTAATTACACTAATGACACAAATGACACACATGACACACATGACACACATGACACACATGACACACATGACACGCATGACACGCATGACACGCATGACACAAATGACATAAATGACACACGTGACACAAATGACAACAAATGACACAAAAGACGCACGTGACACAAATGACACAAATGACACATATGACACAAATGACACACAAATGACACACAAATGACACACATGACACAAAAGACACACACAAATGACACAAATAACACACATGACACAAATGATGCACATTACAAATGACACAAATGACAAGTGACACAAATGGCACAAATGACACAAATGACAAATAACACAATTGACAAAAATGGCACAAATTACACAAATAACACAAATGACACAAATGACAAATAACACAAATGACAAAAATGGCACAAATTACACAAATAACACACGTGACACAAACGACGCAAATGACACATATGACGCAAATGAGACAAATTACACAAATTACACAAATGAAATAAACGACACAAATTACACAAATGACATAAACGACGCAAACGACACAAACGATACTAATTACACTAATGACACACATGACACACATGACACTAATGACACCAATGACACAAATGACACAAATGACACACATGACATGATACAAATGACACACATGACACAAATGATGTACATTACAAATTACACAAATGACGCAAATGACACAAATGGCACAAATGACACAAATGACAAATAACGCAAATGACAAAAATGGCACAAATTACACACATGACACAAATGACGCAAATGACGTAAATGTCACACATGACGCACATGACACACAAGACACAAATGACATAAATGACACAAATGACGCAAATGAGATAAATTACACAAATTACTCAAATGACATAAACGACACAAATTACTCAAATGACATAAACGACACAAACGACAGAAACGACACAAATGACACAAACGACACTAATTACACTAATGACACACATGACACACATGGTACACATGACACACATGACACTAATGATACAAATGACATGTAACACAAATGACACAAATGACACAAATGTCGCAAATGACACAAATGACACACATGACACAAATGACACACGTGACACAATAGACACAAATGATACACACGACAAAAATGACACAAATGACAAGTGACACAAATGACATAAATGACACAAATGACACAAATGAAGCAAATGACACAAAAGACACAAATGACACACGTGATACAAAAGACACAATAGACACAAATTACACACATGATACACATGACACACACGACACAAATGACACAAATGACACACATGACACAAATGACATAAATGAAACACGTGACACAAATGACAACAAATGACACAAATGACGCAGGTGACACAAATGACACAAATGACACAAATGACACACATGACACCAATGACACAAATTACACAAATGACATAAACGACACAAACGATACAAACGACACAAACGATACTAATTACACTAATGACACACATGACACACATGACACTAATGACACCAATGACACCAATGATACAAATGACATGTGACACAAATGTCAGAAATGACACAAATGACACATATGACACACATGACACACATGACACACATGACACACATGACACACATGACACACATGACACACATGACACACATGACACAAATGACATAAATGACACACGTGACACAAATGACAACAAATGACACAAAAGACGCACGTGACACAAATGACACAAATGACACATATGACACAAATTACAAATGGCACAAATAACACACATGACACACATGACACAAATGACGCAAATGACGCGAATGACACACAAATGACACACAAATGACACACATGACACAAATGACACAAATGACGCAAATGACACAAATGGCACAAATGACACAAATGACAAATAACACAAATGACAAAAATGACACAAATTACACAAATAACACACATGACAAAAATGACGCAAATGACACACATGACGTACTTGACACACATGACACAAATGTCATAAATGTCACAAATGACGCAAATGAGACAAATTACACAAATTACACAAATGACATAAACGACACAAATTACACAAATGACAAACGACACAAACGACACAAACGACACAAACGACACAAACGACACAAATGACACAAATGACACTAATAACCCACAAGACGCACTTGACACAAATGGCACAAATGACACAAATGACAAATTGCACAAGTGGCACAAATGACACAAGTGGCACAAATGACACAAATCACACACATGACAGAAATGATGCACATTACAAATCACACAAATGACAAGTGACACAAATGACACAAATGACACAAATGACGCAAATGACACAAATTGCACAAATGACTCAAATGGCACAAATTACACAAATGACAAATAACACAAATGACAAAAATGGCACAAAAGACACAAATGACACACATGACACAAATGACACAAATGACGCAAATGAGACAAATTACACAAATTACTCTAATGACATAAACGACACAAATTACACAAATGACATAAACGACACAAACGACACAAGCGATACTAATTACACTAATGACACACATGACACACATTGTACACATGACATACATGACACTAATGACACCAATGATACAAATGACACAAATGACACAAATGACACAAATGACGCAAATGACACAAATGACACACATGACACACATGACATACATGACACTAATGACACACGTGACACAAATGACAACAAATGACACAAAAGACGCACGTGACACAAATGACACAAATGACACATATGACACAAATGACACAAATGACACAAATGGCACAAATGACACAAATGACACACATGACACACATGACAAAAATGACGCAAATGACGCAAATGACACACAAATGACACACAAATTACACACAAATGACACACATGACACAAATGACACAAATGACATGATACAAATGACACAAATGACACACATGACACAAATGATGCACATTACAAATGACACAAATGACAAGTGACATAAATGACGCAAATGACACAAATGACACAAATGACAAATAACACAAATGACAAAAATGGCACAAATGACACAAATGACATAAATGACACAAATGACGCAAATGACACAAATGACACAAATGACACACATGACACACATGACACAAATGACGTAAGTGACACACGTGACACAAATGACAACAAATGACACAAAAGACGCACGTGACACAAATGACACAAATGACACATATGACACAAATGACACAAATGACACAATTGGCACAAATGACACACATTTCACACATGATGCAAATGACACTTGACACAATAGACACAATAGACACTAATTACACACGTTACACACATGACACACACGACACAAATGACACAAATAACACACATGACACAAATTGCACAAATGACACAAATTACTCAAATGACACAAATGACACGTGACACAAATGACACAAATGACACAAATGACACAAATGACACAAATGACGCAAATGACGCAAATGACACAAATGACGCAAATGACGCAAATGACACTCATGGCACACATGACACACATGACAGACATGACATATATGGCACGACACAAGACACATATGGCACGACACAAGACACATATGGAACGACACAAGACACATATGGCATGACACAAGACACATATGATTGAATATATTTAAATAATTTAATAGAAATATTACATACAATGAAATGTTTATCAATACCGCAGTATATACTAACCCATATTTTCGAGGGAGTTATTAATAAGATTTTCTTTCTGATATAAATACCGTTTCACAGTCAACGCGGAGTTCTGTTAGTAATTAGATCAACTAGCTAACATACGGAGTAGTCAACATAGATCGACAATATGCGGTCCAAGATAGTGCTATACTACTAGTTCTGTTACAAACATTTTCAGTAGATTCTATCGGTACATCCATCTTATTCACTCGATATTAACACTTGTTCAAGACTAAGTTTTAATACAGAGAATAAAAATTGGCATGGCGAATCTTCAAATAGAACTTGTCAATATTTAAAAACTAAGTGATAATATCGCAAACAGTTTTCTCTTTTTCATTTCATTGTTTTTGGTCGGAATGTCACAAGTAACTATTTAGTATTTATTTCTTTCCAAACGAAGAAATCATCTTTATAAACACATCGGGCAGTGGCACACGTGGATACGTTTACTCAAAAATACTCTTATAAGATACAAACAATTTTCGCAAATGCTTCAAGATATATGATCATCTTCACGAAACTTACAATGTGCAGAAGTTGAAAAAGATTACTATTTTCTAGTCTAAACGACTTTAACGTTAACGTTTTTCGATAGTGGCGGTAAACTATGGTATGGTATTATTTTTTCTCGACAAAGTGCTTTTAGTTATTATCTCGCACAGAGAGAGCGACACGTAACGGAAACACTGTTTTTGAAACTTGTTGCAGATCAATATTTATCTCTTTTAGATACTAAAAGTGACATAAAAGTTTAAATGGATAAACATTCATATTTAATTTCTCTAAAACACACTGGAATTGTTTTAGTGAGTGACTTAGAACGTTTGGTAAACCGTAACTTTCGTTATTATGCCTACACGTAAAATATAGATATACTGTCGTGAATTTTCTTACAGAACTATTTCAGACTAATGTATCGAAATACATAGAAATTCCTCTTTATAATTATATCATGACGATAACATTCTACCTGAGCATTTGAAAACGAAAACTTTAAGTCCACAGGTAATGGAAACAGAAATCATTTTTAAAATTATTGTATGAAGTTTGCGAAATTCTGTAGCTTACCATCGCCATTTGTAACTTGAAATGAAGCCATTTCCGTCTACCTTCTATTCAACCTGTTTATGTCACTAAAACTATTTCAGTGGGTTTCTCGGATTATTTACTGGCCATAAACACTTTTTGATTAGAAATTTGAGTTGTGTATATTAAAAAATATTCATTTTAATAAAAATATTTATTTTAATCGATGATGTCGAATGGCAGTAACGAACAATAATTTAATAATTAATATAATCGCTTTATGCACTTAATTCAATTACAGTGCTACAAGCACTGTACTGCATGTAAATACACGTCGATATTAATAATTAATTATTTACATATTTATAACACTGTCAAAAGTAGGAAAGTTTCTAATTCACTTAAGAAAAGTTTTACATAATATGAAATGATTGATGCACTAAGTATTTGGAAACCAGGTTTCAACCAGGAACTTATAGTGAGTGAATTTTCAGAAGTAATTTGGCAAATGCACGTTAGTTACGTACGCAGCAAATATGTGCTTTGAATATAGTATTATCCATAACCAAAGACTGAAAAAGTTTCAGCGATAATTATACATTACCATTGTTCTTTTGTTTTCCGACATTTACGTAGATCCATTTCCGTTTCCAGAGCTAACAAAATAGAAAGTGATATAAATAAATCGTTGGGTTGTTTAACAACGTTATTTGATACACTAAAATTTAAGGTCGGACACGATTTCAATCAGCACGTTTCGAGTCTCGACCCGAAAGTGTCGGTGCTCGAGACAATTAAAATTTGGAAAAAGTTCCGGGGCTTCGAGACCCGACACATCCCGGGACTCAAACGGGAAAATAAAATACATTTTATGAAATCTAGAAAAAAAAATCATCGCAGGTTCTATCCACAATAGTGTACCGCCATTTAAGGTTGAATCTTTTGAATTTAAATATGCACACGAACATGAATTTTCGTGTAAATGTTTAAACGGAAGGGTTTCGTTTAAAACAATTTTTAAAAATGACGTGAATCCAACGGTTTTTGAATATTTTTCTTTTTAACAACATATGTCTAAAGTATGTAATAAAAAAATCAATATCTTTTATAAGCTAAGTTCTTGCAAAATGACTCTAGAAAGTAAACTACCAAAATGGTGATTGATATCTGGTGATCCAGTACCTGAAATGGAAGAAGGGAAATTCTTTTTAAAGTTTGTTCACATAGTAGGTATGACAATTACTAATAATGATGAAAATTTTCAAACTATTTACATATTATTGTACATATTTTTATTAATATTTAAATAAGTCCTGTTTTTATATAATCTGGAATAATTAATCAATTTATTTATACAAAACTTTGTTCCTAGTAAGGTAATGGAAGGTAAAAATAATGTATTTTTATTGTAAAACTTTTCATTTCTTTTCTTTAGTCGCAATAAAAAATAATAATAAAATGAGAAAAATGTAAGTTAAGCTAGTAACTTTTTTATAATAAGGGATATATAAAAAAATTACTTTTTAGTCGTTTCGTTATTTCCATACGTTATTAATATTTGATGCCATATTTAGGTTTCGTAGATTAATAGTAATAAAACAGAACTGTTATAAGGTCACTCACATGATCATCCGCTAGTCTTTATTTAACCAGTATTTTTCTCAAAAATATTTTGTTGCAGAATTATCAAAAAATAATAAAGCGTGCATGTATTGGGCGTAGAGATACATCAGGTTTTACCACTAAATATTTTAATGCAAAAATTTCAGATAGGCACATGAAATATCCGAAAAAGTTTTTCTCCGTATTGTGTGGAGTATCAAATGAAAAGGTAAGTTGTAAAGATTATAATAGTATTTTTTTACAATTTTGTATAAGTTACTTCTAGAGGTATTTCTTAATTTTTTTATAAAAATATAACAAACACACATTCTCCCTCACCCTGCAATTACCAAAACTGCTAAACTTAAAATTATGAAAAAAACAGCTTTACAGAAAATTCACCTGAAGTTCACCGAAAACTACTAGCAATAGTTTTAAATTCGTAGTTTAAAATCAGGTCATTATTTAACGTGTGATATTATGCAGTAAACAATGATGTTAATAATATTGAGTTTAACATAACTACAACGCACCTTTAAATGTTTACACGTATCCATGTTACTACGGAACTCTCATAATGGGAGTTCTTCTCTTAATAGGTTCTTCTGCATCATATTCATAACTACTTTATGTCAAGATATACCTCATCCTTTTTGTATTCTTTGATGTTTCATGTTCTAGCTCCGATTTTGTAGCTTTCTTCTATTCAAAATGTAGAGGAACCATTTTATAGTTTAATCAGTCTAAAGTACTGCAATTCATTGACATTAAATGTTTAATATTAATTATTTATTTTTTTCAGCTTTTTAAATGGATATGTACATATTTTTCAGGCAGACCTATTGATATATGAAAAATCTTCTTCCGTCAAGAAAAAAAATATTTTCAAAAGTATTTTAATATTAATATTTGTAATAATTTAGTAAGATAATCAAAAAATTAGAATTTTTGAAGATCTTTTTAAATTAATACATTAAAACATCTTCAAAAAAGTGCGAGGAGAAAAGAATTGTAATAAATAAAAGGATTGTTGTGAATATAATAAAGCGTTCGGAAAAATACAGACGAAGAGCCTTACAGACATGTAATAAAATGCGAAATATAAAGAATTTAATAAAAAAAGAAACAATTTTTGTATTATAAAAATAATAAAAGAACGAATGGTCAAATTATGGCACAAGAAGTGTGAAGAATATCATTTTTTGGCTGCGTAGAAATCATAATCCGGTCTATATCTGACTTGGTGAGTAAGACAAATATTATTTTGATTACGGTATTTTTTTTGGATTTGAGTTTGGAAACATTAATTTTTTTTTTCATTTTAATACTTCAAAGATCTTAAATGTGTATTCTTGTGGATATGTATCAACTTTGTCATAATTATAGTAATCACATCAGGAAAAAAAATTATTTATTTCCATCCTATAATGTGTACAATTAATGCATATGATATACTGACTTATCATTACGAAAGAAATCTCTTGTAGCCAACCGGAATATCAGTCTAGCCCCGCTCGATGAGCGATCGGGAATTGAACCCAGATCTCCGAGCTATCAAAGCCTGTATGCCTTCTGATTAACCCTACATACCACAGTAATGACAAAAAATATAAATTTTCCTTTTTTTTTACTCTAAGGAGTATGTCGTCTTGTCTGTTTTACTACTTAACTAAAACGCTAAAGCAGCTATATTTCAATTGATGAACAGATGGAAGTGGAAATAGTATTTAAGTAATAAATCTAATACAATAAGATGTAAAACCTTAGACGGCTAAAATAATAAAAACTTTCTCAAATATTATAAAGTTTATATTCACTACAGTTAATATCTATGTATATACATAAAAGTCGCTAGTTCATTTTAGGCTATTCAAATAAAATACCTCGTAAATATAAAAAATACTTAGGGTATATTTCTAGGGTCACGAAAGTGTAAAAGATAAGAAAAAATAAAGTAAAAGCAAGCTAATTTGTAATGAAGGTACAAAAGTACAAGACGTATCTTAAACGTATTTTTCCTGTATTCACTTTATTTCAAAACATAAAATGTAAAAGCGAATTAATATTCATAAAATGTAGCAATAAGATCAACAGCAAGATGAGAAAGTAAAATGTCGGAAATATAGGCCAAGGCTGAAAATATTTTAGACTACTTGAAATAAACAGCTTAAAAAAGGGCAACTTTTAAATTGGAAAATTGATAGATGGAAAAGTGTTGTTGTTCGATCAGGTGAAGATAGTACACGTCTCCGTAATCAAGTAGAAGTAGTATTGATGATCTCTGTGATGTGACTTTATTAATCCACCTTACCAAATTTTGTGATAACACTATATTGATATATGTAAGATTAATATTAGCCATTTAGTATTTATAGCACTAGTTAGCATTTTGTTTTGAAGTAAGAAACCCTTATAACGTCATTATGTCCATCATTAAGTCTCTCACGAACTAACTCACTCGAATCCTCGAACTCTATCGGGAAGTAACGTAATATTAAAAATGTTTATCTCCCAATATTTGTAAAAAGTTAAATGCATGAGATTTTTCAAATAAATATGGATCAATATCTAAATCAGGAAAAAACGTAATATTAAAAACTTTAATAATATACCTCCTAATATTTGTAAAAGTGATCACAATTTTGTTGCGCACTCCAACTGGAGGAATAATCTTTGGAAAGTTATTTCGAAATTAAATTGAAGTTCAATTTATCATTTTTACATTTTTAACCCTTTAAAAACTTATAATATATCTCCCAATATTTGTAAAAGTGATCACAATTTTGTTGCGCTGTCAGACGGGAGGAATGATCTTTGGAAAGTGACTTCGAAATTAAATTGAAGTTCATTTTATCATTCTTTAATTTTTAACCCCGTTGGTAAAATATTAAACTTCAAAATGATATGAAATATGTTTGTTCCTCTGCACTTTACAAATGTAGGTGTAAGATATAAAAATATCCAAATATATATCACTTTTTATGAAATTCGTCTCGTATAACATTTCTTCATATTGTGAATGAACTTATAAATGAACATATGAATTCATAAATGAATATAACAAGCAAATACATATATAAATAAGTAGTATTATTGTTTTGTGTAAAATAAATTCTGGTTACTCTCCTAATCAACATGTATTGATTTTAATTCTAAGATAAGGAAAACATGTATACCTCGCCGATTGCTAAAAAAATAATTCACTATAGGACATAATTAAATTTACATTCACCGAAAGTTAGGCCGAACTATTCAATTTTGCTGATGGAGGATAATTTTTGGAAACGAATATATTTTTCTACGTACCACATAATATGTTTTGTCATTTTTAAAGGTGCCGTGTATATTTAATTCATTATTGTAATATGAGTAAATGTCAATATGTTATGTGCAAATTTAAACCGTCATGCGATATATTTCTTGGTTTGCTGCAGCCAGGCAACAATTGATGGACGTCTGTTTTTTAATTATCTTATCTTGAATACAACAATTTTTTTCATCGTTATCGTAATCCTATTATTTAATGAAATTTACTTATACTATATTCTTTATTTACATGCATTATTACTAATTATAACGACAATATTGCTATCTCTCCGATGTTATTATTTCATTTTCATATTAGTATGAAATTTTATAAGATTCTTTTTCGTGTTTCGGAAATGACCTTTTTTCTTTCAAATGATTATAATATTTATTAATTAAAGTTTTAATGGCCTCTGTTTTAGTCTTATAATTCTGACGTAGATACTGACACTGATTTAAAAATACGGAGAAATATCCAATATTCCGTATCCTGTCATTTGAGCCTCGGAATATTAATACTTAAACAAACCTCCCATGCAGTTCCCAGTACAGCAAATTGAAAACATTTTTATTTTATTTGAATAGAAGCATAAAAAATCCCGTGAAAATAGTCTTAGATAATTACTCGCTAAAATTATGCATTAAAAATAAACTAGCCTTTGTAATAAAATAATATATCGGTTTATCATTTAGCAACCGACACTTTCTAAAGGCATCTATCACGCGGCATCGACTCACATTATGACTAATAAAAAGAATGTTTGAAACAAAAATCATGTACCCTGAATGTATATTTAATTAACATAAAATCAATAAACATAAAATTTGTAATAAACATAAAATGGAAGGACGAAAGGAGGGAATTGTACAGAAACGTAGACACGATATTCATAAAAATAAACACTTGTATAATTTCTGAAAGTATTCTCGTAGCACTCACGTTGTATTACTAGTTGTCCAATTTATAATATGATAGACACTTATCTTAATAAAATATGATTACTAGACGACAATACATACATAGTATTTTTCTCAGCCTTTTGTGCACATTTGTTGTATTTGCCTATTTTTTTCAGTTTTTGACACATTAAAAATCTTTCTGATCCTAAGCCAAAAATGACTAAATTTATATAAAATTTCATCGCCATTTTCTCGTGAAAATGTATACGTAAAGGGAGTATGTTATTGTGATACATAGCTCTAAATTAGCATAAATTGAAAAAAAAAATATTTAAGGAATAGTTGGAACGATGCTTTAAATGGATGATTATTCTCCCGTCATCATTTGTAAATAACTCGCGATACTTATAAAGGAAACGTAAGGTTCGTTTCCTTAGGTTGTAAATAGAGATGTCCGGATTCACTTTTATAAAATACAAAACACTATACGAAAAATATATATAATTATTTTGGCTAAAAATTATCTAAGAGACACGACCTGAGTGCACGAGTATTTAAATTAAAATGACAAAACCTTAAGACCTTGCTGTGGGACAAGCTGTTCTGTGTAGTTTACTCATGAGTCTCGAGAGTTCAAAGTTACAGGTCTTTGTTGTAGACCACAAAATATTTAAATTTGTTTACAAGGATGTTTTGTGATAGCCTCATTAGATGAAGGGAAATCGTAAGTCGTAATCGTAATTGTAAGTCCATCCGGGCTAGTCGCAAGTAAAAGCTTGAAAATTATAGTGTATTTTTTGGAAGTTTTTGAACCAGTGTATAATTTCCAATATATGTGTTATATAATTGCTTGTGACCCATCATAAGAGGATAATGTTGGAAATGGTAAAAAAAAATTACCCTCTACACATCTTGATATACATGTAAGTTTAGAAATTTAAGGGTACAAATTATTTCTATTAAATTGATTAATAATGTTTTTTTCTGGCACATAAATATTTTGTCCAGTGTATCTATTGCAGGAGTATAATTAGTTTCATGAAGTTTTCTGAAACTGTAATCTGTAATATTTAGTAGTTGTAATTCTATAGTAATTTTATAGACATAAAACTATGAAGTTACTAGAAAATTAACGATTTTTATAATTTTAAGTTTAGAATTCGGGAATGCAAAGGACAACTTATTCGTTTTTTAGTATGCGTCTGAAAATGTTGTACTCATAATTATGAAAAAAAATTATATATCAATGATGTTAATCTGTGTTACTGGAATTGTGATGTTGCATTTTTTAAATATTATGTTTTATGTTGAGTTATAAATTTTCATGGTACATATTACAAATAGACGAGGTGTAATTTATGATTTCATTTACAAGAAAATACTCATGGTCCAGTTTGCTGTCTACGTTTCAAAGAAAATTTTGCGGACAAGATGTAAATGACAAGAGAATATTGTAAACAATATTAGTCTGTACAAGTATTATCACAGATAGCGTGGAGGGAATTTAGTAATATCACAACCAACGGTTTAAAAATTTGCCTTTTTTCAGCAGTTTTTTATGGCGCCATCGTGAGTTTAATTTAAAAACAATAATGAGAATTATGAACCTGGTTTATAATTTTTTTCGACCTGGTTTATAATTTTTTGTGAGACTAATTAAAATCTGGAGGAGACAAAATGTTCCCACTAAAAACTATAAATGTTTTTAAGTATTTTAAAACTAAAACTGTGTAATATAAAACTTGAAAACAAAAAAATTGCATTCCAAATTAAATATTCACGTCCTCTCTGGTCGTAATGATAAAAGATAATTTTTGTTATGGTGAATTGGAAATCTCTCATAAATATTCCAAAGAATTTCTATATTTCATGGACCCTTTTTAAAATTCAAAAAAATGAGAAAAATTTTGCCAGTTTGTTTGCATTTTAACTTAAAATATAAAATGTATATGATTGGTCAAGAAAAAGAATTTTAACATAAACATGAAATCATATATAGAATAATCACTAATAAATCATAAATAGCTATTTTTTTATTAAATAATTTACTTTTCTTATACTAAATGAAAGAATAAATATTTCTTCTCTTTATAACGTATCATAATTACGATATCCAAGTAACGAGACCAGGCAATATGCTGAAAGTTTGTTTTTGAATTTTTAAACTTCAAGTCGAATTTCATAATTTTTTTCATATTTCTATAATGAAATTTTTGTCTTTTGTCTTGTCCGCGGGTCCACACGCTAGTATCGACTTTTGAAGATAACGTTTATTTTAACTCTGTTAAGTTTACAAGTAATCAACTTTTAATATATTTTTTTTTAAACGAGAAGATATTCTGTAATCATTATACATATGTAGGTCTTTCAAATATTCAATACTACTTAAGCTTGCCTTAGATAAATGACCTGTCTCTACATCCGTTTACGTGTACGAATACGGCAGGCTACAAGGTCGCAATTTTTGACCGATTTTGGTAATTCCGTAAAAATTAGGCATTTACAAAGATTTTATGGTTCATAATATTCCAATTAAACTATTTATAAAATTTTAATTTTTTAGAATGAAAATATTAATACCTACTATATCTTTCACATGCGCATATTTTTGAAAAAATATTTTTTGTATGATATAATTACAAATTAACGATTTTTTTTCTATACTTGTGCTACAAGACCTTGCTTCTTGCCAAATTCCATTATTTTAGGTAACACAGCAGTTACAATTTACATTTATCTTTTACACATGTACATTTTGTATACACCTAGACTTGTCGTGTTATACAACCTTGCTTCTTGCCAAATTTCATTATTTTAGGTTAACGGGAAGTACCTCCACAAGGTACTTCCCGTTTTGATATATTTGAGACTGTCAAAATATGCGGCATAAATGGTCGTATTTTTAGGGTTCTTCTAGATTGCGTAGGTTTAGAAGCTTGATTTACTTTTTTTACAGCTTCAATAAAATCATAGACCTAAGTATTTGATATTAATTTGAATTTAATACAGCCACTCGTTTCTTGCATACTTTGCATCTCTGCAAATGCAATAGAAATAACATAATTTGATTTACAATTCGTTTTGTAATAAAAAAAATTATAAATTTTCTAAAGTGATGGTTATTTTTAAGGGTAATGCCTCTTATGTGTAAAAGGAAATACATTCAGTAATTGGAATAAATATTTAGTTCCACTTCAATAACTCGACCTCGTCGAACATGTTATCATTTAATAAAATATGGAGGACAGGTTCATTGTAAAAAAATGTCTAATGTTGGCAGCCTTGCAAATGAAATTAATGGCGGATGCTATTTTCGACCACTCTTAAACTAAGCATTGGATTCACAGATTTGAGAACAAGTTACAATGGATTGTATCAAAAAAGTATTCACAAAATCATAAGTTTTACAACAAAATAATTGGATTAAGAAGGGATGAGTATTAGAAATAGAATTACAAGTTATTGGTAATTTTGTTTTTACGGTAATATTTCTACAATTTAAAATATATTTTAATCTATATTTTTATTAAAAGTGAAGCGGCAACCGTATCTATTCATACCGGTATCCAGGTTTATCTCGGAAACCATTAAATGGAGTTCGACACTTTCACAGCCAATAAGGCCATTTATTGAACAATATTTTGATTTATTATAGTTGGCTATACAATGTCATAAATACCTGAGTAATAATATTTTACAACTTAAGCGTTTGCACGCCATTTACCATGAACGATCAGCAGAGGAAAACACCGTTAAAACAAACTAGAAGAACATACTACGTGGTAGGTTAATCTTGAATTATCTCATGTATAGCGGAGTCTCTCTATGCTGGTCGTGCAAGATGGATACATATTGCTAGGTGCTATTATAAAATAATGGTTGGTTCCGAACGCGCAAAGCCTGGTACTACTGAATTATAAAATCGAATTTTTAATAGCCAAACACAATTTTTTCGATATTTTGGCTACATTAAATATAATTATGACATGAAAAGTTACATAAATTATGAACAATATTTTTAAATAAATTACTAGGACGTAGATTGTGTGCTATTGCCTTGGTGTGTTGGACTGATCACAACGGCATACGGCCTTTGACGTCGTGGCGCACCGCGGGGACCCGGGTTCGATTCACGGTCAGTCGTCGAGCGGGGCTGAGCTGGTGTTCTGGTTGGTTGTAATAAATTGCTCTCATGGTCATAAATCCGCTATATGTATTAATTATATACATTAAAGCACAAATAAATCATTAAATAAACCAGAAACATTTAATCTTCAATATTTTTAACTGCGCTTACGACTCCCCTGCGTATTTCAGGTAAAAGATCTTATAATTCTTACAGACGTTTGGAGTAAGTTTAAAAATATTGATCCATCAAATAGCTAGTCACTGAGCTTTTAAATCAGCTTTTCATAATGTTTGCCATTTTGAGGGCTTACAGTGAAAACTCTCATTAACCGCCTTCAAAACAAATTCTGTATAATGTTTTCCAATTCCTATATGTCCTAATTTTGCCATGAACTTACTTCCGTAACATTTCTTCTTTTATGTAACAAAAATATATAGGTGAATGTTTAAGTAGAAATTCCACTCAAACCACAAAACATATTTTCTATGTTATAATTGTCCATTCCTTATAATAGAGACAAGATAAATACAAATTAAGTACCACCAGACTACACATTCTACAATTTACATCGTGTTATAAGGATTGAACTAATTATACGAGTATGTTATTTATTTATATATAATTTGACAATTTTTGGGGTTTATTTTTTCATATATAGCGCCAAGCATGAAGTTTTATGAACAGTAAAATCAGAAATTCAGGGCGTACGAAGTTCAGAGCGTTAAAAAAGTGTAATCAGATAATTTCAGGCTCATTTTTAATTGACATATCAAATTATTTACTGACAGTTGTAAGCGTGTTTTTTTTTACTTTTGTTAAAAGCAATACTTCCAGTCAAACGACCAGAAGTATTGCGTTTAACAAAAGTATTATTAATGAAAGGGTAAGTACAGTCAAATGTTCACGTTTATAATGAAAATGGAATTTATTTATTTACGGAAAGGCTCACAAAAATGTTGCAGTCACGTAGATGCATAATAAAAAGAATAGAGTATAAAACTATACTATTACTCTAATTATGTATGCAGAAAATGGTTAGAGTATTTATCTATACATTTTCAAGGGTTACTTGTTTTACTAAATATATTACCAAATGAATAGATCAATTATTATTAAAGTTAGTATTAACTAGAAAGAAGTTAGAAAATAACGTAATCCTAAGTTAATACTAACTTTAAGTTATCAATTATAACTTGAAGTTAGTATTAACTTAGGATTACGTTATTCTCTACATAATGAACAAAACATTAATTCTAATTTATAAATAATATGTTTTATATTTCCTTATTAAATGTTAATAATTAAAAATATCCTAGGACGGATGTTGAGAAATAATATGGTGATACAATCGGCACATTTGAATAATGGGGGTTATAAAAAGAAGTATTATTGTTATAAACTTTTAGTATGAATAATCTCTGTAATGGTATACGGAATCTGAGTCGAGTATTGAAGTTGAGTAGAGAGAGGAGATATGACAATCGACATGCGAATTTATGATTTTATATAAATATAATACGAGTAGATCAGCCCTTTTTCTCCGTGCAGCTAGTGATGGCAAATTAAATCTCTGTAGTTGGATACGGTATATACTTTTGTCCAAGATGAAGTCGGAATTAATTTGTTTGATGTATACATGGTTAATTTGTATGCACGAATGTCATTTCTGTTTTTTTTTTAATAATGTGATTAAGAAACGTGTATTTAATTTAATTGTTTAGTTAAAAGGAAGTAAACTGTGATGACTTTGGCTTAATATGAAAGCCAAGCAGAGAAGTGAGTCGGCCAAAGAAAGGCAACAGCGGATGACGACCGGCGAAGGAGACGCAATTAACGACATCAAAATTGACCCCGTCGTTTCCTTAATAGCGCCAGAGCTAATTATGGAAGTCCCATCAATAGATTTTGTCCAGAAATTCAATCGAGGTAAACAACGTGTGTAATATAATAAAGGTACGAGGTGTGGCAGAAAAGTAATGAGACTAATATTTTATTTATCAAAGTTTTTTTTTTTTTTCAAACGTCAATGTTGTTCTCTTCAAAGTAATTTATTTGGGCAGCTATACACCGATGGAGACGTTATTCCCCCTTTTGGTAGCAGCGCTGGAAGTCTTCAGCATGTCCGTTACACTCTTTTGGATGGTTTCTAAAGTCCCGAAATGACGTCCGTTGTGGATATTTTTCAGTTTAGGAAAAATGAAAAGTCACTGGGACGGAGGTCAGGTAAATAGGAGGCTGGGGAACTACATGAATGCCTTTTGAGGTCAACAATTCTGTGACGGAAAGGGCAGTGTGACATGGGGCATTATCATGATGGAGCTTCCTTTTGTCTGCAATGTACCAGACTCATGGAATGACCGTTTTTCTGTGCCTTTCAAGGACGTCTTTATAATAAACATGGTTGACAGTTTGTGCTAGGGGAACAAATTCTTTGTGGACGTTTCCCCTTCTATCAGCGTTGATTTGAATTTTGATTTGCTCATTCTCGCTTTCTGTGGTCGATGAGAGCTCGCAGTGTGCCATTCCTTATTTTGCCTTTTGGTCTCAGGATTGTATTAAAAAATCCATGATTCATCACCTGTGATCGACGAAAGAAATCACGACGAAAGAAATCTTGCTCATTGGCGATTTTTTCAAGAAGATCAAGACACTTGTTTTTCGATTGTACTTCTGCTCAATTGTGAGGTTTTTCGTCACCATTTTGGCACAAACCATTCGCACGTGCAAATGTTCAGTTAAAATTTGATGAATGGTAAATCTGTTCAAATTTAAATGTTTTCAAAACATTCTTAATGTTAAACGACGGTCTGATCTCACAAGAGTATTCACACGTTCGATGTTTTCATCGGTTTTCGAAGTTGAAGACCTCCCTGAATGGTATTCATCTTCAACATGTTCTCTGCCTTTCAAAAAAGATTTGTGCTAGCGAAAACTTGAGCTCGAGATAAAGAATATTCCCCATAGGTCACACTTGCCGATTCTTCAAGCTTAACACAAAATTTAATGGAACAACGTTGCTGCAAATTCAGCTGTTCCAATTTGCGTGACGCCCAACCAAAGCACACCTTCACTAATAGCAGTCACAAAAATCACGTAGTTAACGGAAGGAGTTGAAACTCGCACTGAGCTATGGGAGGGTACTGATACACGTGCAAACGATAACTGGCTCTGCAATGATAACAGGCGTGCAAGCGATAACTGGATCTGGCAACGCTGCGCTGTTGCCAGATCGCATGCAGTGTTGCTAGTTTCATTACTTTTCTGACACACCTCGTGAGTATAAAATTAATCTTTTATTTATAGTGTTTTTTAGAAACTGATTAATGTAGTAACGGAGTACAAATAAATCATATAGTCATTATTTTGTTGTGTGTAGAAAGACAGTGCAGTATGTTGTTTAAAACATTTAAAAGCTAAAAAATATTAATGTTTACATCTTTGGTCTTATAAAAAATTGTAGGTATTATTTACTAATTGTTAAAGTCGCATTAATTTTGTCAAGCTTTGTTAATAAGGGTCCATAAGTATAAAATACAATTTGGTAAGAGATTGGCAAAATAAATGTTCAATGCAATGATGTATTAATCAATTTTCCAAACCAATAAAATTGTGTATTAAAGGATTATTCATACCCTTTAATAAAGGATATTGAAACGCTGTGAAAGAATGGTTTGTATTACCTGGTCCAAAATAATTTAATGCACGTTTTTTGTTTTAGTTATGGGTCAATTGAATCATATAATGCATTTCAATAACAAAATTTTTACTTAATGTAGCTTCTGCCATAATTTTTACAAGAATTCAACTTTTCATAATACAATGTGTTTTTGCAAGTATTTGTTATATTACCAAATATTAAGACTAAATGTGTATCGATAACTTCCTGAATTAAAGCAGTTACTGGCCTATATCATGAAGTTCAAACTAATTGAATGCACATTTAACATTCTGGCTATGGGTAATTGAACCAACCACTGCAAACCAACCACTGTAAGTTTAATGCACATTTTAATATTCTAGCTATAGGTAAAGGGAATCACGTCGCTATTCAGATTGAATAATATAATTTTTTAATTGTAATCATTAAATGTCATTATGTATGTATATTTGGTGTCTTCTGTCCTACAAAATTAAAAACTCTCCTTTAATATGAATTTCTTAGTCTGACGTTGCTAAATGTTTTTTTTAATTTAGTTGTATAAATTTGATCTTGTTCGTTTGTGATTGACTTGAAAATAATTACACTACCAGCATTTTTTTTTTCAAGAATTTTCCATTTACATTTAATGATATTGAAATTTATATTTATATACAGCGTTATCTATTTTATACATTTCAAGACAATCGTATTTAAGGAGTAAACTCCAGTCGCGCCTCGAAGCTGACATGCACAATTATTTTTAACTAGCGTTACATTTCATCAGATAAAATAATGAGTTATGGGACACATGTATAATAACAAAAAATCACGTATTACCCGAGTTGTTAAATAAGTGTGTGTATAGAATTCTAATATTATTATAATTGCAAAGAGAATGTGGTAATAATCTAGTGGAAGTGTTAGAGAAATTAATTTATTTTTACTAATATCGAACTGCAAATTAATTTTCAACTGGTAATAATCAGTATATGTTCAAATCGGGTCAAATAAAAAGTATTTAAAAATAATAGAAAAATAATTTAAGATTTCTACTGATGAAATGAACATTTTACAGCTTTGCTATTAAGAAAAGCATGTCCTTCACGTTTATGATAATTATATGTAATCTGAACGTGTTGAAATTCCTGTTGAATTCAAATGAAGGTCACTTGTCTATTACGAAAATAAATTACAAATAATTTATACGTATTGACATTTCTGATCAGACCCAACATCATTAGTCATTTATGACTGACAGAAAACATTTGTGCGTCCCAAATGTGGTACTATGTGACAACGAACTATCAACATGCGACGTTTAGAGTCAGAATACTCTAGTTGAGATGGGATTTGTTATAAAATTATATTTATTTCTAATTGTGCTTTCAAACTAAATTTTTAAATAGGTAATACTATCTTAAATGTATCATCAGTATGTAAAACGCTGACTACTACGTTATCTTTATTGGCATTATCGACCGAGTCATTTGATAAAAATGAAAATATTAGTCAATATAATGTCACGAAAATCACAATCATCTGATGTAATTGAATATTACCTGCTAGGTAATTTACGCCTTATTTTCTAAAAACGCCTTTTGTAAATGTTTAAAAGTAAGTTTATAATATTTCAACGACCTTGTAAATTTAGCACACGCGAAGCTCTCCTTCCTCAGTTTTTTCTCTGTTTTACATAGCTGGTCCCAGTTTACCACACCACTTTGTACGTACTACGTATACATGAAGCATTAATTCAACTAATTATGAGATGTAAGCTCTTAAATCATAAAATTGTTTTTTTAATTTGAATGAATTTAAGTTTGGTACGAGCTTAAAATTGCTTCAGAAAGTTTTAAGAATAACTTTCAAAACATAATTAATCAATTTTATAGTAGATTATTGGAAAAATAGCTACATAAGACATAATAAACAATTGAATATGCCCGATCTGTTTATACATAAATAAAATGCCCGATCTGTTTACAAATATTCTTGTGATGCAAATGATTTTACTTACTTTAGAAAATGTAAATAAAATCATTTATAATGAAAGATCACATAGTTTAAGTTGACGTCTTTTACTTTTAACCAAGGTATATTCGCACTTGGGAAAAAAATAATCCTTTCTAATAAAAATACAGTTGAATTGTTAAAAAAGAACTCAATTTACTTGCTTGTTGTGTAGAGATTTTAGTCTATTGACAAAAGAAACGTTAAATTCTCTCGATTCAAGGTCTTTTATTCAATATTTCATTTTACCTCATTGCGGCAGCTTTGTTGAACTTCACCGGACACGAACGGTGACACGGGGGTAATGTTGAGTTTGATTTATGATAAAGTGTCATGAGCCGAAGTAAAAAATATGTCAAGGTGAGCGAGAAATGAAACTTCCCACAAGAGCAGCCAGTTACGCCTGTTGATAAGTTGTTGATTTGTGATTATAATTCACGTATGTTTGCATACAATTTTATTGTAAATCAGTTATAACTATTTTCTCGAAATAGGCAGATTGGGTACATACACTATTTGCAAAATAGTAAATAGTAACAAATTATTCGTCACGTACATTAATTTCAACATCACCATTACAGCAATGCATACTATATTTCGACCACATATTAGTAAAGTTTGAAATATTTTAACTTCAATCACTTACATATTAATAACCCCGAGATTAATAATCTCTGGGGTAAAAAAAGTGTTTTCTTTCTTGCTACAAAATTGTTTTTTATTATTTATCTTTAATTGTGTATAAATGTATCATAAAAACGTCCATTTCCACGTCCAATTTACAGGTTAAGCTAAAGCGCTGGACATTTGGAAACTCTAAAAGTACAACTATCCATATTACACGTAATAACGAATAATAACTCATGAAACAAACAAAAAATACGAATTAATTCAAATTCAACATACAACTGATTATCAACCGTCAAATACCAAGCAACTAAAGCGGATATACAAGGATAATGAGGATAGCACAAGGATATTTCTTATTTACAATCGATTAAACGTCTTTAATACTTTCTCCATTATAAGTATTTAAGTTGACAAGCAGTCAGCATTAGTTTCAAGGATAATTTGGACTAAAGAATTTAACAAGTTTCCAATATCCGCATTATCATAGAAATTATGGGAATATCGCATGACAATTTTTAGTGCCCTGTAGGTCTTTTGAGAAGTTACAATGATATGATTATAAAATACAAGACTTTATCCATGTTTACACCGAGATCACGCACGGATAATATTATTTCGAGCGTCGTTCCATTTAATTCGTAATTCTACATCAAGGGTACACCTTGATGTGAATACTTTATCATTGCATATTTGCTCACTGTAAATTTTAAATACAAAGTTATTATAGGAAATATACAAGCCAATTTCTCACCAGGGCGTTTCATATTTAAAGTAGCATATCCAAAACGTCAACATTTTTTTGAATCAGACATCTCAAATATTAAATAAATTAAAAAGATAAAATGACATTACACTCACGGTTAATATTTCAATATCTTGTTTTGTTGTTCAAACTGCATATTCTTATATTAAACATGAAGAAAAGCTTTTTGACTACAGCCCGAATATCTACAACACTAGAATATAACCATAATCAATATTTTATGCTCGCAAGAAATACGAGTAACTAAATCTGAAAAAATAAAATGTGTCTAG
Organism: Druceiella hillmani; assembly: GCA_039881145.1. Lineage (NCBI taxonomy): Eukaryota > Metazoa > Arthropoda > Insecta > Lepidoptera > Hepialidae > Druceiella > Druceiella hillmani. The sequence goes on along the minus strand of JAYKKI010000021.1, from coordinate 16,280,223 downwards.
AGATAATATGTCACAGTGTTATCTCCTAGGTAGTTCAACAGTGGAAAAGTTAGATAAAAGTAATATTTTCTCAGAAAAAAAATATAGTTTCATTTAAAAAATTTTTAAGAGTATTCAGCTTTTGAAGAGAGTCACTTATTATTAGTCCCAAAAATAAAGTTTGGATATAAATGCCTCTTCTAAATTAGTTTCAGGACTATGCGACATTAAATCTACTACCCTGGCGTAGTCTACGCATGAATTAAAAAAAACACCAAGTTCCATTTCACCTTTGTATTTATATTCATGAATGTAAAAAAATTCTTAATTTATAGTATGAACAAATAATTAATTACAAAAATCACTGATACGAAAGTTTAGATGATTAAATGCTTTTGAGTTTGTGACAGGGATTTTAGAATTAAACAAGATACGTATATTACGAATATATTTTAAAAGCATTGTCAAAGTCTGTATTTTAAAGAAGGAGAAATTAAAACATTGCTTGTATTTAAAAAGAAGTACTTATGCAATTAATAAGAAATATGGGCGCTTGAGGAAGTCTTTTTGAAGTGAAAATAAATTGCTGTTACAATATTAGTTATTTTTCTTACCAGATTTTTTGGTTTAGAAAGCTGTTAATATTCTGTGTTGAATTTTAATTATTAAATTAAATACATTATTTGTCTATATTTTTCTATTGTACAAATGTTCTCCATAGAGGACACTACAATTTGTGTCAATCATATATAATCGCATACACACTAGCACGCAGGCGCGCATGCACACGCGCACTTGTGTACGCGCATGAGCACTCTCGTAAGCATATACGCACGTACGTACACTCGCCCACATATGTGTGCGCGTGTGCGTACACGTGCGTGTGAATGCGTGCGCACGCATGTGCCCGCGTGCGTGCGTAGGTATAGAAGTGCAGGATTAATTTTATAGAAACTAAAAAAAACTTCTCTTGCGTACTATTTTATTATTACACTATTACATTTTTACTAATTAGATACATATGTAAAAAAATACAAAATGACATAAACAAAAACAAATTACGCGCAGAAACTTACCTTTATTACAAATTTAAATTAAGTTCAGTTTTCTGCAGTATTATTGTGACCAGTGTGGTTGCCATTGTTATATAAATACTTGTCATATCACGATATGCTTTTATGTGGCAATGCTATTCTAAACATTTTAAAAATTTAAATTTTACTGCATATCATATCATACTGCTGTTTTGGAGTAAAAAATCTCAAGCTTTAAATCAAACCTCATACAGAAAAATATTCTAAACCAGGAATGGTGATGATGAAAGGCTTTCCATATTCGATCTGTGTTTATCAAGGAACCAGCGGGTCACTAATATTATAAATGATATATTTGTTGAATGTTTAATTTCTAGGAGTTCAGAAGTGAGTACATTCTAAATTTTTAGTTCCAATATGAATAATGTTTATGTCCGTAGATAGTCCTGGTATTCGTGAGAAGAAAGTCACCATGGTGAGGGGTTCGAGTCTCTGTGGGTGTGATAAACCGGTTTGCAATGGCTTCATTTTTATAAAGAATATTAGCATGAATCTAATAAACTTCCGAATGTCAAAACGTCCGGCAGAAATAAGTTAGTGGGGTAGGGATATGGTTTTTTATTGATTAATCTGATCCAAACTTTCTGGGCTTTGAGGAGAGGAATCATGTGGCATGTGTATTTTGGAACAAAAACGGTTTTACGTGAAAGTTTCTACGTATAGTATAATAACAATTTATATGAAAAAAATTTAAACAGTCTATTCGCGTTTTTTAAATAAACTTGCAATCCATTATGGCTACATTACAATTTCGCATGAAAATATAGATAATATCACAGTCTACAAAAAAGATCATCGACGTATATTGCTAATTACTATTGACTCTTAGTCAAACTATTATAGTCTGCAAAATAGGGCCACAGCCTTTTTTAGTTAAACAAACTAAACCTGTTAAAGCTACATGAAAGTAAATTTCTACAGAATTCCACACAATAATATAAAGTATGAAAATTGTCAGTACGTATATAGTGAATTATTACCGATTGCTTGATAAAAACATTTTCATTTTAAAGTATTGAATCATACAGTTCTGTACAGTCTGTCGTAAATTACGGAATAAGAATCTTAATCTTTGGTAGGTACACCAACAGGTTGACCGTGAATAATAATTACGAATAATTATGAATAACTTAAGTTTTATAGCATATTATATAATTTTGAAAAATATATGTTATAGTTTGTTTTTACACTGTGAATTCACTATACAAATATATGATTGTATTGAAAGCCAGATAGGCTTTAGTTAAGATATAGAACTAATTTAATATCAATTATGTATATTTATACTTATATATAATAAGGATTTAATATAAATCTTAGGTATAAAAAAAATAATATGAATGGGCAGGGGCCTAAGAAATTTTAGTAATATTGAATGAAATTGAAAAAAAAATTCAGCAAACGTTCTCATTGAAATGTAGTACAAAAGAACTTGATATCATTTTATCAACTCATAGCTTATGTTCAATTTTGATTTCACTAGGCGTTTCATGGGTTTATATTTATTATTGGATTGAATTAATTCAGAGGCAATATCAGCTAATAACTTTCAGTAAAGTAATTAGATCGAAAATAAGTATTTAAAGTCTCAACAATTTTTTATTTTCGCCAAAAGCTTTTGAAGTTCACGTCTGCCTTAACTTTTCACCGTGCAATTGGATTCTAAATATTATTTAATTATAATTTTTTTAATTGCTTCAAACAAAGACTTATTTTTCTTTGCTTGGGCTAGGTTATGACTACACAAAATCTTTCGTATATTTTGTTTGCGAATATTGTATTAGTTTTTTTTTAAATTTGTCTGTAAAATACAAAGTGAATACAAACTATAAAATACAAAGTGTATACATCTTTTTTGTATTGCTAATTCGTAGTAACTTTCTCTATTCATTCATTTAAATTTATATTAGCTTTAATATATCAGGAAAAAACAATTTGAGCACAAGGAACATACCTCTTCGTAGATTTTAAAGATACTCAGAATAAACACTTTCATATGACCAAACCTAAGTCCCTGAAATGATTTGCCAATCCGAGATATTTTATTTTTTGTTGGTGACGGATACGGTGACCCAACAGATTTCATTTACAAAAGAAAATTAAACATCAAAGTATAAAACTGATTAATACAATATTACTTAAATCACTTTTTAAATAGAATCACGTATTCATCAATTATTAAGAAATTGTGTTTAAAACCAATACATTATTAAATATATATCACATAAACTTGACATAATTCTAATGTTAATAAGCAATTAGTATTAACCTAGCAATATGTTTATTAAGAGATAAAAGTAAAAAGTAAATCGAGATAAAGACTATACCAACTGAATAAAGTTTAACTTATAGTCGAAAGAAAGATCAAAATAAATATATGAAATTCATTATATATTTTGCTATACCCAATAAGGTGACGTAATTTTTTCCTAGTTTGAAACTAAGTTCATGTTGGTCTTTATGGAAAATAAATAATTAATTTTATTTTCCCTTTTTTTTGATGTTTTATAAGTTCAACACTGATTTTTGCTTTTAGATTTACTAACGACGTATTTCTTCTTTAGACTCCATTTTTGTTCCTCAATCAAGTTGTTTAACCATTTTTGATGAACAAAATTTGTTGTTTTTCTTTTATTCGTGTAGATATTCTTTTATTTATGAAAGTGTCAGATAATCAAGTCAAAATTAAACACTTTTCAAAGTAATTAAAATTGTAATAGTAATAGTAGTGCATTTACCACACATTTTCCAAAATTTATAATTTAACTTTTCTTGAATTATGTAGGCAAATGGTTATAAAAATATTACGTCTTCACCTATTTACAATCACTTCAATATTGATATATTTTTTATATTTTGTAAGCAAATAATTTTGTAAAATATATATTTGTATAAATATTCATAGCAAGATCTTTACAGACGACATTCCATAAAAGTGTTTATATATTTCTTTATAAGCTCAATCGATTTTAAATTAAATATAGAAAACAAGAAATAAAATACAAGTAAGAAGTAAATTTGATGATGAGTTTTTAAATTTAATGAAGAGAACATAATCGCAGATACGTATTATTAGAGAATACTTCTTAAATAATGGCTTTAGTGAAGCATAATTACGAGGAGAACTTAAGAGTAACTCTCTAGCCAAAAGGATATCAAATAGTAAAGATTTAATTATGTATACGTAAGGTTGGTCTAAAATTATATACGAGTACAAATAGTCACAAAAATATTTTCGTTGCTCTAAACCGTTTAATAACATTAAATACGCAAGGTTTAACTTAATATTTACTCAAATACTTTCTACGTAAATTTGATTTTTAGTTTGATTAGTACTGACAATTTGCCATTATATTTTCCCCCACTGCAATATTGTTTTAAATTAAAAGGAATTGTAGCTTCACAATAAATTTCAGAAAAGCGAACAACTTTTATATAAAAGAAGTTACTTTTTTCTTAATTAAATTAAGTGACATAGAAATGTCGAGTTCCTTTAAATGTAAGGTTTCAATATACCGGAAATGCGTCTAAATATCTATCTACGACGTAATGGGGACGGAAATAATAACGGGACGTCTCCCTTATACATTTGCTCTAACTACGTGAGATTTAATTAAAAGGACGACAGTCAATCTTGGTGATGTTATTGTTATTTGCATTTAAACGATACCATTGCATTTAATAGAGAATATTTATTTTAAAATGGCATATATTACAATAGGAGATTTTCAATGTAAATAAATTTTGTGTCGAAAACGAAGTAATTCAAGCTGGTAAATTTAGTATTTTTAGTACTTTATATTTACTATTACTTTATATTTATATTTAGTATATTATTGAATGTAGAATGTAACAAATGTTAGAGCTTAGTTAAAATTACAGCTAGTTACAGTTATGTCAAGCTTTGTTTCGACTCGAGTTTTGCCAAGAAGTATTCACTTTTTTTTGTCGATTATCTTTAAGGTTTGATGACTAAGAGAGATTCTATACTGCTAATATTTTACCAAAATTTAGGTTTTTTCTTTTATATACTTTCTTTTTTTCTCGAGTTTTTTTAACATGTTAAATTTTATCAGTCATGAATCATATGGTCGTATTATCTATTACCGTATTTAATTTTCAGAGACAGTTTTGACCGCTTTCGATGTAATTGTGAAACTGAAGCCCTTTCCAATGACCTATTTCATGTTGTACTATATTTCGTTTGAATCTAGAAGTACGCTCAATACCTCTGTACACAGAATAAGAGTATGAAATATAAAATTACCTATTGACTACTATATGATATATTCCATGGTATAGAGTTGACCATGAGTAATGTCCAAAAACTCGCTTTCGTTCTTCATAAAAAGCTTTACAGTTAGTGGATATTATTTTTATCACATCGTATAGTTTTTTTATTATAAAAATAAAGCAATCTTTTTTATTAAGACACAATTATTTTCTTTCAAAACAAAGTAGTTTATAGGTTTATCAAACTAAACCTCATAAGATCATCAATTTTTCCAATTCCTTGGAAACAAAATCTGTTTTTTAAAGCCGCAGCGATTTTAAAATCAAATCGCATATTCAGTTGAAAATCATTATAAGTAACGAGATAACTTACGTACATTAAAAATTGCCTATATAAAGTAATAGAAAACAATACCGTAGTAAGTTTAAAAGATTCGGTGCCATTCTTTCGGAATAAAAATCTAAGCGAATTTATGGTTTGAAATAAATCTGATTTGTTTATTTATGTAACATTTTCAAATTTTGTAACAATATATGCATAGGAACCTACTATATATGTATGAAATTTGATTAGGTATACTTAGATGAACGTTATCTTGGGTTCTATCTTATTTCAGATTTTAATTTTTCCTACATTACTATCCTTATTTGTCACAGTTACTTATAGGCGTTGATGATAGGATACTGAGTGAGCAAGTGAGCTATGAGATTGGCGATATTTTATGTCAAGTATCTCGGAAGGTACTTTGGAAAAAAATAATTAAATTTTTAAAATTTTCTAAATAAGTGTTAGCTTTTCCATATTATTAAACTCTCAATTTTGCAGCATTTCCTAGAAACGAATAATTTTGCTGTCAAAGGAACTGGGGCTAGTAACTCGGTGGTTCACTACTGTATAGCCAGATGAAGACCGCGGAGTTTAATCTCCTGTTCGGTTAGCAATTGAGTTATTAGTAAAAAATAAATAAAACAGAAATTTCACGAAGAGAAGTAGTTAAGTATTTCATTAAATTTGTTTAAGGCAAAAAGTGAGCGAAGCGACTTGCAGTATACGTATGCACAAGCATGGATAAAGCGATCTCTGTTATGACGTTCAAGTATTAGTTCCAAAGATTCAATAAACAAATTTCGGTCTTTTCCGTAAACCTAGTTCAGGAAGACCTCCTGCACAAAATTTAGAAAATTTAAAAAAGTCTTACTGAAACTGATTAAGCTTGTGTGATCTGGCAGATATTTTTTCCTGTTGTAATAGATAAATATCTTTGTGAATTTGGGAACAAATAGAAATATAATATTGACTGTCGTATGAGCCAACAACAAAAAAATTGTGGTCGGTTGACTAATAAATAGTGGCCACGTTAATAATATATGATTTGTTATAACTTTTACACTATCTATTACCAACTTGTATCAAGCAAAAACGGTAAAGCAACTTCCAAATAGGTATCTGCATACGGAGCAATATTCGAATATAAGATCATCTTCGGTACTATTCCAGCATATATTTTACGCAGAATTTTGAGAATCGATGCTGGTGTTAGGCATTAATATTAGTTTGTATTTCAAAAACATTTAACCAAGCACGTGAAGATGTAAAATGCACAAGCTATTTTCCAAGAAATGGAATGTATTCATGTGTTTGAATATTTTAAGTTATTTTAGATCATTAGTGTTCAATATTTTGGCTTAAGAGTTTTGTCTAGAAAAGAGGAACTTTTCTGGTAGTCATTTATTATTTTAGGCGAAAAAGATAATATTTCTATGAAAATATTGCATTAAAACATTTTTATACAGCAAATATTCGCGTATTTTAAGAAAAAATTTGGACCCTTCGTAAGTTGACGTAAAATAGTCACTAATATTTGAATATCTTTATATTAAGCCAAGAGAACCTGCCGTCTGTTATAAAAGAGGGTGATGTATGAAGACCTGAAAATTTAAAAATGTAATGATGCAATAATTCTTTATAGTGACCATGAACCAAGTCATGATAACGAATGAACCGATTGATGAAGAGGATATTGTTTAACACTGTCCTCTTAATTGTTTTGTCATCCTTTTCTCCGCTTCTTTACGATACTGCTCGTTCATGTCCAGATATTTTCATTAATCGACGGGAAAATTAACATCATACTATACGTATTAAAACGGTCACATATAATATGACAAGTCCGAAATCTACATGGACACTACATCGAAAAAAAAACAATTAAATTGGTGCATATAAGCGAGAAATTATGAATTTTATTATAAAATAAAACTAACCAAAATTTTGATAAAAACATAAATTAAGAGCCAATTAGTAGAATGCGAGGATGTTAAATAAAAAAGTATGGAAATAAATACTAGGCTAGTAGCTGGAAATTTTATAAATAGTAATTGATTTAAATAAAATTTGTGCACCAATACCAACATCTTCAAACTTTAGATATTTTTTAAGCGTATTGAAGAAAATGTTATTGAAAATTCTTCCACCAAATGCAGCAAGAAAACGTGTAACAATTTTTTTGTATTTTTATAATACAATAAATTGTTATAATTAATTAAAAAGGTAAACCACTGGTACACATTCTCGCAATTATTTTAATTTGCAATTATAGATATTCCCGAGTGTGCACCTATTTCTTCAGTTTATATTCAAACCTGTCAGCAGTTTAATGCTATATATTAATTATGAAGTAAGTATATAGCCTAAGAGATGAGTGTGACATCTTTTCAGCATAGACAAATTTTGTCAAATATAACGTTATTCCAGACTCAAATTTTCGTAGTTTTGTTGTAAAATATACTTAACGAGAACTTAGGCGATAATAAAAAAAATTGCGAATATTTGAACATAGGATATGTTTAAATATTCCCAATTTGTTTTTTTGAAAAATCATTGAATTTGTATAAACTAGAACTCATTTCAAATATTACTATTGATTAAAAAGTAAAAAATACTTATCGCCCTTCATTTTTAATTATCAGATATTAATAGAATTAGAAAAATTACTCCAAAAATTCTAAAGAATCTGGGCAGCGTCATTGGAATATCCATAATTTTTGCAAGTGAATGAACAAAAATATTAAGAAATTCGTTTCTTCTCTTTAAATGTTTTTCTTGTACGGCCCTTCTTGACTGTTATCACCTGTTGAGGTAAAACAGACACTTAATTTTAAACGTCCTTTCATTTTGAAATAATTATCGCATAATGTTCAGCATTTGATCAAATTTGTCATTGAAAGACTGAAAAGATTATCTTCAAAATTCCAGAAAGGTAGTTCTCCAATAATTTAATCTTGAATATCGGGTAAAAACAATATTTCCTCATTTTTAGTAACCTGATCGCTATTTTGTAACAAAACTGAAAAGTTTTCATTACTTATTCCTCTATTCTGTGCCAAGCTGAATTACACAAGCAAACTGCAGGCGAGATCACAACTTGGCAACACAGCATTTTGGTTACCTGCATAGTGTATTAAGTTTTTTATTCGACAACTACAAGTGAAATAAGCGTTTGTTATTGAAATTCAGTTACCTTTCTTGGATATACGGTAATTGAAATGTTCATATTCTAATGTTTCATTTTCTTTCTAAATAAACCTTTAATAACTGAGAAAAATAAAAATGTGTATAAAACTAATATTTTCTATAAATGAATAAACTCCTATTCAATATCTGCAGTAGGAATAGTAATCAACTAGGCACTAATGGATCACTTGTCCGATAGTCAAATGAATAATTCATCAGTAAGTTGCTGACGACTTCAATGCAAGGACCTTTTTTAATACTTCTTGCTCTCCGTTCCCGTTTGATATTTCATGATATTTCTTGCTTCCGTTTTTCAGGAAAATCTTTCGCCGAGTTTGCCACATCGTGTGAAAATCTGGATGACTTCTATTCGTGTTCTTTTAACTGATGAAATTAAAATTTAATTGATTTCTGTTAATTAACAATAAAATTAAAGGATAATCCACGCAGACTTATTTGTTATAAAATGCTGTCGAAGTTTATTGGAATTTGATTGTTTTTCCGGTAACATTTACCGAATTTCCAAATTTTAGGACCCAAAATTATTGATCGGATTTTCATAACTCCTTCCGTGTCCATATTAAATATTATTCTATGCTATTTCTAAAATATATATTAGTATCTCTGCGTATTGCCAAGTATTTATATTTTGTCCTTCACTTATCCACGAAAGGTTAAAATAGTCCCTATTTTAATATTAGATTTTATACCCAGTTAGCTTTATTAGACTATAGTGTTATGATTTATGTTAATAAACAAGTAAAGTGCCGTAATTGAATGAAATTTTCTTTTTGCGAATATTACATTTCTAAGTAAATCAAACAATAAGGTTGAAAAATGATAATAAAATGGCTAAAATCACAGCATCTTCTGTAGTTTCGGCCATTTTATTATCATTTTGCCGATAGCGATGTATATAATATACGCTACTGCTTATGTCTGTGACACGAATAGCTAACAGACTTAATCTTATTCACAATGATACAATTTTTAAAAATTTTCACATGACCCTACGCTTTATTTCTCAAAGATAGTTCAAATACATAGTAACGCTAGGGTGGGTGTAAGTGAGTCTTGTAATCGTATAGGATTGACAATTTGAAAATTCAGCCTTAACCGCACACCCAGTCATTGCAAGAAATAATGTAACAACCATTCACATCAATTTACGTTATACGCCGTAGAAATAAACATTTGTTAATGAAAAATAATAATGGGCTCATATATGGATTTTATCCAGGAAGGGAAACAAAAAAAGTTGAGCTGGCGTGTAATCGCATTTTGAGTGCAGGAATAATAGCTTCAGAAAAAAATTATTGCTTTTATCGCTGAGACACATTTGTAGAAAAAGAATTAGAAACGTAAATTTACGATAACTTCAAAAAATTGTAAGCATTTATTTATTAATTTTTCTTTAATTAAATTATTTTCAACAATCACGATTTCCTTTAATATATATATATATATATATATATATATATATATATATATATGTATATATATATATGTGTACATATATATATATATATATATATATATACTTTTTAATTTTCTAGGATGGGCCCTTGATATTTAAAAAAATTAATTAAATATCTTTAATATAATGGTTAATTTTTCTGAATCATATGTCGTAGAACTTTTTGGGACCCATATATTTTTAAGTAAATGTTGAAGAAGAATAGAAATTATATTAGTAATAAATAATACTATTACTGTCAATGTTATAAAAAAACTAAAATTTCGATTTGCTGGGGAGATTATAAAGACATTTATATTCTACTGTCCTATACACATGACAAAACTATAGAATTTGCCTGTCTGTACGTTGAAGATATTTAAAAAAAATAACTTGGGAATACATATTAAAAGCAATAAACTACAAAAAAATTATTTTTAATGTTTTTGTCCGCACTTATTTTTTGGAACGCGTATCACGTGAAAACTATTAGTTTCAGGTGGCATTTTTAAGAAAAGGGGTTGACTGAAATAATATTTAGTTTTTCTCATCGGAAGCAGTTCACATAACCAGAACTTAATATTTTTAAACCTTCATTCATATTGCATTAATATGCAAAGAAGTGTATTACTACTTGACACATATTGATTACACAAATGTATTTTGTATCCATGTATATCAATCTTTAACAATATATCAAGCTAATCTAGATGATAAAGCTAATCTAGATGACAATAGGTACCTTGTAAAAGGTACTAAATTGATCATAAAAAAGTGTCCCTGTTCAACATCATATGTTAGAAAATATTTCTCTGACGATTGACTCTTTTCATTCAACATTTTAGAGCATTAACAGAAACCTTGCTAATTACTTAATTAATAATTATTCAGTCTCATGTCATTTACACAATGGATATTATGTATATAGGTCGATAATATTGTCCACCAAAATTCACTGTTAATTCATAATAATTCTTTAATTTATTAACATGCGAAAGACTTGAGAATTAAAGATCTTGGGAAAAATAAATATGTAATTTATTATAATTCGTGCTGTTATCCGACCTTTACAAAATAAATTTTAAAAGCATGTTTTTCCAATTTTCGTAACTTATTAGGTATTTAAATTAAAATAACTTCATAAGTGTAAATATTTTATGAAATTATTAATTGTCTACCCGCAACGGGAGATAGAAATTGGAGATTAGGAGAAACTGATGGTGGAAATATACTTGTGGAGTTCAAAACTGGCAAAGCGATTTACTGAGAGTTTCTTTGCATTTATGGTGGGTAACTGTTTTTTATTTCAATGAATAAAAATGGTGCTATTTGGAATATTATCGAAACAAATCCCTAAATTTCTTGACGCGAATGACTCATATACTAAAATACAAAAGCTATTACTGAATGGTTTTCAGTAATTTGAGAAGAGCAAAGTTATTGAAATCTAAACTAAAAGAAATTAGCGAATTTATGAGCGAATTACTAATATAACTGAAAAAAGTTTGTAAATGAGCATGAGTTCACTGTAAAACCAACATACACATGTTGGACAACCGACCGATTCAAGGCTGAGAGTGAAGTGATAGGAGGTAGGGGACGAACAGACTCTTTAATTACACCTCGCTTAAAGAAGTATTTGCACCAAAATATCAGCCAAAATATTCTTTTCTTTTAAAAGCAATTAAAACTATTTGGCTTATTTAAATATGTTTATGATGATAGAAATCTATGATGATAATTTAAAAAATCGAATATGTTGATAATTTCCACTTATGTGAATATAATTTTATTGCTGCTAATTAACTCAAAATTATTATCCAGGCTGATAATCCAGATGATTTGTTTGAAAGTTATACAAACAACAGTTCAACTCCATAACTCATCATCAGAACCTGTCCTGATCGATAGTGTAGTTATATTGCAAAGACACAACCACTAGTAACAAATATTTTGAATCATGATTGATTTACTATCATTCGTTTAGAAATTTCATTATTTATATTCGGAACTACTTCTCAGACTTTGGCCTGTCTATTATAAAGTTACTTTGCAAAGTGATAACTATTAATTGCAAACATATTGAATCATGCTTGATTTACTACCATCCGTTAAGTAGTACCATTGTTTACCTCTAAAACTCATCATCAGACCTTGACCTGATCTATGGTGAAGTTGTTTTGCAAAGTAACGACTATCAGTAGCAAATACCTTGGATCGCAGTTGATTTACTCTCATCCGTTAAGGAGTTCCATTTTCCATTTCAGAATCTCATCATCAAAACATCACCGTATTTATAACGGACCACTTCGTTAGTGTATAACTTTCAAACAAAATAATTAATATTTCCTTATTTGAAATTACTTTGATATTTGCAGTGATTTCTTCATCCAAAAATTTTTGTGAGATGTTGCAGTTTCTACATTTATTCTATCTTTCTTAACAAAGGTTACAAGTTTCAATGAGTCAGCATTGCCTAATAATTTATTAATATTATCAAGGCTATGCGATTCTTTCTTAAATTGTATAGCATAGTTTAAATGACATAATTTTTTTAAAATTTGTTTCAATCTTCGGTCAATACCTTCGATGATATTCCAGTTGAGATCAAAGTGTTTTTTAATAAAAACAAATGCATATGTAGGCGTGTAGAATGTATAGCTCAAATACCAAAATTTTCCTCGTTAGTATTGTACTTAAATCATGAACTATTTTGGTCTGTATGCTTTTCGACTAACAAGAATTTTTTATTACTTTAGATTTTTTGAAAAAGGAAAATCAGCGATCTAATCTGCGATGATATGGTACTTAATTTTTTTTCTAATATTTTGGGAAGGTCTTTCTTTATCATATCATGTGAGAATAACAGGACAGGGATAAACTAGAAAAAAATTAATGTTTTCCAGGAATAGGATCCGAAACACATTAAAATCCTCCAAAATCAACAAATGTTATAAGCCCAAAACGACTTTAATAATTTTTTACAAGCTTCTCTAAAATAAAAAAAAAATTGACCTTCTATATCTCGTAGAGTATAGGTCCCTGGTATTGAATTATCCTTTCTACAATATAAAGTCGTAATGAATAATTATCCAAAGAAAGCCCTATCATTTTATGGTGCAATGACGTATCCCACGTCGTCCCGCAAACATAATTTACTACGGAATCAGAAGTGGGATATTACCAGTGTGCTATCAGATTTATGAGTGCTACGTGCAAGGGAAAATACACATCCTTATAATATTAGTGATGACGTATGAGGCAGGATTTGATAGGGGCCACATTTGGTAGCTGGCTTTTACGGTTTTTTTATCGGCTCAGGAGTAATCAGTTTTCATTCCGCATTGACGGGTAGTCTCAGCAGTTGACTCCGGTGACGCGAAGACGGCATCGGGCTGATTCCAGAGCCAACTGATCTCTTGTAAAAGAAATTATTGCAAGCAAATTAACTGGCAAAGGATTTCATGATATCGTACAATTGCAACTGGCATTGGTCAATCAGTGTTCAAAGCACATGGATCCTTTCGGTGGCCAACATAAACGGATATTGTTTAGAGATTCTAATTCATTCGGTGCCGGACCGTAGTTTAAACGATGTTATGATTTGACGTGAAGGTCTCAATTAAAATTAACAACAATAGCGAATATATTATATCTAAATAGAAATAAGAATTGTGCACGTTTTTAGTTCACATTCAAGGTCACTTATTTTGTCGTTGTATACATTGTTTAAATAAATTTTATTTCATTAACTTGATGTGCATTGGATAATTGGTTCGCGCGTGCTTGAGATAGTGATTACTTTTGGTTAGATCTCTGCTATAATCGCAAAAGGTGCTTAATTCATGATGTTTTGAATTTATTGTTTTTGTATGCTTATGTGATGGTAAATATTTCTTTTTGTAATGAATGAAAGCTGTTTTATATCAATTCCACTTTCAGCCTCTAACAAAATCAAGTCAAACGGAGTTGAGTTAAATGCACCGAAATTTTCCAAAAAACACAATTTCATATAACATTTGCAAGGATTAGTAATAAAAGACGGGGGATAAGTAATAAAAGAATAATAAATAGACAAATATGAGTTGAATAGATAACTCTTTTGTAAAAATTTAATAATCCAGTTTCGCTCTAGTATTTGTTTAGGAATTCTAGTGAGCCAAACTGCAGTAAAATTTTCGGCTTCAACAATTTTATGAATTTGGTTGCTCATTGGATTCAGTACAAATTGTTAAAACGTTTAAAATCCCTTTCTCTCCCTTTACTCTGGTTCTACTTTTGGTTTACATTTGTTTAAAAATTTATATCATAGCACTCATTTTTAGCGCGACCAACAATTTGCGGGAACCGAGCTACAAAATTAGATAAGTATTACAAGTGCAAAGATGTATTTTTACGTGTGAAAACGCTTAATATTACAAGAATATTTTTTCAGGAATATACATATATATTTCATAATTTCACTTATAACATCCATTTATACTCACATTCGTTTCTATTTGTATTTCAATTGCGTTATCTTTACTTGTAGTTTTACTAACGGGCAAATATTTAATGCTATTAAGAACATGTGTTTTTCATAACATATTCTTCGCAATGGTATCTATTTACTCGTATAAGTATGTTATTATTCCTAAAATTTAGGAAAGTATATTGTAATTATTTAATTAGTTAGTTTTACTTCTAAGAAAGTAAAAATATTTGTTTATCGGCAGCGAAGTCTAAGACAGTGCGCTCGAAAGTTGACGGAGGAATCATTGGTACTTTGCAATAAGAATCTTTAAAAAAAAAATAATATTTTTAGATCACCAATAAACAAGCGTGTCTATTAAATATAATTAATTTCCTCGTGACGTGATGAAAATGCAAAAATTTATTTGGAAAATTTAAGTTAAAGCAATGTTTGTTTCGATGTCATAGTAAAATAATGTGAAATTTATAATTTTATGATAGACAAAATAAATTTAAAAATATGGGACATTATTTTAAAGCTAACCCTTGAAGCCAAACACCTTAAATATTTAAAAGATGGCAAAGGTGTAAATCAAATTACGTTCGAGTGCGTATGGGAATTCATTTAATATGCGAAATTGATTAAATAGTCCTGTACATATAATGGATATATGTTAGGATATTACGTTTATACTAATAAATGGATACATGTTAGTAAGTATGTGCTCCATAAATCGTTTTCATGTATAAGAAACATCTCGTACCAGCCGTTTTCAAATATAGATATTTGAAATATTTGAAGTAACAAGAGCTCAAATATTAATAAACGTCTAGCAGTCTGTGACTAAGATGGGTTGAAGGCGTTATTATGAGAAGTTATGGGATTCATTTTGGTATATACATATACTGATTTGGTTCTGGTCGTTTCAAGTTTCGAAGTAGGTCAAAAATTTATCTTCATTAAACTTTGGTGTGCGAAGTACATTCCGAATTATACTGAATTTTTAAAATAACATTGTAGAACGCTTTCGTTCTCGGATTTAACTACACTGTCGAAAATGCTGGATCCGAAATTAATTTACGTAAATAGAAAATGAAGGTTTAATTTAGTAATATGTAAATTATTTATAATTGTTTATCCTCTATTCTTTCATTCTATAACAATTTCAAGATATAATTTCAGTATTCCGTTCAAAAATATGAACTTTTTAGTACATGAATAGTTCTTGGTGACTTGAGGTTCACTTCCGAAATATTTCTACTGCATTCTACCGTCTGTATTTATAAAATTAGGACCAATTTCTTCAATAAAATTGTTACTGTTTATAAACATTTCGATTGTACCCAAATTTATTTATTTCCGATTTTAAGAGTAAAAATCTCCAATATAATAATTGCAAGTTCTTATTGTTAATGTAAATAATTGAAACTTAATTAAAATCATAATTCTAGTTACTATTTTATTAACTGAATTAAAAAAAGGACATTATTCTATCAGACTTTTACTTTTTTATGCATGCTCAGCTATAATTTCTGCATATCATATTTCTTCTTTTTGTTATAGAAAGCAATAAGAGCTAATGATTATTGTTTATTCCCTACCTGTTTATTTCCTGTATCCCTACCTGTTTATTCCCAAGATCTGATGATGAGATCCAAAGATAAACTTTAGACGTTTAGTACGTGACCGCGGTTATATTTATATGCTGATTGAGACTGATATTTATTTGTAAACCACTAAATGTCGCTGTGTCATCATCATTTTTGTGGTATATTTACTATTATAAACATTGGAAGATTGGTCGTTCATTGCACATGAGACATACGGTCAAAAAGGTCCATAACAATTATTGACGTCATTGGAGATTACTTTTTCTGGTTGCTTTTTATCTTTGGTTGGTTGGTGGCCCCACAGATTCGACGACTATATAAATAGCATACAAACCCGCACGATTTCGCGTTTCCTACCTAGTGCTGCATTTGTTCACTTGCTGAAATATTCGGTGGAGGCGAACGGTAGCTCAATTAGCAATATATTTTGTTAAAGGTACTCCTAGTCTTTACAAACTAGTTCTATCTAGGCGGTAGTCAACTCATCAATGTTTAAACTATTAAAAAATCTAGAAGTTTACGTCATTATGTGGTCAAATGTTTATAAGCTTCCAAAAAGAGAATGGCAGTAATAAGTCTTGTTGATTTATATCTAAATTGGTTGCGCAACACACCAGAATCTATATTGACGGGAGAACGCTGTAAAGTGACTATAGAGTAACATACATACGTTTCCCAATAATTGGTTATTTTTTGTAAACTTTTGGGGATGGTAAGTCATTTTAAAATTTTTGTGTAACGTTATTTATACCACGTCTATGAACCAATAACTATAGTGCCGTTTAAGCCTATGGTGCCATTTATTATTATGCATCTCTAAGTATTACTTTTATCTTCTTCAATGTGTAATGATAGTAGAATGAATAAATGCAGGCTTTGTCCAAGTATTTACCGGATCATCTTACAAGGTATGGAAGAAATGGCGGCAGGTTGAGGCAATATACTGACAGTGGCCGCATGAAAGCCATTCATATGCTCCATACTTGGTTTCAAAATAAAGGGTTTTCTGCTTTAGGTGCCGCCAGTGATAAACGTAATGATTATTTTTCTTGACTTCATAAACATTTTTAACAGAAGCGAAGATTTTTGGAAAGAATCTATCTGTCGTACGTTAAGTCCTCGAATATTCTCAAAAATGACGTCATACGGCCTAGAAGTCGTTTCTTCAACGTCATCGCAAAAAAATTTTCTATATAAGCAAATTATTTGCCAACACAAACAAGCGAAGCGTTCAAAGTAGTTAACCGAAGAAAAGCATGTTGAATCACTTGCTTCGTATTTGCAAAATATTCTAGGTAAAATATTAACCAAACACCTGGGTTTGGTTAATTAATTATACTAAAAAATTGACATTTGCCCTAAAATTGAATATCGCAAAGGAGTAGATTGTAATAGAATGCTTCATTGTCACTATGCAATATGTAATAGTATGCACCTAATACAGTTGCCTTTTTTTAGTATTTCATAAATTTTGTATACAAAGCATAAAAAACGACATCCGAGTCAAAATCTTTGCCTTATTTTCCTAAAAGAAAAGTAGATTTATTTTTGTTGTGCAAATGATAAGGATATAAGCCAAAGTAATCTTTGCTTTATTTTAAAATTACAACTTTTCATTATTTCTCGCTACCGGGAACATTGTTAATAAAATGTAATACGTCGAATTAAACACACATTGCAGGAAAATTGTTAATAAAATATAATACATCGAATTAAATTAAGTTTATAATTTGACAGCTATGCCTAAAGTACAAAATTAACTTAAATCTCTATTTCCTTATAAGTTAAAGTAAAATTAATAGTCTTTCCTTATTGTAATAGTAGTATTTAACGTCATTTCTAAGCAAATTGCCTATTAACGGGACCTGAAATATTCAAACGAAATTAATTGTTCACTAAAAAATACCCAACATACCTACAATGAACACTTGAATTCGCTGTAGGATTTAGGGCCAATGTGAAACACGATTTGGGTTGCTACACGCGTCACCTAGGACTGATGAAGAACATAATGGCACTCTCTTCAGATGCGCGGAGTCTATTGAAGCAAGTATTTTGTCAAATTTAGTGTGAATATGAGTCATTTTGCACATGTTGCTGACGATAAGTGTAGTGGACGAACTTAAGCTGATGATTTGGTTGTCAAGAAAAATGGCGGAACGGGAGCTTAATTGAATGCGGCTCGAATAAAGTTATTGTAGTCGTATTCTAAAATGAGGGAAGTAATTCATTGTACAAAGGATTATGCTTATTTTATAAGGGGTCTTGGGCCCACAAAAAAAATAATTGTGTACAAGTGAGATTTCCACCAATTTAAAGCTCAAATTTGATATTTTTAATTGTCTTCAATATTTAATATTTTTACTGTTAAAAATTGAAACAGCGATATGTATATTCTCTGCGTATGACCGAACGGAGGGTTAAACGGCGGACCATATTGCGAGATACGGTCGATTAAAGTTGGCCGCCAGCCCGACTCGACTGTCAGTCAGTACGTGGAATACTAGGAATACTAGGAATTTAAAGTGTTAAATATGTGAGATTTCTATTACTTTCCTTCTTGTATGAAATTCAATAGGGACCTTAACCTATATATGAACTTTAAGTAGTCTGAAACGTAGGTTTGATATGAATTTCTATAAAATTAACGCCAAATATATTCAATACTCGTTAATTTATTACAATTTTCATGTACTCTGCAGTTGCCAAAGTAATTAGCTTGCATTTGCCAGGTCAATTTGAGAAACTTAAATAAAAAAAATGTTTCTAAGTAGTCAATAATCTATGAAAGAAAAGTTAAGTAAGTAAATGAAAGCTTAGGTTAACTAGGATGGAAATGTTTTAGTGCTAGCATGGCAATATTGTTGGACTCTTCCGAAATTTATACCCTTAAAATGTTTTAGTGTTTAAAGCTTACGATATACAAGTGCCCTTTATGTTTAAATTATAGTCAAGACACTCAGGTTTTTGAAGTCTTCGTTAAGAGGGTAGCTTGTGATAAACCAACTAACAGGTAGTATTGCTACAAAAATAGGGCTCCGCTTGAAATATTTTCATACGTAAGCCTAAAACATATACATCATTCAAATATATAGAACATCGTGGACACCAACAAATTGTTTACTTTTCTTAATATTTATATATGCGGATGGATATACAACAAGAAAATAAATAAAAGCGAAATATTAGAAATTTTTTTACATTAAACAGAAGAACTTGGGTAACAATTTGCAAACACGAGACCGCATGAAGCGAAATAATTATGTAAAGATTATACATCTATCCTATATATAACATTGCATTTTTGCTCCTTATCATCGACGATAAAGATCGACGGCTTTCTGTCGACTTTTAAAATAGCATTTTTTTAAATAATTTCATATGTCAAGCGATTTGTTAAAATATTTTCCCCCATAGGTTAATTTAAAACGATATTTTTAATAAAATCCCTTAAAATAAAATTCACTATAGCTTCCTAGAATAGACCATGAAGTAAATAGTTTACTAGAACATGCCATGATGTAAACGTATTTTAAATAAATCATATAAAGCAAAATACTCTGAAAGGGAAAAACTCGTCCGTAATTTATTAGGTAACAAAAAAACAAAGAGATATCCTTAAAAACCAAATGCACATAGATAAGTACCATATCCGTGTCAACTTTAAAGAATAAAATTTAAAAAATAATCACCAATTACTTAACACTTCGACGCTGTCAAATATGGGTCAGTTATTTGGTCTCGATGCTACCAATCACACAGTGATAGAATTGAAAAATTACAAAAGATGTTCTTGAATATTCTTTACTACAGACTTAATTTTGGTCGAGAATATAGATCCTATGAAAGAAAACTTCAAAGATTTAATTTGTCATCACAGGCTACACGGAAAATAAACGCCTATAAATTTTGCATTATGTACAAAATCATACATTTGCATGTTGATTGCTCCTATCTCGTCTCTCTCTTCAACTTCAACATTCGACTCAGATTCCGTATATCATTACAGATATTATTCTAACTACAAGTTTATAACATTAATATCTCTTTTTTTATAACCCCATAATTTGTATGTGCCGATTCCATAACGATATTGTTTCTCAACAACTGTCCTTGGATATTTTTGAACCGAAATTATTAACATTTAAAAAGGAAATACAAAACATATTATTTATAAATTAAAACCAACTACGACAGAATTAATGTTTTGTTCAGTATCTAGAATATAATATAATTCTAAATTAGTATTTACTTTAATAATTGATCAATATATTCTGTAATATATTTAATAAGACAAGTAATCGTTGAAAATGTACACGTAGTATTTACATTTTGTGCATACATAATTGAAGTTATAGTCTAGTTTTATATTCTGTTCTGGAGCATATAGTTCCAGAAAAACAGATACTAGGAATTTAAAGTGTTAAATTCCGTGCTTACGAAGCTACTCGGGGCGTATGCTTTTATCGCATAGCAAACTGATGTGATCACATTACATCAAACTTCGCTTTACTTTTGATATTAAAAAGAAGTTCGCAGTAAATATATTTGTCTCTATTTAAAACAACAAATCTAATTAGATGAAAGGCACATTATAAATTAAGTTTCTAAAATATGTTGTTAAGGGGGACCTTTGTGCTGTTAGATAACAAAAAAACTACTATGTCGTTTCTTTATGCATCAATATCGATAAATAACATAATTTCAACTCTGCAATAAGACTAAAACGCTAATCATATATGAAAACGAATCATAACATTCATAAGTGAAACTAAAACGCTAATGTAAGAATTTCCAATCGAGTGAAGCCGCGGCGGGTTATTTCAAACTCAGCTTTTTAATTTTTATGTGGCACAGGTAAAGGCACCGATACTATTTTAATGTAATTATGATTGACGTTAATATATCATATCTTGTACTGTTTCTATAAAACTGTAAGTAAGATCATTTTATTATGACCAGTTTTAATTTATTTTAATTGTTTGTTGTTAATTATATAATAAAATGTACACTGATATATAGGAATGGTAACATAATCCTTTGGAATATTTTGGGTCCATATTTACTTTAATTCTAAAAATTAAACGTATGTACAATTATACCTGAAAATAATATCCGTTTTTCATGTTTCATTTAAACGAGTATTTGCTAGATATGCTTACAGATAAAAATAATTTTTTCATTTTACATTTTTACGAAATAAATTAAATATTTGAACTACAGAGTTTAGAACATTAACACCGCAAAAACAGTATTAAACGGAAGTTAGAGTACCATTGACTGAGCACTAAAACATTACTATACTATAAACATTTTATTGACATTTCCCATGAAGGAGGAAGTATTTAATCTTTGCAACTAAATGATCTGACTCAAAAGTCATTGTGGTTATGTAAAACATTCAACTGCAACATTTCATTGCAATAAGTGCGAAGCAGTAGGAATAAGACTAAAGTAGTTGATGAAATAAACATGTTAACTGACTTGGTTCTCAAGTAATCCTGTAATAATAATTCATATAAAAAACGAAACGTCTTAAATATCGTTCAAGAATCTATACTGGGGTAACAAAGAATGTATCTATTATACACAGGTGATTGAAATGATGGTGAAAATTTTCTATCGATTCTGAAAGTATCACTGCCAAAGTTGCAATTTCAACGAAAATAATTACATTATTTTAAATAAATACGTTTCAGATATACTCATTTTGATGTACAGAATAATCTGTATGAGTCATAGTCTTTTGTATAAATTCTCTGTACATTTTTATTTTAAATTTCAGCCTTGAATGTACGAAAATGGAGATCAAAATTTGTATGGGAATTAAAAAATAATTGAAAGTGGAAACATGAAAATTTGTGTCTATGCTTTCAAATAGAAAGGAAGGGATACATATTTGTAAAAAGTTATGATATAAAATTCTTGTGACTAAAATGTTGATGAAAATTTTCAATCGATTCTGAAAGTATCACTGCCAAAGTTGCAATTTCAACGAAAATAATTACATTATTTTAAATAAATACGTTTCAGATATACTCATTTTGATGTACAGAATAAATTGTATGAGTCAAGTGTTTTGTATAAATTCTCTGTACATTTTTAATTTAAATTCAAGCCTTGAATGTAAGAAAATGGAGATCGAAATTAGTATGGGAATTTCAAAACAATTGAAAGTGGAAACAAGAAAATTTGTGTCTATACTTTCAAATAAAAAGGAAGGAATACATATTTGTAAATAGTTATGATATGAAATTCTAATGAAACAAAACGCATCCATGGTATTTTTTGCCCGCACAAATTCATGAATATATGTCCCGGTGTAGATTAGTACAATTATTTAAAAAAATATTGGTTTCCTCTGTTAAGCCTGGTAAATATACACAGATTTTTTTTTAAATTTTTGATACTAATTACAAATTAAATTCAACATTCTCTCAGGACAATATCCCGTTTTGCTCGTTTTATGAGCACTAAATGAATATTAATACGTTCAACTTCATTAACTAACATCAGCTTAAATTTTAAACGTAATCCATGAGGAAACACTTTAAGGATAATATTCCGTTGGAGAAAAAACATAATATTTTTATTGTTATTGCTTTATTTATAATATTTTTATCATTATCTTTGATTTTCTGATATGCATTTTAGGATTAAATTTTATCATATTTATCAAAATGTGATACAATTTTCTTCAATCCTCAACCATTTATGCTAAGCTTTTGTTTATTTAAATAAAAAAGGTATCATTCTCAGTTATTTTGTGGGTTAAAAATACCCGACTATATCGTCAAGGGAACAAAATCTACTAAAAATTCCTATCGTAAGATGTCGAAAAAAGTTCCGTGTCATAATTTCATACTTCTGTCCTTCCATTTTTTTTCGCTCCATACTTATTTTGTGGAAATATTTTATTGTTTTTCTTACTTTTCTAGGTTTTATCTTTCTTTCGCGTTTAATTGTTGATTCAGATTCTTATGTAACTGCAACTAGAATTTTATTTTTCCAAATATTTTAGTTCATTTTTTATTGATTAGAAGATATTATGTTAATATATTTTTCTTTCGATTTATAATTATTCTAAAAAACGGTTAAAGTGCCGACGACATAAATTAGTAAAAACTTTTTGTTGAAATATTTATGATTTTGTATCCAAGTCTTTTAGTCAAACTAACTTATAAAAGTTAATTTACTTACTTTACTACTTACACTACCTTACTAAAGTTAATTTTGTATAGACCTGTTGCTTCAGTATAGACCTGTTAATAAGTAAAAAATGTGTCTATAAAAACACAGATATATAACAGTAGAAAATTACGCCCGTTTTATAAAGTTGTCATACGTTCTTCAGGATCTGAAAACCTAGAAAGTTTTTATTAATATCTGTGTTGGTTATTTTCAAACGATAACATACAAATAAACATAATGACGCCTAGTTGTATGTGTGTAATTATGAAATACTAAAATGATTACAAACAGTGTTGAGTTGTTTAAAAAATTACTAATTTTGAACAAAGTAAATTTATTAACTATAAATTTCGATACACACGTACAATGAAAGACTAAAGAAAAATGTCAAGGCAGAGTTACGTTTTCATGGCAGTTTAAATCCATTCACATGGCTGTATTGCATATTTTACTTCGCTTAGTAAAATAATAATTTTGTAAAAGTTCCATCATTAATTTTTGGTAGCCGATTCATTTGAAAATAAATGTGTTTTATAAAGTTTTAAATATAGTTGTCGCCAATATTTTTCAATATTATGTTTATTACAATATGTAAAAGGAACAATTGGGTATTTGACTAATTTTTTTTATTTCATTAATCATAATTTCAAGGTATAAGCTGATGAAGAGTGAAAATTTTTTTTAATAATCTTAAAAATTTACCGAGTTATAAAAGTTTAGATTCAACCTCTAGAGAAGGACGGCAATACTGTCTTGTGAGGTCATCTTTAATATTGCACATTATATTCTACGAGAGGAAAAGAGACAGGGATATACCCAACTCTATACGTATCATCAAATTTAGAAGCCTACAACTGGCTTATTTTTCAATCAATTTTTGGAATTTTTTCAAGACTGGATTTTAATTATTATATTTTTAATCTGGATTTTAGATATACTTGTATTTCATAATATTGTACGAAAAATATCAAAATTTAGAATGAATCAACTACCGTATTGGATGATATATTCTTGAAATAATTACCGCCAATGTAAATATTTTGATTCTCAAATTAGTTTTTCATCCAGGCTACAAAACGTTATTATAATATTGAACACAAATTTTAGAAAAGACTAGTTTTTGAATCAACACCTCGTTGATGGCGATTCTTACAATATAAATTTATTTCCATTTAGTATCTCGCTGTTAAATCGACAGTAATAAAATTTATGTGCACGTTAAAAGGAAAATTCTTGAAAAAATATTTATATTAATTTTCTTATCACAGAGCGAGGGAATTAATTTATATAAGTCTGAACTTGAAAAAGTCATCGCTGACAATGAAAATATTTTAATTAAAATGTAACCTTCAGCCGCTCTCTCAACAAAGCGATTGTTTTGACGATAGCTGTAATTATCCGACACAGCTTCATTCAATGGCCGCTCTTCATTGTTAACAAAGAGAATGAAAGAAGTTAAACAAGATGAAATAAATAATTTTGTAAAATTTATTGTTCAAAATAAAGGAGAATTAACTAGATTCTTCTAATTACCGATGACAATTGTGTGACAAAAAGCTGCTTTCTAGTTGCATAATGGAAAGATGAGAGGACACTCCCACGCTCATGTTGAAGTTGAGTTTGTTGTTTGTTGAGTGCGTGTTTTTGTTGAGTTGTTTGTTGAGTGCGTGTTTTTTATTTCCAATGTAAGTATTAAGCGAATAAGTTTTCGTATTTGCCAAGGAAAATTACACTGAATTCGACCGATTATGTAAGTTGAAGAATAACTTTTGGATGATGAAACATCATATAGGTGTGTGTGTGTGCATGTGTGTGCGCGCGTGTTTGTGCGTGCGTATATATATATATATATATATATATATATTTAAAACCGTGAGCTTCACTTGTCTGTACAATGAAAATATTCATACACAAAATAATTGCGGGAGGGATGAACGATAGGTGATCTAATGTGTTAAGATCGTTTTCGGAATGCTTGTCTGTCGGTTTGTGTGTTAGTTTATGTACGCATATCGTAAAAACTAGTTAAACTCGGATGAAGTTTTGTAATAAATATTGGAGTTAACTTGAAATAACATGTAGTGTTTATTTCTTTGTTGTCGATTGTCTCCCACAGATTTTTTTTTTTATTTTGTATGTTTTCAATATAAACTTACTTCGTTTCCTCAGTTTGTGTCAATTTTAATACATTGTCAACATTTATAATTTAATTACTCTGTTGCTTTAGTATTACGATGTAAATTGGGTTGCTCCACACATTATTGTCGATAATCATGAAATTGTGGACAAATCATGAAATTGTGGACAAATAATGAAATTTTGGAATTGCCCCATTCGTTAGGGGAACATAATAAAAGGAACAGAATAAAAAATGTTCTTTTTGGAATCTTGTCTATTTAACAGTAAGTTTATTTGTTCATTTGTTCACACATCATGTAAGAAGAGCTAAACTGTATATTCGTTCTCGCTGGTGTGGAACAAACTGGAGGTTCAGCGACAGAAATGTAAGTGTCTAATTGAAAATCGTACGTGTACTTGTTAATTAAATAAATATTAATTAACAAGTGTGGACAAGTCATCAACGGGATGGAATAGGAATGAAGATTACTGGCAGTTAAATTTAATTAAATAATTATGAATAAATAGAAATACGTATATTTATATTCCTATTACTTCACATTATTTTTATAATTATGTTTTTACTTAATGTTTATGTTAATTAGGAAAATAAGAATAAAAATAAACAATATCATTTGAATAACTTTTCTTATTTCAAATATTTAGTCATTCAAAGTATTTATTAATGGGCTTGTCAATAAGCGCTTTTGGTACGTATGTATCAAAAAACTACGTTTTCAATCACATTGTTTTTTTTAATGTTGCAACCAGAAAAAATGCAATAACTTTCTATCAATCGCCTTATATTCACGTTTCAGTAGTTATTTATTGTAACGAATGAGATAATTTTATACAATATATTATCTTATAATTATAAATTTGCTAACAAAATTCTTTTTGTGAAATATAATAAAAATCATTCCTGTTAATTTTTTCTAAAAAACATCACAGCATCACGTAAGATATTAATTTAATTATTATTTAATTTAAAGTCCTTAATTCCATCTTCAAGCGCCACTCACTAGTCTCCCACCGAGATTTTAGTTGTCAGAAAGCGTTAAACTGGATTGTGATAAGGTAGCATATAAAGGCTATTTACTTATTTTTGAGAATATTTGTAGCGTTATTGTTATTATGGTAAGCGTTCTTTTTTAGGGGTGAGGTAAGAAGTTTGGAGTTCTTAGAATACTGAACCTAAATAGGATTTTATATCTTTAGGTGATAGGAAATACCTTCACGGTTTATATTAAAGTAAGGATTTACTCCTTTGTCAGTTTTTAATGGTCTTGATATTAAACTTACTTTCTTGAGAATTCGCACTTGTCAATTTGAAGTTTCTCAGAATTTAAATCTCGTGGTCTTTAAAAAAAATATAAGAAAGATTGTCATAATGTGAGGATATATTAGAAGAATGTGTGACGATATCTTCAAGATATATAGTAGTTTATATATTTTGAAAGCCGAAAAAAGTGCGATATAAATTCACAATATTTAAAAAAAATGGAGAAACTAATAGTACCATTAAACGTATGATAAAGTGATAGAAGCCTGGTTCAAAGTTCTCAAACTTTTACTAGCAATTAGTAATAATTCCAATATATTTCGGTTATCCATTCGATTACCATCAACAATAGTATGGTAGAAAATTTCTCTATTGCAATTGATCTTTTCTTCTGTCTTGATGCTTATTATTTTTTGCATACTGTTTAAACGGGGGAACATCGTATGCTAGCACTTCACTCAAGATGAGGAGATGCAAGTGTAGATGATGCCCTCACGATGTCTTGCCTACTTTAACCTCGTCTCGTCACCGCTCGGACAGTTGTCAAAGTCAAAGTCGGACAGTTGTTGACAAAGGACGCGAGGCGCGAAGCAAGATGTACAAACTACACTCTCGCGCTTGTTCAGTATGCAAAGAAATTTGATACGGAAGGTTGTGTATTATGCGCAATAATGACTGATTGGTCAAACAACCATAAGGATACGGTTGGGGTCAATGACGGAGAGGAAGGATAAGTGAATTTTTGAATATTCTAATAGAAGATTTAAAAATGATAAAAAATGTATATGGGCAATTTTTCGGCGACATTTAAGTCCTTTTATTGGTGCGAGTCAAAACACGCGAGGTACCAGGCAGGGTGCACAAACTACAGTCTCACACTTATTCAATATGCAAATAAAGTTTGACACGGAGCTCGGCGTTTTTAGTAGATAATGTGTAACATATTATTGAGTTAAATTGCAATAAAATAATTTGGAGTTATTCTATAATTAATCAATTTGAATTTAAAAATAACCATCTTCTTTTAATACACGTTTTTTTTCATTTTTTCGTGTGGTTCATGAAAAAAATGAAAAAAAACGTGTATTAAAAGAAGATGGTTGTTATAATAACAATTATATGATGGTTGTTATGATAACAATTATAATAGAAAATGGTAAATAAAGCTGTAGCTTTGGCCACTTCAAATACGTCCATGCTATAAAGAAAATCCATTAGCAAATGAGCAATGAAAGAGTATAGACGCTAGGCTCTCTTGTCACCTGGTCTCGCGTGAATCTCGACGAACATCTCGCCAAGAAAACCTCGCGAGAATGTAGGGCCTAGAATACAGAAATCGTTGTTATAATTTAATGTATTATATTATTTATCTAATTTTTAACTTTCACCTTAAATTGTAAAATTTGGGATGAATACTGATACAGAAGGTGTATAAATTTCGTGTTCATTGACGTAGCTAAATTGGAAGAATGAATAAAATCCTCAAACATATTTCATACAGGGATTTCACTTCTTGGTTAAAAGTGTGGGATTATACTCATAATCCCACAAAGAAGGTGGGATTATACTTTATGGGATTATACTCATAATCCCACAAAGAAGCTTCTTAGTGGGATTATGAGTATAAGTGAGTGAGTATAAGTTTCACAGGAGAGATATTATAAATTTTATTAAAACTTTTGCTGTTTCTAATGGAAATCATTATTATTCATGTAACAAAAATTTTATGAATGATAGAGGTACATGACACTTCCCGTGATTAAGTTACGGTTCTGTAGTTAATATATGATAAATGCATAGTTATACATGTGTACGAGTGTTCTAAATATACAAATGACTACTAAATATTTAAATGACTAAATATTTAAAAAAAACTTTTAATATTTAAGTCATCGTTTACCTAATGATCAACCATGGGTGAGATCTTAAGTAAACGCCCTGTTTAAAATACCAGATTAGTTATTAATCAAAATACCTTTCCGTAAATCTAGATTTTAAATAAAATATTAATTTATTGTTTCAATTCTCAAAGGGATTTTGTGCACGAAATGAAACTTTGTTTATTGTTCCAGCACCGCATCATATTCAATTTCTCTTTTTATAAGTCAAAATTAATGGTTTCAATTACGCTTTTTTCGTTTCGACATCTCACTATTAGTGACAAGTTTTGAGTTAGGTCCTAGCTACGAATATTTGCTGAGTTAAGTTTTTCTTAGTTGCGTCATAGCTTTCTAATTCGTTTTCTTCTGAAATATTAATCTACATGAAACGTTTCAGTAAACGTTATTTGATGTTTTAAACCTAGCATTTCCTAAATATTGGCTCTCCAATAGTTTTGTGTATATGCTCTTATAGTTTGATTAAGATGCTTTTAGATCAGAAAGGAAAGTCGCATGATATGTTTTTTGGGTTAAATGTTATAACATATTAAATGTACATAGTTTATCATTTTAAGACTTACAAAATGTAAATATATCATCGATTTTATTTAATGGGTGCCATTAAATATCCGTTTTATCAATCAATCATTACCACGTACGGTGATGTTGAACGGCTTACATGTCTCCAAGCAAGGATTAACCGAAAATGAAAAACTTAATACCACCCGCATGTATCAATGATGTCTTCTGAGAATAACGTTATTAAAACCTAGAACTTATTAAATGTGTTCAGATTTCTAAAAATAGGTAATGTCTATGACAGTATACTACTTGTCCTAATCGGTAAATAGAACAGAACTAATTTCTTGACATAGTAATAATTTGAAATCCGCAATAAAATATTAATGTGTTACGTGGAAATATTAAAATACGTAAAATAATTCTGTTTTTAGAAGTTTTTCTTATAAAAAGTGTTTTACATTACTTTATCATAACTTTTATATAAAGAAAGAAATCATATATTTTAGCGTGAAACGTTTTAAAAACCTTCTGTATTACTTAGTGATGAAACGCTTTTGTTGCCCGCTATTATACCTTTACATCTTGTGACTCAAAGCTTGTAGCGCAAAGTGATGTAAATATTCTGAAAATAAACACTGTATGTTGTATGAAAAACTAACATCATCATGCGCTTAGGTTATAAAGTGGTGAGGTGGGGGGGGGGGGTCGAGGAAGAGCCTCGAGATTCACTGTGCGATCAAAGAATTAGTCATAATGCCACAACAAAAAGGGTTACAGGAGTTATTTGTTGTGTAGATATTGAGGTACTCTGAAAAGGAAGTAAAAAAAAATGTTGTCCAGTGAAATGTTGTGCCGGGTGACAATTTAAAAAACCTTCTAATTTTGCTAGTCTCAGTTAATGCCGAGCAATTACGAAAGTATTCGGCGCCAGAGGCGACCTGGTGGTCCACAAGATATTTTGCACGCAAAAAAATATACGGTAGTGCAGCGATTTATCTTTTCTTATAGGTCGATAAAACAAAAAAAAGTAGCATTTGTGTTTAAAAGTAACAAAGTTTTTTTTGTATGTAAGATTGCATTGGATTTTGTTATTTAATGAATAGATACCGGCCATTTTCTTATATGGTATTTATGATATTCGTGTTTCTTAGTGATATTCTTATATTATTTGTACAAAGTATGTATAATTTCTTTGAAGAAATAATACAAGAATACATACAACTTAAATAAAGAAGCTACGCTGCAATTATTGTCGAAAGGAATGTTAGTCGTTTATTTACTTTTATGAAATAAAGCAACAATTTAATGAGACGAGTATGTATAGTAATAATTTAATTTACGTTAATGTACAGTAAGAGAACAAACAGGGCTGTTTGTCCAACTTTTTTGCTAGATTCAAATATCACATAAAATATGAAATAAATGATAATTTTTTTATATCTCATTGCAGATGGACTTTCGTAAAATATAAAATTATATTTGCGGAGATAACTTGTAGAAAAATTTTTTTTTTAAATTTATTTCAACTTTAGGAAAGTTATAAAACCATTTACTTATCTCACACCTCTTTATTTAAACACTAAACAATCTGGCTTAAATATTGCCTTCAAAATTAAATACCTGAAAAAAAATTATAGTCACACTCACTCTGACTGAGTTTTGAATTCAGTTTATATATAGTGCGTATTCCTGCTTCAATATTACTAGTAAATTACACATAACTCGCTGAGGGTAATTATTATGCCTCCTTCATATTCGTTTTTTAGCTTTCGCAACACAAAAATCAAGTTTAATTCTTTCTTTAGTTCCATAGCCAAATAATAAACTGGAACAGTTTCATCACATTTGTCTGCTCGTTTGTATACTAAAGCATGAAAGTTTAGTCAGCATCAAAACTTTCATTTTACAGAAAAACATAGTTATTTTCATAAAAAGGTAGAAAGAAAAAAAAATTAAATGTTTGAAATAATCCAATATTGAATTGGGTGTACTCTAAAGTGACGGGCGTATAAACGATAACCAGGTTGCTTGGTTTTTTATTATTTTATTACATGAGTATACTTTAAACCAGGACATGTTTTAACTAAGGATTTATTATATATTTTCTTGATTATATATTTTTTTACGACTTCTTAATAGACATATTGTATAAAAATTGAAGTACTATTTTATATTGGTTACAAGCCGATGATCATTACATGAATTTATCTTTAAATTAAATGACATTATTTTGAGAGATCACTTTTTTAAATGAATTCATGTCTTTCTACCTCTATTAGGTAGAGGTCTTTCTAAGACGTAACTTTTCAAATAAAACACTTATATGCACATATAATTAAATATTATCAGCAGATTGTGAACAAATCAACATTTAAATAATAGCATTAGGATCTTCAACTATTTACCATCAACTTTAAAGCGACTACCAGCGATATAATGAACATTGGCAGTAGGCAATTAACAAAACTTTATTAAAAAACACTTTCTTATAATCTTTGATATTCGCGTCGTCAACGCGACCAGTAAAACGGGGATTTCCGATAACTGGCCTTTATTTAATCAACTCATTTCCTGCGACTTATACACGTTGATGTTAGTATTATAAATATTATCAGAAAACAGTATGTAATTTTCATTTAAGTAAGAGATAAAAGAGTTCGATAAAGGGAGAATCTTATATTGTATTATGACTATTTAGGTAAAACAATTTTAAATGCTTGTATTTTGTTGATAACGTTTAAGAAATAGCAGTAACCATCAAAATAAAATAAACTTAGAAAAATATACACTTTTTTCACAAGGTATAAGTTATAAAACACAAAAGGTCACACGTGTAAGAACATACTCTTCGTATACAAGGTTTTTTGAAAAAAAACCAATATATTTTCGTTGTACTTCCAAGTACTTCGTCTTATTTTTCGATATTCGTTGCAAGTGTTAAAGGTTTAGTTTTATTTTAGAAAAAACGCTTAAACGTTAGGGCTAAATCTTTACTTCAATAATGGAAAATTGGCTAGTTCAATAGTTAATTTTAAAATTCCGTGATATACACAATAAAGTTATTCAAAAAATTAGATCTACCTATTCGAAAAAAATATTTCAATTACAATTGAATGTGAAAAACGTGATTTGACTATTAATTTTTCAACATCGAATGGTTCTAGTTAAAAACCCGCCAAGTGAGTGTCTGCCTAAATTATCCAAAATTATCTTATTTTAAAATTTTATATCAAATTGTTAAGCTCAGAATTTTTTCAGATTTTTCGAACTTATCCCTGTAAACTTGGGGAGAAGAGATACATGGTAAAACGAAAAATGACAAATAGAACCTCAATTTCATTTTATAAGAGTGAATCCAAATCTACATATATTGGGAAGTGCATTAAATAATTGCGTTTTGCTGTATTTGAATTGAGATCCCCGCATGATACTTTCAAAATATAATGATAGTTTCAAAATATAATGATACTTTCAAAATACAATGATACTTTCAAAATATAATGAAACTTTCAAAATAAAATGATACTTTCAAAATATAATGATACTTTCAAAATATAATGATACCTTCAAAATATAATGATACCTTCAAAATATAATGATACTTTCAATTTAATATAAATTAATCTAATATTGTAGAACTCGGTCTACGAATGCGATTGACGCAGTTGACGAAATGATAGGTGTGTAATGTTTTGATAAGAAACTGCAAAAATTTTTCAAATGAATAAAATAATAATATTGAATATATTTGGCGTTAATTTTGTAGAAATTCATTATTCACAATTAAATGAAACTACGTGATGTAGTATTATGTCTACTTTCTTTAAGTTTTGTACCACGACCTAGGTTTGTTGTATTACAACATCTTCAGGTGGGATATTAGCATAGATTTATATATCTTTGCTAATAGCCCACCTGAACATGTTTTAATACAACGAAACCTAGGTCGTGGTAAACAGCTTAAAGAAAGTAGAAATAATACCACATCACGTAGTTTCATTTAATTGTGAAAATAATAATAATTGCATTGTTTACAATAAAAGTTTAGTCTATTTTAAGACTTGAAATAAAATTTCAGAAAAAGTAATGGCCTTATTTTATATGTCACAACACTCATCTACTTAAAATACTGCATCGCAATACTAAAACAATTATGAAAATCGATAAACAGAATATAAAAATGTTAACACTTAATACAATAAAAATGAAATTTTAATTAATGTCATATAAATTAAATACAATTATTAGTATACTAACGACCTGTCCCCATTTCTGGAACTAATCACGTTAACTGTTCCTTTCATAATTATATTTATTGTGTTTTGTAATAATATTTTATAATAATAACCTCGTATTGCTTCATTACTAAATACTACGTACCATCTCTTTTGCATGACCAGCAAAGTTGTATAATACTTCATGAAAAAAAAAGATAAGCACACTGCTTAATCTGCCCTTCGCCTTTTTTTATAACGCTGCTTATTTATACTAGTTATATAAGGTGGTATATAAGTATTATATAGATAGCTAAATCCGTTCATAACTTTCCAGATTACAGACAAACAGATGTATGCAAGATCTTTTCGAATTTTTTTTTAATTTATCAAAATGGGAATGGGAAGCAAAAAATATGTTCCTTACAGAGTTACATTAACAAAATATCTAAATTACACGTGAACTGTTTCCCCTCTTACATTAATGTTTTACATATGCAAAACGGAGAATTGGAAAGAAATGTTATTGAAATATGTAAAGTTACTATAAACATATATCATCGGCGTAAGATGAGAGCGAATCGCGAACCACTTGTCTGTGAATTTTTCAAGTATTAAGTTGAACAAATATTGCGTTTATCCAAAGTTCTATAAATACGTAATCAAAGTATACGGATATCACTATCATACAGTTTAGTATCTTTACGGATAGCTACATATTTATAACATTTCTTTGGCTACAAACAGGGTAAACAAACAAAAAAAAAACAAATATTGGTTGAGGTATCAGGTATTATGTTATTTAAAAAAAAATTGTCTTATTTGCGCCAAAAATTTCAAATAAGATAAACATAAAAAATTATACTTCAAACTTATGTGAGGGTTTCTTAATGTTTCTCTTTTGATAAGATTTAGTTTCTTACAATAGTGTAAATTATTAAAAATATTTTCGAACTAGCAGTAAATTGAAATAAAATAAAATACTGTCAAAGTACCTGGTGGTTTTTCTTTCCCGCCCAAAATGCCATAGTTATATACAACACAGATTTCATAGCATCTCTGGTTACGCAGATACCATTTTTCATATAGAATAATTAAGTTTTAGACATCTCTTTTATCTATTATTTTAGTACGGTGTAATGTTGCTATACTGTAAATTATACGAAAATGTGTTCAATTTTCACTTAAGTCTGAAACATGGGGCGAGTGGAGGTAATTACATATGTAAACAATTGTGAATACTTTCAGTAAAGTTGGAAATTAGCCGACTATCATAACAATTTTTTCTGTAATTTGCAATATTCTCGTGTAATTTTACTACACCACAATAAATCAGTGAATAAACAGAGATCTCTAAAAACTAATTGATATATAAGAAAGGTTGTATCTACATAACCATAAAAGCTATGAACTTTGCTTTATATACTATAAGTAATCCTTTGTATAACTTGGTAAAATTCATGTTCGGGAACTGTGTGTATAAAACTTTGCGTAGATTGAATATTTGCTCAACTCACGAATTTAATAATTCATCGACAAGAGGTTTATAACTCGCTCTCAGCTCACGCCAACAATATTTTATTGGAGCGACTTCACATATTTCAAGAAAATCGCTTTGCAAGTTTTCCGTTCCAAGGGCGTAATATATTAATACCAGATGGGAGAGTCGAGTTAGATGCGATTTACATATTTTAAAATATATAATTCAATATTATGCAGAAGTTTCTTGAAAGAAGTTTGAAAAATATACTGTTGACACGGCCATAAAATTGAAATCTCGGAAGATTTAAATCCCACTGATTTTCATGCTAGGAGTTTGGTAGAAATGTACAAGCTAGTCAAAGAATATTTCATAAGAAGCTATACAAAATCTCACTATAATCCGGCTCTACAGTTGTACGTGCATCTATAAACTAAGAGGAAAACTCATTTAATTCTGAAAGTTCTGTCCCGATCTCCGAAAAGGAGGAATTTTGAATTTGAATTTTTAACAGATGTAAGTTTTGCTTAGCTTTCTTAATAATTTTTTTAGCTTTTTATCGTTTTAATTAAATATATAGGATAAAAAAATATTTCCTATTTGTATTCTTAGTTGGTCAGAATTACTGAGGTGATCTTTGCTGAATATTGAGGTGGTTTGGGCCGGTATTACGTATCACACTATGGTTCATATAAATACATATATACACTGACTTTTAGAGACTCGTTAAACTAACCATGACCTGAAAATAAACGTACTATTAGGTCTTGATAACCTAAACATTTATATCTCTCTTCATTTATATACGTGTATATGCCATTAATGATTTGAATTAATACTATCAGTAGTAATGCGTCCTACGGCTAATGACGGGTTCATTTAAATTTTTCTGTGATCAATTAAATATATCGCTTATCATATTATTCAAAGCATTTCATTTATACAGTAATTTAACATTTTATACAGTAATCTAATTCTGTAGCTCTTTTCGAGATGGATTTAAATTTATACATTTTAAAATTGTTTTATGAATGCAAGAAACTTGCACAAAATCTAACATTTTTATTCTCTTGTATTAACATGATCAATAAAGTGTGAATCATAAAGATTTCTACAAAAAAAATGTAAGCGGCACTAATGTATTGTGCCATGCCATGTATTGTGGGCGTAATTGTTGTGGCTAAGAAATTTTCAGAATAAGTGATTATATTTTATCTAATCAACCATGGGAACAAGAGATTAAACAATTGGATTGTAGCGAAGCGTTGCGATAACAAAACTTTTGAAGATTACAACCTTTTATAAAACTGCCCCCTCTCGCTACTATTCCATCTACGTAACAGCTTTGAAGAGTCTACTAATTTTTTTAGAGATTTATACGAAATCAAAGCGACTCAGCGTCCCATACAACCTTTTCAAAGAACAAAATTCAGAAGTTCTATATCTTTTATACCAAATTCGTACCATAAACTGAACACTCGTGGCATAAATACGAGTTTTATCCATCAATTAAACTCGTTTCTTAGGAACGATTTTATGTGAACATATGAAATATAAACATTTACCTTAATTGCAAAATACATAAATAATTACAATAATAAATAAATTATGGAATGAAGAAAATATGTGCGTAAAAAGAACTAATTTGATCATGAAATTAAAAGTAATTTAAATAATAATAAAAATAAATATAATAAATATAGGTAACAATCGGTGATGAATGGTTTCATAGCTCCATATAAGAA
The DNA here is from genome assembly GCA_039881145.1 of Druceiella hillmani. Lineage (NCBI taxonomy): Eukaryota > Metazoa > Arthropoda > Insecta > Lepidoptera > Hepialidae > Druceiella > Druceiella hillmani. The sequence continues at coordinate 16,243,452 of JAYKKI010000021.1, read as the reverse complement.
GTATAACATAAAATGTATTTTAATACCGATGGAGAATCAGCATATGTAAAACTTATTTTACATTCAAAATTTATTCTATAACACTCTTGACAAAATCCTGAGGTCTAGATTCATCTACCTATTTAAAGTAAAATAATACTAAATAGATTAAAAAGAAAAATGTGTAATAACGAGGAAAATAAATTGAATAGTAGCTTAATAAATATACGTTATTTCTATATTAAACTAACTTTACTAAATATTTATTACACAAGTTAGAACTGAAAATGATAATTTTCTTTTTGAAATGTAATTTACTAAGTGGCACATAATAAAGAGAAAAATATACAAAAGTCAACTTACGAGAGAAAGTGTTACAACATATCTTTATAACATTGTCATATCTGTCCGTCTGTATGTCAACCTCCGATTATTCCTTCCTATTTGCATCTACTGAGATAAAATTTAATGTAGAAATATGATTTAATGACGTAAATAGATTTCCGAAAAGTAATTGTTGAAATAATTTCCCATAAAATGAAAGGCAGAAGAATATGAAAAGTACCTATTTCACCAAGCAGGCTATTTATCAATAGGTCTTCCAAAAGCATACAATTCATATTATTCATCATTTTCGTTGTAAAATCTAAATTTGTTATACCATAATAGAACAATTAATGCCGCTTTTCTGACATGTATTTCTCTAAGTATAAAAATGGTATGCAGAAAATCCTCATAGATTTTATACCGACCAAAGTCAAAGTCTAATCAAATTTTACGAGTGTCAAAATAATTCCAAGGCTCAATAATTGATTTGGGTATAGCTGGAAATTTTAAAAATAAACTACGATTTAAGGTGAAAATTATGTTATGATATTGAACTTTTGTTGTAATATTGAATAATATCACAACAAACGCAATAAGAAAATAAATGCCCAACAAAGTAACGCCGAAAAAAATAAAATGGGTTCAACAATACTTTTATTGATTCAAACATTTCTGCATGTAAATTCAATTAATAATAAAACATTTAATAAGGGTGCAAAAACATTTTTAAAAATAGGACAGGTAATGAATGTTAAAAACAACTGAATGGGCGTTATCTGGACTAGACCGGTCCGAGATCGGAGTAAGTGATCGTTTTACAGATGAGCAGTTTAACTAGATACAGCTGTACTACTCGTTTCTACCAGAAAGACCAAAATGACGATATACCAAAAAGCAAAGAAAAACCATTTAAAAATTCACGACTTACAGATAAAAATATTTGCACAAATTTTTTTAAGTAATTTTTTAGCAGAGGTTGTTAAACTCGTTTCTAGAAAATATACCTTTTTTGAAAAGAGAAATAACAATTTTTCCAAGAGAAAATCATACTTTCTCGTTAAAATAATAATTTCATTAAATAGTGACCACCAAAATTAGGCTTCGACTTTAATCTCATTCACAATGAGATTCACAATTATGGTGGTCACTATTTAATGAAATTATTATTACCACGAAAACTTTGTACTGAGAAATATTCCCCAAAATGTAATTGTGTCTTCACAATTGAAAACCAACGCATTAAAGGATACATACCAACAAATTTATATCAAGAAATATTTTTTTTGTTTGGATAACGTTTGCTTTGTAACATATTTAACAATGATTCTTAGATATTATGTTAAAAAATGTATTAAAATTTAAAAATATGTCAACAGCTGCAGTCTCTGAATGTTCCTGCGCTGTTGATATTTCATTACAAATATTACATTAAAATCAGATATTTAACATATTTTATTTTTTATTTTAATTAAAATGTGTTAGAATATAGATATCTATATTCTAACGCAGGCATAAATTAATCTTTGAAATCTAAATTTGCCATCTTCATTTAAGGGAACGCAGGAAACTTCATTGAGTCAAATAATTTCTGGCCAGCTTCATAAATCGATCAGAATTTTTATGTTTTTCATCAATACATATGTATTATTGTTTATACTTACATTATGATTTAAATATTTAAATGTCAAATTTTAACAATTAACAGAATTGTTATATATTATTTCATCTTTAACCACCCAAGCCGCCACGGACCCTTACGTCAAAGTATTATTCATGGAGGAGGAACCAACTTTACATTGATCTCTCCTCAGTTATGGGGCAAATTTTCATGAAAATTATCTAATCACGTCTTCGAAAGCATCCAGAACAGGCCAGTTGCGAAAAGTAATCTAGCTTGAAATTAAACCAAGGATTTATAGATCACATTTTTGCACTTTCCCAATTCATCAATGAAATTATCCAACATGGTAAGTGTACCGATGATGCTTGTGTTGACTTTAAATCAGTGTTTAATCAGTATTACGTTCATTAAAAGTTTTATGAGAAGCATTAGAAGCTGAAGATCTGTCTTCGATACTTGCTCTTATAATCCAAATGATTTACAAACAAGTAACGTTCGCAATTAATCAGGCGCGAGTGTGGTGAAAAATAAATTACTTCGAGTATGTGGCGGGTTATGACATACTGAAAATAAAACTGGGAGTAGTTAATTATTTTTAACAAAATTACGATAATGTCAAGTTGTTATTTTATATTTTAATATAGAATCATCTTAGGTAGATTTAAATAAAAAGAAACGAACAATATAAATCATGTTTTAAACATTTTTTTGTTACCAAAGCTAAGGCACTAATTTTTGGTTACAAAAATCGGAGCGCTCATTTAAAAGATCCATTAAAATTAACTAGTTTTACTTAAACCAAAAATAAACTCTAAACACATAAAAAAAATAATATCTTCAATGAAATAAACATAGAAAAACTTAAGATATCATTTAGTAACATCTTAGGAACTAAAGGAAGTAAAGAAATTAACACAATCTTTGTAGGAAAAAAATTACGTGTTCAAGACATATGGCTATTCTACAGCTCGTACATACGTATTTTCTTTTTCGATCTTTGCTGCGTGAACAATTAGGACACTGAACATAACATCCTGGAACATTCTGGACTACTCATTGGTTTGAGAAGAAATTCTGCTCGCAGTCGCAAATACGCATATACCAAACTCAACCCCAAATTACAAAGAAATTCCGTTTGTTTAGTGTTATTGTTTACATTTTTTTGAAATATTATGTTTGCATTGATAGCAGCCATGTTCAGAATTCCATAAAAGATAGTCATTGGCCAGCGCTTACTATTACGAGACACATCATAAGTTGCTATTAATTCGTCAAAATCTACTCGTGCTGTTATTGAATTATAGAATATCATAATTTCCCTTTTTTCTCTCCGGTACTCTCATCAATCCTGTCGTCGTGATGAAAGGTGTACATTGCAACTACCACTTTATTCTTTTTTGGAGCATATAAAACCAAAGTAATATCCTCTGGTAACTGAAATTGAAGTTCCTGGCTATTTTCCTGTTATAAGAAATGCAGGTGGAATGCTTCTTTTATTTGAAATATGAGTAGAGAAAGTCGTAATATTCGGAAGGTATGCAATTCGTCGATAGTTCATGTTTTCAGTATAAACAAATGGGTGCAAGCTTTAAAAAGCTTTCTACCTATAACACATGTTTCATATAGTAAAGGAATTCGATTATATTTGCCACGTAATATCAACCAGGATGCTTTAGAATTTTTTTTAGCAAATTATGTGTTTATTAAGTAATATTCTTAAAACTACAGTAATTTGACTGGAGGAAGTCGTAATATCCGGAAGTTATGCAATTCGTTGATAGTTCATGTTTCCAGTGTAAACAATTGGGTGCTAGCCTTAAAAAACTTTCTCTCGATAACACATGTTTCATATAGTAAAATAATTCGATTATATTCGCCACGTAATGTCAACCAGGACTCATTAGATATTTTTTTAGCAAATTATATGTTTAATAAATAATACTCCCATGACTACAGTTTCACTACACAAATAACAATCCCATAAGTAATACTTTCTAACATTTTATTAAGGCACAGAATACAGACAGTTTTAAATACACATTACCCAGAAGCAAATTATCATAAGGAGAAAAGTATTTCTGTAATCAAAAGATTTTATAATATTGTCTTTTACACAGAACACGAATCCAGCAATATAGAATAGAATCTATAATATAATATAATAATATAACAGGTATTTTGCAACAAGAAATAATAAATCGATCACAAATTTTTAATTTTTATTTGGACAGTTTTCTTTATGAACAAGATGTAATTAATGAAAAATTCTATTGTTAGGGTGAAGCTTATGTTTCAAGTTGGGTAATTAAAAAAATTGCTAAAGGAAACTGGTAAATCCAAAATATATGAAAATATATTTATGGACCAAAATTACAGAACGTACTGAATGTATATATGGGATACGCGACATGTATGTTTATAATATATATATATATATATATATATATATATATATATATATATATATATATATATATATATATATATATATATATATATTGTGTGTGTGTGAATGCTATCCTGTGGCTACTCCACAAATATTTTAGTCTTTGTCGGCTTGATTTATTCAGACCAGCAATATATAGCAAGCCGATAAATGTCAGTAGACGTCGTTTTTTCATGTAATATAGATTTTTCGGCTCTTAGGATTTTGCTTGTCTTCTCATAATTTCTTCATTGATATGTATCAACACTCTTCATTTCCTTAGTAAAAAATATTCCAACATTATGTTTCAGTTTTCGCTTCTTTTGCTAATCCTTGAACTGCAGGATGCTAATCAATTATAATTTTTGGCCGGATTCGTATACTTGTGCGTGACATTTCCTTGTACCATATTTGACCATTTTTAGACTTATAATGAGGTGAATGGGCAGGTGAGCGACGCGTTTTCAACGCTAAAAGAGGGATAATATCGTCCGACTCCTAATCACTGCCACTTTTTACTTGATAATCATTTAACTCCTGTTCTGTATTTGATTCCAGATTATGTTCAATAATCAGACACCTATGTCGAGCTTGCTTCATCAGAAGAGTTTTCTAATACCTCGTAAAACATAGACTCAAGTCTTTTTTTACCACTAGTCTCACCTACGTTTGTCGACAACCTAAAAAGAAAGCCATAATTAAAAAAAACAAACACTAAATCATTTAGTTACGAAACGCACCCTAACCTATGTGGCGGGGTGTCGGTTACTACACGGACGTGTGCACGAGTGTACCTTGAATGCCGGCTGATACAACCCTTTGATCGCGCCACTACCTCCCCCTGTACTACCTCAGGTCCAGCTACACGAAACCCCTAAAATATCGCTTTCAAAAATAAAAAAAAATACTTTAACAAAAACAATAGATGGGGTACGTCACACCCCATCACACTCCCGTCGGGTTAAAAGCAAACTTCACCAAGGTGCAGTTAAATCACTTTTCATCTTCGACATTGTTATTGGCGAGAAATGACCTAGTAATTATTTCTATGACATGCGTTCGAATGGATATTTATGATTAAATTACAAGGGTTCCTGATTGCCGTAGAACCTTGGAAAGGATAACCGGCACGCACGGGTAAATAAGGTAAAAGTAAACAGCAACTTTGACATAATAATAAGGTTTTATTTATATACAATTTTTCCTTTGAATAATATAAAAGTAAAAAATTTAGAACAGGCAACATACAACGGACAATAATTGCAAGTAACCTATAACGTCGAAAAGAATCTCATCAGTATTTAAGGGTCAATAGCCTTGAAATAATAATGTTACGGAGAACTTTATTCATAGATAAGTGAATAAATAACCTATTGTCATATTTTTCTGCAAGAAATGTTTTTATTAGCATATCTTTTTGCCACCGACAATGTACGTCAAGATTTTATTTATTCCCTTGATTGCTACTAACTGTATAGAATAAAATAACTATTTCAATAATCGAGAAATATTCTCTTTTTACGTAACAAAAGTTTCTTTATTTTTTAATTAAGTTTCAAGGGTCTTAACCGTCTAGACATGAAGTTTTACAAATAAGTACTTCTAACGGGTTTTCAAGTAATGTTATTAAATTTAAAAAAAATAAAGAAGTAAATTGCGTTCATTTCTTGGACATTTCATCAAGCGGGGTATTTTCGAACATATCTATCAAAGTTCATTTAAGATTCTATTTACTATTTCTCATTTTAAAGATCCTTTTTTAACTTGTGATCATAATTATATTGATTTACAGTGTGTTTCGTACTCTCTATTATTTTTTACACGTGTGTTATAAAAATCTGAAAAAATTATAGGTTAAAATATTTTATTAATATTTTGCATCAATATTTTAGGAAACGTTGAAAACGACAGAAACTCACGTGTTTCAACCATTTTATTTTTAAATTTAGTGATCCGTATCTATACGATTAACTAAAATTGCTATTCTGATATTGTAGATTTTTTGTAACTTATCTCGCCATTAACTTTATTGCATAACTTACCGACCCATCTTCTATAATATAATTTAAAAAAAAGTGCAAACCGATTTCAAAAATCTATTAATAGTTAATGCGTACTTAAAAGGCATCGGTGTCAATTGTTAGAGAAAATAATTAAAACTTGTTTTTTTAAGTTTAATTTATAATATTCTAAAATTTACGACTTATTTTAGGAATTCATAAAAAAATTCTCTAAAACTCTAATAGTATTAGCATATTGATTTTGTGTATATTATTTTAAAATTTAGGCCGTATTTTTTATATTTATATCTATGTTTGCAACCAAATTTTAATTACAAAACAAAAATTATAAAAAATGTTATACCTTATCGGAAAAGTAAAGAAAATGAGATTTGCATGTGTAATATATGCAGCAAAAATGCTTGCTTTGATAAACTTTTATCTTTTCGAGGAATCTAAATGTTAATATTTTGTTAATAGTTAAAAACTTGTAATATTTTAATAGTATAATTTGTCAAGATAAAATATTTGCAATTAATTTATTAAAGACTTTTAATATTAATTGAAGCTAAAATAAAATATATTTTTTATTTCGTAACAAATGTTTTAAAACATATTTAATAAAAATAGTCCGTAAAACATATTTAATAAAAATAGATAACTTCCGTTTTTGGAGAAAAGAATGATTGTAAAAAAGTTACTTCGGAAATTGAATTTAACGAGACAAGTTATAACTACAACAAAGTTTAGATAAATCATGTGTGTGTATCATAAGATTGCTACTTGTTATGCTGTCAAAAACTTAATATTAGACTACATTTAAAAATACCAAACATATTTTGATATTAAATTTATTTTCGTACCTTTACTCAACGCACTTTTGTAACTTGAACATTAAGTTTAGGTAAGTGTAAATACATTGTAATACAAAATAATTTGTATTTTATTTACTATGTAAGCGGTTTTCCATTTTTTCAAAAGGATAAATGACATTTTATTTTGATACATGACAATTTACGATAGGTGTGCCACGTTGCCAAACTGACATTTAGTGTTATTGTTTACAGGTTATTAATTTACATATAATTATGATTTTATGATTTCATATGAAGTTTATACTTCAGTTTTTTTATAAACTAAGCGACTAATTTAAAAAAAATAAATTTGTGGAATTACATGTGATTAATGGGACAAGTGGTTGAATGGCAAATTTTTCTTCATAAACCTACTATAAATTTATATATATATATATATATATATATATGTATATATATACAAAAAACAAAAAAGTAATATAGCTACAAAACAATATCAATACCATACAACGACGGTAAAATGTATGTCAACGTCACCTAAAATAATGGCTTCATCTATTGAACATAGTTTTGCGAGAAGTAAAATCTCTTTTCGGGATTTACTTCTCGCAAAACTATAATAAAACTAAATACTAATAATAAAACTATGTCATATTTTTTTACTCTGGAAATTGGGACACTTCCCTCCAAGAAAATGTTCGAAGACCTTCTTGCATTATCATTATAAACATATTTTTATAGTGGTAACGTTCATTGCATGTTATTTTAGAAAAAAATTGGTTTTTTAATTTTAATTTATAATGATGGTATTTTTAAAACCAGTGCACATATTTTATGAAAAATGTAGTGTGCTTTTCAAACGTACGTTAGAGATTTGGTCGAATTTTTATCTACACAACTTAATTCCCATTAACCATATTATCGTTTTAGACGAGTAAATTTACAGAAACTCATTCTTATGGAGTTGGGTATAATTCTGTAAAAAATTTGTACCATCGGGTAAATATTTAATCGATCTTTGGAGTGGAATGAAATTTTCATGATTTTATTTTAAAAAGCAAAATAACAGTAATTTTTACGAGACTTTGTGCACGATCTACACTTAATTTCTTACTTTTCTCATATTTTGGTAAGTCTATGTTTTTAATAAATTTTTACCCTTCGATGTATTAGCAACGAGTGGATTTCCTGGAGGTTATTTAGGGACCTAATGTATGGCAAATACTCTTTAAATATCTGAATTTTGCGTTGAGACAGTTTTCAATATTTTGAACAAATTATGTCATAATTTCTCTATTAGATGTAAATTAAAAAAAAAAATAAAGACATCATAAACAGCTTTGCGAGGCGAAAAATATTTTAAGAATATAAAAAAATAGGCTGCTGCTGAAAGTTCTGAGACTAACAAAAAGTATTACATTTTCCGTACATCTATAAATATTTGTTTATTTGTGAATATTACTTAGGAGTTGCTATCAATATAGGTTCGTATGTGTTTTTGACTCATCAATGTCCTCTAGAATGAACTTTTTTCTGACGTTGTCTACCTTTGTCCCATATTGCTGAGAATCTGAATTGGAAGTCTAATACTTCTGATTAAATAAATAACAATTATTGTTGAATATTCCTATGAATAATACTGATGCCAATAAATAATGCAATAATTACTAGAAAATAACCTAATTCAGTAAAATACTTGAACACATACGCAAGAAATGAAATGATGGTTTCACCAATTTAAAAATAATTTCCCAATGCTTTTTAAATTTATGGTCAGAAGGAAATATGTAGAAACTAAGACTTTTCTTTTCATAATTATTGAACTGAGATGCAAAGCAAGAGGCTCTTCCTCTTTTTTATTTCTATGTGAAGTTAAAGAGAAAACATAAAAAATAATCTTAACAGTACTCAAACCATGGTATTCAAACCATGAATAATATATAACAAAAAATAAAGTTACTAAAAATTAATGACAAGGTTTCTATTTATCGAATATTGCATGAGGGCTAAATTGTCTATAATAATTCATAAATATTATTATGAAAAGATTAGTCCTTAGGAAATACTCTAATATTATTGGATGACGAACTAGCGCATATTTCAACAAAATGGACAAAAATGTCGCAACCATCGTAAAGTCTACACAAAGCCACGCAGACACCAGATTTGTACGTGCTGGGGGAAGGTAAACAAGGGCAGAGCTACGGACCGATCTCTCAGAGCAAACAAAACTGCAGTTGGCTCACAAAGTCTAAACAATCGTATCGATCGTGGAAAATATTGCATAGTGATATTGCTTCCAATTAAATACGCTTGATGTGTAATGCGCAGTGTCTAAATAACGAAATTGCACTCTATTGCAGTCACTTTTAGATGTGTTGAAGTGGTATGACAATGTATGTATTTCCTGTTTTTGAGCCCATTCGGTCATGTTAGATTATGTAGAGTGCTAAGGATTCCAATTTCATGCTCAAATTCTGACAGATCTGACGAGACTCAAGAATAGAAAAATGTATTTTTATATTCACACGAAGTATTGTTCACTTATATTTCTATTTTTGATGTGTCGCCACTAATGCGATTTGCTAGTTATGTTGATTACCATATAGTGATGTCCACGACAACAGAAACGTAGCTAAACCATGTAGTGCTGTTCACAACAACAGAAACATGGCTAGAGTAGCCCGTCAGTAGAATTATATATGTATAGGTGTCTGGTTCGAAAATTGTACACAATGTAAATAAATCATTCTATGCAAATAAGCTTGAAAAATGAGTTCACTCAAATGAAAAGAGAGAAAGAAATAAAAATTGAAGTATACATTTATGGAAAGTTTGAAGTACTTTTTTCCACAGAGAACTCGTTACGTGGCATTAATTAGTAAATCTGAAAACTTTATATTTTAAAATGATTGCTAGACTTGAACTTGATAAGTTTCCTGTTTCCTGTCAATAAATGTCCAGAATAAGCAATATGAGAATAAAGTACAGAATAAACAATGAAGTATATCAAAATAAGAGTTGTCTATAAAACCATTGAAGAAATAATACATTCTAAATTTCTTTTTCCACCACCACTATTATGATTCTTTAAGATTAATTAAGACAAAGTAGAATAGTGGATTCTTTCCTAAATATTTTAAAGAACAAATGCGAGATATTAGAATTGATTCCTTATATCAAAATGTAATATAAATACAAACCTTGGTATGATTTGCTACGGCGATGTTATTTAGTCTGTTATCAGTAGTGATATGTTTGTTAACAGTAACGTGGACAGGATAAAAATACGCGTAGAAAAGGATACATACATACATATATAAAGTTGGTTATTTAGCATAGTAAGAATTCTTTTTCGACTTCATCTCAAAAAAAGAAAATAATATTTTCTTTCTCGCTTGACTGTAGAAAGACTGATTCCGGAAATATTTGAATAAGTTTCAAATTAAATAAATAATCTACCGATTGCTTTGTGTGTCGTTTCATATTTGTAATACTGTCAAAAATACTTATGCTTATTGTTTCTCGGAATTTTGAATATTTTTTTAACACATTAATATTCAAATAAAACTGGTTTAAGTAATTCTAATAAAAGTTAAGAAAGTCAAAAAGAATCACGAAGAGATAAAGTTTAACGAATGTATTTAGTTTATAAATGTATTCAGATTCTCAAATTATTCGAAATAAATTTGAAGATTGAAAATATAAATGTATCTATTATTTATTTTATCACTATTATGTTTACAAAATTTCCTACTGGATTTGCTGCAATACATTTATTAAATTAATCTAAAACCTTATTTATCAACTTGTAAAAATATGTAACAATAATGAATAGCAAAAACAAACAAGTGAAGTGAAGAAAAAAACAAGAAGTACATTTCTTAAGTTTGAGTAGAACCCACTCTATGAGAGTTTCATATGTACTTATATAAATATATGTATATTTATAAACATAAACATTAATATTTGAAAATAGTTTCGTAGATATAATAAGTAATTTAAAGGTATACAATATTTATGTGAAACTATTTGCAAATATTAATTTTATTTTCTCCATTATAAATGTATAGCCCAGTATGTCCTCCATACATGAAAAACTATCGTAAATTTACTTAAAGTTAGTTTGATTTTATTAGAAATAACTTTTAGTTTTTTGTATGTAGTTCTTCTTGGAATTGTTTGTTTCGATGTGATATGAAAAATATTAGTGGAAAAATATTTCTGCCTATGTGATGTTATTTTTGAGACAGACCAGGTAAAAATGAATCAAAAAATTACAAATTTTATAGTTTACTAAATTGAGTCTTTCAATGAAAAAAAAATTAAAAAACAGGTCTATCTGTGCTCTAGTCAAAGAGTTTTTTCAACAATATCCCTCTCGTCTATGAAACAAAAGAAACATTTTTTAGCTCCTCCCCCTTAGATATTGAAGAGCGCTTTCGAAATATATTTTATGTTGCTCTAGCTTTGGGTCAAGGAACTACAGGAAGGAAAATAATATCAAAAAGGACAGTACAATTCCATTCCGACCCTTTCAGTGCGGAACCCTAAAAAGGTGATCTGATTGTTTTATTGCCTTTAAAATAATTATTTTTGAGAATAAAATTTGTAGGATAATACGATATCTTCCTTTTTATAACATTCACATACTTTATCGTTTGAACCATTGCTTCAGGATAACATAAACATAAATTAAAAATATTAATTTTTGAGTAAGGAAAGCCAAAACTTTTGTATTTTTGAAAATTGTATTTTGATATGTATCCCAAGATTGGAGACAATTTGAATTACGTAATTAATTTAAGATGAAAGTAACAAAATATTTGGGATAATATAAATTCTTTGCGATATATTATTCCTCGTAACCAAGTATTTTCATACATGTTTACAAAATTGAACACAAACGGGATCACATAAAATAGTTCATTCTTTAGGGTAATAACTATTACTAGTAATTATTACGAGTGTTAACTCGTAATTTATTATATAGGATAATATATTCTAATTCTGTAACACTCGTAGTTTATTTTAAATGGTAATCTATTCTATTAAAATTCTCTGTTAAAATTCCATAATACTCGTTTTTTTTATGTGATAATATATCCCCACTCTTTGCATTGCATTACGTGCTATGAACCTAAGGTCTCAAATTTACATATTGTTGAACTTATTACTTGTGCTAAATTTCTCATTCATGTAAAATACTCTACTAACAATTTATATAATAGATTTATTACAAATACGAGTAGAATTGATATACCGACGATTCAGGACATTAAGTATTTAATTAGTTTATTATTAATTTGTAAACATTAGTCGTAATTGTTTAGGGTGAATAAAGAAATGTTAATCACGCTAATTTGTGAAATTGTTTTAACAGAAAAGGTCGTGTACGAGTAGGTGGTCGTTGTGTCCATTTCCATCGGCTCAATAATTTATGCCACAGTTGTAAAACATGATGTATTGCTTAACGCATATTATTTACACAATTCAAGTTTTGTTTGAATTACACAGTTTTAACCATTTGTTTTATTTACGCTTAATTGGGGAGAAGAAAGATATTTCCCACAAACATTTTTTAGGTTTTATTCAAGCAATAAGCATATAATAACCACATGTACTAAACACAACATGTGTTTGACACATTGACTAGAATTGTCTCTGACACCTCTGCAGAGTGCGTCATTTTTTTAGAAACGTCGCTGTCAATTTGTTCGATGTTATTTTTCTGTAGAATTTATGCTATTTATAGTTCAAGAAAAGTACGGTAAAATAAAATTTGAGTATTTAATAAATTTTGAGTTTTGTAAACTTATCTGTTAGTAAAGTTATACACTCTTAATTCCTTCCGTAGGGATAGATAGTGAATAAAGATTATTATTTGAATATTTTGAGACGTTTGAACGAGAATGTTCATCGTTTAGAGGCCAGATTTGTGGGAAAACAACTCATGGACTTTGCATCACGATAATGTGCCTTCTGACAGAGAAACAATTGTGACCACAAAACCAAAAACTTAGTTAATACCATCGACCATCTACCGTTTTACCCTCATGTGACTTGTTTCTGTTTTTAAAATTTAAATTGCTACTCAGTGGAACCTGTTTTGACTCGATTGGAGACATCAAACGTAATTCGCAGCGGGAATTAAAAACCATACCACTTTCGACTTATGAGAAATGTATGGAAGAGTAGGTTTGGCGTCATCCAGTTGTATTGCAAACATTGAGGATTACTTTGAAGACAACAAAATTAATTTTTATGAATAAACTTTGTGTTTTTTTGTGTGTTTTTTAACGATTCCAGGTAATCGTAGCCAGACAGAACAAGTGTAAAGTACGGTATTAGCTCATGCAACAGATATTTAAATTTTTTGACGGATATTTTTAGAATATTCTTTAATCCGAAATGTATCTAAGCAAAGCATCAAGAATTATCATATTAAAAGAACTAAACTGCAATAAATAGTCATTCAATTGAATTTTATTATAAACCACATGTAAATTTATTTCTATTATGGTAATTCAGGGATCAAGTGTACTGCTTAAATGAAAGGATTGTCTAATTTAAAGTTTTTTAAATTTATGTTAAAAAGTTGAAAATTGTCTTCTATTTTGTACATTGAGATATTCTTTAGTTTATATTTCTTTGACAGTATTTAAATTACTGGTTCAGAAAATGAATGGAAATACTTTATATTTAACGCATTTATTTTGAAAGTTTAAGGCCTAATTAACTAAGAGGGCAAATTTAGAAACATCCTAAAATAGTCTGTATTAAACTCAATGAGAAAAAAATTCAGTACAAATATTAATCTTACATCTACTGTTATTCTTTTTATTACGGGACATCTGCATTCTCAAAAATAGCTTGGTTCCCAATTTTAAAAAGTGTGTACTCGTTCCCAAAACGTTTCAAAATATTCAAAAAGGTATACTTGTTTCTAAATATTAAACACTGGATACTCATTTCGATAATTATTTACAGAAGTGTAACTCTAGTAAATAAAACAGGTTATGTAAACTTTCAGTAAATGCGACACACCGCTTAGAAGTAAAAAGGAGGCAGGCTAGATACACATATAGCGATGGTGTAAATAAGTTTCTCTTACTCTTATTTAATCTCATTATATTACACATATATACACTACCTGTTCCCCTTGTATACATTTCCTTAGTTAAATACTTGCAATCAAAATAATGTTTACCTATAAGTGATGATAAAGGTAATCCATTTCTGAGAACATTCTATTATAATGTATGATTATCACAAAGAACTGATAATTATTTTTTGGAACATTCGAAATCTGCTTAATTTAATCTGTCACAAATTTATCTCATTTACTTTCAGCGACATGCGAGTTCCTGAAGCCCTACGAAAATTAGCTCAATTTGGAGAAGTTGGATTTAATAATATTTTAATTGAAATGGAATTCGCGTACGTAAGTCGAAATTTTTTTAAGAGTTAAAAATTTGGTTTAATCTGGTACCTTGAGATGTTGCATAGTTGATATTTTCTTGGCCGCATGTAAATTTTGAAAAAAATCGCTGACAATTTTTTGTTATATTTCTCCATATTTACATTGAAGGTAAAGTTATTTAATTAATTGAAATAGTTTAATAATTTTACAATACTTTATACTTTTAATACCTTGAAAAATGGTTTTTTGGCCTCATTCAATTATATGACTGTAAATCAATTTTGTGATCGTATAGAGACGTAATTTAATAAAAAATATAACAAAAATTGAACAAAATATATTTTTTAAACTATATGTAAATTTTTTTGTGAAACTAGAATTGAATTAACGAACCGTTTTACCAAGTGATAAATATATCTCAAAAAAAGGATATAAGCAGTATAAAGAAGTTATATTATTATTTTTCATTCTCGTCAGTGAAGCAGATCCTATGAGAAAACAAAGTAAATTTTTTAAATAAAATTTTGAAAATATTTTTTTTCTTAATTTTAAATTATTTTTAAAAGATAATTTCTAAATATTTATGTAAATAAACAATATTTTATTTTAATGCATTTTGTTTATGATAATTTCATTATAAACAAAGATATTAATTTATACTCATAATTATTGAAATATTTATCTCTGATGTAAAATCTAATAGTAATTAAGGAAATAATTATATGGAGTGAAATATATCTATTGATATTTTTAACAAATTAGCTAATTTTTAAATTTTTTAAAATATACGAAATAATCAATACAATAGTTTCGTTATGCGATACCACCATAACATTATTTTTTATATTGCGTAACATATTATGCGTATCTTTTACTGAACTTTTATGCTTGCACGCTGATGAGATGGCACGCCCACATACTTTTCGAGATTGGTTAAACACGATTGTGTGAGCAGCATGTTCGTGCTTGGTGAGTTTTGTCTCGGACACTCGTGTTGTCATTTTTTTGACCAGAGACAAAGTAATACAAAAACGTTTAATTTATGCTATGTCTCACTGTCACTTAAAAAAGGATTTAAAAGAAATTTTTAAAAATAAATTTCTAAAAAAAAATCTTTAGTGCAGATAATATTAAGGTAATAGCTTTTAATTCCAAAAAAAATATCGTTGACCGACCAAATAACTGAGAAGCTTGTAACTAATATTAATTCCCAGAAAGTAATCCTTGCTTACAATTGGACTTGTGTAAACCGGGTTAGGTTTACACAAGTCCAATTTAGGATCACCAGATTTAGGTTAGTTCTTAATTTTTTTTTAAATATCGGAAACCACAATTCTAAAGCGAGCTATAACTATATTTAATAAAGTTAGAAGCCGCATCCAGGTAAAATACTTGCCAAAATTCCTATTTTTACGGATCATATAAAAACTTTTGGCCCTATTATTTAATTGTTTGAAAATTTGAGAATTCTTTCCTAAAGTATAAAGATTGTTAAAATTTATTTTGTGGGTTAAAATAATTAATTGAGAGAAACAAATTTAAACTTTTGTACTTTATTTATTACTTTTTAATTATTTATTTTTTTTCTTTTAATATTGCCATAATTATGTAACTTTGTCAAACATACGATTTCAATGTCTCTAGCTGTAAAAAATAGATGGACCAACATGATTGTGTGAAGAGCATATTCGTGCTCCGTTATTTGCGTCTCGGATGCTCGCTTCGATGTCGGCTTTTTGGCCCGAGATAAAATAATATAAAAAACCTTTGAAATCTATGCAATTATTTACTGTCATTTTAAATTAAAAAAATTAAAAATCCATTAAAATAAAATAAAAGTAAAATCGACATTTCAATACAGATAATATTCCAGTTATGAATTTGAATTCCAGTACTGATAACATTGACCGGGTAAAGACATTAGAAATTTGTGCCTAATAATTTATTCAAATCAAATAATCTGTTTTTATAATCAGAATTCTATTTAAAATATCTTTAAAAAACCAACATAAAAAGTAAGTACTAAAAAGTAAAAAATAATTAACTCAAAATAGGTAACTACTTAAATGCAATAAATAACTAAGTTACTAATTTCGGAAGTCGGTGCCAGAACTGTCAGTCAACTTAAGCAAATTTATTATTTCATTTAATTTGTAATGTAAATTTAAAACCTTACCTTCTAATGTACTCACAATAAGAAATAGATTCATAAAGGGCGTAATTATAATATAAAATTTTAAATTTGTCTAAAGTGATCGGCGGTGCCGACACCGATTTTAAAAATAAGTAACTTGTTTATTACCTATTTTGAGTTAATTATTTTTTACTTTTTTGTACCTACTTTTTTTGAAGTCGGTTTTATGAAAGATATTTTATAATTCATTTTCACGTAATAAACACATAAGTCATTTATAATTCTACCTTTATTTTCACGTAATATACACATTCACAGGCTAAGGCAAAGCTAGTATAAGCTAGTATAAAATAAAATACATTTAAGTGTATTTTCTTATATTAAAATGTAGCTATTTTTGGAGTCAGCTGTATTGTACGTTGAAGTCACTCTAAACGAGCTTATAATTAATTTTCTTCCTACAAGTGCTCATTGTCCACTTGTACTATAGTGGATAAAATACAACGTAAGTTTCAATGCCATACAAGATAGCAAGCATTAATGCTGTTTACTAGGTTAAGACCGATGGTTTCTGATAATGTATGATATAGAGATAGAATGTTTTCATCTATTTAAAATATAAAAATTTATTTGACTCTAGACTGCATTGAAATAAAAGGTTTTTAAGCATATTGCTTTCGGTATTTTAAACAGTCAACGTCTAAAACCTTGATCAGCTAAGTTAACAACTATCACTATACCACGCATTTAAATTTTGCTTAAGGCATTGTTCTGACAAAGGAATAGGAACATGTAGCTAAAGAATAGTTTGAAATATTACTTTTACTAGGTTTACATTAAGCCTACAGAGACAATACACGTGTATGTATTTTAAGCGCTCCTTAATGACAAAATATCCCATTTTAGACTTGGTATAATAAACCACGCTTAAGTAAGTAGGATACATTTCATAACCTTTAACATTAAATGTTGAAAGACTGCCAAATTTTAAACATAATTTATTACCATTATTTACATATTATAAACCTGCATTCATTTTGGTTATATATTGTTGTTAAAATGAGTTACATTAAAATGGCTCTAAATTCTCGTGGAAAGAAAGGCTTACCACAATGACTAGATTAGATTTACTGTTACTCATACATTATATTTATTACGCAAGCAGTTTTAGAGGTTCATTCTCAGTAGAATGGGATTACTAAATATAGATCAGTTGCTAATGAAAGTTTATTATATATGGTATTATATCCCCCTCCTCGCTTTTACACACCTATTAATATACGAACGAATGTTTGCATAACTGTATTTTGAAATAACATTGATTTCTTTTTGGACATTATTTAAACTTAAGACCTATTTTTGAAAATGCGAAATCAATATAACTAAGAAGAAAGTTATATAATATATATTTATGATTTAATTTTACTAGAATGGCAAGGAAAATTAAATTTAAAATTATGATGAAGATATTTTTAGTCATATATTTATATTCAATGTATAATGTAAGAATCCTAAATTAAGTGATATAAAAAATCAAATAGAACACTTAGTCACTGTGTGCATAAATCAAATGATCAACAATATAAGATAAGAATAATAAAAAAACTCAGTCTATTGTATTGTCTATTGTACTTATGTATAATGCTTACTTAATATATAATAAGTATTTTTACAAATGTCAAATAGAAAAAATTTAAAAGCATATACCAAAATGTATTTGCTGATTTATATATTTATTATCTTAGTAAATTCTTTACTCAATTAACTGCTTTATTATAATATATTGAGAGCGTTGATAAAGAAAAATAATGTTCGCAGATAAGGTGAATTCACAAGAACAATGATTAAAATACAATGAATACAAACAACGACCATCTCTTCAAATACTCCACGATCGTAACACAGAAGTTACAAATGGTGTATGAGAACAAGCTGAAATGAGACTCTGCCTCTAAAACCAAGTTCAGCAAATTGAGTACGGGCAACCAGAAACTATTAACAGATATTGGTTCGTGTGTACGGAATACGAAATATGAACATTTAGAGTAAACGAAAAGCTAGAGGATACTTTCTTTTTACTTGGAGGTATCTATATCCACCCATTCTCAAAATGAAAAATTAATAGGAACAAGAACCCTACAACTAAAAAAAAATTGTTGAAAAAAGTTATAACAGAAGAAAATGGATTTTCTTATTTGTTACTGAAGCGGACAATGAATTCAATATATTTATTACTCTCATCTTTATGAATCTAGGCTAAACTGTATCTATCAATGTTAAAGTTTTGAAGGTGCATTTTCCAATTTTATAAATACTCATGTTTAAAAACGATGTACGGATTCAATTTTCTCAGATAAGAATAAGCGCTAGGAAAAGGATGAGACTTTCATTGCTTATATATGAAAATAAAACATACATGGTATGGCAGAGAAAAACGTACAATATTAAATGGTTTTCTTTATTCATGAACATAAAACTTATGTTATATTATATGTACGGAAAAAAGCATTCATCTAAAGAAAAACAAAAGGCAGAAATAAATTGGACGATTTTTTTTCGACGACGAGACGAGATTTTCACATCTGTTATTAAAATAAAGTAAAATGTCAAAACTACTTATTTTGTGTAATGGACGACAAAAAAAATTGATTTTTTTTTCATCAGTAATATTTGGCTTCGTTTATGAAACATTAAACTATGCAAACTTCTCCTCTTCCACGCCGAATACAGAGATACAAATTGCTAAGAGGGAGAGAAAACATATACATATATGTTCGAATATATAATACGTATATTTATATATTTCTATGCCTAAAGAAAAATGTAATTTTCCTACTATTATCATTCATTAGTAGACGTAAGAAAAATGTAATTTTTGTACAATTATCTCATAAAAAGACAGGTAAAATTCTGTGCCAATTTAATTAAAGAATCAATCCAACAAATATTTCCTTGCGAACAATTGTTGACAAAGTCAACAATTTATGAAGCGCTCAGAACACGATCAGAACGATTTTCTTCAGAATATCGGATTTTTATACCATTATTTCTGTTGAAGCCATTAGAACAATTGCTACAGTCCGGCAGGTAAATATTCTTTAAATTTAATTTTGAAGAACACTGTCACATAAGATGTATATAAATAAATGATAAATGTTTCATTAAAATATATGATAAATGTTTCATTTTCCGTTTACAAATATTTTTTGATTCATCTTTATTACTCATTTGATTTTAATTTTACTTCTGACGAAAGTTTATAAACATTGTCACATCAACGATTAAAATATTTCCGTTAAACCATAGTTTTTAGCACAAGATACAATAATAAGAAATTAGAATATTCATAATATATATGCCTCACAAACATGGTAATGTGGCAAGTTAAATTCAATGCAGCAGTAATATAAGAAGACAAAATAGCAAAGATATAGTAATTCAATGAAACTAAAGCTATCTTGTGTCCATTCTTGACAGTTTCGATGTCCTCGAAATTAAAGTATTAAATATAACGAAGACATTATACAGTCCATCTAATGGTTTAAAGGAACAAAATATAGGCTTAACAAGGTGTAAGCTTAAGTTTCATAAATATATTTATATAGTTTTCAATAATAAAAGTTCGCCAAACATTTTTGAATTAAACTACGTCACCGCCTTCATAGAATTTTTTTTAAATAATACCTATATCTACAGAATACAGGATTGTTTTATTTCCTTAGTTTATATGTGCGCGATATTTTTTAAAGCATTTCCCATTATTAAGATCATAATTGAGTATTGTTGTCAAGAGAAAAGTTTTCATAAAATATTTCGAAAAATGGAGGACAGAAAAATAGTGTTTCTTACATTTTTCCCCACATTAAATAGAATTTCAAAAAATATTCTTATCCTATTCAAGGAACCAGCTTTAAGATGTTTTCCATTCACTCATAAATATTTTTTCCTAATTTATACATTTACTGTGTGTTTCTTAAATCTTATCACTTTTTCTTTAAAAAACTATGTCATTTTTTCACAAAAATCGTTAAAGATTCCATAAATATAGCTTTTTTACATTTTTCCCCACATTAAATAGAATTTCAAAAAATATTCGTATCCTATTCAAGGAACCAGCTTTAAGATGTTTTCCATTCACTCATAAATATATTTTCCTAATTTATACATTTACTGTGTGTTTCTTAAATCTTATCATTTTTTCTTTAAAAAATTATGTAATTTTTTCACAAAAATCGTTAAAGATCCCAAAAATATAGCTAATTTTAAATTTAATATTCGATGCAAAAATTTTACGTGCATAATTATATCCTTACCCCTTCTTTATCCTGTCCTCCCTTTTCCAAGATTTAATAGTAAAAAGTTAATAATGGTAGATATTAACTGTTATGCTCTCACGTCATTTTCTAATTTTGAATATAAGACCACCGATCATTATTGCTTTGTTGCCAAAGTGTTTTACATGACTATGAGCGCCATGTTTTAAAATATAAAAACGTGCTAAGGATTCATTGAAAGCGATCTTTAATGCGCTGAAATCCTTCTTTACTTACCAAAATTGTCAATGCTGTGGAGAGTGATATTAAAATCTATTAAAATATGCAAAACTTAATAACTTTAATGATAATAAGTTAATATAATGTAATTTAACAAACCATGATTACAGAAACGTTATAAAAAAGAAGGGTAAATAAGATTATTTTAACATTGCAGGAACTTAAAATTCTTAGATTACTATTTGAAAATACAAATAATAAGTTGCGAATATTTTTTGACGTGAATACGTCTTTAAATTTGCTACCATACGGGGCAATCCAAAAAACCTAATGATAACAAAATCGGGGGATAGAGTTTGGCGCTGCAGTTTCGAATCTATTATCTACATCAACAATTAAATTATACCACTGGATAGCTAAAGGATCAACGAATACATTACGATAAGTGAAAACAGTGACGCAGCGCGCGCGGTGGAGGTGAAAGCGCCACCATTTTGAGGTTACTTTGCTGCGTATCGAGAATTGCAATTAGTATAAGTTTTAGTCGTCAGCTGTCGTCAAAATCTATTGATTGTATATAAAACATTAGTTTATAGTAGGGACAGTGAATATGATACGGTGTTAGAATAAAAAAATATTATCAAAAATATATAATGTCGGCCTATACGCGTCGAAAAGCCAAAACCAAATACAGAGATCGTATATGGCTAGAAAGAGCTTCTCAAGAACAATCGAATGGTAATAATAAAACACCATATGACGGAGTGAAGCAGTGCCGGGAATATAAAAGAATGAATACGGCCCAGCTGATCAACGACAGTGCCAGTACATCTGCAGCTGGGGCGGTTGAAATTATACGTTACATAGACGTAGTCACGTACATTGTTCTCGCTTATCGTAATGAGTTCCTTGATCCTTTAGCTATCCAGTGGTATAATTTAATTTTAAATTTAGTGTAAGGGATAGATTCGAAACTGCAATGCCAAACTGTATCCCCCGATTTTGTGACCATTAGGTTTTCTGGATTGCCCCCATATAGTAGCAAATTTAAAGACGTATTCACGTCAACAAATGGATTCAGGTAGAGAGCATGATAAAAGTAATCAATGCGGTAAAAAGAAATAAAAAAATTAATTATTTACCTACGGCCTTTAATTATCGAATATAGAGAGAATAACATGTAAAGTGAAATAAATGTGTGTGTACTTTTGTACGCGTGATAGAATTGATACTTCTTTGGCATAATACAAGAATAACTTTATTTAGCGTATAAATATTAATGGAAATCAAATGACAAAAGGACTGGCGCGCGAATGTAAATACGGTTGGTAAAATATAAATTAAATGAAATCATTAATAATATTAAAAATAATAATGATCAATAGTATTATTTTTCCAATCTTTTAAAAAAAATTAAATAAAATATAATATAACTTGTAAAATTAAATTTAATTAATTTAAAAATTTATGTTAATACCATGAATTTTTAAATGTTCTAAATCAATCTAAATAATGTTTAATTATTGATGAAAATAAATGAATATGCTGAAAATATATTGGAACTTATTAATTTTAGGTATTTGATGAATAATTAAGTAATAATTTATAATTTATTGCAGTCTTATTAAATAAATAAGTCGTTTATTTAATGTCTATAATCTTTATAGTTGTCTATAGTGTAACGATGTTTTTCACGTCGTTGTTAGTATTTTATTTTGCTTCACATTATGTAATTATAGCTTGCGACATGAGATGGCGCCACTGAACTTTTTCAATGTCATCTATAAATTGTTCACGTGGAGTATAAGGCAACTGGAAAATTAATTTCGTGTCAGTCTTCTCAACACAAAACACTGGTTAAAATAATTTACTACAAATTCAAGAGCGGGACCCGTATACTATCAGGCTTTTTGAGTTTATCGTGCAATGGTTAATAAATACCCTCTTTATGTTAGTGAATACTTGTCAGTAATCGGTTTGTGCAGTATTGGCTGGATCACAGAACATAGAGTACAGAATGGACACTCCGCATAATAACCCATACTAAAAAAGTGGTCGTAATTTTATATGGACAATCGGAAGCCGACTTACCAGGAGGCGCTTCGAATAATATAAATTACCTTATATATAGTCTTTATAGCATATGTTTGTTCTAACTTCTCTGGCTCCCATCCTATCGTGTGCCGTCTTGGGTTAACGCTGGAAAATTTTTACATTTACTTGTAACAAGTTCCTAATTTAGTTTTAAAAATTTGAATTATAAAATGCTTCTCGCAACCTCTGTAATTGTACTGTTTGTATTCGATTGCTCTACAAAACGATACAAAAATGCATTATAACTTATAGTAGGTTTAAATATCTGCGTTAACGGAATTTAAAATACATTGTGATATTATTTGGTATGACAGGATAATACCACAAACAATACTTACCGAACTTCACATTTTGAAGTTGAAAAATACGAGTCTTTTTGTAATTTTTTAGAGTGGAGTGACAGCACGCCATTTTGAACTATGCAACATCATACAAAATAAACAAAATATAACTTATTAGCATCTAAATGAATATAAAAATACTTATAAAATAGCCGTATTAAAAATAAAAGTTCTCCGTAAAAAATATATATGAGAGGCCACACATTATACTTTTTCTGCAGGAAGAAATACCATGCGTGTGTACACTAGAAGGCGACAAAAAGTATGGCGCCCGGCTGGAAACCAGCCAAGTTGAATGCATTTAAACGTCCTCTGCTGAGTAACCCGACATTAGAGTTACAAATCTTCTAACTTCGGTTTCATATTTCTACCTTTAATCTGTAGGCTGGATGTGATAGCTGCCACATCCGGCGACCGGCTTTACGGCAGATATTGAAAGTGGAGGTCAATTCCCAAAGACCTTAAGGCTGCGTTATTTTCAAGGAGAAGGTGTGGGCCTAGAGAACACGAAACTGGATCGGAGCGTGAGAATGGCCAATATGACATTCAATACAAAAAATCAATTATTGAAAAATTGATTATTACGCTTCACATTTAAATCGATTTAAAAATAATTGACAAATTCTTAAAGAATAATCGATTTTTTCCCTAAAAGTTGATTATTTGTTTTATATTAAAATCCATTTAAAAATCTATCTTATCTTCCCTTTACGTTCTTGTTCGCTTTCTGTATTAGCTAAATCAAATGAACACACAGCTTTATTAATGAAATAAATCTTCAATATCACATATCTGCTCGAATTAGCAAGCAGCAGGGGAAGATAATTTTGGTAACTGAAACTGGACTGCCTAAAAAGATGACGTTAATGCCATTAATTAGAAATTGACAGTTTTTTATATAAATAAATCGATTATTAAAAATCGACATAACTTAGTTTAGTACTTAGCTGTGTACATAGCGTTAACTTTGTTCATTGAATATTCGGAACCAAAAAAAACTTAAGGTTACGTATTTACGTCTGATTGTGGTTTACAATAATTAAAACTTAATAATATTGTTTATTAGGTGACTAAACAACTTGCAAATAGCATTTAATCATAATGATATATTAAGAGCCCAAATAATATTAAAGGCAAATGCGCAAGAATGAAATACGCAAGAGTGTGTGTATTCAGATTTGTTCCAGGCGACACAGGACTTAGAAAAAGATTTCTTGTCAATCCGAGGGCTTTCTTACAGCTGATACAATTATTGTAGCCTGGTTTAGATTTCGTTTCATAAAAAGCTGTACCATAACAAATTTAAATTTTTAAAAACCGCTGAAATTAAAAATTGAGTAGAAAATATTTCTGTGTAGAAAACTAAAATCAATAAAATTATTGATACTAATTTAATTTATTTAATAACACACGAAGAATATATTTCACTAGATCGGTCATTAAAAGCGGTTAATTATAGCGAAACTAATAATATTTAACAATTGTGGTGATTATTCCGTTAATTATATAGCATTATATAGTCTTAAAATCAGATTGATTTCTAACAAAGACTAACGATAAATAATAATTTATCGTATTTGCTTCTTCAAATGTATTTATCCTTCATTAAGTTAAATTAACGCGTCGTTAGATCACCAATACATGTAATTTCCGTGTCTTTATTTATTGTCACGCCAAACAATCTGGTTTTATTTTCTTAAAGCATCTGGAACATTAACATAATACAAAAAATAAAAGTAAATCGATTTTTTACACAAGCTTAATTTCTGTTGCTTTTTACAAATTTAGAAATAAAATAATGCAAAATACTTTAAAAATATGCTTTGTATAACAAATATATTACAAAAGTATTCTACTACTTAACATATTAATATATTTATATCTACAAAGTTTAACGTATTAAGTCCTTATTTCATTATCCTCAATTAAAGAGACTTTCATTAGTGAGTTTAAAATAACTGAAAAAGTTTCATAAAAATGGTTATCATTAGTCGGGAGTCTACTTTCATTTATTAGTGCGCTAAATATTTATAAAATGAGTGATGGGATTTCACTGAAATTTGCAGGGTATATTTTATATTGAAGAAAAAAAACACATCAAACTTTTGCAAGTCAAAATCGTAATAATTTTCATGGAGATAATATGTTAATTCAACAGATTACGAGTTTAAAGATATAAAAAGATACATAATGCTTATTTAAAAAATGTTTAGTTTGAAACAAAACAACAATACAATATAACTATTAAATTCAGCGATTGAATGATAACATTTTTTCTATTTTTAGTAGGAGACCAGCTTTATATTTTATTCATAATATGCCATTTCCCTTCTTGCGTAAAGCTCAAACAGTTATTCGAATTCACCGAGCCTGAATAAATTTACATAAACGAGAAACGCATTACTGGATTTCGACGACAGATCAAAAGAAATTACTTAGATAACAATTTTATAAAATGGAACTGACGGATGTCAAAGGAAATAGTACTTTAGAAATCAAGGTACGAACTCAAATTAAATGATGAATATATGAATAAGTAGCTTATTACAAAAATACACAAGATAACTGGTATTAAAAAAAAATAGTCAGGATGCTTGCTTCTTGAAATATAATAAAACTTTAGGAAAAATTTTGTTTTGAATGTTACAAGTGCTTTATAATTTCAATTGTTAAGTGGCAAAAATGTGGTTCCGGAGACCATGGCATCAACATTTTTCCAATTTAAAATAGATCATGACTGATTTTCTATTTTACCATTTTCCTCCTCAAATCAAACTTAGGGATGATATTTTTTTCTCACAGATTGTCATTAAAGACTTCTTTTAAAATGCGATCAAAAATATCTAATGTTATTTTTAACATAATATTTCCTTCATGTGGTTTGGATGGCAATCGCGTTGCGTAGTGTACCATCTTCTAAATTTTAAACAATATGTGTTAAATATTTCAAAACAATCAGAAAATAAGAATTTAGTAAATGTCTAACTTTTTGTTTTAACCCGGCAAAAAATATACCTACATATACCTATAAATAATTTTATAGAGAAAAATGCTATAAATACTAATAATTATTTGCACAGATTCTTCTCTTTTACCTGAATTAAATACTGAGTGGAGTTAAATGAAACGACGGAAAAAGATACTCATTTTCGTAAACAATACGTAATATATGTAATTAGGTTATCATGAAATGTATTTTTAAAACTTAACCAGTTTTATTTACGAAAATTACAAGAAGCAAGATAATTTTCACAGCCAGAGCCACATGGTGTTATAAATATTTTTTTCACAGCCACTTGGTGTTATAAATATTGACATTATATCTTGTTTTATAAAATAATTTTCCAAATATACTTATTTAATTTTTTCCTTTCACTTTCATTCATTTCCTTATAACGTTTTGCTTGCCTGTAAATATAGGCAGGGAAAACGTTACTATTAACTTTGAGACTCTGTGGAAATTTGGGATCGCTTAATTCTGAAATTTATATTGCGGAGTTTTCACGTAAAAATAGTGTATTTGTTTTTAGATAATTTTGTGTATAAAGTACACATAACACGCAATATTTATATTAAATATAATAATAAATATAATAAAAATATTTATATTAAGAAAAAAAAGGTAGATTATTATTTTTACATAAACCAACATTTGTTAATGCGAAAATAATAAAACTTTCTTTTAGCATTCCTGTTTGCTTATACCTAATCTATATTATGATTCTCATGTCAACAGATATAACTTTCAGACTCTTAAAATAACACATCCGATATCGCAGCTATCGGAAAATTTATTAGTGTTAAACATGTGATCACCAACTCTGTGTATTAAAACTAGGTAGAGCGAAAGTTTAAAATTTTATTCTTTTGTAAACAGTCGAAATTAATTACATTTTATTGGGTACACTGTATAAATTGCGGTGTTATGTACTTTATTATCTTCACATATAATATAACTAAAGAAATAATCTTTTGCACATTAAAGATATTTACTAAAAAATTATATCAGGGAATAACATTATAAAGCAACAGAACAAAAAAATATTGTTTATGGAGTTCTAGTCACTTACGTGCTTAATTGCACGCATCACAAACATTTCCAAACCAATTGGGATATATTTTAAAAGAATATATGGATAGACTGGAAGTAACATTTAGTTTTCATTTCATCCCAATTGATTAACTCCGTCAGAAGATAAGCAAATTCAATATTTTTAAAAATTTCATTAGTACACCACAAAAAAGAAATTTCCAGCTACCCGACGCGTAATAATTATATCAAAGGATAGTGTACTTGCATAGATCAATAGACGGTGCTACGTATATTTTAATTCTGGCAATGAAGTTTTCTACCCGGAAATACTTTTTCGAAATGAGCGTGGCCAGAAGTGGATTGTGAAACGGTACGGCAGAGGTAAGTGCCTTAGTAAACAGTTGGAGTGCAGGCAGGGATGTGAGGGCATACGTCGTTGTTGGCCGTCTTCCGAACTACAAATTTTCCAATTATGTATGCATTCGTTAGTTTAATTCGTTTCTTCACTTTATTTAAACTTTGAATACGTTGTGGCTTATATTATAAATATTTTGGTAGGTGGAGTTGGCGTATGTATACACTGAAGGAATTTATGTAATATTTACGGGAATATATGTAAAACAAAAACAAAAAAATATGTTTTTTTTAATGTTTGTTGGTTTCTCCTTGAGTCTATTTATTTGTACTTGCATTACGAAAGAACAACTAAAAAAATGTAGTGAAACTTTACTGGTGGAATTTGTTGAATATGGGTTAACCAAAACTTAATTGGTTATGGTTTGAACCTATGGCTACGAATGGCCAACGAAAATGGAGATACAGAATTTTGATGTGTCAATACTAAGTGTAGTTACTTAAAAGAAATTTACGTTAATGATTATTATAATAGAATGTATTACGTTTGTTAATCTGACAGTTAATAATATTTTCTAAAGATCCATACGCGAATGAAACTACAGCCTCATCTAAAATTGAATAATAAACGATTAAGCAGATTAATATTAGAATTTATTGCGTACGCTTACGAAAAAAATCGATATATTCTGACCATATTTTGTATTATATATAATAATTTAATATAAATTATGTACTTTTAATTTTGACAAGATTTTTCATTTCATACTTTTTGGAATCTGTCCAATGCTAAATATAGTGGAAAGTATATTTAGTATTGCATACATCTTAATACACAGGACATAATAATGATGTTTAAAATTTACCTGGAAATCAATTTTGCAAATATTCAAGGAAGGTAATTCAAGGTATAAGACAAATAAATATTGATGACTTAAGGAAACATTATGAATATTTTATTATTAAGGAAAATATTTTCGAGAATCATTAATTAAATGTTTTTATAATCATTGTAGCGCGCATGCTTTCAAGAGAAGAGCAATTCATGGATACGATATATAAATCAAAGTCGAATTAAAAGGAAAACTAAACTTGATAAAACTTCACTGTTTTATCAAGTTTTGTTTTTTTTTGGTTTAAAAACTTATTTTTTTTTCTGTGTTCACTTTGTGCTACAGTTTAAGATGTATTATTATAATTATCTGTTGTAATTAGACGTTCGTTTTGATTCTCCATTTCTATACCTTTCCCGAAGTCTGTTTCGATATGGAGAAGGTAATGTTCTGAAGAAACTACTTAAGAGCTCAGTGTCAGTGCCAGCGCTCGTAGGTTTTAGTTAAATTTTGTTATTAGCATCAAAAATGTTTACAAATGAACTTTTATATACACTTTTGTAAATTTTATTACAAAATTACCAAACTAATATTTTATATCTGAGTTTTATTTACTATTTAGTTAGTTCATTAAAATTTTTATTCGGTTATGTTGTAGAACACGTTCTTTGCTATAAATTTGATATTTAAAAAGTGTTCATCTCAGGATTGATTATTGGTAGGGTCACAAATTACAAAGAGTGTAGAATAAGGTCTTGGTTTTAATTTTGGCCTAAGAACTAGATAATTCCACGTAAACGAAGCGATTTTGAATTAAAATTTATTTCAAATAAATTGTCCTAAAATTTAAAATGGTTGGTAAGCTAAATACTTTAATACGGCAAAACAAAATATTCTAATCGTCGAATTATGTAATGAGATAATATTGTATATTCCAATTACTAGAAAATATTCTGTTATTTAAATTGGAAGTAGTTTATAATGTGGTTATTTAAAAACCAACTTATGACAGAAAAATAAGAAAGATAAATTATCTAAATTTCAATAATCATACATAAGTGAATAAATAATATAGAATGTCAACTTTTATATGTATTATTTCAATTTTAAAACGATTTATCCATTTCTACAGGTCTATCGAACTTGTCCAATATACAATACTCACTAGGACTGACGAATCACATAATCTAACCACAAATATCCTGCACTACGTAGGCAAGCGCAATCCTTAAAAAAATATTAAACAAAGATGCAAAAATGGAATAGGTAGAAAGAAATTGAACCACGATACGATCGTCGATGAAAATATGTGTTTGAAATTAGTAAAGTTGCAATAGTTACACCTTCTTGTTTTTCGAGTTTTCAGATTTATTATAAGATGGAATCTATCCTAGTAATTGCTTAATTACTAGTCAAGTATGCGTATTTGTTCTTTGTGGTCTTGATATTGAAAAATGTTCAAGATTGCTTTCATCCAAAATGTATATCACCACAATGTATATAAATTTACGTATGTTACCTTTTGTAAGAAAGTGACTCATATATTGTACAATTTTAAAAGCTGAAGAGGATTTGTAAAATTTTTTTCATTACTTAATTGGAACATTTTGAACCTGTTGTTTTTTTTTAACTTTCGCCCATCACTATTTTCAAGCTATCGATGTAACGATGCTTGTCAATTTTTTTAAACGCATTATTTTAAATGAAATTGATAAAATCTATAAATACACTGGTCAGTTTTAAATAACATAAGGTTATATGATTATATCGATTAGAGAGATACATAAATGTTTAATAGATAATTACCTTTAGGCTGTCAACCTTTAATATATCTCCTTCACCCTATATATTTTAATGGATAAAATAAACCTCTAACAAGCTTAAAATTATTTGAAATAAAAATACTTAGTGTTTTTTTGTAATACTTGCAGGGAAAATCTTTAACGAAATATATTTATAATATTAATAGACATCATAACAAGCAAGTAATCGCCAAATTTGCAGATAATTCATTGAAAATATAAATTAATTTTAATTTTTTTAAATTTTAACGCAAATAAAGTAGGAGTTTGTTTTATGTGCAATAAATATATCGCTAGATCAAATAATTTTTATTTTTTTAACATGTGCACTATCTTGCAACATCATTTATCTGTATTCGCATAATATCTAAAGAATCTACAAACTCAATTATTTATCTAAAGTTGTTTTTTATTAATATAGACAGTATGTATTCAACGCACTTACAATATAGCTGACTGACCTATGAATAAAACATTCATTTTAAAATCATAATTCTTTTAGTCGATAGAGGAAAGAAATATATAAATGTAGAGGTTACTTTATTCAATAACTTCGGCCGCACCAACTAAACATGCTAACTTTTAAAAGACACTGGCTACTCTGTAAGGTAAGTTTTATGTTCACTGAGTGGCAGTTGAAACAATAATCTCATGGTGTATGGACCCATATATTATGAGAGTATTGTTCGAAATTGGATGTTTGGATGTTTCGACGTTACAATAGTATTGAACTCGCTTAAATAGCACGTTCGCAACAATGTTTTATTCGCTCATAACAGCAGGTTATAGAGAGAACCGTCTCGTGTATCTATGGTAAAAGAGTGGCTATTTTCTTAGAAAATAGGTTTTAATTAACATCTCTATTCCTACCAAATAAATTTACATACCTGATACGCCACCCCGAGCCGATATTTAATTTTGCCATAGAGTAAGTAAAATAATCTACTTTAAGAGCAAGTCATATATTATTCTTCTCATTTGACTGCTCCGAGTATTGGTATTATGATATTTTAATATTTACATTGCATTAATTAATTTGGTCTATAAAGAGACCAGAAAACAATTGTTCCCTGACTAATTAACAAAAAATAATAATCGTTTTTTCCTGATTAAAACAAATTCTATGAATTTCCTTCAAACATTTGCCATGAAATTCAATTATTATCGCAGTTATACCTTATAAATTAAAATATATATTGATTTTTTAACTATGCCCTCTTTTGTTAAAAAATTAAGCTAAGTACTTTCACAGGCATTTTAACATACGAAATATCTAGTATTAATAAATTTGTATTGTCAACATTTTTTATTATTTAAAATTGATTCCCATTCCGTGTTACGGCATAAACACGTTATTTTGCATTAAATAAATGTATTGTTTTAAATTCTTGCAAGTGATGAATAAATAACGATATCTATCACCTTTTTCTTAATTAATATACATTATGTCGGGCAATTAACTCATCGAAAGTAAATATACCATTTTACCAGATTTTTTAAATTTGTGTACACAAACTAATACGAAAATCGTTAAATATATAATTAATAATGATACATATATTTTATGAATATATGTTTTTTTATAAAGAAACCCTTTATCATCGATTGACTTGTGTGAAATTTTTGGAATCGTTAGGAATGTGATATAGGGGTCTCCTATTTTACATGTTTTTAATTTTTTTATAATATAATAACATTTAATGGAATTTTTAAACAAAAAAATATTGTTAGTTTCTTTTTTTATTTTGGGTTAAATTCGGGAATAAATATGCCGTTAATTGCCAACAAATATTAGTCTTTTATATGTCTTAATTCTTCACTCCTCATGCGTTTCCATTATAAAAATATACACGGACCAAGAAGCGAAAACGGAATGGTTAATGTGACTTGCCAAAGAGAAAGTTTAATTTGCGATTTTGTTACCAAGTTTGAGCCGATATTGTTTAAGATTAAAAGGCTTTTGCTTTCAATTCAAATGTAGACCTTAGAGATTATGGAAGTGTTTTCAAAATTACGTTCATCTCAGCACTTCCGAATTTCATTTGTAAAGTTTAGGTTTTATAACAGGTAAGAAAGTAGGATGACATCATTTTTAATATAGCCAATCAAATTTTTATTTATATTTTTCTATAGTAAATGATTTTCTATAGCAAATTATTTCTACTCACAGGGTTTTTTAA
The DNA here is from genome assembly GCA_039881145.1 of Druceiella hillmani. NCBI lineage: Eukaryota > Metazoa > Arthropoda > Insecta > Lepidoptera > Hepialidae > Druceiella > Druceiella hillmani. The sequence goes on along the minus strand of JAYKKI010000021.1, from coordinate 16,210,598 downwards.
CGAAAGCTATAAATGTGATTATACTCTTTGAAATAACCAAAAAAATACAATCTTTATGAAGGACTATTAAGATTACCATAAGTTATTTATATTTTTTTCCCTAGAGATCTGATTATATAATTTGTAATCACCCTGCTACAGAAATTTCGTTTTTAATTTTCACCGATTTTTGTTGCTATTTAAATTATTTAGGAATAAAAATAAACTTTTCTTGTTTCTTTTGACCTGTCTTTTGTAAAAGGAGCTTGATGTTGCCTTAATAAAAAAAACAGCAGTAGTCTGCAAGCATTGCAGAGGTCCATCTCCCTTGATAACGCTTTTCAATTGAAGCAATATCTTGGTGGAAGCATTCACCGTATTCATCGTGAGTGTATTTTTAACATGTTGGAACCCAATTCTTTATGAGCATTTAACAATTGATTTACAAAGATGTTATTATATAGAAGCTTTAAGCACTTTCCCAAAAAGTTTTCCATGACTTGAATAAACGCTAACCAAGCTTTCTTTTCTTCAGGATTTAAGATCAAAACGAGATATCATCTTTATTACCTTTTAAACATTTGGCCCTATAAGTTCACAATCTTGAATAATTGGTAATACTTCAGATTTTTCCTTAGACAGGTCTAAATATTTAATAACGTCATCGAGCTCAGATTGGTTAATCAAATGTAGTAAGTGTAGTAAGTTCTTTCTGGAAGATCTTCCGAATGTGGTATTCGCTCTGTAACAAAAGACACTTCTACGACTTTATTGCGTGCTTAGATTTCTTACAAAAACCTTTGATATTCATGAGACAAAAATAACAGTCACATGATCCTTAGATTCTCCCCAAATCGTTGGTTGACCAAAAGGCATTCCTATTGCTTTCTCATTGAACCAGTTCATCAAAGTCTTGTGGCATGAAATACAACACATATGTGGCACCCTATATTTATCTTGGATAAACCAATGTCAAACCAAAGTATGCACGATAACACTTCATAATAACAGGCGTAATACGTCTTTCTTGACATTTTGGCGAATATAAACTGTGATCATTTCTAAGGAAAAATTAAAGCTACCCTTCTAAATTCATTAAAAACTATGATTTAAAAAAATAATTTTCTCCTTGCCATGTATGAACATGACAAAAATAAATGTTTATTTTTCTATTATTAGGGCTATGATTATCTATGAAATACGTTGTGATTTTTTCCGGCAAATTGTTTTTTTACCACACAGTTTAATTCAATATTTTTCCAAGTCAGATATTTTATTACTCTTATTTTTATTATTATTACTATTATTTTATTATTACTAGGATAATATATTAATATTATCCTTTATGCAGGGAAAAAAATAATAAAATTCAAAGTGAAATTACTAAAAAAATCGTTTTGCCTTATAAAAATAATGGACAAAATAATGATCAAGCAATGGCACGAAGAGCTAGAAAAATATAATTTTTAATTAGTAATAACCTATGAAACCAATTATCAATCCGATTGCGATTTCAATAAATTTGGACGTATTAATTTCCATTATCATATTGATGTTTTAAACCGTGTGCAAAAATATTCTGTTGAATAATATTAATTTACACATCATTATTGTAATTAATTTAGCAGAAAGTCCATATATTTTCCTTCTTTTCATTACTGTAAGCAGCATCTCGTCTTGCCTATTTAATTTTTAATATAATTATGAAACTAAATAATTGGTATCCCAATTAAAGATCGGATAGAAGTGGACATATTTGTCAAAAAAATCGGTCTATTATAGCAAAGTAGAAAATATTTTAAAGATGAAGAATGGATAGACCACAAATGTTGTACGGTTACGATGTTAGAAAAATAATTACTGCATGATAATGAAATACAATGAAAATGTGCTAATATATATTTCATAAATGTTAACACCTATTAAAAATCGTTATTTCAGTTGAGGCTGTTTAAATAAAAAAAATTGTAAATTAAAAAATCTGTAGCGTATTTTCGTAAGGTTGATGAAAAGGAAAAAAGATAAGAAAAAATAAAGCAAAACAAGCTAATTTATCTCGAAGGGCGCAAAAGTACGAAACGAATCTTCAACGTATTTTTTCTGGTTTCGAATATAAAATGTAAAAACAAATTAAAATTCATAAAACGTTGCAATGAGATCAGCAGTTAAATAAGAAAGTAAAATGTCAAAAATATACCAAGACCAAGACTGAAGATATTTTAAGCTAATTAAAATAAACAGCTAAAAAGAGGGCACATTTTAAAAACAAAAATTGGTGGATGTTAAAATATTACTGTTTGGTTAGATTGGGATAAAACGTCTCAGTGATCAAATCCAAGTAGTCGGAATAATAGATGTCACTGAATTAAGTTATGTTACTTTGGTTTCTCTATGACTTGACTCGCATAATCTATTATAGAAACTAAATGTTTACCTCTTTTAATACTGTATTTATTTTGATTTAAATGGGACAATTGTTTGTACTTAAAAAATTCAAAAGGTTTCGTTTTTTTTAACTTCATTATATCCGTAAGTATGTTCGTCACATACTTACATTTTCTGCACTTTCAGAGTTATTGCACGAAATTTTGTAAATAAATATTTGGTTGAAGGTTTCAAACAAGTAGCAAATTTTTTTTAATGTACCCCTCTTAATATATGTGAAAGAGGTTATATTTTTTGTGTGCACTTGTTAGCAGAAATATCATAGTAAATATCCTTGAAAATAAAATTGGGGGTCCATTTACCATATTACTATTTTCATCCCCTTTTTGATATATTAAATATCAAAATGGTAAAAAATATGACTTCTCTTTCTAATTTTACAAAAACGGAAAGAAGAAATAAAAAGAAAAATATAGATGTATTCGGTCATATTTTTCGATTGAAACTCGTTACCTTGCATCATTTTGTAGGAATTCTGTTTTATGCGTTTCAGGACACGCACGTGGATACTTGGTTGGTTTTTTATTCAATATGAACTCTTCCAAAATTATAACTGTTCTATATTTTATATAAATACCTACTTGTGTATAGTATTTGTTGCGTGATGCGTTCGTATAATGTTATCGAGGTATCATTAAAATATTACTCCGTTCCAAAAAAACGTAATAAATCGTCATATTTCACAACTTTTTTCCAAAGTATTGAAAGTTATAAGTTCGTGTGAACAAAATTTTCTTATCAGTAAGTGCATTTTCCTTATTGCATGTCACTATGTGTCATTCTTCATAATAACTACAAGCTTGGAAATTATATATGGTTAGTAGAATTGTGATAGAAAACGAAATATCATGCGAAGTAATTGTGTTATTATAAAGTGAACACGCTTGAACGACATGAAAAATTATTTTAAAAAGATTTTAATGAAATAGTTAATGTGGGTGGTTAAAAAAGTTAAAAAACTTTTAACTGGTTAAAAAGATTTAAGTCACAATTGTGAATGTTTCCATTGATTTTTGTTCGTTTCGTACAATAAAGTAGCAATACATTAAAATGTAAATTTTTTTGTCACAGACGCTATATTATGAAATTAAAAGTGCATGGGAAACAGCCCTTCGAAATTTCAAAAAATTAACAGTTTCTGCCAAATATTTTTTAGGTATTATTTGCCCTAAAATATTGAAAATGTATGGAGCTAAATACATGTTTTAATCAAAAGTTTTCATGATTAAAATAGAAAAAAATAAACTAAACATAGAAAAATCTGAGGTTTCCTAAACAATATTTCAAATAGCTAACTATTGTTTCCTTCTTTTTCCTAATATTAATTAAATGCCATTGTATGTGACACTAAATTAAATTATGGCATGAGTTTATGGCTAAATACAAGAAATTTACGATTTTCTGACTCGCAGATAAATGGAAAATTACTTTTTCTATAAAGGTAGTTTTCGCCACTTGAGGTACCAAACCCTAAAAATATAGTAATAAGTTTGTTCGTGAATATCAATAAGATATGCTTTTTTATCGAACGGACAGTGGTTAAAATTTAAGAAATACTGATGAACTTAAGCTCTAAGAGGGTTTATTTTTGCAAATGCATTTACAAATCTAAGGGTATAATGAGATGAACAAATTTATATTCTAAATTAAACGTAAGCTGTGAAAGTTTGTTCAAATTTAAAAAGTTTTTATTAAATTATTTCACAGTTGGTTGAAGGTGTAACAAATGGATTTTTAGGTCTCTGCTTTGTTGAAACTTTGGTTTACATGTAAAGTTTAATTATTAGCTTTGCACAATATCATTAATCACGTGTATTCTGGTGAAATTTGATGGATATGAAGTATAAATTTGTTATGATTTGAACCTATGAGTGGCCAACTAAAAAGGAAATGTGGCAATTCGACGTTTCAATACTAATTGTAGTTACTTAAAAAAATTTACTTTAATGACTATTATGACAGATCATGTTACCTCTATTAATCTGGCAGTTATTAATATTTTATAAAAATCCATACGCGAATGCAATTAGGGCCATATCTAACATTTAATAAATAACGATTGTTCAGATTGATATTAGATTTTGTTTCGTAAGCTTACGAAAAAAACAAGCTGATATATTCTGGTTATATTTTGTAGTATATATAATGATTTGATTAAAATGATATACTTATAATTTTAACAAAATTTTTCATTCTATACTTTTACCTGTGTGTTTAACATTTATCAGATTCCATTTCAAATCTCCCATTCCCCAATCCCAATTCAAATGATGTTTAAAATTTACCTGAAAATCGATTTTGAAAATATACAAGGAAGTTAATTTATGGTATAAAATAAAGAGATATTTACGACTCACGCAAATATGATGAATTATTTTAATAAGAGGTGATTTGACTCAAGAAATTATTACTGTCGAGAATCATTAATTATACATTTTTACATTCATCGTAGTGCTCATACTTTCAAGAGGAGAGCAATTCATGGAGACGGTAAATAAATCATAGTCGAATTAGAAGGAAAACAAAAGTTACTTTTTCCGTATTCACTTTGTGTTTTAGTTTTTGTTATCTTATAATAAGATATATATATATATATATATATATATATTATGCTGTAGTGCGACGTTTTGATTCTCCAGTTGTATACCTTTCCCGAAGAACTGTTTAAATATGGAAATGAGAATTTTTTGAAGGAACTATTTACGTGATTAGTGTCAGTGCCAGCGCTCATACATTTTGGTTAAATTTTGTTATCTGTTATTAGCGACAAAAATGTGTTCAAATGAAATCTGATATACAGTTTCGTAAATGTTACTTAAAAATTACCAATCTATCATTTCACATGTGTTTATCTTAGGATTAATTATTGGTAGGACTACAGATTACGAAGAGAGTAGAATAAAGTAGTGGTACTAGTTTTGGCCGAGGAACTAGTTAATTCTACGTGGAAGCGTTTTTTAAATAAAATTTATTGCACACAAATTGTTCGAGTTGGTAAGTTAAATACCTAAGATAGAAAAACAGAAGCCATCTAATCGTCGAATTGTGCAACGAGATGATATTATATATTCCAACAACTGGAAACTATTATATAAATTGAAGATAGTATGTAATGTGGTATTTAATAATCAACTTATGACAGACAAGCAAGGAAGATAAATAATCTATATTAATTATCATATATAAGTGAATAATTAATTAAAAATGTCAACTTTTATGTTAGTTTTTGTGTTTCAATTTTAAAGTGATTTACCCATTTCTACAAGCTTTTCGAACTCGCCCATTATATAATATTCACCAGAAATGTCGAATATCCCGTATTTCGCAGCAAGCGCAATGCTTAGAAAAATATTAAATAAAGATGCAAAAATGAAATATGTGGAAAGAAATTGTATCACAACATGAACCTTAATGCAAATATGTGTTTGAAATTGGTAAAGTTGTAATTTTATTTTTCCACTTTTCAGATTTATAATAAGTCGTTGGATTACAAGTCAAGTATGCATAATTGTTGTTTGTGAACTTGATATTGAAAAATATTCAAGATTGCTTTCGTCTAAAATGTAAATCACCTATAGGTTACCTTTTGTAAGAAAGTGATGCATACATTGTAGATTTTAAAAAGCTAGGGAGGATCTTATAACAAGTTTTCAATTACATGTTGGCAAACTATTCGAACGCTATGTATTTTTTCATTTCACCTATTGTTATTTTCAAGTTATTGACATGACGATACTTATTTATTATTATAAACAGATTATTGTAAATTAAATATATAAAATCCATAGATTCTTAGTCAGATTAAAATAGCATAAGATTATATGAATATAAATTCGTTTAGAGAGTAAATTTGTATCAAGCTTCAAATTATTTGAAGTAAAATTAGAATAAATTTAAATATTAATGCTTATAAGGTAGTAGTTTGTTTTATGTGCAATAAACATATCGCGAGGTTATATGAATATAAATTCGTTTATAATTAAAACAGCATAAGTAATAAGGTTATAATATAACTAAAATAGCATAAGGTTATATGAATATAAATTCGTAATATAATTAAAATAGCATAAGGTTATATGAATATAAATTCGTTTAGTAATATAATTAAAATAGCATAAGGTTATATGAATATAAATTCGTTTAGAGAGTAAACTTGTATCAAGCTTCAAATTATTTGAAGTAAAATTAGAATAAATTTAAATATTAATGCTTATAAGGTAGTAGTTTGTTTTATGTGCAATAAACATATCGCGAGGTCAAATAATTTTTATTTTTTTAACATGTGCACTATCTTGCAAAATCATTTATCGATATTCGCAAAATATCTTAAGAATCTACAGTAAAAAAAAAGCAAATAGATATGCATAAAGTTTTTTTTATTAACATAGACAGTATGTATTCGATGCAGCTACAATATAGCTGACTGACCTATGAATAAAACATTCATTTTCAAATTATAACTCTTTCAGTTAACAGTGGAAAGAAAGATACAAAGGTAGAGGTTACTTTATTCAATAACCTTGGTAGTACCAACTAAAAGGCTATCTTTTAAAAGACGTTGGGTACTCTGTAAGGTAAGTTTTACTTTCATTGAGTGGAAGTTGAAACGATACTCTCATGATGCGTGGCCTCAAAATCGGTCGTTTCGACGTTACAAAAACATTAAACTTGGTTCAATAGCACTTAGAATATTGGTGTCACTTTCGCGATTATGTTTTATTTGCTCATAACATCTGGTCATAAAGAGAACCCTCTCGTGTATATATGGCAAACGTTGCTATTTTCTTCGGGAAAAGGTTTTAATTCACGTCTCTATTTATACCCGAGCTATACTTCGTAGTAAGTAAAATAATCTGCTTTAAGAGTAATTCATACACCTTTCTTGGCATTTGACTGCTTTGAGTACAGGTCTTAGGATATTTTGATATTTTTAAAACATTAATTCATTTTGCCCATAGAGAGACTAGGAAACAATTATTCCTTGACAATTTTATCCCAAGTAAAAAAAAGACCTAGAAATTTATTTCAAATATTTGTCGAAAAATTAAATTAATTTCGCAGTTGTACCTCATAAATTCCAAAATGAACGCAATGATTGGTTTGAGACTTAAATCTTTTTTATTTGTAGCTTAAATATGCCTTCTTTTTTAAAAAAAATAATCTGAGTACTTTCACAAGCATTTTGGCATACGAAATACCTAGTGTTAATAGATTTGTATTGTCAAAATTGTTTGATTATTTATAATTTATTTCCATTCCGTAACGCGGCATTAACACGTTATTTTACATTAAATAAATGTATTCCTTTAAATTTTTGCAAGTCAAAATATCGAAATCTATCACTTTTATGTAAATTAATATATATTAACTAATTGATCCATCGAAAGTAAATACACCATTCTATCAGATTTTTTACATGTGTATAACCAATTAGAAAATCGTTAAAGTATCGTTAATAATGATACATACATTAAAAAATACATGTACTTATAATACATGTATTTATTAGTACATGTATTTCTTAAGAAGCCCTGTAGCATCAATTGACTTGTATGGAATCGTTGGGACATCCCTATAGTACATATTTATTTTTAACTAAATAACATTTAATGGAATTTTTAAAGTTAAAAATAATTTTTGTTTGGTTTGTTTTTTTTTTTAAATTTGGGATAAAATACAGGCTGTGCCTCGCCATGGCCATTAAAAATTAGCCTTTTATTTGCCTCAATGCTGCTCTTCTTACGTGTTTTAATAATAACTTACACAACCAACAAGCGAAAGAAGGAAGAGCAATGTGACTTGCCAAAGAGAAAGTTTAATTTGCGATTTTGTTGCGAGGTTTGAGCCGATCTTGTTTACGATTGAAAGGCTTTTGCTTTCAACTCAAATGTAAACCTAAGAGATTATAGAAGTGTTGTTAAGATTACGTCCATCCCTGCTTCATTTGCTCTAATAAATGGCATATAAGATTCTGTGTACTAGGTAAAGTTTAGGTTTTTAGAACGGTTATTGAAAATATGACGACAATATTTTATGTCTGTTGATGTTTTTTTTCTTAGTATATTATCCTTTATACAGAGAGGAAAGCGATAATAAAATAAATAAGGCATAGAGTTTAGAAATTATTAAATAAACCTCTTTAACAAGAGAAAAAAATGCTGAACAAAATAATGGTCAATTAGTGACATAAAGTCCTAGAAAATCATAATTTTTACTGATTAAAAACTCGCCAAGCTAACTAATCGATCGATTTGCGATTTTGTTAAATTAGGACATATTAATTTTTGTTTTCATATTGATGTTTCAAAACGTGTAAAAAATATTTTCTTGGATTATATTAAATCAGACATATCCATTGTAATGACACCAGGAAAAATGCCATAAAACTTTTTTTTTATTACTGTAAGCAGTAGCTCCTCTTGACTATTTCATTATTATTTTGAATATGATACTAGGTCATCAATATTCTAATTGGTGATCGGATAAAATTAAAGGTATTTGTGAAGAAATTGGTCTAATATATTAAAAGAGAAAATCTTCGGAAAGTAAACAAGGAAAAGGTACAAATGCTATGTAGTTATCGTGTTAGGAAAGTAAGTACTGTATAATATTATATACTTCATGAATGTCAATTTACACAAGAGTCATTATTTCTCTTTAGGTAGTTTAAATAAAAAATCTTGTAGATTAAAAAGAGGTCTGCAGAGTATTTTCCTAGAGTTACGAAGATAATCCAAATAGGAAACAAAAATTGTGCGTGTCAGCTCCGACGCGCGACTGGAGTTTACTTCTTAAGTACGATTGTCTTGGAATGTGTAAGTACGTTACACTATATAAAAAGATAAATATCAATATAATTAAATATAAATGGGAATTTAACAAAAAATACTGGCAATTTTCAAGTAAATTTCAACAAATAAACAAGATCAAATTTATACAACAAAATTTATTAAAAATTAGTAACGTCAGTGTAAGAAATTAAAATTAAGAGACATTTTATTTTGTAGGATAGAAGACACCAAATATTCATACATAATAACACTTAATGATTACAATTCAAAAATTCTATTACGGAAATTCAATGTGATTAGCGACATGATTTCCCCTTTACCTATAGCTAGAATATTAAAATGTGCATTGAAATTAGTTTGCAAATGATGGTTTACTTTACCCATAGACAGAATGATAAAATGTGCGTTTGGACTAGATAATATAAATCTGTAACTGCTTTAATTCAGGAAGTTATCGATACATATTTATTCCTAATATTTGGTAATTTAAAAAATACTTGTACTACAAATACTTATACCTATATACACTGCCTTTTTCTACACACAGCAAAATAATAACTGTATGATTTATTATTGAAAATTTAACTATCTTTTGTGAAATTTAAAAAATGTAAAATGAAACACAAAACGAGCAGAAAAATTTATAAAAAAAGTAATGAAAATAAAAAGACTACAAAAAGTATATAAAAATAGCATAAAAAATGAAAACGAAAAAAAAACATATTTAAAAAGACAAAATAGAATAAAAATGTACAATTAAAAAAATTAAAAATCTAAAAAATATATTTTATTTATTTTTAATTTCCGTCTCTGCAATTCAGCACGAGCCTTCGCTCCTTGATCTTAACATAATTTCCCTGCGGATCTCATGCAGCTTGTCTTCTTTTTATTGTTTCTGCTCTATTTCATTCCTCATGAAATTTCTTTTTAATTCTTCCACCAGAAGTAACTGACGTTGGCTGAAAGTGAACCGGATATCTGAATGCTGGCTGCTGGCGCCTCTCCTGCGCATTGGTACATTCGTGTCTACGTCCAACATGGTTTCTTGTACCTCACCCCTAGGCTGACCCGTAGGAACATCTTACGTTGCGTCGGACGATGTTGGCAAAGTTTCCGCAGCTTCAGCAAAAACTTCACATCTGCTCATCGATTGTCGCTCAGACGGATATGTAAATAATTGACTCTAATTAATTCAAGGTCAATTCATGGATATCACACTTTTAAAATTTCAACAGATTTTAGCATATAACAAGAAAGAAAGTAATATAAAAGCCCAATGTAAAGTTTCTTAAATTAATTTTAAAATTGGTAATTTTAGAGGCGATTAAATTACAAGCTACTATCGTTTGTAATACTGCTTCTTTAGTATTAAATATAAATTCGAATAAAATTCACTTTATATCAATCAATATAAAAAAATTAGATGCCATGTTATTATATTAAACGGCCTCTAAAAATACTATAAATAAAATATGACTTGTACGCTTATTTACCTCGATTATATTACATACATTGTTTACCTCGATTGAATTGCTGGGCAAAATCGTTTGATGGGACTTCCACAATAAGCCCTGGCGCTATTAAAGAAATGACGGGGTTAATTTGGATGTCGCTAATCGTGTGTCCTCCGCCGGGGGCCATCCGCTACTGCCTTTCCTTTGCCAACTCTCTTCTCCACCTGGCTTATATATTATGCCAAACTCGGCACAGTTAACTTCTTTTTGTGTAAAGAAATGAATAACACGTTTCTTCAGCACATTATTTAAAAAACAGAAAGTATACGTTTCTTAAGTACATTATTTAAAAACAAAAAGAAATTACTAACGTGCAAACAAATTAATTCTGTATTTATCAAATCAAATTAATCCCGACTTCATCTTGGACGGGAGTATAGATCCTATGAATTCCAACTATAGAGATTTAATTTATCTTACTCAACTTCAACACTTGACTCAGATCCCGTATACCACTACAAAGATTATTAGTACTACAAGTTTTTAATAATAATACCTCTTTTTATAATCCCATAATTCTAATGTACCGATTGTATATCGATTGCGTTTTTCAACATCCCTCGTTAGACATTTTTATATCGAAATTATTAACATTTAAAAAGGTAACACACACAACAAATATTATTCATAAATTTAAACCAGATACAATAGAATTAATGATTTGTGCAGTATGTAGAAAATAATATAATTCTAATTTAATACTAATTTTAATTATAATTGATCAATACATTTTATAATATGTTTAATAACACAATAACACAATATGTTTAATAACATAAATACTCTAACCATTTTGTGCCCAAATAGTTAGAGTTATAGTACAGTTTTATACTCTGTTCATTTTAAGTGACTGTAATTTGTTTTGTGAGCCTTTCAGTAAATAAATAAATAGATTCTTTTTTCATTATAAACGTGAACATTTAACTGTCTTTTCTCTTTCATTATTATATCCACTGGCATTATGTCTTCAAGTTTGTTCCGTCGATGGGTTTATTTTCAATTACATCTTTATGAGAGACGAATAACTTCACTCTTTTTCCTTCTAGTTATTTTTCTTGTATTCATTTTATTACTTTTGTTAAACGCAGTAATTCCTGCCAAAACAAACTTCGCTTACAACTGTCAGTAAATAATGCGATATGTTAATTAAACACGTCCCTAAAATAAGCTGATTACACTTTTATTTAACGCTCCGAACTTCTCATTTTACTATTCATAAAATTTAATACCGGGCGCTATATATTGAAATCGATTCTTAAGCAGTAAGCTATAAAAATTAATCGCATGCAACTCAATGCACGTGACAGAAGTGAAACTTCTTTAGCAAGCTAAACCTTGAAAAAAGTAAGTATAAAGTGTTATAATGGCATAAACAGTGAGAAAGAACTCACAAAGTAATAAATAGTAACAAATAGATTGCACTAAATTTAAATGCCGCTCGCGTTGTAAATTATATTTACGACTATATGTGCGGGTTTATTTAAGATTTATAAATAAATTTAATACACTACTAATATATTGGTATTCTTGTAAGGATGAAGTACATGTAGAATTAGTAATAAATCAAACATAAATATATAAATAAATCGACAACATTTTGAGTCTTCTTTTGATACATATAACGTAAATAACACAACGTATACACGGTACCTCAGTTGTTCCTATATAGCGTCTGAAGCGTACACCTACAACGCACGCGTGCGCAACACTATCCTCTTCAATCGCTTTGTATCGTTGTGTATATGCTGCTCTCCAATTCTTCTCTTTTTCTCCAATTCCATGCGTCGGTATAAATGGCTCTCTTTCTCTTTATCTTTACGTCATATCTTTTTTATTTCTTATGTAACGTAATGTGCCTAAATGTGACGCGACCTTAAAATGTTACCCTCAATTATCTTTAATTTATCGGTTATTGAATCGCCGCCTAAGAAGTTTCACCTCAAGAATAAAGCTAAATAAGCTAAGCTATCTCGAAGGGCGCAAAAGTACGAAACAAACCTTCAATGTATTCTTCCCGGTGTCAATTTACTTTTTTAAACATAAAACATTAGAGTAAAATAATATTTGTTTAAGTTGTAATGAGATCAGCAACGGAACAGGAAAATAAAATGTAACAAGAAAAATGCTGAAGATATTTTAAGCCTATCAAAATAAACAGTCAAAAAAGAGCGCACTTTTAAAAGCGAAAAGTGATGGATGTTAAAATGTTGCTGCTCGTTAAGTTCGAGGTAGTACACGTCTAAATAATCTGTAGTTTCGACACTCTTAGAATTAGTGCTCGAATTTTTGTGAATAAATATTTGGAAGAAAGCTTCAAATTCCAAGTAGTATAATATGGAAATCTTTTTAACGAGCCGAAATTACTTTTTTAATTTATGAAATGTGACCTACTCTCTCCAATTAAAGAAACATGGAAAGAAAAAAATGAAAAAAATCTAGTCAAATTTCATTCAACTTTTAATTCAAATTTATTTTACCTCAATTTTTTTTATGGGATTTCCGACGCGCACTTGGCTAGTTGTTTTATAAATAAGGACGATCCAAAAATCGTTACTCTTCCATTTTTTTCACAAATAAATCAATATATATATATATATATCTTGGTGGCAGTGGGCCTTTAGCCAAAAAATATAAGTTATAAGCTTTTGTAAATAAAAATTCCGTATCAATAAGTATGATTGTTGTGTCGATTTTATTCATGAGGTGTCGGTTTTTTCTCATAAAAGAATATATTGAATTATGAAGAAACAATATTTGGGGAAGAAAACAAGAAAAAAATTTCTGCACAGTGGTGAACGTGTTACTTTCTTGTTGACAAAACCAATACCGACATGAATGTTTTCTCAAACTTAACATTTCCAAAAGTTAACTAGTTGGGTTATTTTTTTTATATTTTAAGGCTTCCTATTACTAGTCCACTCTTTCTAATAGAATGAAGTTTGAGGAACATAATTACGCTAAAATTTTAAAAAGTCATAATTTTCCAGAACAAAACCTAAATGAGTCATGGGAAACCTATACATAATCAATTCTGAACGAGAGACAAAATATATTTTGTCTCTCGTTCAGAATTTATTATTTAACAATTATAATAGCTTAATAATACGTTTTTAATTTGACGGTAGAAATACGACTATAGTTGTATGTGAAATGCGAGTAAAATTTGGAAACACTTTTTTGGAAAATAGCTTTCTGGAGTGGACTAAAAATATTAGTGAATTAAGATTTTTCTGAAGCTTGAAACTTAACATTATTTCGTTTTGTGCCGTGATATCTGTATGCATCACAATAAGCCTTTCCTTTGTACGATTTTATCATCTTGGAATAAGTCATCTTTTAAGGTCAACTACCTATATTGTTTACCTCCGTTGTTGTTAAATCTGGTCATTAAATCAGGAACACTTTGTAGTCTAAGCCTCTGGCAGTGAATACTACCTGTGCCTTCAAGCTGTGCCGCCAACTTATTGAAATGCTTCAGCAGCCTTATTTAGTAGTTCTTACTGTACTTGGCCATCTCCTGTTTGACACTGACGATGATGAGGTCTGTGTTCAGATATTTGTTGCTTACGGGATACTGGAAGTTTAACATGATTCTCATAGTTTTGCTCTGAAATTTTTGAATATCTCAATATTACTAGAATTGGAGGATCCCTAAATCTGAATATTATATATACAAATTGATTTTAGGATTATTTTGCAAATAGCAATTTACTTATCGGGGAAAGTATGAATTTCCTCCGTATTTACAAGCACTAGCTTCTAAATTTAAAGTTCTCCGATCTATATTACTACTTCGTTATATAACTCGATCGGTGTACAAGTTCGCCTTCTGAATGTATTGATTTATTCCGGTTTGCATTTATGTACCATTTAGCGAGCTACCTCTCAGTAGCAGTATAAGTAAATGCATGAGTTGAAAGATCGACTGTGAATATTAGATCCAACATTGGACCGAGTTTGCTATCCTATGGAACTATTGATAAAAACACATAAAACTCAACTATTTCATAAAAACTTTTACTAAAATATGTGTTAGGGTTTTTTTATTTTGTAAAATAGATAGAGTATACTGTAATGAATACCTGACGTATGTCGAGAAATACTATGGAACAGCACTTTTTAGTTTCAAACAAGTAGGTGTAGTTGTTCCATGTTTTTCTGCAAAACCAAACCGATGTGTAGGTAATATTTCCTGCAAATGGTGTATTTTGTTACATATACATACATTCTATTTAGCAGCATTTTTTCAAAGAGTTTTCCTACAACATGTAGCAGACTAATTAGCCTGTAAGAATTAACATCATGCAATGGATTGCCGGGTTTTGGTACCATAACCGCATGTGCAATTTTTCATTGACTAGTAACAATAAACAGTTTAAAGCAGGCATTAAAAATTAACACCAGTATCGTAACATTTTTTTGTTTATATTTGTTTCAATAGTTTGGATTCAGTAAGACCACAACCAGGTAACTTGCCCTTCGTCAGGTATTTTAACCTTTCTTGTACTCTTTAGGGCTGGTACATTTTAATGGTGTAAACATCCGAATGCTAAGAGAAAATATGAGAGTACCTTGTTTTCTTGGTCGAAACAGAAGTCTGAAAATGGTTGAAATACAACGATAAAATATTCCTCCAATAAAAAGAACGCTGTTGTTTTCTCAATCAGATCGAGCTCAACCACCGGTTCTTGTTTTGACTGGAGGAATATTATTTTTAACAGTTTTTTGCGGCTTTTAGTAACTTTTCTTAATTAGTAATTGTGTTCTTGGGGGGGGTTTCAGTCCAGTTAGAAATTATTAAGGGTTTTGTCATTTGTATCCTTAATACGTTGTTTTAGTTTTTATAAAGTCTTTTAAAATGTGTTTTTTGTCACATGAGTGACCAGGGATGTACCAAATTTTGCCTATATATATATATATATATATATATATATATATATATATATATATATATATATATATATAGATATTTATATATATATATATATACAATTGGGTTACTGTTATTTTATATAATGATATTGATTTAATGGCAGTTTGGTGGTCAAGTATGTGACTTTATCACTCATATTGTGACTCATTTGTGACTTTATCACTCATATTTAGGATTACAGATTTTTCATTTGCTGACAAGTCTACGCAGGCTCCGGTGCTGAAGTAGCTGTCTGGGATGGTTTTTTATGTAGAAAGTTAGTAAGACTCGAAATTTATTTTGGCCTATGATTTGCGATGAGACAAATAGTTCAGGTGGAGTTTCTTTACTTATGTAGTTGCTTACCTTAAGTAAGAATTCGTGAGCCCCAATGTAAGTATTTTAAATTACCGTCACCACCACAAGTAAATATATTTCCCGGGGTAAAAAAATTGACAGAGTGAAATGTCTTGGCGGACAATATGCAACAAAGAATATTGATACCATTTTTTTGTCATCTGTGCTGTATTCCTTTGATTAAAAGGCTCGATATTTTATAATTACGGTGGCACCACTCCCGTGGGAATTCCCGGAGGGACGGTATTGTAAATATTTTAGTTCGTTATGCTACATGTTTTTTGTGCGAATATAGTTTCTGAGTTAAAGGCAAGACCAATCCTTTCATTCCGCGTTCTTCAATACGATCCCTTAATCTGTTCATTATAAGTAAAAATTAGTTAACTAGAAATTATTAGACCATACGGTTAATTTCGCTATTCATCATATTGGCCATAGCTATTTTAAATTTATTATACATTGAATGGAGTATTGTAATAAAATTGTTTGAATCTGTGACATAATTTGTTGAGAGTTAAGTATCATTTTTGACAATCTTAGATTAAGAGATTCTGTTTTCTAATTGCGTATTTTTATTCTAGAATTAGTTTTGCTTACAGTCAGGATTTCGGTATTCCGTATTCTCGGGTTTCAGTTTAAGAATTTTTTCTATGTAAAATTCACAAATCTAGCATCTTTTGTAGTTCGCTGGTATTTTATTTGCATTTCATACAAGTTGCCTCAGTATCTGATTTCTTTGTTCACTCTTTTGTATTAATTTCCATATTTGACCCAAAGTCCTGGCTGTAGCCGAGTTTGTTTATTATGAAATATAACGTTATTATTATGATAATGAAGATATGGACTATTCTTTAATCAAAAATTGTACGTTAACCTTTACCACAACATGTTTTGCAGAAGCATCTTTAAATTGTCCTTATCAGGACCTAATATTTTTATGAAATTATTATTTTGGTCAGGCCATAACTTTCTTCTTATCATTTTCGTCTTGAAAAACTTTTGAAAATTTGTAAATTAGTTGCATTTAAGTATCTTTGGGTAAATAATTTTTGTCTACGCGCCCTAAAAATTTGTTTATGCACCACAACCTGTATTTGGAGGTATTTTAATTTTTTTTTAATAAATGTGACTATAATAAATGTGAATTATTTTTTATCATATTACTTTTTTTATTAACAGCCAGTTTTATTTAATGATAACAACAGTTTTTGTGTTTTGAAAAGTATATTCAAATGTTGAAAAAGCGTACATAAGAAATTTTCCACTTTTTGGAATGAATAGAATGAACATTTGGTTCATTCTATTCATTATGCTTCTCTAGCGAAGAGAGAATAAAATGACTTTATTTGTATCTATTCTTGCCATTTGTTTATACCAAAAACATTCAAGGATTTTATTAAATATTAGATATTAGCCACGACGATCTATACGTTAATATACAAAAAGAATATCAATCATTAGATAAAAACATCGATAAAAGTTACTGAATCCGTTTGTCATTTCACTGTTGGATATAATATGCACCTTCTAATCCACATATTTTCACAATCAAAATCAAGTAATATCTGGAAAAAAAACAAAATAGAAATTCGAATAATCTATAAAGATTTGAAATTTTCAACAATTTGTTAATTTATGTGGGAAACGAGCGAACAGGGTGACTGTTATTAAAATGTTAAGCATATTTTGACAAAATTATAAATGCCCTCTTTATTTCTTACACTAAAACTTCTGGCTAATATTTTTAGGAAGAAAACAATATTTGTATGTCGATCTAAAACAACCCTGGACAGTGTAGATGTATATATTTTCATTCTTGATTATTCCCTGGTTACATAACAGAGTGATTGCCAGAAAATATCAATGAACAAATGATATAAAAGAATTTATGGCAATGACGACAATACCAATACATATTAGCAATAATTTCAAAAATAAAAAAAAAAAAACTTTAAAAGTGGAGAATAAATTTTAAAATAAATGATTTAATTTAATGTTAAATTACCGACATCGAAATAAAAATTATTTTCCGAAAATGTTAGTTTCTCAATAAATTATTTTAATTAGGTGCGACTGGAAATTTGTTCGGTTTTAGCATGAAACTTGAAGAATGTTATAAATTTGCATCACAAATTCATAAAAGTCTGCTTGTCGTTGGTTACCCATCAAAAAATTAAGAAAAATAGCCTTTTATTGAGTTATTACCCTTTGTATTAGTTACACCTAAATTTATTTATGCGTATTACAGAAAATTTACTTTTTCGATCTATGATTAAATCCTAGACATGTTTTAATGTAAAAAATATGACAACTCGTAAGAAGTGACGTGAGATATTATAATTAAACATGATTCTGCTTATTTTTAAGTAATGAAAAAAATCATTATTTTGTTTTCACAATTTTATATAAATTTTATTTATCTTTATTTGGATTACGTAATAGAGTAGTTCTCGTTGCCTGCCGTAAAATATATAATTCAGAAGATCGAAAGTTGACTAGACGGCAGAGCTGACAATTTACTTAACAAATAAATGATAATATTTTACAAATAAAGATGTTTTGAGAAAAGTCCGTGGACGGCACACTTCATTTACTTCATTGTAGAATAATGATATGATTGTGGGAGAATATAGTATAGGAGATGATATTAAGTGAATTAATGTGTTTTTTTAAAATACTGACGAAAGATAATTTTGCTATTCTGCTTAACTAAATCACAATATTTGAAACACATGTTAATGTTTTTTAATTGTCTGTAAAAGTAAATGCCACAGGGTTAAAGTAAGGATGTATATTAAGACTGTTATAGTTATATTTATGGCTTTTGCAGTACAGAGGTTATTTTATAATCACCTGTATATTTATTTAACATATAAATATTCTATTAAATTAGGGATTTTTTTAAATAATGGAGAAAATGACTTCCAGCTGCCAGCCATATCTACTACTAAATATATGTTTTGAGTAAATAAACTTTTTTGTCATGTCAGTGCGCGCTGATACTTTAACTACTAGTGTGCCCTATCGTTATGCAAAACTTGATCTGAAACTTAATTTCACAGACCGTGCCGCCTACTTATTATATAGGGATTAAGAATAATCACTTCTGTGTCTTGGAATAGATTGGATATCACTCAATCTAATAGCGGAGGTGCCGCTATCTACATTGAATACAAACTTCTTGGAACGTCTGAAAGTTTTAAACAGATCTATACAAAATAAGATAACCTTCAATTAAGTGATAAAAAACTTTAACAATTGGAGGTGAAGCGAGGTAAACAAGATAAAAGATTTATTACGAAGGTTCTACAAGCTTCTTAAATGTTATATAAATAGATGTAATTAAATAGATTGAAATAATGCCTCCTATTGATGATGAATGAGCGATATTGAGCAGCTGCTGCTTATATGAACAGGTATTAAAGTGCATGAAAATTGATATATCCCTAAAATTATTTGTACTATTAATTTCAAATATGTATTTCATGTTAAAATAAAAAGAGCTTTTTTTATAATAATGGGAAGATATTTTATTCGAAAATTAATTACAATCGCTAAACCATAGCTAACATATCTGTCGAACTGAACAAAACCTAGAAATCATTAATAAATAGAAAAATAATTAAAATACCTCCTATAAATTTATATATAAAAAAAGACATACCAAATAGAAAATTTGTGCTTCGTAAACTAACTCATATATTTTGTATATAATTGCAGTCAGTCTGAAGTGCAACCTTAAAGTGCTATAAAATTACATGAAGAAATAAATGAAAATGAAAATTATACCTTTGAACTTTTCCTATTTAAAGTACATCACTAATTCAATTATTACGATATTTTCCATGTGTACAAATATTCGTACTATATTAATAATAACTGGAAAGGGTATTTCTTTTTATTCCAGTCACCTTAATGCTTCACTCACGACTTGTAGTTGAAAGACAAACAAAATGTATAAACCGTTAATCTTTTTATTGACAATTTATTTATTTTGTTGTTGATTTCTGAATATTTCCAATACATTAAAATTTTATTAACTTATCAAAATGAGGGAAATATACGATGCAATAATTTCTTTATTTTGTAATCCTCATATCATTATGTTGTTGAATATAAACTCTGAAAAATCCGTATAAGAAAGAGATAACATATTATTGTATCTAATAGGTAGATGGACGAGAGTATTGGAATAAAATGAAGTCTTGCATTTATGGCACTGCGAATTTGTTAAACATCAAAAAGCAATAGGTGAAAATTGTCTCACCTATTTTATACTTGTAACGTTCAAGGTATAATATCACTTTTCATATTTCATTCGTATTGAAGGAAAATAGGTTTTTATGAAAAACACACCAAAATATATTGAATTGAAATTTATATTTTATAATAACTTTTTAATGCGGTAAAAATGTATGCTACTAATTTACAAAATTGAATGTCGTGTAGCAAATGGGATCGGTATTTCAATTCATTCGGTTCTTAAATGTTGAATTTTTAAAAGGTTCTTTTAAGAGACAAAAAAATTGAGTCAAAATTATGAATATTATTTGCACAGGAAGAGCTAATTTTACTAGGCTTCAGTATTTTTATTATCAAAAAATTTCTACACGAAGCCGAATCGCACTTTAACGATTTATATTTCAAAGCTTATACATTTATATTTAATTATGTCTAATTAAGTATTCATATTTAATTATGTCTCTCATATCTCGCAGTCTTATTGAAAGACAGACTGGCATATCGGTTCATGTTCTATTTCCTCAATATTTGTGCAGTTTTATAGATATTTAACGAAACTCAGAAAAAAATGTAAAGTAAATTTTTTAACTTCATCAGCAAGTGACACTAACCCGCAATATTTTTTTTACAAGAAATATACATAAATGTAGTACTTAGCAAAACTACCTTGCACATTTTATATTCACATAAGTTAAATGTCGGATGGATAACTTTTAATTCTGTTTGAAACATGGTTTTAATAAAAAGTATTGAAATAATGGCACAGAGGTAGGAATAACAATTGTGACTATTAAACAAACTTCAGACCGTCTGCAGTTTGTTTTCATTAATTAAAGCCTCAGATATAATTGTTCCAGTTGTCATTTTGTTTGAATACTTTAAAATATACGACCAAACATCATTTCAGAAATGGTATTAAATAAAATTTATAACTTCGGCAAATAACTAAGGACTTATTTGCTAATTGGTCTTATCCATAATTTATTAATTTTATATTACCGTTTGTTACTTCGTTAAATCGGCAGCTCTATGTAACTATTTGATCACTATGAAGTGATCAAATCATATATGGTCCAGTATCGTTTACTTGAAAATTCCGAAGTGATTTGGCAATCAATGAATATTTACATTCTCTGGTTTATACCAAGGAAAAAATATATTTGCGTGTTTAAGATGGCGGACTGTCGGTGTCATTTTAACTATTGGGCGATTTGTTCATTTGACGAGTATTGTAATCAGTAAAAAATCAAATTCGAATTTTTGAAGGAGTCAATTTAATTTCGGTGTTAAATAGTTGTTAAAAAATAAAATTTAAGTATTTTACCAAAGCGTCCGACATTTTTCTGCAAATATTCTTCATAGTTAATAATTTAGAAGTTCAATATAGCGTATATTTATTATCAACTATGGCTTTTTTCACTTCACAATTTAAAACTTACCAATTCTTAAACATTATACCTCTTTTTATGAATATTGTTTCACTATTTATGTTATAAATGTGGAATATATTTGATTCTTACATTGGGAATTCAAATACTTTATTTTACGTCAATTCAAATACTCAAAATCATTTGAAAAGTATATACCTTTCGTAATTTCCCACCGTTCCCTCTATGAATTATCATACTGAGCCCTGTCCTTCTTTTTTATGTGTATGCGTTATTAGTTATTGTTTTAATAGTTTTTATACGATTCTTTGTACAATCTGCTATAGTCTTCCCCAAAACATTATAGTCTTTACTAAGTGCTTGTGTGCATTGAAAGAGATTGCCTATGTATCAATAAGACCGCCTTATATATTTATACATAAAAATAAACGAATAGAATAAGGAATTAGAAAATGACGAAACTTCCACTCTTCTTTATTAATATACAAAAACAGTAATAAGTCCAATAATTTACTACAACTAGAACCGTGGCTAAAATGACGAAAGATTAAAATTTGTACAGTTCCACCCAATATTTCCGTAATTTTAAATTGGAATGACATTTCCCACAATTTTTTTTAAGTTATATAATAATGTCAGTTAAAATTTAAGTTACGTAAAAAACATTTTGTCTACAAGATTTTATCACTGTTATTTTGATCACCACAATTTTTTTAAAATATTTTCAAACTTATATTAAATAACCTCCTGTTATTAGGTACGTAAGCAGTCTTCCTTTATTATAAAAGAAAAGACGTAATATTCTTTATATTTGTAGCTGCTAAGTGGCGTTGCACCGTAATGAAACAAGTTTGAAAACATAAAAATTCTGACTTTTATCTATTATTTTATTATTTTATAACTTTTTTCCTGACATCAGCTGACATCTCTCACGACCCATGAATAAAAAAATATTCTTACGTTATTGGCCGTTTGTAAAATTTCCATATAAATATTTTTCAATGTATTTACTTTAGGGATATATGCGTGTTAATAGGCTTAATAAGTTCGCCAAATTTCTGCTTCAAACGATTCACGAGAAAAGCGACTGTGACACACGGATAGACCAACAGGATTTTACAACGATTCCTTTTTTTGATATACGGAACCCTAAAAACTTAAATGGCGCAATCCGTTAGCTGCGTCAAAATACAGAAGAGAAATATGTAGCAAAACTTCACGTTTTTAAAACTAACAAATCTATTCTGTATTTGTGTTAAAATTGACATTGTAAACGTTAAATTTTTACAATTTTTAATCAACAGAAACTTTAAATAAAAAAATTTCTTTGCAGTATTTTAAATTGAATGCTGTGAATCTGAGAAATGTAATATTTTTCACTGTGAGATGTGTATATGTGTTTATTTATATGTTTGTAAAACTTGAACAGGTTTAAGGATTTCGAAAAACGGGGTATCATTGACTTCGTATTAATACGGCGAGGGTCACCAATTATTAGTCACCGAGACTCAGGCGATACGTTAAAATTATAAAGAAATTAAATAAGTTGCACCTTTTTTAACACATTACCCTTTAAATAATAATATAAAACTTATAAAGTAATCTTCAGTATTAAGTTATAATAGACGACAACAAATATATTTAATCCACGAATTATATATTTCAAATGCAATAATAATTTGAAACATTTATTAGGGTAATTAATTAATCATCTTCGATGTCCGCTTATTTATCAAAATCAGTTGTTATTAAGCCATAGTAATTAATATTAAGGGTAAATGGCAATTTCTCAAATAATTGTTGTGATATGCAGTAGATTACTTCACGTAATTTATTAGAAAAATGGAAGAGATATTTTTTAATTTTTGTTAATTTTTCTTTATAAATTTTATCATTTCGAAGCAAAACAGAATTTATTTGACTCGAACATATAATTGCGACGTGGACGGATATACGCACATTAGCTTTTATTTTGAACGGAATTTCGGAAAAATCCCACTTTTTCTTCTTTAAACATGAAAAAAACATCTCGGAGAATATTTTTATGAGATGGCGTATCTTTGGTGGATAAAATAAACTGAAGGAAGTATAAAAAATGATTAAAACTCAATAATTAAATTTATTATAATAGTCGGTAGAAATAACCGAAACAGCGCGTATGGTATTTAGTTTAAATGTAAATAGACGTTTACATAAGTAATTTAAAAAATCTTATTTTTTTTTAATATCACTTTTATGAGACAATTTCAAAATTGCAATTACGATTGTAGGTGATAAATACATTGTGATCAATATTTGACTAGGTTTCTCTATTTGTTTACATTTATAAATTAAAATACAACATTATAATATTACCTGAATATAATTAAATACAACATTATAATATTAATAAAACCTGTTATTTTATTATTATGTTTATTGTTTTCTCATATTATTCTCCTCAAATTATATTTCTTCTAATTGTTCGCATAATTTTCTAATGAGACTAATGTTTTTTTTTACAATTTGGGTGGATATTAATAAAAAATGTATCTTAACTTTATTTATTGTGATCAGTCACAAGCCTCGACGAATAAAAACGATCATAAGGCATGGTGGACTTATATTAGGTTTACATACGCAAAACTATCATAACGATACTCGCTGGGACGATGTAAATAGACTAAAAAGTCTTTACTAGGCATGCAGTCACCAATGTTAATGAATTGTTACAGAAATTCACAAGCAATTGGGTATAGAAAATATACTTCAAAAAATTATCATATTTAAAGGAATTCTTTTCAATGTGAAAGAAAAGTATTTTGTATATAATGTAAAAAAAATATTCTCTATGATTCGTGTAAGATTATAATCTAATATGATAACACAATCATGTATATGTACCAAATGAAAACTTTTATTAGTCTTTAGATGGTGTATACTTATATATTTATCCGAAATAGTAAAAGCAAAATATTGCTCAGAAGTTATATGATTTACAATTATGTGGCAACGTTCTATCCTAACATCTCCATCGAATTGAAGAATATCTTGGTTTTCGGACATACCGTATTCTTAGCTTAATCGGAGTTTATTGTCTATTTTTCATTGCACAATTTTTCATTTTTTTCTCGATTGGTTGATAATGATCAAATTGGTCAATAATGATCAATACCCCCGGCATTAAGTTAAATAGTACCTTATGATCTAGGCTGTTTTATAAGACAAAAAAATTAATATTTGATTTCACCTACTTAGAGCACGTACAATCATCCTGTAGCTCTTGTTTTATCGGCGTTCATATTGCTCAACGCAGTATTTCGAACTGCGTTCAATCTGAATATTATTTCTCCTTCTTTGACCAGTGACCAGTAAAGCTGACGATGGGAACAGATGGCTCATAAACTACAGCTCAATTAGCAATTATATTTTAAAACTGATGAGGAACAATATCTTCAAAATTAATTCGTTCGATAAACTAGTGCCAATAAATATCAGCGAGAAATTAACATCGAAATTTTCATCGCTCTGTTACAAGATACTTTACAATACTTTAGCGAAGTAACGTATATTAATATCATTCATCATAAAGGTGTTATTGAAATATAATATTATGTTGTTTTTAGAAATAACTAGTATGAGGGTAATCAATTACATCAATGAAAAGAGTGAGTACGTCAATAAAGAGCAATGAAGTATTTATCTTGTAATAGATTTGTATATTTGTTACTAACATGCGTTACAATACGTTTAATTACGACAAATGTATTTTTTACACCATATAAAAAATAAAGTTCAAGGAATTATAAAATATTGGAAGCTATAGAGAGGAAGTGAAGTGATTATTTTTGTGTGGAGCTCCTAATAACAATTAAAGTGAAGGAAAATTTTGAATTTGTTTGCAATTAAAGAGATTTAACAGTTTTAAACACATCTACAAATTAAAAATCTAAATAACATCCAGTGCATTCTCAAGATAGTAAATGGAAATATTTAAATATGACAGCGTAAGCTAGTCAATAATTTTTAAATAACTCCATATTGAAACTTCTAATTTTAATTTTATACATATTACACGCTATGATCAAGAATAATCAATTAAAATAATATATCTACCTTTTCAATAAATATTTACGAAATTTACAATATATTTTTGTAGCTTCGATAAAACTGTATTGTTACAGGTACTCAAATTTTAAGTAAGGAAGCTTGAAAGAAATTTCGATTGAACGGTAAAAAATATTTTCTGTCTTATATCAATATATTATAGAATAAAGAATTACAACTTCGCGCACCAGTAAACTATACTTTCTAAATATTCCACCATTTATTTCTATCTTGTATTAATGTATGATAGAATGAAGAAAATTTGCTGTTGTTAATTAGACCCAAGAGAAAGAGTTGTGAAACCTTTAGCCCTTTAGGACTTAAGTATTTATAGTTGACGTCTTGGCAGATTTAGACTAGCCGATCAAGGCAAATTGAAGTTTATGGAATATTGGAATGAAGACAGAAAACTACCTTTGGTAGCCAAATAATTAAATAAATATTAATTGAGGATTGGATTATTATTCTAATTACACAAAACATTTAATAAGCGTCGCTCGATTGAGAAATAAGAGAACTTCATTTATTTTTAGTTAATATTGTACACGTCAGATTAAATTTAATCTATGTGGACCTGTATATTAGGAAACACGAAATATTAATAAATAATGGAGTATTGACGTAATAACCATTAACGTATTGAAGCTAGTAAAACATATGGTTTATATATATATCACAAGTTGTAAAATTAATGCGTCATATTTTCAAGTCCAATTCACATAAATCTCCTTTTTCTGTTACAAAAAGTAATTACATACGCTTTCAGCTTTTGTATACTTTAATTTTTCTGTCTGAATTCAGAATTCTTAAACTCTCAGCATGCGACTCTTAAAATTAAAACCTTCTAGTTGGATTGTAATGTATAGGAAAATAAGCATCGTTTCTAACCGTATTATTCAAATTTTCATTTTATAACACGCAATATTAAGTTAAATATCTCGTTACTACATTATATGCAAACTGCAACCTTATCTGTAATCACGATATTAACCAAATTCTGCGAAAAAATTAGGTAACTAGTTATTAAAATTAATTTTACAAATATAACAACCATCCTATTTTAATTACTATTTCCTGCTAGTTACCTTATCCTTTCTTTTCTAATTATCTTTTGCTTTTTACAAATATTAATAAAATTTTATTAAATTTGTAAATCTTGAAATAAAGCGAAGATTTTCTTCGTTAGTATTTCTTGTCTTTTATATAGCTGGTAATCATGCCAAATTGTGGTTTACTATACTAATTTGATTCATTGCAAGATATAGTCTATACAGTTATAGCTTTGCTTTTTAAACTTGAGTACATTATGAGTTATAAATAAATTTGCAAAATATGCACACCTGAAAGAACTCATTATCGTCATAATAACTCATACCGTCAAAAAAAAAACATTTTAAATTTCTGTATGTAAATAACTACCGGGCTTTTTACAGAATCGCAATTATTACCTCTGACTGCGATTTCATAAATTACTTTAAAAATACGTAAGTAGAATATTTAAAACTAATTTCCTAATAAATAACATATAAACTAGATATTAAGGACAGAAAAAAAATAAAATACGCGTTCTGTTTATACACAAAATAAATGCATATTATTTGTTTCAAAAAATACATAACACTACCTGCAATAAATAATTGGTTGTTTAAGTTTTCGGATTTCACCTTCAGCCAAATTTTGTTCTCTCCGTGTTGAATAAATTATGGTTATTGTTAAAAAATACTGCAATAATATTTTAAATATTAACTTAAATTTATAGAGAGATGCAAAAGCCTTTAATAAACGAAAAGTTAAATTCTCTCAAATCAATGCTGTCGATTTAATTTTTTTTCCTTACAGCGATGAATTTATCGAGTTTCACCGGGCACGACCTGCGGCACTGATTTTGTTTTATGATCCAATAATAAGAACCGAAGTGGAAAATACGTCAAGGTGAGCACGAAACCAAACCCTCTGCAAGAACCGCCAGTTAAACGCATTGTTACTTTGCGATTAAAATTGGCGAAAGTTTGCGTAAATTTTATCGTAAACCAATTATTACTCTAGAAACATTCTCATAAATTCTATGCAGATAAGGATATAATACTAGCAGAAAGTTAGTAAGAGAAACGTCAATGATTTTTACAAGTCGCAATTAATTAAATCGAATATATTATGTTTAATCTAGTGACAACATTTTAAAGCAATAATCAGTTCTAAAATATTCGTAATGCGAATAAAGAAGAAACTTTCTTAATTCATAAAAGTCCTTGTCACCATTATTACTATACTTGGCATCATCACTGACCTTAGAATCATCAATGATATATAAGAGGAGCGCACAATACTGCAATGAGTATTATGTTATGATGAAAAATATTTCATAACCATAAGAGTAACATAAAATATTAAAATTTCAATACCACCTGACAAAAGTTACTAAAAAAATAGATGCAACTCGGCTGTACTATTTTTAAAATATATATTAATTTAATTTGTAACTGAAGGAAATGCCTTCTAAAATAAATAATTCACAATGAGCTTTTTCTAATTGGAAATTGTTTAATACCGGGAAATATATCTCGTGCTTAATGTAGCAGAAGTAAAAATAAATGTAGCAGAAGTAAATATGTTTGTTAATAACTGGTAACAATTAAACATACTTTGAAGAAAAAAGCTTGAAATATTTGTTTTGATTCCTTTAGTAATTTAATCAGATAAAAAAATTATAAAGTAAAAATTCAGTTCCTGAAAACATCTAACGAACTAAGTCGATTTTCACTAGCGGAAATAAATACTTCTCTCCTAAGTTATTTGTACCTGATAGTGAAAATTTTAAGTCCAAAAATGTTTTGAATGAAATTAATTGTTATTAGCCCCAATAGTAAAGTTTCGACAGAAATATCCCTAAATTAGTTTTAGGGCAATTCCATAGCAAAATTATAATTAGATACAATGCGTGAATTATAAAAAATGACTCACTCTGTTTTACTTTCGTGCCGAATATTTCCAAGTATATTTATAAAATTAACTTACGTGTAAACTGATAGAAATAAATGTTTTTGAATAGATTATGTGATTTAAGAATGTAAGAAGACCGAATAGGTGATAATTATTTAAAATTAATTTTTTTTAAACAATGTAAAACTTGTCGAAAACCGCTTAAGCTTTCCCTTAATATAAATTGCTGTTACGACTCTTTCTTGCCCAACAAAAGACGAGAAGTAGCTGCTTCTCGATAATTTCATTGTTACTTCACATTATTTAATACCAATAGTAGATAATTTTTTGTTTTTGTACAATGATCATGTTGATAATTTATTTAGTTAGTAGGCAACAAAATATAGAAAGTGTAGATTAACAAAAATATTTCGTGTTATATATAACTTAATATAAATTAAACCAAAAATTACGTGAAACATTCCAGTCAAGGCATTATAATGCCAGGGATATTGAAACAAATGTTAAATATATTTCATATATATTATCGGTTTAAATTTACTCAATGGCGACTTCGGCTACGTCGACTTGTTAAACAGAGTGTAAATAAAGTTGTGGGATAGAATAGCAAGCACAAATAGAACTTGTACTACGATGGCTGATAATGATTAGCAATACTTAAACTATTCAAAAACGTAAGTTTTTCAAAACGTAAATATATTGCGACGTAATACATATTACATCTTTTACATACGTAGAAACAAAATAAATATCAAAAAAATATAAAATCTAGGATAATCGTTATAGTTTTCCTTGGAATACTCTTCCAGTGAGATTTTATCAACCCTGGTTTTAATGGGTTTTGGCCCAACGGTTTTTGACATTAGGAGGCGGAATATTTTTATATATGCGATTTCAAGTAGGGAACAATTATTTCTGTATTCCTTACTACAACCATTTTAAAATTATACTCCATATCATATATATAATGAGTTAAAAAAAATTAATACCTTTATAATTCCTTCAATTTTTATACAAATCTTTTGAAAAAGATGGCAGTGTGATGGAGAGAATATATATAAATATGTGGGTCAATAGGATATATCACGATGCCAACCTTCAAGTTTCTATACCATATGATTTCTGAGAAAATATATTTAGGAAAATGTAAATGATTGCTATATCCGCTCGTAAAAAAAACACGTGGAAAATATTTTAAAAAATATGATAATTAGAAACATCCCTATAGTTTTACTACAAAGTAGGCTGCTTAAAATTCATATTTCTTTCATGATTTTATGTTGAGCACTTTCGGAAATAAAGGGGAGAGAGGATTTAATTGTAGTAAATTATTTGAATCAACGCTGTCGAAAAGAAATAAGTAACACATTATTTTCTAGCGGTCTTATTCTCTACGTGAATAATTCATAGTTCGACGTGTAAAAAGTTCAGTGGTACCATCTCATATTTTAAGCTATAACTGCGAAGTAAAACTAAATGCTTGTGCACTGACGTTTAATAATTGTAATCCTAACAATTATTAAATATCGGGTATTTCTCAAATATCAATTTCATATTTTTCTGGATATTTTTATTACATACCTGCAGACATAATACATAAAATTATGAAAAAAAGTAATTTTGAGATCCTTATTTATAACTAGCTCATTCAAACTACACTTATTACGGAATTTTTTAAAAAATCCGAGTTTTTAATTTGCCGTCCCTAAAACTTCCAAATTATTATTCTAAAATTCTACGGGTCAAAATATTTTACACTTTACCAAATTTGATGTTTTTACGTGTAGCGGTTTCTGAGATGACTGTGATGGACATACGGATAGGCATGTGCGTGATGTTATGAGGGTTCCATTTTTCCTTTTAGAGTACGGAACTTTTGAAATAAAGATTTAATATTGTATTTTATGAGATACTTTAGAGTTTCAATTAATACTTTATTTTTCAAAAAGCTTTTGAAAAAACAGAAAGTTTATGTCTACCTGAATTTTTTAATAATGTTATTTAGAGCATCTATGGTAGCCTGTAAAATTTTACTAATTTCTCTAAATTTTTTTAAAGGGCTACATTATGAACGAATTACACTTCTTTGTTATAATAACCAGTATTAAAAAAATAATTTGAGACGAAAATTGGAGCAATTTACTTATTTTTTAAATTTTATTTTTACAAACACCTTGCTCTTTTTAACGTAATATTTTGTTCTTCTAGAGAAATTTTATCAAGAACTGTTAGAATTGTGTATTGATAATATTATTACACATAACTACGTTCCATTACTATATTTGGCTTACGATTACTGCGTTGGTTCTTATTCGGTTGTTAATGTATAAAGTGATCCTTTTTCAATAAAACGATCTTTTGTTTTATTTAATACATAGTTAATTTTATTTCCCTTAACTTTGACTTTTGGCAGCCTCCATATATCAGACACATACAACCTCCATATACAACATCTCATCACTGCGAACAATTTCACAAGAGGATAAAACTAGGAATATTGGCTGCGTAAAATTTCAGTTAAAGAAAAAGGAAATAGTAGACTATGTGTGATCGTATACTAAAATTGTGGATCAACTCCAAACTATTTCAGCAAAAAATAATGGTAGTGTATAAGCCTAAAGTGTGTTAGTCGAGACGCCCGGAAAAATAGAAAGAAAACGACCACATTAAGTTGGTCGTGGGTCCCCCAGTTACTACTGCCTTGAAATATTCCGGAGACAGAACTGTGTGGAAAGAACTCGTTACTTTGTCGTGAAGGACAGACACGATCTTTATTAAAGAAGAGTACAGCAACGAAGATGAAAGCAGCAGTGCGCTGTTAGTGTTGAACGATGTGTGGGGTAAGTTTTTTTTGGTACGTATTCTAAAATTTATTATGATAGTTTGGCATTTATTTCGTTGATTATGAAGGATGATCATTATCATGGTTTATGACAGTTTTTTTTTCAAATCACTTACAATTTTCTTGAATATTGTACAAATTACAATTACTGCATTTATAATTTAATTTTAATTTAAAAATAACCTGTTGAGAACGAATATAACTCGCACTAGAGAGTTTTGTACACACTTAAATACATATTTTATTGTTCACTACGTTTATGCTTTGCCTAATATGTCATTCGAAGGCATCAAATATCATAGTTGCTCAAAAATAATTTTAATTATTACTCCTAACTTTTTTACTACTCTGCATTTAGCTTTTTCTTTTTTTCATAAATTATACAATATAATAAATAAATTAGAAAGTAATTAGTCGTGATTCGTTACAATGCCCTTTACAGGAGGATCTTACTCCAATACAGGAAGACCTTATAACAAATTGTCCTAAAATGGCAATTATTGATGACAAATTCTATATAAGTGAGTGACGGTTTAACAAATTGTAGTACTTCATCGCAAAAAAAAATAAATAACAGACTTATATTTTATTTCAGATTTTTTTGATCGACGTATCATTTACGTGATTTGGAGTCCATCAAAATTGAATTTGGAATAATTTAAAATTCATTTTGGAGTTTTGTGTAACAAAACTATTTATAGTGTGCAAATCAAATCCCCATCTTATTTTGTTTAGGAATTAGAAATCTCTGGCAGAATAAGAGACAAACGAAAGGACAGACAACTTTGTCACAACATTTCATTCGAATCCTCCGGATATAGAACCGTTATAAGATAACTACCATCTCTATATCTTTTTCTATCCATCAAAATCGTTTTTTTTTTCAGAAAATGGCATATAAATTTGGCATGATGATTAAGCATATTACATTTATTACAAATTAGTCCCTTTTTGCAAATAGTCTGTATGTAAGTCGATCTGTTTCTACCTTGTACCGTTTAAGCAGTGTCCCCAATGTCTTACTTTTTATATTACTTCTCTATTTCTGCGAATCCTAACGTATAATATAAGATAATAGCTGTGCATACGACTTCGTTTGCGTTTAATTACAAGTACAGTAGATTTAGATTCCGTTCAGAGGGTAGATGTATACGGAGGGGCACAAATTCTAAAACGTTTCTGGCTTCTATTATCATTCCCTAAATGAATCACTTTTTTAAAATATTTTCAATATACAGAAATCACTCTGCTACAATTTGATTATAAGTATAGGTAACCTACCTCAAAATATGAGCTCCCTAAAATGAAAAGATTTTTTGAAATCGTACGTACAGTCCCAGAGATTAACGTGAATAAATAAATAGAGAAATCAATTTATCCGCTTGATATGTTAATGTAGGAAGAAAAATTATTATCATTTACATTTATTAACCTTATAATCTCACTAAATCTAATAGTAATCAGGAGCAGTGTTCCATATATCTCAAGGACAAAAATGGAACTTTTGTAAGATGATTCATGTGTCTGGTATATACCCATTCGTCTGTCTATTCCAGTCAATTTTCTCGTAGAAATTTTAAAGTAGACAATTAAGTCTTGGCAAGGCAGTAAAGCGTAATCTCAAGGTGACACTAGAAAAATATTTAAATATATTTAAATATTTACTTACAAAAATAAATATGCTTATATGATATTGACAAGTTGACAAATTAAATATTGAAAAATACTGAAATTTTCAATATTTTTCAATATTTAATTTGTCAACTTGTCAATATCATATAAGTATATTTTATTTTTCCAACGAAATATTTTATCGCCAGAAACAAAAGTAGTCATGGTACTGACTAAATTATGCACAGAAAACAATCTCGTGTAAATCCAGATATTATCTATGAAAATTATTAGACGTATATTTTTATAACAAAAAGTTACAAATGTGTTATAAATTTAGCGTAAGCATAAGCGTATGAGGAAGATGAATGCGAAATAAACGGAAATATGCTTTCAATCTCGTCAATAGAGGGCATTAAAAAATCTAATAAATCAATACCATGTTTGAACTTAGAGGATTTTATAAGTAATATTCTGTAATTTAAAAATATATATTTCTAAAATATATAAGTGGCACACATATTGGCATTTCTGCGGGTGACATTCAATGTATGATCGTGTCGCATTTCACCGTCCACGCGATAAAGGCGATTTCCAGGGGTATAGTTCATGTGGATAAGCGTCTGGTATTTATATATATATATATATATATATATATATATATATATATATATATATATATATATATATATATAATATATATATATACATATATATATATATATATATATGTGTATATATATATATATATATATATATATATATATATATATATATACACTTTCTTTACTTACTTTAATTTTTGACCCTAGTGAATTTCTTTATAATTTGTCAACTTACGGAAAAGTCGACTTACGGACATATCCAATTATCCAATGAAACCAAACTTCTCTTGATAATTGATAGTTATATATACGAGTTTCGTTTCGATTAAAATATAAATATAATAAAACTTTTCCTCCAACTTGGGATGAACCAGAAGTAAGCCAAAGTAAATAATATAAGTTTGTGACAGATTGAATTAAATCAAATTCTCATGCTCCAAAAAAGGAATGAGCAGTCTTTTGCGAGGATCTTACTTAATATGTTTTCTGTAATAGATTACGTTCACGTCACTTCTAAGTAAACATTCTTTTGATTTCAAGTATTTTACTAAGAAGATATTGTGACGGGGAACTTACGGTAAGGGATATAATCCCAAATAATATAATAAATGCAAAATATTGTTTGTTCATTTGTTTGCTTTTCTCTATTTTATATTTCAATGAGATTTTGCATATAAATAATGTACATATTAAATTCAAAGTCGGGCTGTATATAATAACGCTTATTAATATAACGAAACACTATCTATTTATTTGATAATCTATGGTCTGTATCATATATCATATCATATATATATATATATATATATATATATATATATATATATATATATATATATATATATATATATATGATATGGTATGATATATGATACAGACCATAGATTAAACGATAGCCTATACATAACTATTAATATAATAAAAGTGAAATGTTGCCTATTTATTTTTTTCACTATTCAATAGTTCAGCGTATTTTATTGAGGTTTTGTCTTTAAAAATATATATTCAGAATTTAAAAGCAGGCCACACATAATTACGCCATTATTTATAGAGCAGTGGCCATATACTCTAAAAAAATAAGCTCACATACGAAAAATTAAATGCGTTGCCAAAACTGTGGTAAAATTTTGCGGTGACCTGTACCCATGTTAACAGGTAATAAAGCATGTCAACGCTGAACATCATATTCATGAATGTTTACTGTGAAAAATTATAAATCCTTACACTGTTGGCAAGAAAATGTATGGGGGTGAGAAACTCTTTTTTTTTCCCCATGTACTTACAATCTCGAGTATATTAGTGATAAAGGTAATAATTTATCATTGCATGTATCGAGGGAATCTGCTTAAACTCGTCGTTGTGCATACAATAAATAAAGCATAGGGGCAAAATTATGAAAGTGGAGGTCGTTCATGTGGATTCATCGTGTTTTCCTCAATGGTAACTTTATGTGGTTTGCTTACGCATATCAAGTGCGTGCTAGCTTTTGTCAATTTCAGGCGATAAACTAAAAGACAGAGTAATAAACAAGCGTCCTATTTTAATAATTTTTTGTTAATTATGGTCAACAAAATACTTACCTCGTAACTATTTAACTGATCTCATTGAAAGCTATAATCATTTTGTTATTACTTTTTAATTGACTCTTTATCATGTTAGGCTGTTTCAATGGTCATTGTTTTATATAATTTTTAAACGATACTAAACAGAGCTTTATATAAGATGAAATAAAATGTTTTTTTACCATATATCTTATTTATTTTACCACTTTATTTTTAATTTATCCTGATTTAAATTAAATTTATTATTGTAAATTTTCCACCTAATTAATCAATGTTTTTTTTGGGATAATCAAAATTTAATTAGATTTATTTTTTGACTATAAATGTACTTAATAATAAAACGTGAGAATTATGACTGTAAATTAAATTCCATGAATTTTATAAATACTGTATTGTCAGTAATGACATGTGAGAGTAAGACGTGACCCCTTACTATCGACTTCTATAAAAGTCATAAGTCTGGATTCCTCTACGAAACGTGACCCGTAATATGTGCAGATTCGTAGGAGAATTAGGTTATCGATATTGCTCGCGGGATTCGTATGCTAAAGTAACAAAGGACAGAAGATAAAGAGCGTAGAACCGAGAGCTACTTGAGAACAATAGTGTTTAAAGTGCGACCATGTGCCGAAAAACGCAGAGGGGGACGATCTTCGCAAGGTGGACAGTTAATCTAATAAAAGGGGTCTATAGCGGAGGTCAATGTTAAGCAGTAGATATCTTCCGGCTGATGGTGATAATAAAAAATGTTTACTTAAGAAATAAAAAATAAATCGCTGCATTAAACACTTTTCAAATTGAATATATCATGTCTTTTTGTGGTAGGTGTGTTTTTAGAGAATATAAAAATAAATGCAGCAAACAAATATTTATAGACGTAAATATCAATTGAATTTCTTATTTTCAATATATGTTTACAATATATCTATAGCTTCACTCACAAATGTTATAAATTGCTCCACAGAATTTATAACATTTGTCGTAAAACTTTGGCAAATTCCGTGCCCTTGTTCTTATATTACTTTTTGCTCTCCGTAAGAACTTAGTTGATAAAAAAGCAGAGTTTGTTACAAAAATGCGTTCTATCTGAATACTATGAAACAATCTCATGAAAAATTAAAATGCTGTTTGGCTGCTTTTACTTTAAAGACTATAACGTTATATTTTGTCCAGCTGAAAGTTAACTTATTGCAATCTTTTATTGGCTATTTTTTATTTATTTATAGAAAACACATGCAAAAAGTACAATGTTTTTAACATATCCAATAAGTTAACTGACGTAAAAATTATTTGTATTTATATGTTCATTTGTTTCTTTTTGTCTATATAGATGCTAGTTTATTTTAAGATAAACAACATCTTTTTAGAGTATTCAACACTGAGGCAATTATATTAAACGCTGATATGATTAAAACACTAAAGAGGTTATAGAAAAAAGGGCATGCCTCAGTGCCACGAGTTTCAAATTCCGATCTGAATCTGAATAACTGATGTCCTATGCTCAACCATTTTACCATTTTCAGTTGCTTATAATTTGAAACTGCTGAAAGGATACTGCGACTATTTGATAAATTATTAGTTAATAAAGACTTTAACGAGATCACTTTCCATAGATATTTTCTAAATTGGTCTTATTTTCAAATTATCACTTTTATTTTACTGAAATCAAATATCTTGTTAAAATATATGAAATGCCTAAATAATGAAAAAATCTGTAAATTGTGACAAAACTTATTTTAATTTGTTGAAGCACCTAGGAGAAATTTAATTATTTTTTTTAGAACGATGTGTAAGTAGCGAAAAGCATATTTCGTGACGAAAAAGTGTCCGAAAAATTATTTGTAAGGCCCTACTACGATAATATCTAATAGAAGAAGGCTTCAGGGCCACGGGTTTCAAGTTCATGAAAAGAAAAACAATAAAATCTGAACGATGCTGGAAGACTGATATTAGATAAGCAGCCTTTTTTTGTAATCAGCTGTTTATAATGTGAAGCTGATGGTAGTTTACTCTGTACTTTCCTATTTAATTATTAATTTAGAAAAAATTTAAAGAAGATGTCTCCTTTAAATTTTTAGTTAATCTCGAACTCTTCGAATCCATCGCCCTTTTTTATCGAAAACAAATTTGATGTTAAAAAGACATTAAACGCCTAAATAATTAAAATGTTAATAAATATACAATCAGAATTTTCCGAGATTCAACCCCTAACAGGGGAAAAGGGTAAGTCGTCAAAATTATGATTTTAGGGAAGCTTATGAGTTGAGAAAAGTATCTAGCCAAATTTATACTATACAAGCGAAGGTAATACCATGCGGAGAGACCCGTTTCGACTGCATCGTTTTAGTTATTTAACTTTGGAAAACTTATAAAAAATGAAATATTATGTTATTATTGAAATAATATACTTGTAGCTATAAAGCACCTTATGAATTACGAAAGCTTTTTCCTAGATGCACTTAAGCTCTCATATATTTCCTGCGGTGCAAGGCATTTTATGTTAGATCTTCTGCATTATAGACCAATTTATAAACGCCATATTTTGTATCCTAGAAGCATTGATATTAACTAACTCGACCTAGGATTGATTGAGTTAGCCAATATCAAGTGCAGCGATACTCAGTAGTAACAGAATCAATTGCAGTTTGAAAAATTTTTTAGGAAATTTTTATTGTATAGTGATGAAGAATGTGACAATTTTATATGGTATAGTTTTCAATTATAAATCAAACGATATTATTACTATTTTCATAGGAAAAAATATAATAGAAAATTGTACTTGAAATACTTTTATGACAAGCTGTATGGAAACGACAGAGGCGCAGAATGAATGTCAAGGTTAATTATATTTGCAAAAAAATACCAGCACCATACTATTTATAGAAAATCAACCTGTTAAGTACGAGCTCAACTCGTGCTACGTCATACGGTAGCACTGTTATTAATAAATGTGGAATAGAAAGTCATACCTTGCATAAATAGGAAATAGATAAAAACGCTATTAATAACCTCAGTTTATGATAAGCTCGTCATAACTTCATCTCTCAAATAGTATTCCGATATCGACCTAAGTTTAACATTGGTATAACCTGAAAAAGTTAACATTTCGAAAAGTATATTTGTTTGCACACCAGTTTTTGCAATTAGGTTATGTTTATAATTATTTTAAAGAAAACAGCTTTATATAATTTAATTCGTACAGTCGAAACTATATATTAGAAAAAAAAAGAGAAATATTATTTAATTTAGCGGGTAGTTATACCAAGAACAAAATCAGTTGATGCTAGTTTATAAATTAAATAAAATTCAAGTAATATTCTTATTTTTTGTTAGAATATTTTAAGAATAATTTCGACATTCTTTAAAAATTTTTTTGCAAAATTTTAAATTGAATATTATTTCTTCATGTTGTTCTAATGACACTTTCATACGTAGTTTATGCTCTTTTTTCAGTGTCTCATGTTCTTTTTTAACTAGAAAAAAAGAGAAAAATTTACCAAGAGCGGACACAAGCAAAAAATTTTATAAATTTTAACGATGCTCTAAAGATGTCATCTGATGTGACAGACGTAATTTGTGTTTGCAATCATAGACACAAGCTCCTATTTTATGTGTTTGTCTATGGAAAGCAACGTTACCAAATTGTTTTTTTTTTAAATAACTTCGAATTAATTATTCAATCGTTTTACTCAGCTGGTCAGTAATATTAATACATTTGTTCTACCAACCTTATGAACGGTATGACCATTTTTAGAATAAGAGTAGTATAACTTAAATTTAAGTATATTTATTAGTAATAGTGTTAGAATACGTATATAAAAACATATGAGGCTGTATAGTATTAAATTATTTACCATGTGAATAAAACGCATAGTACATTTGTCTCTCACAGACGTAAAAATATCCTGAATGTCTAAAAATGAGAAATTTAAAACTATCGCCATACTTTTCCGGCAAATTTCTACTAAACCTGTTTTTTCCTTAACTTTGACTTCGGTACTTTTGGAAATGGGTTTAGTTGGGATCGTAAAACTGAGAGATTATTCATTAACATAAATATGTTTGAGAGATTATTCATTAACATAAATATGCACGAGAGCTTTTAATTTTTGAAATCTGCTTTTGTCTTTATAGGAAGAACCTCAAATGTTTCGTTTAGATGTAATAAACTAATATTTATAGATCACGCATTGATAGTTTTTTTATATTCCAAATGTAAAATTATTTAGATTGTAAAGTTTATAAAAGGCGTCGCATTCAACTACGGCGATCACTGCCACGTAACGTGATGTTTCAAATATTCTATATCGTGTTGTTGCGTCTGCATTAATTATAAAACACGTATTATTAATTTTCTTACAGCAAATTTTCGAGAATTAAATTAAGTTTTACTCTTAAATAGGGCAATATGAAAACTTGAAATATTTTATTCGTACAGATGTTACATTTTGCATAAACTTAAAGTGTTTTTCCTCATTGACATAAAAAATAATATTTATTGTTAACTCAATAAATTAATATGAAACATTGTTTTATTTTAATGTTAATACAACCTGTGAAAACATTTTCAAAGTTTTTGTATTTAAAAAAAAACAAATTAAATGAGTATTTTATGTATCAAAATCCTTTCATTTGAAGTTTTTTCCTGTGAATTATATGTTTAGAACTGATTTGAATATAAATGTTTGATTTGTAAACTCGTATTTGCATCACATCACTTTTGGGGTAGAATTTACAAGGGACCATTCCTGTCCAGCTGACAAAATAAAGAGGTGAATGCGTCTCGTTGTCAGTCAATTATAAATTTAGTCTACATTAAGAACTTTTTTACAAAAGTTAATTCTTAATTTATATAAATAACGGAGACAAAAAAATATTACCTTATTTAAAAACAATGATAATTTAATAACAAATTTTTGTCATGAAAAACAATAACGATTTTGAAAAAAGTCCCTAACTAAGCTAATAAAGAAATGATTGCCATGCGGCCTATTTCTGTAACTAAACTTATATGCTTCAATAATATTTTATAACACGTATTAAAATATAAAGAGCAACACAAATTTATAATTTTTTTTTAAAAATTAATTCCAAAAAATATTTGTCATTTCATTCTACGTAATTAAGAACTAGAAATTTCAATAGGATTTTTTTCTGGTGATAGCCAATATTCCAAAAACAATTGTTTCAAATTTTAAAGTACAAAACAATGTTAAATAGTTAATAAACGCTCATATTTAATTAAATAGACATTTATTCAACTACAAATTTATTTAACTACAGGTTTATATGTAACCGTGTTTTTATTACTCGGCGTTTAGTTAACCATAATAGTATTATGTATATTCTACACAATTACGTACCAACATTGTAACCAGATCATTAAACAATGACTGTACGTTTAATTAATAAACTAAATAATAAATTATAGAAACAAAGTAATAGGCAATTCGCACTCCACGGAACAATTACAACTAATTATCAATATACAATATCACTTTTGCAACGGTAACATCTGCCAGGCGCTTTCAATTGTTCGCGCATAAACTTTGGACGCGAAGCAATTTAATACAATTCGAGATCATTCAACAATATTGCTAATGAATGGGATCTTTTTCAAACATCCCAAACTTTCCTCTATTATCAAAACATTCTAAATAATGTCGTCCTTTTACACGTTGTTTTTATATAAAATGCGTAAATTTGTGCGCAAAGTAATAACAAAGACTGACACATTAGCTAAATGTATAATTTTTCTAACATTCGTTTTAATTCTACGACATTCCGTAATCTATAAAATTTACTAAAATTACGCCGTTCATGTATATGGCAAATAATCGTCAAAGAAAGTTTTAAAGCGTCTACAAACGATACGTAATAGATCGGAGACGTCGTGATATGTACAACTTAAAATAAATATAGAAAAAAATAAATTGGTGAATTGAACGAGCATTCAAAATTTAATGCGAATACAATTCACAATTAAATGAAACTACGTGATGTAGTATTATTTCTACTTTTTTTAAGTTCTTTACCACAACCTAGGTTTCATTGTATTACAACATCTTCAGGTGGGATATTAGCAAATATATCTTAGACAAGAGAAATTAAGGAAAGTAGAAATAATACTACATCACGTAGTTTCATTTAATTGTGAATAATAAATTTCTACAAAATTAACGCCAAATATATTCAATATATGAGCACAATTATAAAAGTGTTTAAAATTCGCAATACTTGAATTAATATTTTTAATGGAATCTCATGCTGTGGCAGAATTTTTGATCCTTTCATGTAATCTGTAAAACACAGAAACTGAAACTGAGCATTTTTTTTTCATTTACAATGTTTAGTAAATGAAAAAAAATGCTCAGTTTCATTGCAAAGTCCCATTCTCATCAAATTTGTTAACATTTAATTAAATACTGAGGGACATTTGGTTCTGAATAAATGGCTTTGATGTTATCTGGAGCATAAATTGAATTTACAAGCGTGGCTATTTCAAGTATTTAGCTTCCATATAAATTATTGTCGGCGATGGTAGACGAGCGACTAACCATAATTTGAAACAATGTAATAGCCTCAAAATCATTTTTGACTGATTTAAAGAGATAAGGAAAAGGTGAATAAAAATAAAATTTTGAAATTACTCATACTCAGACAGCACTTATCAATATTTACTACAGTATTGATAGTATAATTAATAATGATTACCATAACTAAACCAAGATGCCGTGGATTCTTTACAATACAACTTTTTCATATAATACTAAACTTTGAAAGAATTATACGATTTCAAAACTTAGTATTATGCTAAAATATACAATTTAATGAACCTGTCACAAGCCTTACAGTTCCTAATGCTAATTAAAAATTAGCCTAAAACCATTGGTTCGTTTTTAATGTCATGTTCACAGAATTTACAAATCGGTTACTGAAAGGTTGCCGTTGTGTGAGATATTATCGATAGTAATTTAATGTAAAATAAATTGAGATAATAAGAGTAGTGCATAACGCTGCTTTTTAAATGAATTCGAACTCATCGTTTCGGAGGTAGGGGTGGTCGATATCTTTTAGAGGAATTTTCAGCAATGTACCTAGTCTTACACACGAATCTGGAACAATAATAGTTTCGAAGTCTTTGTAAGTCAATCCACCACATGACACATGAAATTGTAAAAAAATTGAATTATCCCTTCAAATTAAAAGAAAAAAAGAAGTTCATTTATCCCTTCGATGATTTCCAAGTAAATGTTATCCAGTGTTCAAAAATGTTCAAGAAAAACAACTGTGGAAAATAGACGGGCGGACACGTAAGTGATTTTCTAAGTTTTCCATTTTTTTTCCTGGTACATAACCCTAAAAGAAGGAAAAATTAAAAATTTCAAAGAAAATGAGTTTAAAAAATGAATAAACTATAGGACCTACCATTTCTACCACAGACTTAATACGCAACGAAATTTCTACCTGTATCATAACAAGCCATGAAGAAAATTTTATGAAATTTTCAGTATTTTACAGGTTATTAATATTGGTTTAGGAATCGTGGACTAAACTACATATTTTTTCATATCAACGCGACGTTGAGAAGTTTCCATCGATTTCTTATATACATTTAATTTTTCATACATTCATCATGCAAAAAATATTCAACTTATTTTAGTAGAGTAGCATAGCTTTCTGTGTTTTATACTATTTTACAAGATATGTCGACCTATCTGACTGACAATCTGAGGAGGAAAGTTTGTCTACGTGCCACATTTATTTGCTTCAAAT
Organism: Druceiella hillmani; assembly: GCA_039881145.1. Taxonomy (NCBI): domain Eukaryota; kingdom Metazoa; phylum Arthropoda; class Insecta; order Lepidoptera; family Hepialidae; genus Druceiella; species Druceiella hillmani. Next base: position 16,167,548 of record JAYKKI010000021.1, on the reverse strand, counting down.
GATTACCGTAACGAGCTATACTTTTGCTCATATCGTTTTTAATTTTTTTATGAACAGATGATATTAAATATTAATACCTATATTTTAATACTGCTCTGGACTGAGTTTAATGGATAGAGGTAAATGGAAGTTAACCTGAGCTAGCCATCTTTGAAATAATCACTGCCAGTGGAAATTTCGAAAACTTCTGTCCTTATTTCACCAAGTAGCAGATTTGTGTGTATGTGTACATATGTTTGAGTTTAGTGTGAGGTGCGTGCGTTGTGTGTACTTGCGCGTGTGAGTGTGAGTGCGTGTGCGCGTATTGTTCATGCGCACATATACACGTGCAACTTGGATATGCGTATTCTTGTGAATATATATGTGCATGTGCACGTACGTATACGTGTGTTTACGTATATGTGAAAGAATTAGCTTTTTATTTAGAAATATTCACATATTACAACGTCACTACGTTGTAATATGTGAATATTTCTAAATTCGATGTATTTATCAACCGAGGAAAAAATGTTATACTATTATGTAATACAAAATATCATACTATACAATATACTGTGATAACAGTATATTATACAATTTATTTCAAACAATAGTTTGATTTTTCAAGTCAGCTATTTTCACGTCCGAATCGAAGCATATTTTAACGGAATTATATCTTTTTTTACCCAAAATGGTAGTGTTGATTTTATCCTTATAAATTAATTCACCTAAACATTCGACTATATTTACTCGAGATTTGGATGAGTATCTCCATATGATTAAATTCACAGATATTTTTGTTTTATTTTTCATGAAAATGTTTTTTTTTAAAGTAACATTATGTATGATGCAACTTCAAGTGAAAATTGAGCCTGTACTCAGACATCCGATTATTATGGATTGTACTATGTATATAAATATACTTATGTATAAAAATATTCCTATTCAACATCACTATACAAAAGGATAGAAAACCCATAAAGTTAATTTGATATAAGACGTCTAATATCGTATACGGCTATCTGGTTGTAAGAAAACCCAATGGATCATTGGATATTTACGTTATAATTTATGGCTAGATATAATATTAATTATATCCCCTTGAATTTCGTGTTAATATATTTCGCTGACTTGATATCGCAAAATGCGGTGTACAAGGCCATTTTTTTAAACGATTTGGCGTTTGTGTAGGTAAACCTGGTTTTTATTTTCGTTTTTGAGTATTTTACAATGGTTTATCTTTCATTATTTATATATTTCAATTTAAATATTGATTTATGTGGTAATATTCGGCGATCGACAAGCGAAAATGCGCGTTTCAAGCATACTCACAAACGTAAATCATAAAACGGAAAATACCGTTTTCCAATATATGTTACTAGGAAGTTCTAGTAATTAATTAGAATTATTTAATTAAATATTCTAATTGAAGTCTAAGTTTTCCGGTGAAAAAATGAAGTATTAAAAAAAGTTGAAAGTATAGCAGTCAATCTTTTTCCTACAGAGTAGTTGAGAATAATACGAATGAAATATTAGTTTAAAAATACTCCTGAAATTGGTTCCTTCTACTGAATTATCTTTAGAAAATATTATACCACTGAAATTCAAAACTTGCTACTATGGAAGGAAAGATGGTAAGAATTATTTATATACTCTTTATCGTTATGAACACAGGGTCCAGAAATGCTATAGATATTCCAACTGAATTCTTTTGAATTATTAATTGAATGTTACAGACAACTTAAGATATCGTCATCGGTTTAGACATTGGAGTGAGTCATTCACTGTCCGATATTCCGTCTTCCAATTATGAGAATATGTTTAATAAATAATAAGTGAAAATTGTAGTCTTTGGATTAAGACGTGGATTTGAAATGGTCAAGTATATTAATGTCACCACCGATATATAAATTACTCGGGAATATCCCACTTTGTTCAGTAAGTTATTTATGCGTCAGTACTAAAATTTTCAGATACTTCGTTTCTTTGTTCTTTTGTCTAACTCTTTGTTTTGTCTTGTCTAACAATTGTTCGTCATTCAAAAATACTCTTATTCTTTACCTATAATTTATGTATATTGCAAAGAAATATAACACGATATACGTCTTTATCAAGATTAACTTTTATTCATAAAATACTTATAAATTTATTTAAAACACCTAATATATTGAAAATTAACAATATTAAAATATGCAATTTAGTCTTTCAAACTTTAGTCTTATAAAATTTATGAGAAGTGGAATAATTTTTCCTCACTGCAAATTTGAGCTTATAAACTAACATTTCTCTAAATGGAAGTAATAAGAAAGCAAAAAAAGAAACTCATACTTCTTTTCATTTTTTATGCGCAATTTGCAAAATTTTCATCAAGCACGTATTTGTTATATATTTTATAGATTACAAGCTTCAAGATATTCTTCGTTCAAGATTGGTCTCGCTTCCGTCTTTTATAAATGTTTGTAACTCTATGTATATTCACATTTCGTATTTTGTTTATAATATTAACATTTTAAAATGAGGAGCCTGAGGCAGTCGTCGTTAGGTAATTTTAAATATTAGACTAGAGGTACAACAACCAGTAGGTTACGTAGACAAATTGGTGACTTTGCTAGTCAAAAAAGTTCCACGGGAACCAGCGACTAGTCGGTTTTGATAATGCAATGAATATTTTCCAGTTACGTCCATGTATAGGGCAGTGTGCGATATAAATTTGCGAAGACCAATGTCATTTTTACATATACAAATGAACCGTTTCAAGCCATAATTTCCAAGCTTGTAACTTTTTTCTCTGTGGAGTTGTGGGCATTAAAATTTGTGCAGTTCTTAAATATGTATACCAATTAAATTGAGTATTAAATTTTCAGCTTGCTAGAATTTGTTTATATAAGAGTAGACTAGAATTTTTTTACGTAAGAGAAGTCAGAAAAAAAAATTCATAAACTTGGAAAGTTGTTTATAACACTAATCCTTGTTTTACAGTTATATATGAGCATTCAAAAAGTAGTTTAAATGCATTTAAGATCAAATGCAAGATTTCAAAAATATACCATTGCTTTTGGTTATGTAAAAATATAGAGGCAGTCGTTATTACCATATTATCACTAATAACGGTAATTAGTCGTTTATTAACATATTATCACTAATAACGTATACGAAATTGTTTAGAAAATTATCAGACAGGAAAGCAAACAGATATAGAAATAATGGGACCACTAAAAGTAGTAAATATTTTTACGAATATTACCTAGTAGTAAAACATGCTATCGGACAAACACATGCTGTCAGACACGTAAATGTTAATAAGTCATATTCGTTAACAGGATAACAACCAAATATATTAATACAGAGAATTTGAAAGCAAATTCGAAACTGATTTCTTACCTGCTATACGTTTTTCCAGTTGTGTTACCTATATTTGAATATTTACATAAGACACCACTGTTGATATTCTTCATAATGGGATTAGATAAAAATATTGACGTTTTATTAAATTTCCGAAAATGTTCGCAATCTATAAACCGCGTTGTTAATATGCATCAAACGACAAGTCATCTATGAAGATCGATGGGACAATTTAGTAGCTGTAGTGGAATACATGAAGTTTGTTCATATAGAACTAGTATATAAATCCCCATTTATGTACTAACTTCATAATAATTTTCGGTATTTTAATAGAACTAAGCAAATAATCTAGCCATAAAACGGGGTTTAAAAAGTTTCTTTAAAATTGACAAGAAAAAAAAGAAAAATTACAAAATATAATCACAAACTAAGAATTATTTCAACTTCTTGGCAAAATTATTTTATTTCAATTTTGCAAAAATTGTTTGATTGAATGAAAAGTATTCCATTTTTATACTGATATTTATTTCTTGTCAATAAATTCTTAAGACATTTTTGATTCATCACTTTTAAATAGATACACATTAATAAATAAAAAAAAAATACCAAATATTTAAATTTTCAAACATTGTATGGGTTAAAATAAAAGTTTCTTATGAAATCTCTTGATCGCATCTTAAAGATTTGTGATTTCGTTTTATTTATCATTTTATTAATTTTTAAAGGAAGCTATTTAATATTGAGTGAAAACTCATCTTTCATTTTTACTCTTTATAACTCAACTGAACAAATGATCGAGTAACAAATATATGGATGGTTTCCAAAACCTTCCCCTTGTTTAAATTTATGTTCTTAATCTTAATACATATTTTAAAATTATATCAGAATTTGTATTTTTTCCAAATGGTGGATAACTCAGATTTTTTTCACGCGTCCCACATGGTTAAATTTGCTGTAATAGAAAGTAACGCCTGGGTAACGCACAACAGGGATTTGACCTTCTGTTATTAAGGATTCAACCTGATCTGAAAGAAATCCGTCCCATTCCGTTGTCAGCCTGTGTCAGATGGTTAAAACCCACACTCCTTTCTGTAGCCCAGTATATGCCTCCTAGGCCGCATATCCGACTACGGCTAGTTAACTTCTTCTTAACGCATAAGGGTAAGTAACCAATCACAGCAGTTTTTTCGAAACGTAAATCTAAACGCGAACCATCAATAAAGGTGGTGCGATCTCCTCGTGTTATATAAAGTTTGTTATCTATCTATCGTTTATGTAAAGCTAAGACTCCTTGATAAATTTCTATTTTTTTAGATAAAAAATTATGTCATTCTATCTTAGAGATGAATCTTCCGACATTAAAACACGTTATTACAGACAAAGCAACATCAATAGATTTTAAAGTGATTGAAATTAAGGTTTAAAAATATATTTCTTGTTGATCATATGGTGTTATTTTTATGATACGATATATATATACTTTATCGTTTTTACGGAAATACGGAAAAATAGGCGAAAGACGGAGTACGTATTATTTCTCGAGTACGCATTTCACTTAACACTGCAATTATGTTATAAATGATAATGAATATAAATTTCTTGAATATAAAAATCGAAATCAAATACACATTTAAGTGATCACATATCACAGTTTTATTTTGCTTCTTCTTTAAGCCCGCTCTCATCAAAATCTTATTTATCTACTTAGCTTTGAAGTCAATCGTAAACATTTTTTAAGTGTATTGTATTTAATATTGTCATTAGTATCTTAAATTTTTCGAATCTCCTTAATCATAATAGTCCATGCGTAAGCAAATAATAAAATCGGTAAATATCTTAGATTACAAAATAATACATCGTTCTGTTTATTTGTAAATATGTTTATTTATAACTATAGACAGAGCTGATTTTGAATGATTTTTCTTCCATTTATTACATATTTTTTTAAATAGTTTCTTAAGCCATTACATAGATTCAGTTTTACGTTATTTCCAGTGACAAACATTTGAGCATCCGAGTATCATATAGTATTGCAAAGTTGATATATATTTTGGCAAGCATTTTTGGTAATGCAAATTCTGAGACGTTTCTTGCAAGTAACAGAGGGGTGTGTTAATACAAATGAATAGTCTAAAATCAATTAGAGACAGGGGACGGAGTCGCGGGCACGAGCTAATTGGTAAATTCATTTCTTTAAAAACAAACGCACTTATGCATTTTTAACCACGAATGTTTTTTTAAAGAATTTTTCTTCCGTTTAAAATAAAAATTATTCGAGATTTAAAATATTTTGCGTTCTGCATAAACAAACTTCTACCATCATTTTCTATTCATTAGAATGATTTTAGATTATCATTATAATCTGCTAGTCTTTTAAATTAACAAAATGCTTGATAAAGTAGAATTATCGTATATATTTGAAATGAAAATACCAAGAAAATTGCAGCAAAATAAATAAAAAAAATAAAGTCGTGTTGTAATTTCATAAATCTTTAAATTAAATTTTATTTATGTACTTTAATGTATCTAATTGATAGATATGGCGGAATTATTGCTACGAGAGAAATCTCTTATAGCAAATCGGAACACCAGTCTAGTCCCAATAATTTATGTAGCAAAGGCGGGACGTAACAAAGGATTTGCATAGCTAAAATGACTTTATAAACTTAATATTAAATATGATAATATTAAATATTTATAAATTTTATTGATACAAAACAAAACATACATAAGGACTTACGTTTGGCCCGAAAGTATATACGGCGTCGTCGTACCGTTTATTCTTATTTTTTAAAATAAAAATAAACTGTGGCGTCTTTTCCGACATCTATAGGATAAAAATTACTAAAACCATAATTTTATTAATTAGTAAGTAGTTTAATTTCCCTTAAAACTGTTTTCTTATTTTCGTATCATTTTGCCGCAAACAATTTAAACCTGCACATAACTTGGTAATGCTTAAGAACAAATCGTATTCACCCGCTGCTCATTAATTATGCCCTTAATTTTTACCTCTATGATTTGTTGGAAAAGGGAGTATGGGAATAAGAATCGAAATAAAATAATATGCAATAAGATTTTATTACACGATAATTAACAAAACTCTTAATGGTTTTATTTATAACATAAATCGAATGTAAATGTTGAGAAGTCTTGCTCATAATAATACCAACAACGAGAAAGTGTGTAATTTCGAAGCAATAGTATCTTTGCACATAAAGGTAACCATTAAACCGCTTTCAGCTGAAACGCAGTTTATTAAAAACTTTAGTATGTCAGTGAATATTTACGTACTGAAAATAAACGGTGGTGTGTGTGGGAAATATGGCCTCTCTACATAATAAATTGCGTGTCTACCGATTAGGAAATTCCCATGAGAGTTTTCAACAGTCGATTGGACGCGGCCAACTTTGTAATTGTTTTACTCGTGTGCCGTCCGCTTTGTCGACTTAACGGATAGACAAATGTGAGGTTAATCGATAGAGTTCCTATTAAATTGCTTTTACATAAATCATTGTATGAAATTTGGATAAGTGCAAAATGTCGACAATATTGTAGAAATATATTTTATTTATACGAAAAATAAGAAATAGGGAAATTAGAAGTTATATATATATATATATATATATATATATATATATATATATATATATATATGTGTGTGTATATATATATATATATATATATATATATATATAACCTGGGTCCATTTATTTTGATATCATATTTATGTCGCAATATTGGTAAAAGAATATTTACAAATATATTTAAAATATTCATTATTATAGTACAAGCTGTAAATTTATTCGATTTGTAACCTGATAATAACACTGAACAAAAAATTATAAAACTTTTAATGACATTAATTTTGTAGTAAACATAATTTTAAGTATTCAGTTGTTTTTATATGTTAGTATGTATAAAAACAAACCAAATATTAATCTTTCTTTAAAATAATATAGAACTACCGAACTCTAAATAGAAATGACTGACAATCACGCACTGTTGTTCTTTATCTTGTACAGTATACTAATACATATTTGGAAGTACATCGATATATGTATAAAGAAACACTTTCTAAAGTTGCGATAAATTCATTATACGTTTTAATCTCCATGTTTTGGTTTTAGTTTAATTCTTTTATTTTCAAATTTTAACTTAAATCCTACTCAAACGTATTGTATTAAAAAAATGGAATTACGAAAATTATAAGAAAGCAAATTAATGTGAGCTGATATACACGTTAATGTTTGTATTTACGCATTTTCTTTTTTTTCAATGTACGTTTAAAGTGTTACAATTGTCGCCACAAGAAGAACAAATAAGGCTTTAACGGTATTTGAATCGATTTATTTTCCATTTAAATGTAATTAACGCTGACGGTATATTGAATCAAAATTCCATCGCAGCATTAGGAAAGTATAATAAATTATAAAGCCATTATTTAAACGCATATAATCTGGTTGAAAATATGGAAGTCTATTGTGGTGTTTCTATTATTATTAATTGTATAAACCTGTACTGAATTGTCTCACATAAGAACTATAAAATGTGACTACATTATGAATATTATAATAAATATAACTTAGAACCAAATTTAATATCTGTTTGTATTCATACACAGAGGTAAAAGTACCGCGCTTTAAAAAAGAAAATTAAGTTATTGATAAATATAAAAAAATAGGTTACGGTTTATTTGGGTTTAACAAATGTGCTTAATGTTATTAACGTAACGATGTATTTATCAAAATTGTAAAACAGAATACACACATACAGGTCTTATTTGAAGGTTCAAATATATAAGTTATTAAGATGCAATTAATTATTATATTGCAAAATATGTGATAATATGAAAGTAATTAGATGACACTTTCTATTATAAAGTAAAAGATTTACTATCTAGTTTGTCTGTAAAGACATTAATAAAAAAAGTAATCAAAAATAAATGAGTAAAAAACAAATATTATTACGATTAAATATAAATTACTTAACACGCGAGTTACACTTGTACAATAAGAGCTTTTCTTGGTAAATGATAATTTATCATCTAATTTTTTGCAAATCAGCTTTCAGATTTGTGCAACAAAATCAAATTTCTGAACAGTTTTAAAATATTTATGCATATGATACCTGTCAACTTAGTTTAGACAAAGATAATTGATAATGCCTTTTTTAAATATTTATTCTTAATATGAGTATATATAATTCCTAAAAAATATTAATTACTAATGAAAAACTATTTTCGTTAGCTATTACCCGTAACTAACTTTAATAAGGAAGGTATGAATTTGAATTTGCATATTGCGCTTGCACTTGTTAGAAAACGTAGATGTATTTGTTATGCACGCTTTCTAACAATCATAAACAAGCATTATGTTTGTCTAATACAGGTGTGGAATAAAATATAACTGGCTAAATTACAAATAACACGGTCAGTTGTTAAATGACAAATGTAAAAATCAAATTTAAAAGTTTATTTTCCATATTACAAATAGCTATTCGTTATTATCTGTTATTCGAAATTTGTACCTTTATGGCATTTAAAAGTTGTACCTTAGTGGTTATATTAAAAATAAAATTTAAAAAGACAACAAAAAGCCGTGAGGAATTCTTTAATTATTAGATTTAATAAAACAAACAAAAAGTAATAAAACACCCGGAGATAAAGTAAAATATCCGTAATTTAAATATGTCGTAATAGCCAATAAATGTAAACAAATTTCATTGAAAAATATGTATTTTATGGTGAGACTTTTCAAAGATCTGTTTTGTTTTTGTGTCGATTTTCTTCTACTGTATTTTCTTTACTATTTATATTTATTGAGCTATGTGTGAAAATTTAGATTTCATTAATCAGTAAACCATTTTCTAGAAATGGTGAGAAAGAGTGAATACACTTTTTACTCTTTCTTACATCTTCGGTCTCTTTCATCTTCATGCTTTGGAATATTTCAGAGGTTTCATTTCACTTAATATTATGTCTACGTTTTACCAAATCATTATAACATACATAATTCAAATTTCTTGAAATAGAACTTCGTATTCAAAATTATTTGATTAGTTACATAAATTTACGATAATTTTAGTGACGTTTGTCACTATTAGACTATGCGTAAATTAAGTAAAATTTAATTGAATAAAAATAATATGGCTTTAAGGTAAACATTTATTCGCATAACTTATTTTCACTGTAACAAAATAAAACCCAGTTTTAAATAAACCAGTTTTAAACAAAAAGAGAAAAGAATAATGAAAAATCGTAAATGGAATACTTGCTCAGCTCGTGGACTAAACAATAATAAGTGGCTCCAGATTTTAGCGCATGTCCCCTTTGTAATATTTCACACTTTTCCACCTCGTATGTATAACAATTTATAATATTTCGTATTACATTCAAATTTCCAATGTCGAATTAAAAGTATTTCTTTCTCGTTCTTTCTTTTAAATAAAAAAACTGTGTACGTATGGTAAAACTCAATAAGACCGGAAGATAAAAAATCCTAAGCCTTTTGAAAAATTATTTAAAGTTTTTTGTCCTCCGGTCTGCGGGTTTTCTGTAAACTACTTTTTTATTTATCTTCTCTAATATTAACACAATGATACCACAGATGGTTCATTCTATGGAAAATTACATAAAATTACCCATAACTTAAGTGATACTTTTTGTAGTTTAAGTTTTGTGACTATCTTCACGACTCATTTGCAGCTATATTAAAGACTTTGATGAAGAATTGTAGTCTCATTAATTGGGAAAGGATGAGAGTATAAACAAATATCTATTCCTTTAATTTTAAAGACGGTAAATGAAACAATATATTTTAAGATTTTAGTAATCTCAATAACATTCCTTTGGAGAATTTTCACTTATGATTATTTCCTAATATTCTTGAATAATTTAGGCAGCCAAGGAGAAGAATGTGAACTTAGGTCATTTGGACTTAAAAATTCAAGGAAAAGTAAATCAACTTATTCTATTGGGCCTGTAGAAATGGACTACTTTTCTATCTATCTAATGTATCAATTTATGGTATGCTGGTTTATCCAGTTCTTTACGTGGAACGCGATGAAACATTCTTTCCATCAATTTAGCAAACGGGATATGATTTTAGTTATTACCCATTGACAGACTCCGTATCCTAAAATATGAATAATTAATCGTACTTAGCATCATGTTCCTAATCATATTCCAAAGATTTAACAAAATTTCCAGTCCTAGCCCCTATTAAATTAGCTATATGGTCATACCAATTTCATACAAACAGCTAATGAAATAAGATCAGGACTAGTATAGAATTCTGTTTCGAATTATATTCTACTTGATCAAAATTATTTTCCATATGCGTGCAGAATGCGTAGCGCAGGTTTTTTCCAATTTTTGTTTTTTTTTCCAAATCATACAAAATAGTGACCCTCGAGAACCATATTGAATGGATAGTGATGTCACCAATTTAAGGATACCCAGAAGGTCAATATTACTTTAAAGATAACTCTTTTGTCCAAATCAGATTAGCCGTTTATCTCTGGAGACGAATATTTTAATATATCCTTATACATAAATACATGCATAGACTGATAAATAACCTCCGTTAGCGTGCCGTAATCGAGTAATTATCGTAGGAATTTTATAAAACTTTGAATGACTAAAATGGATCCACAAATTTACAAGGAATTTAAAAAAAAAATACATTTTTTTACTCGTTTACATTAGAAATATTTTACTATTAATTTTAAGTATTTTACTTTATATTAAAAAAAATTTAAAGCGGTCTTCGTTTTGATAGCAGCGCTAGTAATTATTTTTAAGATAACCAATAAATTTATTTGGACAAGTCAGGCTTTTATATTAATTTTCGTAGTTTCTTAACTATTGTGATTTATTTAAAACCAAAGTTTCAACTTTACTTGAAACTTATAATGAAATGAATATATAATCAATTTTGAAAATATAATGTTATTTCATTTAAACTGAACTGTAGAATGAGGGTTGGAAGTAGTTCTTACCTTTTAATCCGTGCATTTTTACATTCTCAATATAACCCCGCCCTACTGGACATTATATTTTACGAGTCCATTATATTGCGGTACAGCGTTGGGAATAGCAAAGCGCTTTGCTCTTTGTGTAGTCGCTTTACAAATGGAAATAGACTTACTTACAGTGTTGAAAGGCATTTTAAGCAAATTATTTGACCATTATGATAACATCGTGTAGGTTCGGATAATAAAAGTACTTCATTTATGTAACGTATTTCCATGTGAATGTAATTTATTATAAAATGTTATATTTGATTATAGTACATACAACGATTGTAGCTACTTGATCTATAGATTAAGTATAATTGTTGTGTTTGGTTAATTTTTATTCTTTCGCAATGGAGCAGATATTCGTACTTAAATTCAATTATTCCAGGTGCTGGAGTTCTTTCTAAATTTAAATTTTTGATTTACTTCTAATATGAATAATTTTAATATGAGTATATTATTATATTTGCCTGGTAAATTTGGTAGTTTACTTATCTTTATATGATCCGTAGCAAAATGATGCAAAGATTTAAACGACGAGCATACGATTAGCAATAATATCAAAAAAAAATAAAACATATTGTTGCCTCGCAGGGGTTTGAAATTTAATTTCTTTTATTTATTTATTAAAATCATTGCTCACCTTACGACCTATTACCAATGCATTGAGCAAGTCAAAAATTACGAAAAACAAATTTAAATCTCAGACAAACATAGAAAATCAATCTTAAATTACAATGATGCAAATGTAAATTAAAAACAGTAAAAGTGATGTGGATGCTTATAACCAGCCGTGAATTATCAAATTTTTCCGCAAACTTGAGTCGCGAGTCGAAACGAACATATCAAGATGGAGCAACGCCTTTAATACCATGTTAATTAAATTAAACCCACAAGCGATCGGGGATTGCAAACGGACAAAACAACATCGGTTAGTTTATAATATATATGTCGCAAACCGATCGTATAATACGGAAGATCGTAAAGTACCTAGAAATATCGTGAAGTGGCTCAAATTCACGAAGTTTCTAACTGACGTTAGTCACATCATTCTACATATGCCGTATAACCATTCTTGTAAGGTATCCAACAATCCAACATCTTATTAAAGGCTATGAGATTTTAAAATAGATAACATATGACTCAATTATTTGCGACGATATCACGAAATTGCTATGTGTATTTCAATCCATCTTATGTTAATCGATGAAAAAAAGATGTTTGAATTTGAAGCCTCCGTGTATTGAGTAGGCCCAAATTATATTTGTCGGCATTAATTCAATATACTCAATATATAAAAAACAATATACTCGTGGAAATTTGGCATTCTGGATGCTTACATATCTCTTTATATTTTCATATCATTTTGGCTATCACATTATATGGAGCTAAAATGCGTACCACTGCGTATAACGCTGACATATGATTACACAAACGAATGCGTGCTAAGGAACTGATCAGAATCTGTTGGATTTGATGAGCTGATACGCGTGTTTAATGGTGCTTCGCTGTACTCTATATTGAAAAGGCTTCTGAACACCTGCATATTTTAGTATGCAACTTTAACTTTTAACAGCTGATAGCCTCATATACGTTACGGAATGTTATTGAAGTTAAGTGCAACTGATGAAATTGGCTAAAACCATTAGCCAATTGCAAATATATTCTCGCAAGTGTAATGAGTTTTTATGTGCTACTTCTCAGGCATTTACTACAAGAGCTGACCGAATCGTATGCAATACCGTTATATATGAACTGATAAATTTATGGAATTGCGCAGAATAACGTATGGATAAACCTATACGCCTCAGATGAGATCAGTCGAATAAAGCAAAATACAAATATTTTTATTGGATTGAAATAATATATATATATATATATATATATATATTTAATTTCTAACTCAATATATATTCTTAACTTTGATGTTTTACGCTTCAATATAATAAGTACGTAAATTTATATAAATAGGCATTTAAAAACTAAATAATAAGGCAATCAACAAGAATCTAATATCGCTTCATTTTTTATTTTCTTTTTAGTGGTTGAGATATATATCGGAGTTGTGGAGTAAAAAAAATTATTTTTTTAATTAAAGTTGTAGAATGGTTTGTTGCTGCTAACTAAAACTTTTTTACAATTGTTATTTTTTGGCGGTCACTTCTAGAATTAATCACCCTCGGATAACCCTCGTTACTTTTTATGAAACTTATCTCATTGTAATTCGATTTAGTACATATAATTTGTTAATATGCATTTCACAAAGTTTATTAAAACAAAATATTCAAAAGTTTGTTCAAAAATATTCACCACCATAATTAGAAAAATAGATAGATTTTTTTTGTCCATTTCACATTTAATGTATTAAAAACGTACACCATAAGGCTAAAAGTAATTTACCGTTATTATGTTACAATGAAAGTTACGTTGATGTCGACCTTATAAGTTGGGAGACATTATACAATTCGTGATTTATATTTCCTTTGCTATATCCATACATCATCCTATTTGAATTTGTTATTTATTTCAGAGAAAATAACAGACATTCAGACATATCGCACCAAACCAGCATCTAAGGTAAACCTCGCAACAAGCATACGACTGTGAATAAGTTTAAATGCATATCGAATAAATTCGTTAAAGAAGAATTTATGGAATAAGTCAACTATCACAACTCGTATTCGCGTTCCGCCTTAAAGAATAAATGAAGAAAACCTGCTCTACGTGCTGAGTATTTGAACGTTTACATTACATCGACATCCAATGACACTGAGGACGGTCCTCACAATCCTTCTCTTATCATAATACTTCCCTTATATATGAACGTGTATTGTGTCATGTTCTTATTTCTAATGACATCGTTGACATAACTAGCAGGTTCAATGTTTGAAACGTGAAAAAAAATTTTAATGAAAAATTCGTAAAAATGTTGCAGTTAATAAGCGCTATAAATTGCCTTATTGTTATGTTGCTTTTCTATAGGGTAAACAAGAGAGATACATGATAAAATAATGCCTCATCATCTCGTGAAAGTTAAATTTTTGATGAAATTAGAAAACTCGCCAGCTTTTCCACTATCCGAACATTTCCCGTAAAATATCATTCTATTCAAAACAAAGTTTTTTGAAACCTGCATTTTGATTAAGAATGTGAATAAAAAATAATTTAAAATGAAGCAATTCGAAAATAGTATGCGCAAAAAAGGATCATTTTAGTAAAAATAAATTGCTTTAAAACTAGACCGAAACAGTTTAAATTTATTTCTAATGCGGCGAAGAATTATAACGTGACGTAAAAAAGTGACATTCCAAATACGCGTGATTACGTTAAACAACCGTGAAATAAAAATAGAATTTATTAGATATTCATGTCTCATTTATTTGAAATATATTAGTTAATTCCATAAAAAAATGCATACACTTAAACAATTATTAAAGAAGAAAAAAACGAATAAAGTTGAATCTTGTGTCAAATAATACCTCCCTTCATCAAACATTACTACTCCCTCGGCGTTTATAGCTTATTTTCATTTTTTTATATTAAAATTAGACAGAAAAAGAACAGGAATTCTTGTAAATACATACTTACAGTTATCCGTTGGTGAGAATATACATTAACGTTATGTTTTATCTTCTATTTCGAAGACATTTAAAGACCTTCGGTGAGGAATATGATTTGATTTACACACGGGAAAATACAAAGCATCATTTTTATCGACATTTCAAATTTCTCACGATGAGAACACACACAAATAATTGCATCTTATGTAATGGAACTTGCTAAAGAATGTACATTTGGTCATCACACCTAATTTTTAAAACTTGTAAATCGCCGAGATAAAAACCATGACTTCGTTACTACATATACTTTATATTTTTTGTAACCATCCTCGTACAGCGCCCGTCCCCTTCAATCCTCATATCCTCCAATTTTACAAACATTTACTTTAAAAAAACTTAGAAAGGTTCTAAATACACTAGTTCTATCAGAAATACCAATTATTTTAGTAAACTTTTAAGAATTCTGTATAAATTGCTTTGATAATTTTAAGAAATATGGAGAACTGACAAATTCCACTTTATGCATGTTCTACTTCTAATACGTTTGTCAGGTTTTATTTGTAATTGAGATTTAACAGTTAAATAAGTGTATCTTTGTGTAATTTATAGTTATTTTAAGTTCATGTTTTCGTGATAAATATTCTTTTATTTAAGTATGTTCATATTATTAAAAAAAATTCGTTGCGTTTTTCGTTTGAAAAATATTTCATCATTCAATTAACGGAATGTATTATTACATTTTTGTGGTAATAACGAATATTTCTCTACCGTTTTCTATTTTTTTTTTATTTTTCTATTCATATGAAAGGTTTATTTGACGTTATTATATAAATTATTAATAATTAATTCTAATAGATGTCTATGTAATGAGTCTTAATAATAAAGCGATAAAATTAAGCAACCTACCCCAAAAACAAACACTTTGTATGAAATTGTAATAGAACTATCAAAATCAGCTTCGTCGATATTTTAATTGTTGAAATAATATTTTTTTGTATTTATATATAGATCGCTACATTATTAAATTTAAAAAAAAACGAGTTATATTTTATGGTCAGGTTATTTTCTTTTCATCTTGAAATCGTGAATATGAAGAGCCACATAGATTACACTAAAAGTACAAAGGTGACGAAGCTTGCATTAGGAACAAACCACAACTGATTACAATAATACGTACACGTGACACAGCATATTTTCATTAATTGATTTTGTGATTAAACTGAACTGAATTTTTTAACTCCTAACTTAGGCTTAATGTATATTTTATTGTATTGTATAAATACAATGACGTTTTCAAGCAAGCACCGAGTTGCAAGATGTACTCTGTTAATGGTTTTACCTATAATAGTATTTATGGAATTATTGAAATATTAGAATTCATCTGTGCCATGTCGGCTATATAAAAAACTATTAAATGTAGTTCAGTAATGTCATTTATATATATATAAAAAAATAAAGATATAAAGTAAATACGATGGTATTAAAAATTAAAAATATGTGACTCTTACATAGGTGTTTCAATTAACAAATTATATATATGTATATATATATATATATATATATATATATATATATATATATATATGTGTGTGTGTGTGTGTATCTGATTTCTTGTAAGAATACACGCAGATAGTTTTCCTTGAAATGTGTGAAAACACCTTGAGATAATAAATTCCGATTATTAATCACTTTACCTGGCATTTTAAGTGAATAACGAGGAACGTCGCAAATAAATTAAATCTTACGCATAAGTAATAAAGGTGAAAATGTGTTGACGAGTGAGAAGAGAGAGATGTTATGTTGCCACTCCCGTCTCTTATGCTAGAGCGTATTCGTGGTCAAAGTCAATATTTAATTTAGTCGGTAGTGAAATCTCTTTGTGTTCAGTTGTATTGCGTCGCTAAACTCTCTTGTCGACGTTCGTGACAGGCTAAACGAAATGTTTGGCATTCGGTGGGTAGGTCGATTTGGCTATATTATACTTTAGCCTCCACATTCACCACAAATCACCCCATTGGACATCTTTGTGTGGAAATTTATCAAAGACTTAGTGTTGGAGAAAAATTGCGAGAGTGAAATTCAGATGCGTGCCTGTATAATCGCTGCTTTTAATAAACTTAAAATTCTATTTACCAAGATATTCCTTCATTTAATGGAGTCCGCGAACAAACAGAAAAATTTGCTGAAAATACTCATGTCCTTTAATTTTGAAAGGACTTATATCCTTTAATTTTCATTAATTTCTGATTTTATACCTTATGTTTACTTCAATAGATTGAAAAATCAGTGTAATCATAATTTGATCTATCATTGTGATGTGCGAGCGGTCATGTGTCACACAAGTGGCAAGCACTCATACACAGATTACCATTGTAAATAGATTAATACTATTATGTCATAAAATAGTACTATTAAATATAATATGATGTACACTCAGATAATTAAAATCACCAAGCGCCCTTAATTACGAAATCATAGTTGCAAGCGTAACCCATACCTACTGCACACAAACATACGCAATTGTCAAGACTCATACATATACAATACACAATTTAAGCGTTCACTAAGCCACTCTTTTGATTTTGGTCAAAAAATCGCAATCAATGCGAGCGTTGCGACTGACGAGGCGAGTCACGTGGCGAATGACGACTCCGCAACGCGAAGCGGCGCGAGCGTTAATAGCCTAGGCTAAGTTCACAACATACTTTTTGTTATCTATTAAAAATCTAACATGTCAATATTTTTCTGAAATATGTGCTATTTTGCAACTCAAGGTTTTTTTTCGGATAGGCATCGTAAACAACCTGTATAATTGATCTTTACCTCTTACCCTTCTTCTATGGCTTCATGTAAACAAAATTTTGTGTTTAAAAATGGTACAAGAGTACAAGATGTTAACCTTAATTTGGTCAAAGGTTAGATCAAGTTATAATTAGTCTCTGAGATAAAAAAGCACACAATTTACATTAATATTCATTATTAAGAAGCCATAAATATTATATGTATATATATATATATATATATATATATATATATATATATATATATATATATATATATATATATATATATATATACATATATTTAAAAATATATTTCTAAAGCTTCGCTCTTGTTGTATATGGCATAAATATTATTCGCAAATTCCTAAAATATTAATGTTTCATTTTCAATAAACTGGAAAAATTATGGTATATTACTTAAAACCTCAATCGTTTAAAATAGTTAAGAGATGGATAAAAAACAATAAAAATAATTTTGTTAGAATAACAATAGCAGCCCGGCTGGAAGTTTGTCAAAGTGAAGACACCCATTTTAAAACATAGACTTCAAAGCATGTACAAAAATCTGTTATGTATTTTAGTCTCGTTGAAGATATACACAATCATAAATTAAAATAGAAGCAGGTTTGTTTATGGGTACATACTTTCGATATATTGAGTGTGTACATTTCGATATATTTACAAAAGGGATTCATTGAACTGTTTTTCCCAATGACATGCCCCATGACAACGGTCACTGAAATGACAGATACCTGTAACGTATGGAATGACATTTCTATTATAAATTCTCGATAAAGACGCAGTCGACTTGAATGATTTGACAGATTCCATTTAAATTTCATAAATTAATTCGGGTTATTTTTTTGTTTTCGATCAAATTTAAATCAACTCAAATTGTAAATTCAATTAAAACTGGTAATCGTTTAATTTAAGTACATTCTAAATTACAGGAAAAACGTTTTACAGGTAGTATGGGGTCACAGTGGGTGTATTCCCAGAATAACCAAGAAAATGATGGTTTTAAACCCTATGATAACATCCAAAGCCATTTTTATATTATAAAACCAGTTCCCTAACTTAATAATATTTTCTAATCTTTACACATTATGAAAACAAAGCCAGTGTCTATTTTTTGCGTATTCTCTTGAAACTTTGCTTCGAAATTCATAACATTTTCACTATCTATGCAGACGTAATTTAACCATATGCTTGAATATATCTCGTTAAAACCAATGTAATGGATTCAATACCATGATATTTTTTTTGTAGATGGGAAATATATTTTTTGACAAATAAAATGTTTACAGAATTTACATGTTTACTTGGTTTGATGACAGGTTTTTTCTTAAAATCCGCTCCCTGTTTCCAGTTATAAAGATTGTTTTTTTTCTCAAATAGTGTATAAAGTGCAATAGCCATATACATATGAAATTTTCAGACATTTTTAGTATTTTTACAAATAAAGTTTGTAATAAATATTTCGATCATTATGAGAGGAAGTGCCGATTTAGTAATCGTGAAGCTACGGTGTATAAACGGTGTTAGGAATTTACATCGATGTTGGCTTCGTACTATCAAGGTATTTTTTATAACTAGTTTTATTTATTTGATATAGTATAAATCGTTCTTTAAATATCTGAGCACAAGTGCCTTGTGAAATAGTTCACTGTCAGTTGCATTGTGTGGGGAAATTTTTTCGAGAAAACTTGGTTATGAGTTTCAATATAGTTTCATGTAAGGAGATGGGTTCAGTTGAATGAAAATATATTAACAAGTCAGTGTATGAACGAGATCATAAACCTAAAACATATACATATAAAGTAAACATTCTATGTACTAAAAATACTTACCGTTTGTTTGTAATAAGAAAATAGAAAAATAAACTGGCATAATACTTAACCTGTCGTAATTCCTATTATCGCAAATCATTTATTAAATACTTGATATGTTTTTGACTATCGTGAAAAATAAATATAATAAAAGTGATTATGCTAATATTAGATATTTTATAAATATATCTCAATATGTAAAATAATCTGAATCTTGTCAATTTATTAAGCCGTGTATTGATATATTTGTTTCATAAAATTAAGCTGTTATGTAAGTGAAACAGGGAAGAGCAATATATTTATTTGAATATCCTTTTTAAATATTTATTCTGTATTAACATATGCTATGCTTATATTATATGTTGTCTGAAATATTTAGCTATGCTAAAAGAAACAGCAGAAGAAAAAAAACATTTCGCAAGCCAATAAGCGACTGAATGAAAGTGTAAGCAAACCACTCAAATAATGGTAATGTTGTGTACAACTCGGTGGTATGTTCGGTAATGGTATCAAATAATGATAATGTATTTGTAGTTAGTTTTTTATTAGTTACAATGCATTTGATTATACTTTAAGGTAAAATGAAAATATTTTCTTTGCGTGGAATCAAATATCAAGCACTTAGGCCCATAATTTGACAAATTAATATCAGAATTAACTTTTTTTAAGTTACTTAAAAAAAGATATTGCTCTATCATATGTTTTAAGAGACATGATGATATCTCTAATCCTTACTATAAACCTTCAAACCATTTTCTACTGAGGTAGAATAAACAAATTGAAGTGATTTTGAGCATTTTTGTATAATTTCAAAAAGTGGAGCTCTGCTATCTGCAACCATTCAGTTCCTACACTTTTTATGTTATATGTGTTTCACGTCATAATAGTGACTGTACTTTTATTGAGAATTGATTAATAATAATAAAGTTACATTTATTTGAACCGAGATAGAAAGTATGTAGTCCTCAAATCGTTTTAGTCTCAGTTTACCTATCCAAAATTACTACTGTGTACTAGTTCTGTTAAAATTTCATTTCAGTAATATTTAGTTTAATTAATTTTTTGAAACAAATTTATTCGAATGTAATTTTTATAATAGTGCAATCACTTTTCAAAGCTATTGTCAATTTGTATTTTGCCTTTTGTATTAAAGGGCCTTTTCTACTGTTAGTCTCACATAATGTTTCTTAGGCGTAATCGACTTTTTCTCATTATTCTACCAAAAACAACCTAAATTGGTGAGCTCAAACATTCGGAAAATAATCTATTTTCAGTCTTTATTTTACATCATTTCATATTCGTCCAAAGAAATGTTATTTGATGTATCAAATATACTGATTTTAAAAACTTCAGTTTATACATTTATACACATTACCTTTGCTAAATGAGAGGATACTGGGAGGAGAAGTCTACACAATGTTGATTTAAATCTGTGCAAAATTTAGAGTAGTAAGCGTCTAAAAATGTCTGACTCACATTAAATAATTGAACGTTCAATTTAGGAAGACATTTCTATAATCATACATCATTCATACTTATCTGTAATAAATCATTAATAATTATCTGTAACATTTGTTTCAAGCAAATTTTCTGTTTTGTGGGAAGAAGACAGTTTAAAACAATATTACAATAATTCAACAAGCAAAAATTGTTATAAGTGTTAATTGAAGGTTTTCCAAGCGCATTTTCTAAACTGTAATTTAGTTCTATTTATTCATATTTTTGCGTGACTAAAAATTGATGTCTCTCATGACATGGCCTAAAATCGAGATAACTTAAAATCGAAACACCAAAACGGCACGCGGAGCCATACTTTTTTTTTGGTTGGCACAATGTGGCTGTAATTATATAAACTTTTAACTTTTGATGCTTTTGATGTATGTAAATAAATATCTAAGGTTTAAGTACTCAACGTAGATTAATTTCTGGATATGGGAATGTTAGTAGAAAAGTTTACCGAGTACAAAACTTAGAAATAATTTACTTGTCGTGACTTGTATCTTTTTCTTCCTGGTGTGAAATAAATGAAATAATTAAAATTTCATCAAAGTTTCAAGTTTTGTTGAAATTTTAATTTTGAAAGAAAAACAGAGAGACAAAACTAACAAAAACCCTCGTTTTCCGCGTCCTTTTTATTACATTTTTTTACATAATTATGTCAGATCACAACAAAGTATTGGAGATATATTGAAAATAATTACTATACCTAAGGAAGTACACTAACATATAACAAATATTTATTTTTTGAATCGAAGTTTCTGAAAAAATTTTAATTGTTTATTAAATATACCGCTCAACATATTAAAACTATCGTAATATTAAAACTCAAACAAATATTACGAAGAACCAAAGGAATATTTAAAATTGTACGGGCTGTTTTAATATTTTGATTTACATAATGGTGCACGTTCGGTTTATCTTTAGCATTCAAATCATTAGTTGTAAATAACTACTCAGATTTATATTGGCTTTTTTATTTGCATTTTCATGTGTGCAAAATAGCTGCCAAAATTTAATTGGGAAAAAAACGTAAGCCTAAGTGATAATGAATCCAAAAAATTGAAGAATATTCAGCCCTATTTATCATATAACTTTCCTGCAAAATACATATTGTTCTACTACAAATAGCTACCTTTATGCTACCTGTTAGCATTTTGATGGTAAATATTATAATTCAAAACCCGTGGAATGTTATTGATTCGCAGCTGAGCTAATTAAATGTTCAATAAGCGCACAATAAAATGTTGATACTTCCCTAACCCAAGTTCTATTCAGTGTATCAATTTAAATGTTAACAAGCATAAAGATGATAAGTACCATGAAATTCCATAATCATAGCCTAATATGTTAGTATTATCACACTAACATAATAATATGTTAGTGTGATAATACTAACATATTGCGCTGCATATATTGACATGATAACCATAGCGCCGCTAGTACGAATAACTAAAATAAATAATCACATGTAACGCAGTGCATGTGACAGAAGTGAAATTTCTTTCGCGATTTAAACCTTGACTTGTAAAGTAATACGGTAGAGTGAATTAATAGGGAGAAATTACATATATTCATTTAATCGACTGGTTGATAAATGTAGGTCATTTCCCTAACATATTATTCGCTACTATTCATCGCAATTAATGTGTCTTCTAAATTAGTCTCAAACGCTTCACTTTCCATATCCACCCTTTTTATGGTATATGCCATTAATATCCAAGTTGTAAACCATGCAGAACTTTGACTTATTCAGCCGCTCTGTATATCCAGTCGAGTGTAGTCCAGTCTAATCGAATGCCTCAGTCCATTTCCTTCATTACGTTTTTCTTTCTGAAAAACATTCAGTGGATTAGGTGTACATTGTTCTTAACTATTATTATGGGGTTCTTCCAAGCATGATATTATGCATGTTGATGCAAAACTTTGCTAAGTAAATATGTAATTAAGATTTAATAAAATATCGGAAGTTATGCCTGAAAAATATTACACGTTATTAGCCATCAACTATGTGATGTTAATCTAAAACTGCGCTGAGGAAAATTAAATCCAAGTAAATATTTTGTAACAAACCGAAACAACTTTTACAAAAATTACCATTTTTTCGAAGGAATAAAACTATAATGAATGTTGTCTGGAATAGTATAATTAAACATACGTTATGGAAAAACTATGCTGCCTGCTAATTTATTACTAATTAAGGACTTTAGTTATTTAGAATCAATCAACAAAAACTGTTAAGTTTTACAAAAATATGAGAATATTCACTCTTGAACCCTTCATAAAGTTGAAATATAATTTTACCTTGCAGCAATCAAGAAACGTCACTCGCCTTAGATCTAAATCCGACTCATCTGGTTCAACAGACCACACGTAGACTCGCCAAAACCATTGCAAAATTACTATTTGCAATGGTTTTGGCGAGTATTCTTGAATATGCCTCACTTATTCCATTAATAGAACAAACACATTGCTTATGATTGTCTCGAATATAGTCAGTACTCTGTCGTATTAGATAAAAGCGAGACAAAGGTCTTGCCACAACACTAGAAAATTCGGACACTCCATAAAGAACTACCTCAGATTTAAGAAGAGGGAGGTTTAAGAAAAGGGAAGCTTTTTCTCAAAAATAAATTATTTTGCTCTTTTAATTAATATTAAGTAAATTAAAATGCTTTACACTTAATACTAGACTAAATAGTCAGATATAAAAACAAAGAACCCATGGTATTACACTCAAATATTACACTCAATAACAAACATGGCTTACACTAAAGTTCTTACTGAGTAGACAGAGAAAAGAGGAGAGTGTTAAAAGCATTTTTTTTAGTTTTGTTAAACTATTCATTTACATAGTATTTTGTAAAAGCGTATTTTTTTAGTTTTGTTAATCTATTCATTTACAAAGGAATAAATTGTTCCAAATTTTGTGATATTTCAGAAGTTTTTCTTAACCATTTACCATTTGCTCAAACTTGTTTTCAAGTAAATTTTCATCTTTGTTTATTTTTAATGCTCTCACCTTTTGAAATTATTGTGTTTATTTACTTTTTAAAAGCGTGATTTAGCTCATTTCTTTCAAAATGTTGGAGTTTAAAATAATAAAAATAGGGAACAATTCATCTTACAAACAAACAGGAACAAATATGGTTCAGGAAAACTTCGCAAATGCTATAATTTAATTTAGACATGATACTTTATTAGTTTACACTTATTTGATCTTGAAAAATTCCTCAATACTATTTGATTTTATTTTGGTTACTATTTCTTTCAGATATTCAAACTTTAAATTCTTTGTATTAGGTGCACTCTTAAACTAAAATCCCCATAAATATTTAATTAAATAATAATTGTTTAGTCTCTTGCCACCTCTACAAGATACTTAGAAAATGTCGTACAATAAATTTAACCATTCATTAAATTTGTCACCACCAGATGATGCTGAATGCACTAGAATTTTTTTCATTTTTTGCTATAGTGTAAGCAGTATGGACGTAATATAAATAGTTTAAACTGGCACCTGCGGTCAAGTTTTCTTTATTCTTTTCATCTATTTATATTGCTAGCAATAATTCGTTACGTTTTTCTAGAGTAAAATAAATATCCAACCATGGTTCTTAAAGTTATTTTAAGATGGTTATGATGATATTTTCGAAGTGAATTATTTTCATCGTGCTTGAGAAGTATCTACATCTGATCGTCATACTTAATAGTTGGTAAATATTGAGTGGGTTTTAAATTAATCAGTATAAAATTTAATGCCTGTTCATGACTTACAATAAATTAAAGCGTCTGAAGTGTGGTTAATAATGCAGTATTAATACGAGAATCTTTGGTTTTGACGTCATAACGTCTTATAAATCGATTAACACCGGCTGCACGCATGAAAAAGTGTCGCGTTCCGCCTGAGCCTGAGCGTGCAAGCGAGAGCGCGGAACAAGTGATAGAGAGGCACGATCAGCCCAAGCGTCCGAATTTATCTCTCTTCTCGCGTGATGTCAGAGCTCGCAGTTCGATAACCATCGATTTGACTTTTTCAAGACAGTGTAATGTACACTTGAAACACTCCCCTTTATTTCGTACTTTTCCTATCATCGTCCTATCCTTAACAGAATAACGCAGATTGGAAGATCTTAAATATAATACATGTATATAAGTTGTAAATAAAATGTCAATAGCACATTGTTACTTGTAATTAATCTGTATAATTTAAGTAAAACAATATTTGAATTAACGAGTGTAAATAAATGTAAATTTATCGAAAAAATTGTAATTTTCAATTAACTCCTTCTTTGTATTATACAAAATAATAATAATTCAGTGATAATAATTCAATTTAATTCATAAAAGTATGCAATTTTTCAGAAATGTTTCTTTATGACGTTATCACGTAAAACTATCGTCCGTAAACCGACTTTACAGACAACCAATTTGTTTTTTTTTATATAATTTTTAAGTTTTACCTGATCCTGACCTGACGTGATCAAACCGACTCATTATATTCGACATTAATCACTTTTATGGAAAGAAGGGTGACCACAATCTTTCCCAAATTGCTCCAATTTAAAATGTTTCTTTCAAATAAACTGTCATTTTATATTGCATTAACAGTTTCTGGATAATGTTGGAATTTAGTTAGCACATTTATTAAAAAAGGAAAGAATGAAACGTTTATTTTAATATCAATTGTAAGTTTTTACTTCCCATAAATAATGTCAAGCATCAACTATCAGGTGCTTCCCGATTCTTATGAGATTCAAGAGCAGTAAAAGTCAATACCACGATTTACGTTCACGGTTCTTGCTAAAAATAAAAAATTAAATTAAAAAATACATATAACACATAAATTGAAAAACAAACACCCATTGCCTTGCTTCTGCGAAACCGAGTTTTCAATTATTAAAGTGAAAACTACTTTTGGCTCACCTTGACCATAATCATTTGATTGGAAAAGATTAGCGATTTCGTTTTACGCCAGGAGAGTGATACGCTTTCGATGTACAATGAAAAGAACAGCGAGTGGCCGAGTATATTTTAATTTTTTTTCGTAATTTTGGCCAGGGAGTTGTTGGTTTAGTGGTAAAGCACTAGTTTACGTACAGAATGTGACGGAATTCTGAATTCGAATCTATATGTGATTTCTTTTCTGTGATTTCATTGCAATAAAAAAAAAATTATAACATATTTGTTATAAATTTATATAATTTTACCCCGATAGTTTTGAGTGTTACGAGCATACATATCTAGATACGGTTTAATCGAAAACAAAATTGAATTAACGGTAATTTGTGTTTCGAATCTCTCTCCCTCTCTCTCTTCATGTCTTTTATAGATTAAATTACATTAATAGTGTAAAAAAGATTTATAAACACTTAATAAAACAATTATATAACGATACAATGGCTACAATTACATATTTAAGTAACATCCAATACCAAAAATATGAAACATATGAAAATATTTAAATTATAAAAATATATTCTCTCCGCAATAGGTTTACTTTGTATATTGTGACTTGTGTCTATCACAGATGCCGTCTATTACCATGACACGTAGCTACCAGAGGTCGCTGTATAATGTTTGATTTACCGCCAATTTCCTGCCGAGGTTCTGTCATAAATTTGAGACCTGTTTGCCGAACCCCTGATTTACAAGTTCAAAAACCATATCTAGCTTAGTCGCCTATGGCTGTTGATGAAAAAGTATTGTCATTTTCCCGCACTCTTTGCTTTTAGATTTTGTAATATTTAACAATACACAGTGATATTTTTGTAAAAATTTAATTTATTAATATAATTCGAATAAAATTTTCTCCGACTCTTAAAGCATACTCAGTTTATGAAATCCACGTTTATAACGTGGACATATATTTTCTCTCCGGACAATTTTATTTATTAATTATGTCGTACTTTTTGTAGGTATCTGCAAAATTTTATAAATTAATTAACCATATTTTTATGAAATAATACATAATTTTTATTATTACATTATAAATTAATTAATTTTACTTATTTTTTATTTTCATATTCATAGTTTCCCACATATATTTTATTGGTTGCCAAATTTTTCACTTCTGCTGTGTGGTCTTTAGGACGCTCAATTTTTTTATGTTTTTATTTCCATCAATATAACATATTACTATATAATTAGAATATTACTTCGTTGTAAAGAAGATAAACATGTTTACGAGTGTTGAAAGCATCATATACTGTTGACAATATAAATAAAGGTTTATCATCAGATGATCAAAAATGGCGTTATTTGAAGTATATTGCGGGACGATATTATATTGCTTAAAGAAAAGCAACTTACAGCAAAATTTACATATCAGAATCTTATAGAATACGTACATTAGAATTTTATCGACTTTAATACTTATTTGTTTGAAAATGACATAACCCAATTAAACTACTTTGAATTTAATATGGGTATGAATCCCAAAAAATCAGTACATGAAAACATTTATTTCGGTACAAAAATTACTTTTCATTTTATTTTATTTAAAATGGAAAACAATTTTTGGGAAATTTAATTTTTAAAATATGAGATTTTTTATCTTAAACAAAACATTCGATTGTAATGAATACAATAGAGATATTTCCGTTAATTTTGAGTACGAATTGATTATAGAGTACATCATAGAGTTCATGTCGAAATATGAAAGAAATAGATAATTTTAAATAATATTATTTATTAACAATATTGTTTTCTTTCCATCCGATTCGATGACGTTATGCATGAAATTAAACATATTGGAAATTATTTGAAAGAATTTTATTACCTTTCATTAACAAGGTAGGTATAAAGCACCATTCTAGGTAGGTATAAAGAAAATTTACTGTAAAAGAAAATCAAGCTTTTCGTGTTAGTATTTAGTAATAACTGAAAAGAAATGGACTCTTTGTAGGGTGTCAAAGCCAAATAGCAAAAAAAACCTTTACAGTTTCGCTATGCCCCTCATCCATCCGTCCCAATCTCTACCACTCTTGAAAGTATCAGATTTATTTGAATTATTTTTTTATTATTTTTTCTTACAGGGATCTCAATAAATATGTAGCAAAATATAAAAAAAACAATTTATATAAATTATGAGTTTTTGAAATTAAGGGCGCTGTTACAATTAATGCCAAAAATTATTTCCAAATATCACTAAAATAAACTGATGCAATATCATAAACGTAACATTAATATTTTAAAAACTAAATTCACGAATTGCCTTTTCACGAAGTGTTTTTTCAACAGCTACAGGACAGATTCAGAATACGTCCAAAACATCACTTGGAATCTGGGCTATCGAACTCAACTTGCAGTAAATTTAACAAAAAGAAAAATGGAATTAGAACAATGTATGAGGCACAACATGAAGAAAGTTTTTTCATATTTTTTTTAATCAATCAAGAAATTAATAGGGAAATATCACAAAGACGCTCAAAAATGCCTTTGGCTTCTGGAAATTCACGCCTCTTATAGACGTATTATTTTAAACATGTCTAGATATTCTAGAAAATTTTAAGGTAATAAATAACTTAAAAAAAAAGGAAAATTTTATTTACAAACTTTTTGAAAAAATATTCATTTGTCGCGCGCAATTTCCTTACATCAATGTAAGGAATCAGATCGCTTCGCCGCGTCCGTTTTTATTGTAATATATACAACACAGAACAGATGCGGTACAGAATGGACACGACCCATACTAACCAATATAAAAAAAGTGTCGCACTTTTTCATACCTTCCCAAACGCTGTCAAAAAGAAGAAAAATACTTGTGTAAGTATTATTGATGCCCATAGACGGCGTAATCTCTTACTCTATTGCTCATAGATAACGTTTTCAAAGAAAAATTAATATTTATTTTTGCGAATTTATTAAAACCATTATAGAAAAAAGCAGTTTTAATTTTTATACATTTATTTATTAAATCATCATAGAAAAATATTTCTCTCAAAAGACAAATGTCAAAATAAAATTAACATATAATATAAATTATTAAAATACAATTACAATAAAAACACAATTTAAGAAAATTTTAATAAATTCGAAAATGCAGTTATGAATAGCATCGGTGCTCTGCAAGCAGATCTGGCATCACTGGTAGCTGCATATACGAATGTGGGTAACTCGCACATCTGAAAACAAATAAAAAATATACAAATACAGATATAGTAGAGAAATATTTTGTAATCTGTTAATGGAAGAAACATATTGTCAAACTTTTGTTGAAACCCCATACTTGATCAATAACAGAGAGCTGTGTGATTTCTTGAAAAATAATAGCCACTATTTTTCCTGAGAGGGACCGATAAAACCAAAAAGACCAATTTGTTCATAATCATTATTCATTATATTTAAATAAATTACATATCATTTAAAATATTTGTAAAAAAATCACATGTCACTGATAATTTTTTCATCAATTTTTAAACTTCACTCGAATTGTTTTTTTCTGAAGACGCTGTGCCCGACAATGCTTCACCCTGGCTACGCAAATGCATACAAACTAAAAAGTCTACATCTAAATCGATAATTATTTCATCATACAAAAGATAATTATTTCAAGTACAAAGGGACATATGTTATTGTACCGTTAATTTCATCACATAAGGACTATATCTTTGTAAGTTTACTAAGAATTACGTTCAAATTTAATTGAATTTAATTAATTATTATTTTTATTCATTTTCTACTCTTCTTGTAACAAGTTAAAGGCCAAGTGATTAACAACCTTACGGATCTAAAGTTAAAACTATATATATATATATATATATATATATATATATATATATATATATATATACATATATATATATATATATATATATATATATATATATGTATATATACATATATATATATGTATATATATACATATATATATATATATATATATATATATATATGAGCGCTCTCTTCCGTCCCTATCTGGGGAAAGTGGTTCTTTATTAATAAAGCAGAGTTTGAAGAATC
Organism: Druceiella hillmani; assembly: GCA_039881145.1. Classification (NCBI taxonomy): domain Eukaryota; kingdom Metazoa; phylum Arthropoda; class Insecta; order Lepidoptera; family Hepialidae; genus Druceiella; species Druceiella hillmani. The sequence continues at coordinate 16,137,575 of JAYKKI010000021.1, read as the reverse complement.
TGGAAAATTAAAAATTGGATTTTGAACTGAAATGATAATTAAGATCTAAAAAGAATATTTTTAAAACCAGGCTGAAATCAAAAAGAAGTATTGTAATTTTTCATTTTCTTTCCCAACGATTTACTTTCTTTAAAGTCTATTTTAATTTCTTAGGGACCGGTAAATTTTTATTTTTATGTTTAGTAAACAAATTTAAATAAACTTTTCTACGATATATATGCAATTGAGAATTAACTTGGAAATCAATAATCAAATCTTGTCAACTAACCGATCAATCTTTGAAGATTATTGTAAATTTTTTAATACATAGAATGTTATTTTTATAATTGTATTATTCGAAAATACAATCCGTTCTCCAAAATATTACAAGAGGACTAACACGTGTTAGAACTACTTTCTAGTACGCAAGAATGTTTCTCAAGTCTCTATTAAACCACTATTGTGTTAAATTGGGATAAAGACGTTAAAGTATAAATTAACGATGTTAAAGTATAAAATATGGTCTTGCATTATTATGTATTAAACAATAATGGATAAAACAACTTTTGGTTGGAGGCAATAATAAAACCAAATATTCAGGAGTTTTTCTTTTAATGCAATTACATCCTTGAAAGTACAGGTCGTTTTGATTATGATTCCCAATCAATAACGTAAAAAAGATTTATAAGCACTTAATAAAACAAATATATAACGATACAATGACTACAACTACATATGTAAGTAACACACAACCCCTAAAATATGGATTACGTGAAAATATTTAAAGTATAAAAATAAATTCTCTACGGAATACATTTACTTTGTAGATTGCGACTTGCGTCTACAACAGATGGCGTATATTACCATGACACGTAGCTACCAGAGGTCGCTGTATAATGGTTGATTTACCGCCAATTTCCTGCCGAGATTCTGTCATCAATTTGAGAACCGTTTTTCGACTCCCTGATATACAATTTCAAAAACCATTTCTAGCCGCATTTATAGTCGCCTATGGGCTATTGATGGGAAAGTATTGTCATTTTCCCGCACTCTGCTTTTAGATTTCGTAATATTTAACAATATACGGTGATATATAGGGGTAATTTTTTTATTAATGTTAACATACGTCGAGTTAATTTTACAGGATAATAACAATAGTTTCTAAGCATGATTATGCATTTATTCTGATTAGTATATTTTTGTTAATAATTATAGGTACATATTTAATCAATCCCATAGATATAATAAAAGCGTGTGAAAAAATTGCCAATTCATTACACAGATTATTGATTTCTAGTTTTGCAAATTTTTGAAATGCGACATAATGACGTATCTTTCTTACAATGAATACATATTTATACGAATACCATATTTTTAAGGTAGGTAGAATTCTACGCGATCAAAGTATCAGTTGCGTTTCGGGGTGTCAGATGTAAATTACCATATATTTAAAAAAAAATCGTGTATTCATGTATAATTCGTTTGGCATAATATAAGCGAACAATTGTGGAAATAAAATAATAGAAGGACTGGAGCGTGATTATAAATACGCTTGGCAAAACTAACTAACTCAAATATTATTATTGGATCAGAATGTTATATTATTATTATTATTTATTTTATTTTTTATTAAATTAATTAAACTAATTTTAAAATCACATTTATTTGCTTTTAAAAATTGAAATGAATAGTAAGCATTCAGTTTAATAAAAACACGTGTACATAATGAAATCTTAAATTTAATAAAACAATCTAAATAAAGTTTAATTAGTAATGAAAATAAATAACATGCGGGAAATATGTTGTAATTTATTAATTTTACGTATTTAATAAATAATAAAAGAATAATTTATCATTTTTAATGCAAATAAATACATACCGAAACTTAACCTCATTCAGAGAAATACTCAGAGAAATGTTTTTTTTATTATATTATATGGACTGCTATTAAATGTCAATTGCTAAATATATTATTTAAAACCACAGGTATAACTTAAAATTGTGTAAATATAAAACACGTGTTGTGTTTTTATCAATATTTCAATAACTATCATGAATATAGTATCGGTCACTACACGCATGTGAATATGTATATGTTTAGTGAGCAACTTCGTGCTGTCAATTTTTTGCAGCGTGCGCGCGTATCTTAAAATTTTACTCTCATCGTTTTTTTTATAACGCGCTTGAAGAAGAAGAACTTCAAAAACACGTAGTTGAAATTACGTAAGGTACAATGCAAAAAATAGTCATACTGTTTTGAAAATGACTGTAGATTCTGCAGGTTTTTAAGATAAAGGTAATTAAATTATATAAAAAAAGAAATTTGAAAAAATATATATTGCACCAATTTTTCTACTATAGATGTAAACTTTCCGCAAAATTGATTAATTTTCCCCGAAGCCTTATACATAAATGTGTGGCTCCAAAATAATTTGCGCTGTCTTCTTTCACTTGTTGTTCTGTCCGATAATGGTGGCCAGGATGTAACTTTCGTTATACTTGACTTAATATAGATTACTGAGTCCAGGTAATTTTCTGTACAGATATCAATTGTTGAACTTTTATGTACCCGTAAAATATAAATTATTACTCGAAGTTTTATTTCAAGTTTATATCATTTCGAGTCAAATGAGTCTCGCTTCAGCAATATATTCTAATAAAATAGTACATAAAGTGGATAAGTAATTCAGTACAAATCACTGGAAATATGGTGAATAAAATTATTTACATCATTGTCACGAAAAAATGTCACATAATTATGTTTCATGGATGGATTGGATTGCAGGCAGTGATAAAGATATATACAGATATAACAGATTTAAAAATGAATGAAAAACAGATTATATAGATTATATAGAAGACACACTACTTATATCTTGTTACCGTGAATACTAGGATCCCGAAATCAGTATATCAGAAGTTTCTTCTTACACGTAACTGGTTGTTTAATGATGAGTAGGAAAAAGTTACGTTTTTTGTCTATTTATGGCTAACTAGCAATTACCATATTTTTTTTAGCAATTTAAGAAGAGGTCTTACACAGATTTAAAAGGTTCTTGATAATTTCATTTTACAAAACAAAATTATTCTGTTAATTTTGAATGTCATTTAATAATTGATAAATCATAATTACAAAATTAATAATAAGGAAATGAGGTTTTTTTGTAAAAACAATCGTACAATCGTTTTTTTTAGGAATGTTATTCTTATCTTAGCCCAAAGTATTATTGGCAACTAATTTTTTAACACAAGATATGTATAAATAGTTAAACAAAATATTATATTATTTTTAAAATTAAATGAAACTACGTGATTTAGTATTATTTCTACTTTCTTTAAGTTCTTTATCACGACCTAGGTTTCGTTGTATTACAACATCTTCAGGTGGGTTATTAGCAAAGATAATGAATATGCTAATAACCCACCTGAAGATGTTGTAATACAACGAAGCCTAGGCCGTGGTAAAGAACTTAAAGAAAGTAGAAATAATACTACATCACGTAGTTTCAATTAATTGTGAATGATGAATTTCTACAAAATTAACGCCAAATATATTCAATATTATTATTATATCGGATTCGATAAAATTTATTTTTGTTATACATTTTACAATAAAAAAACAACCTAAGTTTCATGATTATATTATAGGAATCCATATTAAAGGTTGAATTCATATCCGGTAACAAAATATTTACAAAGAAATTATTAGAGAAAACTAATTTTCAGTTTCACTATAATAATCGATATAATTTGAAGTGTCTCAATCGGGACATATTGTGCCGAGCGTGTACATGTAACGCACATAACAAAAGTTAAACAGCATCACCGGTGGCCAGCACCTATCTGTGCTTGAGAAACGAAATATTTCCCGGAGTATATCCTGCACTTAAGTAGCTTGATTGAAAATAATATTAAGGTAATTTATAACCTGACAATAATCGAATTATCGACACACTTTTCTTTTAAATAAGTCATGAACAAAGCGTGAACTTCGACTTCAATTAAGTACAGTTTCCGATTTACGTGACAGTTTTCACTAACGATGCAAATTATTCTCTTAAAACGGGACGTTACAACAGCCACGTACAATATTTAATTTTATTACCTGAACCATTAAGTAAGTCAAATAATTCATTTAATTACTTGAACAACTAAGTAAAAGTCTTCAATAAAGAGTGGTAATGGGCTCTAAAGTATCGTGGAAGGGGACTGTAAAAAACCAAGGCGGACAGTAATAGTGTATTGAGTGAGAGTAAAACAAGTTTATCTTTATAAGGACTCTGTAACAAATATATAATAACAACACAAACATGAATAAACTAAACATTGTATTATTTATACTACGTATTGAAGTTTTGAAATATTTATATTTAATTTTTTATATGTTTTGTCATATCCATACATTCCTTTTTTTATTTAGTTCACCCACCTCAAGCGAACGTAAACGTTTTCTCCGAAATTTACCCCGGTAAAAAACTATAATTTCATCAAGCAAATTCCTTTCTTAAACTGACTATTTCAGAATAATTTTCTTAAGAAACCCGCTTGTGAAAAATATTACTTTTTATTCTAGTCGTAATATTGTCTGTAAATTTGGGTTCCAGTAAATTTAAATATAACTTTAAAATTAATTTACAATTTTATTCACTTTAAATGAATAATATATATAATTCCAGAGATTTTTGGTGATATTGTTTTGGGAATTTGATAAATCCCGAAGCTAATTTAATTATTTCTAATAAAATGTCATACTGGTAGTAATAAGCGCTCAAATAGAAACAAAACTATCTCCGTAATTTTAAATATTCTTTTTTAATCCATATTTTCTCCTTAAAATACACTATGAATTGAAGAAATTACGTATTTTAATTAGGGTTAAAAATATATAATTTTTCAAGAATAAACGTTTCCTGTTTCATTAGGCGTGTAAAATAGACTATTTTCTGGGTATTTATACATACACGTATTTAAAGAATTTTTTTAAAGTACTTCAGAAAATGAAAAACTAAAAGCGTCTTTTCTGATGGACATTCATTTCCACCGACAATGAAATTGATTTTGGAACGTCTATATATACATCCAAATAGGGAAGGTATAATTAAATTATAATTAGTATGCCAAAACATAGTTTTTATTCAGTTAATGAATCAAGTCACTAGCGATTTTAATATCTTTCGATATTTGGGGTGCAAACAATTTAAATCTATTTTATATATGCAAAAATGAGTTTAGATCTCTGTCATCTCCAATAGTACAAGCGAGAAAAATAAGCAATTTCCTCATCGGTTTTGTTATTCGTTTAATTATTTTGAGAGAGAAATATATAAGAAATACTATTAACTTCAAAAGTAACTTTACTTAAAAAAAATTGTAGTGATATTTGACTCTTATCCCCTTGAACAATTAGGAAAGTTATTTAAATGAGGGTAAACAAATGTAAATACAAGTATCAAAAAACGAAATTTCGAATAAACATTACATTTGGGTTATACTTTGTTTAAATTATCCTTAGTAATTTTAATTTTAATTCAGTTTTAACAGTAATATAAAATATAATTTTGAAATCATAGATTCACGTTGGAGGATATATACTCATCGAATCAAGGACGTAAGAAGGAATAAATAGCGGCACTAATTTTTTGGAAATTAATTGGTATGGAATTTTCATTATTCCACTATACTTTTTATACATCAAATATATCAAAATGGACTTAATATGAGCAGTTCTATTGATAAGAGTGTAACGCAAAATGCATAATATAAAAAACGAAATTGGATCCGCTAATGATTTTTCTTCTGAACAACGAAATAAATATTTCAATGAATATATCGTAATTCTATTATAAAACAATTAGACTCAACTTTTTACTATTTTTGGGAGTTACCTTTATATTTCCACCAAACAGTATTTCAGTTTGAGTTTCTTGAGAATCATTTAGTTTTCTCATTCCTACTTGTCGCCTACAAATAGATTGAAGAAACGTAACCTGCTACGAGTTTCTAAGTTCGTATTTAATGACATACTGAAGAAGAATATTAGTAAAGTTCTATATTACAACCCAATTCCATATCGCCAGTGGTTATCGACCACTAAGTTTGTAGCATGAATGTAAAATAAAGTAGATTACATGAACGCTTAATATAATTCTTGATATTGCATACTTAATTTATTCGTTACTTAAAATAAAAAAGTTTATTATATACATCTACAGGTTAACAATGACGAAGATTTATTTTACTCTTTTGTTTATAAAATAATGTGGGTATTTAATGCTTAGAGATATAATTAAATACCTTGGTGATATATGTAAGTGCAGCAATAACGCTTAAAATAATTATTGATATTGCTTATTTAATTTATTCGTTACTTAAAATAAAAAAGTTTATTATATACATCTACAGGTTAACAATGACGAAGATTTATTTTTACTCTTTTATTTATTAAATCGTATTTAATGCCTGGAGATATAATTAAATATCTAGGGGACATGTGTAACTATAGAAAAACAAAGTAAATAATATTAATTTAAAATTGAATTTGATTAAGCAAATATTATACAAACACGAATTAGAATATACATGTATCAACAAAATACATACCAATTAAGTACTGCACAGCAAGTGTATATATTCAGTCTAAGTAGTGAAGTCCATTATCGACTTCAAAGGGGCTTAGAAATCGATAGCAGAGCGACATCAAAGGAACTATCCTTTCATCTAAATTCTTTATGGACTTTCCATCAAATTAGTTTTCGTGCTTTTGTAAATTCATTCTGATAATCATTTTATAATATAGATATCTCTGTATCGTATATATAGGTTTAAATTATCGGTTTGATCTTGAGTGTATCGGGATGTAATTTAAAGTTTAATTTAATTCAATATTTTTTTTCATTTTCATTTTCATCCTTTTTTTAAATTTGTATAAAAGGGCTGAAGTGTAAAAAAATAATTTGAGATTTAAATAAAGCATACACGAAACGAATAAATAATTTGGGTATACTCCGAGGACTGGAGCAGAAGTACCATTTCTGTGATAGTTTCATAACTTCATTAAATGTAAATAAATAGATGATATTTTATAAAATAAGTTGTTTGTCCATTATTGCGGTATATTATTTATATTTGTAACGTTAGGTTTATAACGAAAGCCATAGTATAGTATAATTTTATTAATCGATTGATTGTATTTAAATTACTTATTACGTAACAGTGAAACGCTTAGAAGCGTTTTATTTATTAATGAATAAGGACTAATTCACTTTATTATGAAAAAAAAACTAATTGCTCTCTTTGAAATAATGGAATAGCGGGAGATCTTTTTTTAAATTTTAGCCGTCTTAAAATTTATCCTTAACTTCTTTTAAAACTTTCCTGACAACCTCTCCATGATGAATTTAATAATCCTTGTATAAATTTTTGACAGTCAGTTCTTCACCCGCCTATGGGCACTTTACAAAGACGGGGACAAGACCAAAGCCAAGCCGCTATCGCTGAAGCTTATTTCAAATAATTTGTGCGAGCTTAGAGTTTCAATATATAAGTAGAATCTTGCTAATGTTTACAAGTACTATTAAATGTGTAAGTTTGTCATAAAATTAATTTAGTATTTTCAAATTATGTTTCCAGAAACGTATTTCTACGATACTAAGGCTGTTTATCGTTAATAAAACCACCTTCTTTTAATATATTTTCAAAGTGGGTACTTTGAATTACGTACATGGTTGTAATGAGTATATAATTATTCAATTCTTATTGATATTAAAAACTTATTGCATAAAATATTGCGCCTAGTAAAGCTCAGAATTAAATTTATAAATAAAACTATTCAGATAGAATGTGCTTCACGTGCAAAGGCTTTTGTATACATTCATATTTAAAAGTACGAGTGCCTAGTATTTAGCATGTTTTACGGAACGTTAAATAAGTTAAAGCCTTCGAGTGGTTTAATGGAATTAGTGGGAAAACAAAAATTATCAAAGAAACGAAATATTGTCTATAATAATATATGTACATGTTTGTTATATTTGTATTTCTTAATGTGAACTTTGACAAGCTTGAAAGTTACAAAGAGAATTTATTTCATATTATCATTTAATTACTTTAAATTATTTTGGAATTTTTACCCACATTGAATATGGAAAAAAATGTGGGTAATCTGGCCTTTTATATATTTTTTTAAAAACATTTTAAATGAAAAAAAACATGGATGTAATATGATCTCATCGTTCCCCAAAGTGTGGTGTCGTACAATAAAAGAAACTCCCAATTCTAAGTTTTTTTAAACAAACTTAATGGAAACTTAGTAAATACATTTTAAAGAGGAAATTTTTACCTTTCCAAAACCGTTTTTAGAATTTTTACATGATCAGGTTACAGGCGTTCAAAACTTACAATGGCGTTTCTTTTTGATCGTCAGTAACTCTCTCAAAATTAATCAGATGACAATAAGCAAAAGATAAACTAAAACGAAAAATGGTATGTAATGATATAATTAATAGTATGGTAAGTAGTGGTATAATTAAAAAGTAAACTAATGGTATATACTGGTATAATTAAAAAGTTGATTGAGAAAAATAATGGTAGCGTTGATTTTATCAAAATAATTTACCTCACATTATATAGCTATTTAAAGTTTTTACAAAATTTTAAATAATTTTTAAGAAATTTTAAAACATTTATTGAAAGTATTGCCTTTCAAGAATAAAATATACTGCAGGATAAAACATTATATTTAATGAATTCAGCAATTAGGATATCGCACTTTTTTAAATTTAAGATTATTGAATATATTTGGCGTTAATTTTGTCGAAATTCATTATTCACAATTAAATGAAACTACGTGATGTATTATTTCTACTTTCTTTAATTTCTTTACCACGACCTAGGTTTCGTTGTATTACATCATCTTCAGGTGGGATATTTAATCCACCTGTCACCATCAATATAATAATTAAAGAAAGTAGAAATAATACTACATCACGTAGTTTCATTTAATTGTGTTTTAAGACTATTTTGACGAAGACACAGGCACTTTAAAAAATATTCAAATATTTGGAAAATTTGCCTGATACATAAATATATGAATGATGGAATCTACACATTAATTGATTAGCTGAGCTTATCATAGAAAGAAAATATAAATGAACTCTCATAGAAATATTTAATAATGTGTTTATATAAATGCTTTGGCTATATTTGTTTAGTACGAAGTAAATTCAATTCATAGATAACAAAAAAATAAATCCGTTCAGAGAAAAATAGAGAAAACATTTATATGACACAAAAGGAACGTCTCGGTAGAAGTTGCGTCTGTACCGCTTTTCCCCATTCGACCGCTGTATAAAGTTTCATTCGCTGGGAAAAGCAATTTTTTTGGGAAAGTCCCAATTATACCTTTTGCGCTCGCAAGCGGATTCCCACGCGAAGACTTTAAGCGTACCTATTCCTTCAATATTAAGGAATATTTTTTTGTTCCCGATGGAGTCATTCAGAAGACCAAATAAATACGAGAGGTCGATTGTTCGCGTTTGGGGAATAGCAAACAAAACATTGTGTAACAGTTTTCACCGAAATGGATCGTGTAGATATAAATATCAACTGATGTTCTCTTAGTACAGCGTAATTCAGATAGCGTGACCTATAAGTATGAAAATTATAAGGATTCAAGTAGGATAAAATGTATTTTATATGGCCAGGAGAACCCACACTGAGTTTATGTTGTGCTACGTTTTGTTGTGCAGATAGCGGTGAAAACAAATTTAGGCTCACAAATTACATTTATTTTTCTTAAAAATACACAGAACATACATGTTCATTACAATTGTTTTCATTATTGCATGAAAATTTGATTATGGAGGTAGTATTTCAATAATAGTCGGATTGCATACAGATTTGGACAAAAAAAATTAGATTTTGGAGTGATATTCGGGTCATGTCTATATATGTTATATCACCACTAATTTACGAATAAGGAAATAATAGTAATGTAATGGTACGAATAATAATATAAAACTGTTGGCAAACGCAAAATTGTGCCCGTCGCTTCTTTTCATCTTACAAAAAATGATAAGAAAAAGTTACTTATTAAAAAAACAGAAGAAGGGGGGCGGGATAGAAGGGGAAAGAAGATCCGCCCAAAACAGAGGCCGAAAACCATCGCGGAGAACGCACAATTTTTATGTAAAATATTGTTCATAGGATTTAAACTATTCTACAAATCATTGTGAAAATCAATAGGCTTATATTCTGATAGTTAATCGATAGAAAAAGAATTGATAAAATGGGTTAAAAATTGCAATCTGTAACGAGTCCTTTTACGAACATATCTACATATGTGCATTCATACAGGCCAACGGATGGAGACGTATGTCATTTATGAAAGATAAAGTTAGATCATAATAAGTATATAAACAATTAAGAAATAGCATTATTTTATTTACAAGAAGATATTTAAAGTTGATAACTTGTGAAATTATTCAAGTTATAATTAATTTTATCGTCAAACTTGAGAATGGCGCTATAACCAATATAGCGCAAACGTCTACGGTGTACGAAACAATACTTTGATCTTACTGATGTTTTATGTTTACAAGTAGAATTTTTTTTTGTTTTCATATTCAGTTACTATAGTCCATTCAAATTGAAGATGGAATGTTTGTAAACAATAACTTTTGACAGTTCAGGTATTGCAAACCTTTTTCTTACATTCACGTTAGTATTTTACTGTGGATTTATTTGCTATTTGTGATTGAAAAATATTTTTTTTAATTAGTGTGCATATTTACACTGTGTACATATATTGCTGTGCACGTAGCTTACATGTGATGTGATGTGCACGTAGCTTATATTATATAGATTATATTTTATATTTATGAGAAATTCAGATAAGTAAGGTTATGTGTTTCGAACAATTTAAAAGTATTATTGAATATATTTGGCGTTAATTTTGTAGAAATTCATTATTCACAATTAAATGAAACTACGTGATATAGTATTATTTCTACTTTCTTTAATTTCTTTACCACGACCTAGGTTTCGTTGTATTACAACAGTCAACAATCTTTGCTAATAACCCACGTGAAGATCTTGTAATACAACGAAACCTAGATCGTGGTAAAGAAATTAAAGAAAGTAGAAATAATACTACATCACGTAGTTTCATTTAATTGTTAAAAGTATTACATAAAAAAGACATATAATAAAATAATACCAAAAATTTCGATAGAAATAGTTTTTTAATTAAATGTTAAATTATACAGAACATTTTTCAAAGTAACCGCATATACTTAATTTTTGAGTAATCATTAAAATATTTTTTTAAAACGAACTAATGTATAAAAATACACGAAATACATTAACATATCACAGACAAAATACACTGCATACGTATACAATTACATCACAATGCATCTGGGCTTCACACCGATATCCAAAGATGGTTGTGCCTAATGCTAGTGCCGACGAGACCGGCCTTTTGCCGCTATCACTGAGAAATAGTATTACAGAACATATATCTATTATACAACATATTAGCAGAATTTATTCATCATAAATCTATCTGTTACATCGTATATCAACAGTAATTACATCGTTTATCAACGATAACAATGTTCGTTCAGCCAAGCCGCGGGGCTTAATTAAATGACATTGCTCCAAGTAGAAATTTTTGACATCATTTAATTTAAAAGTAGTGTTTTTTCGCCATATATAATTTATTTTGTGTCCAGATCATTTTGATTCTATTTATCTTACAGTGATATGACAGCTGTACAGGTACGGTCCTTAGAAGAACATACACCATTTTAATTACACTCGCACTTAAAAATATCCCACATTTAACACAACGAATTTAACATTATTAAACACATAATAATATATTAAACTTAATATAATACAAAATATGTTTTTGAAACACCAAAAATTTAGAGAGCAATATTGGAAAACGAGAGTACGGACTTCTCCCGCCATTACGTTGATAAGTGTTGCAAGCAAGCATTGAATATACGTTGTATAAATAAGTTGCCATACGTGGGCATACAGTAAACAAAAAAATATAATTGATCTCCTGAATCTATATGCCTTTGGACAAGAAGTGTGTCATTTGTGAACATATAAATAATAAATGTCGCAAATAATTATACTAGCTATGCGCTCGGTTTAATTAAGATTTTTTGGACCTACGTAAATTTATATATGGTTACTGCAATACAATTGTTAGGTTTCGTGTTTGTGCAACAGACGGACAGATAGATAATTATACGAACCCGCATTGGTTGTCCTCAACCCAAAGAGTAATAATTTAGTTTTCCCAGATGTACATATACAGTTTATTGTCCGGCAAAATTCATAAGCACCAATCGGCATTTTTATCTGATAAACTGATGATTTTTTGAAAGTCGAACGAAAGTACGGTGTCAAAATAATATTATTAATTTAGTCTCAAGGTTTATTGACCATAAAAATGGGTATTACATTTCTTCTCTTTCTAATATCTATTCAAATATTTTTCAAATTATTCGAGTAGTATAAAAATGAATATAGGTATGTCAGTATGAAATAAATATTTAATTATTTGTCGAAGATTTGAGATGTGGTAAATATTACATTTTCCGCAGCCATTAACATAAATATATTATTTTTTAAACTACTTGTACGAAACACAAACGTAGATACATGTTTTCTTTTCAGAATAATATTTCAATTATTATATTATTTTCCGCTTAGTACACTATGCCGCTCATAATCTCTTTGTACGACTATTAAAATGCGTCATAAGGAATCACTGCGAATGCACTATAATAAATATAAATACAATCAAGGCTAAGTTTCCGGGTATTAGCGTAGGGTAATTCAATATTATAAGGCCTGTTCGATGAAACGACCAACCAACAAATTTTACTGCTGCTCTATATGTCGTGAGCTAAGATTGGTGAGCGATTGCTTCTCGAACGTGTACGTCGCTGTATACATTTTTTTATTGAAAAAAAAAGTTAAAAAGTGTTTTTAAACTTCGAAGTTTCTATTTACCTGAGATTTTTTTTAGTACGTTGATATTTGATGTTGCAATGTTAATATTTTTAAAATTTATTATGTTTTTACTATTTTTTCGTTGAATATAATAACCTGTCCATAACATAACTTCAAATTGAATACAAAAATCATAAATGGTGCTAAATTTAGATTCCGGATTAATCTTTCCAGATTATGCTTACATATCTGATAATCTTAAAAATGACAGAGATATTGAAGAGATTTCAATAATACTTAAGGATCCTACGTCTGAACGAGTTCAAATAGAACTACCACCAACCGGGCCTTTAACATAAGGATCTAATGAGGATGCTCACAAAAAGACCCGCCTTCAGAGTATCTGACTGATATGTACCCAATTGTAGAACTGCTTAATAGCATTCGGAAACATGTGCAAGCAAGTAGCAAAGGTACTCGCATCCCAAGATTACATTAGAGAAAAAAAAGAGAAAGTAAAAATAAAAATATTATGAAGAAAAATCTTAATATCAAAAAGCAAAAAATGAAATTACATTCAAGTTCTGAGGAAGAATAAACGTTTTAGCCGGTGAAATTTGCGGTCCCGAAAATAATATATATGTTGCGTGGAATGCGATGAAAATTACTACGAAACCGAAAAAATAAAAGATTAGCTGCTATGAATTGTTTGTAAATTATGGCCGCATATAAATTGCACTCTATTCAACAATTATTGTAATTCTTGTGGCAAGAAAATGAAGAAACAAGAAACGGAAAAGAAAAACTTGCACGAGAAAAAAGCAAAAAGTAACGGAAAAAACAAAGGGAGAGGAAAAATAAGTCAGAAATTATATGGCCATCTTATCCTTAAATGAGCGGCAAATTTCTAACGGATTTTAACATTAAAGCTTTTGAAAAAACATTATCCTAAATTGCATATATAATTTGTAGACTACAATGAAAAATATTTTAGTACCAACATTTATTTGAAAAGAAAATAACTTGTCACAATGTTTGTTTAGTCATCTATACGCCAAATATATCATAACTATATCTGCATATAAGGTAATCAAATCTAGAAATATAGCAGCGTAAGCTGACACATTGTAGCTATCTCACTCTAACGCCTTATAAAATTAATGAATAGCATATATGGTCTAGATTTTTTTAGCGTCGAGATTTTGATTATTTTCACAAAATGTTTGAAACGCCTGACTATTTCGCAAAAAAAATGGAGGGTTGCCAATTTTTCCGTGTAAAATTTTAGAATTCGTATCGGTAAAATAATGGTATAATACTTGTATTTATAACATTTTTCATAGTGAAACTTTCTGAAGTTAATATTTTGATTATGTATATACTTTAATAATACTCCGGGAATAATGCAATGAATTTTATAAATAGTTGTCAGCTGATCGAATATTATATTTGTGCCAACCATATTTTAACTGTCAAATTCGATTGTTTACAAACATTCCATCTTCAATTTGAATGGACTATAGTTTATAATATAAATATTGTTTTGACCTTTTTGAATCAACATTTAAATTAAACATATTTAATACATTTCTATTATTATTTGATATATTAATAGTAAACCATGTTTTTGATTTGAGCACGATTATCACTGAGCGAAAACACAAAAATACAAAAAGAAATGTTTTTAGCCACTAAACTAAATTCCATTATAATAAGGATTACACTCACGATATATTAACGGATAGCACAGGGAGTCATCGCTTTATTAAATTTAATTAATTCACCTTAAGGCACCCTAGCGACATTATAATGTAACATCTCGTCGCCCAAATTGCTAACCTACCTTCACGACAGCCACATCATTTGCTGTTGGACTGCTATAAAGGCATTTACGAATTTCGGCAGCTATTTATCGGTATAAATAAAAAACTTAGAAAGTTTCGCAGGAATAATAAACTTAAAAGTTTCGCACGGGTCAAATAAAAAATAATTGACTTTTTGCAGCACTTTCTATAGTACTATCGTTAGGTTTGTGTATCGTATCTGAAAAATAGGATATCTTATATTTTCTATCCATTCATTCACTTTTACACTTTTACCACTACCGTGGGTATTTCA
This sequence comes from Druceiella hillmani, assembly GCA_039881145.1. Classification (NCBI taxonomy): domain Eukaryota; kingdom Metazoa; phylum Arthropoda; class Insecta; order Lepidoptera; family Hepialidae; genus Druceiella; species Druceiella hillmani. Next base: position 16,122,509 of record JAYKKI010000021.1, on the reverse strand, counting down.
CTAAATTTCTTAGGGCATTTAATATCAAACTTCTCAGTATTTGACAATTTTTTTTTCATTTCATTAATCATAATTTCAAGGGACAAGCTGATAAAGAGTGATTTTTAAATAAAAATTTTTAAATAATCTTAAAAATTGACCGAGTTATAAAAGTTTAAATTTAATCTTTAGACAAGGACGGCAATACTGTGTTGTGAGGTCATTTTTATATTGTACATTATATTCTACAAGAGGAAAAGAGACCGAAATATACCCAACTCTATCCGTATCTTTAAAATTAGAAGCTTATAACAGGCTTATTTTTCAATCAATTTTTGAATTTTTTTCAAGACTGGTTTTTAATTAACTTATATTTCACAATATTGTACGAAAAATATCAACATTTTGAATGACTACCGGATTAGTGTTTTCTGGACTTTTATTTGAGGCTAGGGTATTATATGAATGTCGCCACGGTGTCATTTGCTAAGACCACAAAATCCTTTTTTAATTGTTATCTACAACCTAAAATAAGACCCCATACACGATTTACAACGGTTTAAATTTGATATCCAACGGGTTAGGCTGGACATTGATATTCTAGTTATCCAGTCAACCGCTCTTTTGTATATATTGATGATGGTCCTATTAGAAAAAATATATTCAGCAAGTTTGAAAATTTACTTTATAATAAAAATATATGTACAAAGTGTAAATACAGAAATAAATATCAAAAGCTACTATGCTATTCATAGACAATACTTGAAACACGTAGTTAATAGAATTTTTCTCTTCTTTTTGTTTTTGACACTCGTTCAATTCATAAATTCTTTGTATGCAACAGTAAAAAGGTAAGTGAGAAAAGTCATTATTCTATAATAAATATAGTTCAAATTAATGAGATTTTTGTATAAACTAAGTGTTTATTTAATTTATCTATAATAATTCACTAAAACCACAAAATCATTTTCCAAAAGAATCATGTAATTAATCATTTTTCCTTCTTTATAAATTGATAACGAATTTTTCAAATATCCCTTTATGTTCCAAGCTCTTTTCTGCAACAATTCTTATTTATAAAAGACTTTGAACATTTATTCTCTTTTGCTTGTCATTCGATGTGCTCCTCTATCTGTTTCGCTTCGTTCACTAATAATTCCAGTTCATTAAAATGAAAGTTAATATACTCAAAACATTGTATTTTCTATACAACTTTATGAAACAAAGAAAAATTAAATAAAAGTAACTCACTTTTTGATCAGTGAAAGTAATGAGAGAGATATGTAAGGACCGACCAATTTGTAAATCTATATCATAGCCTTATATTTTTAAATGTATTTCAAGTAGTGTCCTGTGAAAATTCAAATGGTGATTACGGTAACTATTTAAACCGAAACTTGAAATATTTGGTTGCGACTAACAAATCTGCTATCTCAGTTTATTAATTGTATCCCAACAGAAAATTTCTTGCATCGTATTATTTGGTAATGAGGAATGAGTATGAAAAAGCTTTCGATTTCGACATTCATATATATACAAATAAAATATGTATATACAAGTATAAATATATGTCGCTATTCGATTCTAGGAAAATACTAGACTAATTTTAACAAACCAGGGCAAATTTATGATATACATAGTTTTGTGTTAGAAGTGCACATATGTACAGATGATCAGATAAAAAATATCGTAATAATGTTTGTTTCCAACTTTTAGGGTAATATATTCTGAAAAATATTTACTAACTAGATATTGAAAACAAAAGAGTTTCGCAGTAACATATTACGCCGTCAAATTTAATTTTTTTATGTTCTCGTTGGTTAGATTTAAATGTAATATACGGACAAACGCACCCACTGATTTGTGCGTATGCGTGTGCTTGCGTGTGATTGCGTGCTTGGGTACGCACTTGTGAGTATATGTATGAAGAGTGTATGTGCGCGTGTGTGCATGCGCGCGTGCGCGTGTGTGCATGCGCGCGTGCGTGTGTGACTATACGTGTGTGTGTATGCGTTTAGGGTGGGTGGTTGTTCGTGTATGCAATCAAATATTTTCATTTATCTCCAAAATGGTTTGATCGATTTAGACACGGTTTTTAGAAAAATGTTTGTGATTCACTGGCAATGGTTCTTAGATAGTTGTTACGGTAATTACTCACCAGGGAAGGCCACAACAAAACATTTTATTGCAAATTAATGTTCCCATTTATCTTCCAAACTGTTCGACCGATTTAGATACGGTTTTTGGTGATAGTTTTCAGATAGGTGTTATGGTATTTAGCTCACCAGGAAAGGAAGGAAGGCTCACCGTCTGCAACATTTAGTTGCAAACGAATATTCCCATTAATCTCCAAAATTGTTTGACCGGTTTTTGCAAAGTATTCGGGACTAATTGGCGATGGTTCTTAAATAGGTGTTAGCTCTTCAGGGGGCACTGTAATATTTTTTTGCGAACGAATGTTCCATTTTTCTCCTAAACCGTTTGTCCGATTCAGATACAATTTTCGGTAAAAAAGATAATGATTTAAGGGCGAAGGTTATCAGTCAGGGGTTATGTTCTTAACTCGTCAGGAGGCGCTGCAATAAATATTTTTTATTTATCTAGATTAACCGCTTTGTTGCCTTTCTTCGGCTTTGTCGATGTGTTTTTCATTGTTGCTTGTTGAATAAATAATAGGTTTACTAGAAAGTTACATTGCCACTAAAATAAATAAATGAAAGCATATATATATAGCGTAGAATCTAAATAAGGTTTCATGTGGAAGTAAATGAATGTTTCACAATAGCTGCACTCTCCACCTATAAGTAAGATGATGTAAAATTCAATTTATTATTTGTAAAAACGATCATATGTAGGGTTACTGGAAATACAAATTATTTCTTTATTTCATCAAAACTTATAGGGAGGTGTTATAGAAATATGTTTAGATGAGGGATAAATTTAATTGCTTTAATCGATAATCAAGTCGATAAGCAACAAATTTTAGCTCCCAAAATATATATTTTTTTTAATTGTACAAACAAAGAAAACCTGTATTGATTGAGATAGGCTGCAAAAGTCCAGCTTGGTAATTTTATTTTTTTTTATTTTTCCGCAGAAACGAAAATTAAAAATATCGTCCTATTCTTGTTTCATAGAACTGAATGTCGCTGCAGTTTAAATTGCATCCGTCTGAAAAAAATATTGTAAACATATTCGGAATCGTACGAGGGTTTACACGGTTCAAATAATAGATACAAGCATCAATTAAATAAAATAATATACTTCAGCAGTATTTTAAACCTATCAGTATATTCAGATCGACACAGCACTAAATTTGTTACCAAACTAATCGCGAGCCGATATATCATTATACTAATTTGATGAAAAAATGACACAAAAGTGGTGGAACTTAATGATACCTGTGCATAAACTCTGATAAATTTCAGTTAAGTAGTTGAGGCGTGAAATAGATACAAAAAAGTAAACAAAACTCGCTTATTTTCGCATTTACATTTTTTCAGTTTAGTTTTCTTTTGTAGTTCTGTATTTTTTCATGTCAACAAAACGAAAATGAAACTTGTTACAAAATTTAAAACTAATTGAAGACTTCAACTTCTTCGAAGCAACTTATTAATATACAAAAGATATTTTAAATATTTATTATATGAGACAAAATTTATTATATTGGATAAAACGGACTAACTTAAGTGAAACTTATTTCGGTTTCGCAAAATGAAATCGAGGCAGGATTACCATTGAGTTACATATTTTCGGAAAGAAAGGTCAACGAACTAGATAAAAATTGTTTTACTCAAGCCAAACTGGGTAAAACTACTTACCTAATTGAGCGGAAGCGAGACGAAGGTAAACAGCAGACAACCGAGAGTTATTGAAGTCAGTACCCATTGAACCAACTAAAGTAATATAAGGAACTTGATTTATGAGTACATTAGTATCCGAGTATTTATGTTAAGTTACTCGCGCTTTACTCTTGGTGAGGGTGAGTTTCTCGAGCGTGGGTTGAAATTTATTATATTTACTTTATTTCAACAATAGATAACATTGAACATAAAAATATCAGATTGCTGAATAAATTATTTGTATGATAAGTAATTTTTGTGTCATTTGTCTTACCGGTACATCTGCAAGTCTGAGTGTTAAATGCAAGCCGGTTGATTCATTTTTGATTTACAAATGAATATGTGTTTAAATAATGTAACTAGGTAAGACATCATCAAATAAGCGCGTGATGAATGAATATTGATCAAACAATGATAATGGAATATTGATCAAACATATTTGTAGCCTTCGTCCGTGGCTGGATTATAACAAAGAATATATTCGCCTATGTACAAATTTTCACCAAAAAATATAAAACAAATTTATATTATCCATAAAAAAGAATAGAAGAACTACATATATATATATATATATATATATATATATATATATATATATATATATATATATATATATATATATATATATATATATATATATATATAATCTTTGACTCAGTTAACACTATTATATCATTGTTACAGAAGTATCTGTTTACATAATGCTATATAGAAGAACAAATCTTACTATTCAATGAAGAATAATTTAGCAACAATGTAACAATAACGTTTTTTTAAAAGATTAAAAGTCAAAAGTTCTTTAATTCCCTATTTATTTACAGTGTTATAATTTGTATTCTCAGTATATGGTAATTAAACCTGAAGGCAAAGAATTTGTCAATCTTCTTTAGCTTCCTTTAGTAATTATAAATCCAATCTCCACTTTTTTCACGTGATTTTCCAAACTTATGAAAATTCCAAAAACACGAAAAGAAATAAAATATTTTGACGAATCTCAAATTTTATGTTTTATCGAATGACAATTTTTCTCAACTGATGTATTTACGATGGAAATCGCGATAGGCGACATGTTTAACCTAGGAGTTATGGTTCCCAGGTTGAGTAAGGACGAACTAATATATCGCATTTACTTCCGTAAATCATAATATTATCGCATTTACTTCCGCATGCTTAATGGACGAAATCTGGAACCTATGCTAAACCCCGTAATTAAGCGTCCACCCACGTATGCACCTAATAATTAAAAATTACGTATTGATTTAATGAAAATGGACGAAAGATATATAGTCTAAGGGAAGATATTTTACATTAGTTATGTTTATTTATTACATCTGAAGATAATGGAATCGTGGTTACATTTCAGACTTAAATTAAAGGTTTTTAATTTTTAATCTTCTTGACGAAATAATCCTATTTCTAATCTCCACCAATAAATGTGTTCTATCTTTTGTGTTCGGCGTATAGTTTTTGTCTAATATTTTACAAGAAACAATTTTTTGATAAATGTTATCATGTAACCGAAATTCCACTTTATATTGCCTAGTTATTTATTTTAATGGATATTTTCAGTAAATTTCAGAACGAATCTTGAACGTCGTCACCAAGTTTGTTATTCTGTGTAACACGTCCTTTATCCTTTCCAAAAAATAAAATCTTTTAAAGACTCATGATATATGTATTGTATATGTTTACACAATGGATAAAACTAGCTTATTCGCCAACATTTTCTACTATTGATAAAATATAAAATATGATGTTTTTTCTCAGTTACGTTGTATTAACCAATGATGGGCATTGCTTGATATCCTGCATTGCTTGATTGCCAAAGCTTTGATATCCTGCTATTTTATATGTCGAGGGGAGGAATTGAGTCAACGACGTTCTGTGGAGGATATATCAACATTGCCGATTTTGGCAGCTGCATTTAGATTTATTTATTCATCTTTAATTATTATATTTGGTTATGGAGGGTTTCTGAAATAACGATAAAAATAGGATAATAGATACGTTTATTATGGAGTTTTGACACTACCTTTAATTGTCGAAACCATGATAGTTGTATGGACGATCTATGGTATCGAAACCTTGAAGATACTTTCTACAGGAACGAAATGGAAAGTGCCTAACAATTGAATGTTAGATGGGAATGCAACATTCATCACTTGCTTCCTGTCCAAGAATTTGTTAGAATTGACTCCGTACAGTATTTTATGAAAATATTTCTTCGCTTTCATATAGTTATATAATTATAGATATTAAATGAAATATTTCTGATGTAAGAATAAAACATAAATGGCAAAATTAAAATATATTTTAGTGTTATTAATCCTGTCTACATATACGGTCATCAAAATTAAAAACATGCTAGCTTTTATTAACGGTCATTAAAATTAAAAACATATGCTAACTTTTATTAAGAAGTATTTTTTTAATGTAGCGTTATACTCTTAAGCCAATTTACTTTGTGCAAGAATCACAAGTATTACATATGTTATTACTAATAAAGGAAATCATTTTGTCATAATTACAATTTGCACTTTTTTAAATATACTTCTACCTTTTTACTTTTTTATTTCTAGCTTTCATAGCTCAGAATAAAAAAAAACGGAATCCCTAGCCACAAAAGTCTTACAGCACAAGTGAAGAAAAGAAACAAATTAAAGTTTTTGATTCCAATTTTTTTTAAATTTGTGAAGGGACTACTTATTAAGTTTTTCGATATTATGATATGACGTATTTTTTGTCTTAAATTTTGTTTGGCTTCTTAGTTTCTGTCCGCATATACATTATTTCCATCTTTAGTTACAGTTTTCTCTCTGCCAATTCATCTACGAAATTATTACAGGAAAAATAGAAATAAGAAGAGCGTATGTTTTTCTATAAAAATAACTAAATTATATTAAAGTTGTTACATTAATGTGAAAAAGAAAAACATCTAAAACATATAAAATACGTAATATATGATATAATTCTAATTATAAAAATCTTACATCGACATTCGCGCAATGAGAAAAATGCCCAAAACAGTGTTCAAACGTAAAGAAACCACCTCCTATAAACACTTGAAATCCTCGAATCGACAACAAAAAATTAAGCGGAACGATGTAAGTATAAAAATCAGTTACTGCGTGAGATATAGTCGTGGACGCGCATTTGCGATTTAGGAGGAAATTTGAAGCTTCCTGTGGGCAAACGGCTTATAATACGAGTCCTCACCGGTTAAATTTCAAACCGAAAATTTTAGCCGTTTCAAAGAAATTTGTTAACACAAACGTGTATTTAAAACATATATTCTTACTGTAAGGTTTAAAATATGAAAGTGTGATTACAATTTTTTTGGTGAACCCAAAATTTTTTCGTTTAGCTTTCTTTTTCAAAGTAGCATAGATGTATTATCCTACTGAAACCTGTGGGTTTATAACCGTAAAACTTATATGATTACATGGGAATTATTAAAGAATAAAGAAAACAAACTGCCTGAAATAGGTTTGAATTTTTGACTAATTTTTAACCTTTATATTTGTTACGTATCTCGGCTGTATAAGTTTTTACCATGAAATCTTACGAATAGAGAGGCTATGACCAGAAATAACTCCTATGCCCATTTTCATCAGAATAGATTATGTACTCTCAAAATATAAAAATTTACTATATTTCTGCTTTTTACCCAATTATCCCAAGAAATGTGATACATTATATACACAAAAAGTTACTGAATGAGAAAAATATAGACTACATTTTATCCCAACCGATAACATAGTTTTTCAAAGATGAACACGGTCACCATCAAAAACTTGTACCGATAAAAAAAAGTGCTAAAAATAATATTCCCTCATCATGAATAAATATCATATTGGCGCGACCATGTTTGAGGGGATACAAGAGATAAAAAGTGTTCTGATATACCTCATCTCTAGCTGTTAGTATCACAAAAAAGTTCATAAGTCAAAATGTTATGGAATACGAAAAACAAGAATCATTCAGAATAACAAGATATAGGTTTTATTTCAATTTTGACAAATATATTTCATATCGACAGAAACCTCTCTTTAAGGACTAAAAATTAAAATACAATAAGACAATATGTTCAGCTGAAAGCAAATAATGAAATAGGTGAACAAAACTACATTATTTTAAGCAGTTATATCGAAGTAAAGTCTGGAATAAATTCAATAATCAGTGTGGGTTCTAAATTATAAAGATGGCTTCTGTGCTATTTCGCATTTAAAAAATATAACTAATGTCTTCTGTCGGAAAACGGGATATAAAAAGTTAAAGCTTTTGAATAATTTTTTCCTTACTTTTGCAAAATTATCGTCATATATCAGTCATAGTTAAATAAATCAACCTACGACATAAATTACATTGAAATAAAATTTCAGATATACTTGTTCAAAATAAATCAAGTGTATATGTAGCCTGAAATTTATGCCGTTAATTATTATATAAGAGAGATATAATAAAAATTCACTGATGTAATTAAAAAAACATGAACTGACATAATAGAAGTTATAATGGAACTAAAATAAAATACCAGGGAGATAATGCTGAACTGCTATAACATAACAAGCGTTATTTATTAAGGACAGCTTTCGCAGGGATTTACGATAAATGAGGAGATTGACTGAAAATTATATCGAGTAACTGTATTAAGCAATCAATCAGGATTACATTCTGAATGATGACGTTAGACTACATACCGCCAATCATTTTCGTCCAACTTGTACAGGTAAACTACGTAACATACAGGTAAATTCTGCTAGTAGGTTTACTTCATTCACTTTACATCACGCCATCTGACCATCACTTATTCTGAGCTCTGACCTATATATAATTTGCAAAACAAAAGAATATGTGACTTTATAGGCCTTGAAACAGACTATTTATAACCATGATATTCATTGTTTCGGATTGTTTTCAATGACCTTTACCCAACTTTAAAACATTCGAGGCTGTGTTACGATTTCTCATTTTTGTACAAAAACGATCATCAGTCATTTTTTTTTGGTAATGAATGTGAAGCAACATGATAATGAGGCATATCCTTCTAACACATTTGGTGATATCACACCATTTGGTCAACTTGCTGTTATCATACACGCCTACGAATAGAAATGTTATAAAACGATGTTCAATTAAAATGTCCCATTTCTTTCAATAAGGTCAGATAAATTCTGTTCGAATGCTCGAATTGAGGAATTTGTTTCCACAGATGAAGGTCGGTACCTAACAAATTTGCCAAATCCAAGTAGAATTCATTACAAAGCCACCCATACACTACAAAGCTACCATGCACATTTAGGCACGTATAAATATTTAAGGCTTTATTATTTTAAACTTTTGTTGTTATTTCTATTAAACTTTTTTCATATACTGATATTTTTCAAGATGTAAATATATTACTTGATATATTTTTCACTTGCATAAACATTTCACGATTTTTTTAAGAAATATGGGATTTCGAAAAATTGCTATAATTTTTCTGTAAACTTTGGGTAAATTTTTTGTAATGCTGTCTCATAAGTTTGAGTTTAGTAGTTTGTTGCGGTAAAGTAATTATGTGGATTTTATTGTAATTCTAGTCTGGTCATATATCCAGCAATATATCATGTAATTTTTATTAGCTTCTTTTTATGTTGATAACTCACACGACAAATGACGTCACCGTCATGACCGTGGTATGTTGGGTTGACCACAAGGCATACGGTCTTTGACTACGAGGCGCAACGCGGGAACCCGAGTTCGATTTCCGGCCGCTCGTCGAGCGGGGCTGGACTGGTGTTCTGGTTGGCTGTAAAATATTGCTCTTATGGCAATAAATCCGCCATATGTATCAATTAGAAACATTAAAGTACAGAAATCTACAATAGTTTAATTACAAATCTATAATGTACTTTAAGTACACAAGTCCACTCAGACAATTCCATAACTTATATTCATTGCAAGAACTGTCCCGAAGTCCAGCTCTCCCCCAAGCACACCTTTGAGTACTCAGTTTTCGCAGCAAACATCCTAAACGTAGGAATGTCTTCACTGAGCGATTTGCTGCAAGAAATCTTATACATCAACGAGGCACCGAAACTGGCGGAGGCAGTTTTAAAAAGCTTTGACTCAACCTCTTTATTTTTCTTCTTTTACTATTATTTATTTTACTATCTATGTGGAACATAAAAAAAGTACAAAAAAATACAAAAATAATCCACAATTAAATGAAACTACGTGTCAAGAAGTTATGGAATTCGAAAAACAAGAATCATTTCAGAATAACAAGATGTACTATGTGATGTAGTATTATTTCTACTTTCTTTAAGTTCTTTACCACGACCTAGGTTTCGTCGTATTACAACATCTTCAGGGGCTATTAGCAAAGCTCTTTGCTAATAGCCCACCTGAAGATGTATACTGTCATATAATTTCATTTACTTGTGAATAATGAATTTCTACAAAATTAACACCAAAAATTAAAAAAAATGTCCCATTCTAATAATGTTATGTAAATTTTTTGATTGCTCTGAATTAAATTTATGCAGATTAATAAGCTTTTTCACTATGCCAAATTTCTAGTTTCTATGTCAAACAGTTTCTCAGAAAAACGGTCATGGTATATTGGCAGACGAAGGACACATGATGAGATGATTTTATAATGGTTTCGTTTTTTGAGGTAGGAAATCCCTAAATTAGTACTGCCGTTTTACAAAAATTTTAATAATTACTCTTTCGAACCCCTATGCAACGCAACAGTGATTTCTTATTCAGAATCCACCATTTAGAAATACTGTGAACCATTAAAAATATTTATTTACAAATCTATGAAACACATTTACATTAAAAACTTTCATCGGGACGTAAATTGTAGTTTTTATTATGATACGGGATTTTAATTACAATTTTTCGCATAATAAAAGTGCGTTAAATCTTCGTTACACGTGATTCGCGCATACTAATCGTTCTGTAATTAATTTATGAAATCTTAACGGCTGCGGGCAAGTTAAAAATATATTAAAATATTTGTTAGTGTAGGTTAATATTAAATCTTTGTTTCCACTTATTAGTCTTGATTGAGTTGTTTGACGATTTGGTGCAACCAATTTCTTTTCTGATTTTCTTTGGCTGTTAATAATTAAACTAATAAACTTTTTATAACGTAATTTTACTCATTATCTAATCTTATTAACTACTAGTGTGTAGAAATGTTTTCAGCCGTGTAGAACTAGCTGTGTAGAAATGTTTTTATGGAACCACAATCTTTTCTAAATAATTCTTCAAAATTTAAATGACAAGGTTTTATCTTTGACAGAAATATATATTCAATATAGCACCCAATTTTTATGACATTTGTATCTCTTGCGTACATTTCTCACGGAATCGATATTTATATTGCAGTATTTTTCAATACTTTGTTTATGAAAGTGTCAGAGAATAACGTTCACGTAAAATTCATGTTTATGTCTTGAATCATTTATTTGACCTGGTAACTATTTAATAATATATATATATATATATATATACATACATACATTAGAACGTTAAAAACACTGAATTACTTGTCCGATATTCGGTAAATTTATTATTTTTCTCTTTCCACGACAAGATCAGATATTTTACTACCTTATCTTTGACATCGCTCTCACTTTCTGTTCCCCACGATTTTTTTTTTTAATTGGCTAGAGTTGTTCTGCTTTGTAGTTTATGCTATCGATAAATAAATTTGATATTCTAATATTTACTATTTCAATAAAGGGAAACAATTTTATAAATATAAATGTAATAGTTTTTTTAGAAGTTATCGCAATTGTTTGTGAAGCCGATTTCACAGGTATACACTCGCGAGCTAATGACAAATCAATGAAATTCAAATTATATTTATTTGGAGGCTGTTCACTATCAATTTTGTTGTGATAGAGAATAGATACCACGTAGATATAATAGGTCTATGTCTATTATACGTATATTTTTATTTTGTGTATTGTCTTCTTTGTTTCGAAGTTCTCTAATTTTATTTAGTCGGGTAAACAAATCGGAAACATTTATTTGTTCACAGATAAATAGAAGTCGAAAAATATTAGTCGAATTAAAAAGAAATAATAAACACAACAAGAAACCTAAAAACTCCTGGTACATTTTAAAATATTTTACATCATGGACTCTAAATATCGACCTCGTTCAGAGAGTAGTAATTCTCCTTAGGACTTAGAGGTGAGATGCATTCGGTTCTCGTTTGGAATGTTGGATTTTTCGAAATATAAAACTTAAGTAAACAATTTGAAAGAAAATTATGTTCTTATATCAGAGAGTCTAATTGGCTGAACAGTGGACTATACGAAAAAATACCAAGAAGTGTAGTGAAGGTCAATTAGCAGGTTGTAAACACGATATGAAAAAACTAATATATATGTAATTTTATATAAGGTGGTGTTATGCGAAATTACAAAAAATATATATTATTCTTTCTATTATAGGAAAGAGTTTAGTCTGTTACTTAAAAACGAATCAATTCTAAGAAGGTTTTATATTAAATTTAATCGTTAGGTAGACATAATATATGACTTCAAAGATTTGACAAGAAATCTCATTTAATTTCTTTGTATATGTTTTAAGTATTCGCATTCATTTATTTTTCCACTTAACGCAATATTTTAAATTATGATCAACTATGCAAATGTACAATTGCCAATAAAGGATGACATGACTCACTTCCAAGAATCATTAAATTTACGTTATTACAAACTTCATAGGAATACAGATTTCCAGGCGAAGAATGTCTCTTGGTTCTAAATTAAAACTCTAAGGTTCAAAGTCGAATAAAGAAGAAAATAAAATTAGTTAAAGCGGAGAGTAGTTTGGAAACGTATTTTAGCTCTATTCGCTATGTGCTTTATTTACTGACACCTTGTTATAATCATCCGCTGTAACCAAACGCCTTTTTGATTTTTCAGAAGCTGGCTTGGGTCAACATTTTCATGTGGAGTCACAAAGTTCATGATTTGGGCATGAAACTAAATGTCATGTCGTGTTAAAATGTTGTTGCTGTTAGGAATGAAGCAAGTTGCGGGTTGCTTCCGCGTGCTATCAATGCTGGTCTTGAGTAAAGTGGTGCGATCAGCTTACATAAACAACACGAATGTTTAATCTAGAGGTATAATCAAATCCGTTTTCCTGCATGTACAACGCAGATGATCGTCAATAATCGATGTGAGATTATTTAATTGGAGACAAGAGAACATATGACATTTAATATTTTAACACGCATAACTATAAAAATAGCTCCTATAAAAAATCTGTGTGACTCTCGGCGACTCCCGCAGATCCGAACTTTACGAGTTAAAACGCACCAATGGAGGGTATTCAGTTAATGAGCGCGCATCTTGACGTATGTATTGAGGAAATAGGATAAATTGTTGACGTATACATTATATAAAAAAAGCCAGCAGCAATCATCTGTTCAATATAATCATTAGCCGGATTACCCTACACTGACTTAATGAGATAAAATATTTATTCGCAAGTATATACCAAAGATAGAAATACCAAAGTTAGGAATAGATTTTGAAATTTAATAGAAAGTTTTATCGATTTGTAAATTTTAATTAAATTAGCTTTCTTTTTTCTGGACCTGCAAAAAAATGAAAGATATATTTACTTCAGTTTGCCAGCTCCTACCTAATAAAAAATAGCATGTCGTGATCAAAAATTTATCACGCAATAATATAAAAACTTCGATTATGGGCGCAAAATGTTTATTACATTTTCTTATCTATTTACGTAGGAACCATAAAAATTATATATAGTAAAGCAAACTAACGTCGTCTACGTTAGTTATAGGTCAAAATAACAAAAGGTGTTAAGATATCCAACCGAAATTCCAAAATAGCATTTTTGAATTGAGAAATTTTGAAGTGCGTGCCGCAGTTAAATTTCATAATATGTTTGCAAATGTAAACCCATTGACATTCCCTGAATCGCCATTTGGTAACATTAAGGAGTAAAACATCATTATTTTATTTTGAGAATTAAATAAGCAAATAAAAATCAAATTACTACGTTTGAGTCGACCGATGAAGACTTGTAAGACAAAAGTACTTATAGTTTAAAGACTCAGTAATTAGTTTACAGTCGACTTGGCAGTATGTAGTATCTGTTGTTTATAATACAGCACTATAATTGTTCTGAAAATTTATATAATTTTATCATTTTCTTTATACTAAATCACAATGAAAGAGATTAGGTTTATCATATGTCATAATTGGGATAATGCATAATCCAAAGAGCCAGAAAATAAACAACCCAAAAAACATAAAATTCTTTTACCATTGTCCACTATTTATAATTATTTTGCATAACATAATCCTTATAGAATTATGTTATATAAATTTCTAAACCAAGTATTTGAGTTTTCCAAATTTTAACACTAATTTCCTGAATTTCTACACAAATGTCATATTTTAGAATGAATAAATGTAATACATATAAAAATATGTGATTAAAATTGTAATTAAAATTGTGATTTAAATATACAATTATATACGTGAATTACATGAGTTAATAATTGACAATATCTCCAATAAAAGTCAAATATGCTTGGCTCTATGAGATTGATGAGATCGCATACTTTTTAAAGAGTTACATGATCGTGAGACTTGGTAATATTTCTACATGAAAAGTTTTTGATGGAGTTGCCCTTATTGTTTACACTGATTATTTTAAGATATCTGCAATTTTCCAGATTATACTTTAAGAAAAATACACAAAAGTAAATAGAAATAAATAATAGTGAAACACGGTGTTAAACAAACATCTTCCGAAGACTTCAATTCTTCCAGTTAAATACATATTAAAGTTAAAAGTTTCAGTTCTAACTCTTAATTAATTACATCATAAACTGGTGAAATAAGAAGAAACATAAATCAAACCAAACAAAAGGCTGGCATCCCAAGTTACGCAGCTAACTTGGACTTATTATGACTCTTTCACGGTCCGGCGTTGGCTGGATTCCAATTCCTTCTTCCTGCGCTAAGTTAAGAGACGAAAACGACAAATCGTCGAATAAATCTACAAGTTTCATGCCTTTATCCTAAAAGAAACTTTTATTTCCGTTGTCGACGTTTTCACTGTGCACAGTTTTATTCAGACTAATGTCACATAAGGCCTTCACTTTAAGTTTAGAAATATTTTTGATTTTTAATTATCAGAAATTTAATTATTTAATTTCAGTTGCTTTAATATTTGATAAATATAATTTATCAAATATTAAAGCAACTGAAATTAAATACTAATTAACTTTAAATTGTATTGTTCTTTTAAGTTCCATACATTATTTTTTTTCACTTTTATCTGTACATTTTATTTATAACCCATTTTGACTACAAATTAGATTTCAATTAGTTATGGAGCTCTATCCATTTGGATGTGATCAATTCTATAGAAAGTTAATAATATTATCCCTATTATAAATTTCTCTACTAATTTCTTTAAAAATTTAATTTTAGCGGTAAGAAACAAATTTAAACACTATAAATATGTTTAAAATTTTTAAAATTGTTTTACATTCTTCTCTAACTCTTCAATTAGTTAATATGTTTTAATTCATTTGTGTTTTCAAATGTATTAAAAAGTTTCCCAATTATTACACAATATTGTATGGTAGTTGGAATAAAAGGATAAACTTTAAAATATAAGAAGTAACAATTTTTTATTCAAAACATATTCTAACGATTTACAATACTTGTTTATAAATAACAATTTTCATTTTGTTGTCCTGGGTATATATGTACAAATTTTTCGAATTTCTTAGTCGAAAGTATACTACGTATAGATGACCGTGAGATAAGCAGGATTCTTTGAGGTTGATCCCGCAATGTTTTAAAGTTTGTCCTCGCAATTTGTTAATTGTAAACTATAGGATACTTTGATTGGAAATCGTTGTATTTTAAATTGGAATGGCAGTTCAGAAGAGATCAGTGGTATTCTGGGGATAAGTACTGTGTGTCATTTGTCCTTTCCATTAATAAATTCGGCTCCGGTGATATTATTCTATAGCTGTTTGACTATCGTACTTGTTCCGTTACATAGTTTTGGTAAATTGAGATTTCTGAGTAATATGACCGGAGATCCAATTTTTAGTCGAAGGCTGTGCAATAGCGTTCTTGGTACTTGCAAAGGGTTTAAAATTCATTAGGGAAGTTTACACTTTCTTCAACGTTTACCATCATGTCAGTCGATTTGTATATTCTCTCTTCATCGGGAAATTTCTTTTGAATATTGAATTTGATATCGTCGATCATATTATTTTTAATTGCAGAAATTGCCCTCTGACATAGCCACTCTAGATTGGTATAATTGTGGTCAATGTTTGGATAAATTTGGTCGATGTGTTCGTTCTCGGTAGAGGCTATATTGTAGAAATCACTATTGAGTTCAACGATACCGGTCGTCTGGTCAGTAGGATATGTGGCTTCGGTTATTTATAAAAGTTTTTGAGCAAAATGTGCTGATATTTCATCATTCGATAGTCCAACTCTCATATTTTTTGTTAGTCGCAGTATTTGTATGTGTGGACTGAGATGTGATTTTTTAAGCATGCATTTATTTCGTCTGCTGGTGTTGACTTGGAAGTAACTGGAAGTGTTGGTCGAAAATCTCCTGAGATTATGAGTACAGCTCCTCCCATCACTTCGTCGCAAGTGTTGAAATGTTCTGTCCATGGCTTCGAGTGATTTTTCATGTACCCTTGTGCATTCGTTCAAGAAGATAATTTTAGCTTATTTTAGAAGTTCACTTGAGGTTTTATATACTGGGAATTGTTCTTCGGCTATATTAAACAGTAGTTGTAGGGAGGAATAAGCACTTTGTTCTCCTTCCGTAAGTGTGGCTGCAATGCCGGATGATGCCAGTCAAATTCGATGTATTGTTTAGCACGTGTTTCTGCCAGCAATAGATTTATTAGAAACGTTTTACCGATGCCGCCTGGTACGTCCAAGTAAATAATTCCACCAGTGTTGTTGAACCGGCCCATGATATAGTTGTAATTTTTTTTTATTGTCATAGAGGAGTGGTTTGTTGTGAGCAATGTATGGGAGTAGTCCGTTGAGGTTGTAGATTTTTTATTTTGTAATTTCGAAGTTACGTTTATTTTTTAGTTATATTCAGTCACTGCATCACATTGGTTACTCAAACTTCATTGTTTGTTTTTATTCACACACTGCACTTTACTGATAAGAAACTAGCGTTCGAACCCACAACGGATCGTAATTGATATACCCCTACCAGTTGGTAGCCCCATCCTAGCAAAAAAGGCTTCGAATGGTCCCAATGTTTCAGAACATCCCACAACATTCGAGAGTATTCTGGAATGTTCCAGAATAATTTGCGATGTTCCGGAATGTTTCCGAACACTCCAGATTATTTGTAAACATTCCACAACATTCCAGAATGATCCGGTATGTTCTGGAATGTTGTGGAATGTTCTCGAATACTCTCTAATGTACTGAACTGTTAAGAAATTTCTAGGGGCGAAGTTTCCAGCCCTTAAGCACGAAAAACCATTTATTACTATTTTAAATATTTATCAATAACGGTTTAAAAAGTAATTGTTGGACTATTTTCAATTAATATATAAGAATTACTTTATTTTATATTAGTATACATTATGTATATGAAACAAAGTTCGCCACTTCAACCACTTGTTACATGTAATCCCGAAACTGTTATTTTTTTAATTAGTCGCCAATTTATAAAACAATTGAAGTTTAAACTTTGTATGAAATCTTAATTATGTGTAAATTAACAGCCTGTAAACCAAGACACAACATATCAGTTTGGTAACGTGATACGCCTATCGTGAAGTACCAAGTGTCAAAAGTTAATATAAAACTAGAAAACAGACCCACAAAGTGATTAAAATACGAATTATTTGTTTTTAGATTGTATTTAAACATACCTAAGTTTTAGGTTTAAAGTATCTTCTCCATGGTCAATGTCCTTTTGCAACCGTAATAATTATTTCGACTTAAGTTATCTACTACAGTGTCTAGTATTCGAATGCTGCTCCTCTCTAAAATGAATTAGGACATTTTCTTCCAGATTTATCGATATTATTGAAGATGTACCACCTGATATCATAGGAATTATGGGCCTATTCTGATGTATGCTCATTATTGAATTGATGTTAACTAGACTTACTCGGTTGTCGCTCCTTCGGATAGCGTTCGGCGTACTTTTCAGGACTTTGCTAGTATTACAATTATCACTCGATATTACAAATGATTGAATAAAAATAAACGGACACACATTGAACAAGTCAACTTTCATTTGCCGACTAGTAACTTCTGTTCTAACATTCAAACGTGCGGATTGGTCGAAGAAATTTGTGAGGGTTGCCATATTAAACAATAAATGATCTATAAAGGTGTACTTTGAAATAACAATATTTAATAGATGTCATTAACAAGAAGCCAATAATAATTTATCTAAATGACCAATGGAAAAATATCGTGTTAATGGTTATTCCAATAAGTTTTTTTTTAAATCGATAAATATATTTTTTATATATCTGAGCGAATAATGATTTTCAAATGGCAATCATTTTTATTTACGAAATGTAAACAAAATTGACTTTGAAATTTAATTTTGCTATCCTTTTCTTTTTTAAATTTGTTTGTAAAACTGTGCAAATGATCGGGATAGTCAAACAAGTTAAGTTCACTATCGATCGCTAAGAAATGTAATTAATTTTGAATCGTTCTACTAAATAACGTTTAAGACTTTTTAATATTACATTCTCACTTAATTTAAATTTGTTTTATATTTTCAACATTTCTCGATTGTTTTATTTTTTTTCTTTCAATGAAATTGGACATGTCTTTATTTAGATAACATCGTATCTTTCTGTTCTAATGGTATTTCAATTAATGTTATTTCGTCTATTCAAAGAGTCATGTATTTAAAAATATTTCGAGCTCGCTTTTGAAGAATTTGAATTATTGCAGGAATAACCACAATATGTGTTTGCAAAATATTTAAATGTGATATCACAAGTCGCGCTTGAGGCAAATGCATGTACATCGAAGCTCCGTTAATATGTAAAGCTTAGCCGTATTTACTTTATACAATTTTGAATTTGTTGAAAAAGTATCTAAAAACACGTATTCTTTCGGGTTTTCATTTACGCGACTTGAATTGAAACATTTGTAATATTTTAGTGGTGTATGTGTATAAATAAAAATGGCAGAAAATCAATTAGGCTTTGATGCGAAACAAGTACAAAATAATATTCTATTGAAGAGAATTACTTAAAAAATTTACTTTTGTGTAAATTAATACGATTTTAAAAGAATTTATTTTATTTTTAAAGTTTAAAATTGTCTAACTTAAAGGACAAGTGATAAGACTTAAAAATGTATTTCGTCTCATTTTTGTTATTTTCCAAAATTAGATAACAAGGGATTTTAATGGAGAATTATAAAAAGTTAAAACAATATAGGGTAAAACTAGTTTTGCTTCATTTTCCGTATTTAATAGTAACTTGATTGGATTTTTAATGATTATTCGCAACTAAATGAAACTACGCGATGTAGTGATATTTCTACTTTATTTAAATTCTTAACTACGACCTAGGTTTTGTTATGTGACAATATCTTCAGGTGGGAAATTTGTAAGTATCTTTAATGACCCACCTGAAAATGTTGTCATACCACGAAACTTAGGTCGTGGTTAAAAATATAAATAAAGTAGAAATAACACAAGATCACGTAATTTTATTTAATGATTGGATTTTTTATATACCAATTTTATCTTTCACAAAATAGAACATATAATATAATTTTGTTCCAAAACTTCGCTAAATAATCCAAGGCTAGGATAAAACTAGCTAGGGTACTACTAAACGATTTAGTGATATAAGATGAATTTCTAAAATAGGAAATTTCAATACGGGGCGGAATTTAATTATAGATAAGAAAACTCTATTTTTTGAGTAAAAATAAATATTTTAAATTATTAAAGCAAGAGTTGATCAGTATAATAATTTTTTGTGTATATTGTTGAATTATTCGTTGAAATAATTAAAAAATGTTCTCTTGAAAAAAAGAGGATATCCATTACTAAATATTTTGAAACATGGTGCGAAGTGAATTTTGTGAAAATAAATGAAATAATCCCAATTTTGTAACTGTATTTCCATGGAGCTACATAATTTTGTTTACTGTCTGATATAATTTACCATCAAGTTTTCTGTACCCATTTTTCTTGCACAAAATTAGTTCTATGCAGAATTTTCATTTTCAATGAAATTGACGAATATAATTTTTCGACGTTAAAATTTCAACGATTAATATATTTATAAAAGCTAAATTGAAAGTGGTCGAACGAGATTAAATATTTATAGGATAATAAAATAGAATTTTGTTATACAATACCCAAAAAATTACCAAATTTCACTTAGTTCTTTACAAGCATAAAAAGTAATGCGACGTTTATCTGATTACTCTAAAACATATAATACGAATAATTGTGCCTAAAATGCGAATGCATATAATACGAATAATCGTGATGAAAGCATTGTCGTACCAATTATAATATAACTTAAAACCCATTTTCCATTATCCCAAAAAATTATGACAATTTTCATACATACTCGTATATATAGCAGGGTACATGATTTACTTTTCCTTCGTAAATGATGGCAGTTTTCAAAACACAACATAATCGCTTACATTTATTTATTAAAAAAACAACTTTTACACAAAAACAACGCTAATTGCCACGTTACTATCGTTTATGTCAAAGGTATATTTTTTATTGTGAGACACAGAATACTAATACAAAAATAGCCAATAATATACTTTGTCATTGATTGAACTTCGGGTTTCGACTCCTCATTCCTCATACTGCAGGGGCACCTCCTGCCTAAATCATGGGACTTGAAGATCTGCTACTTTTAAATAAGTATTGTGAATCTAAAATAGTGATTCTGTCATTGAACTTCAGATTCCAAATCCTCAATCCTAATGATGCAGTGGTACTGCTTGCATAAACCGCGAGATTTGAAGATTGTTTGTTTTCAAATTAGAATTATGGGTCCCAAATAGGAATTTATATTGAACTCTGGGTGTCAACTCTTCAGTCTTGAGGATATGGTGATACTGCCTTCATGAGACTTGAGGATATGCTGTTCTTGGATAAGCACTGTGGGTCTCAAGCAGAGACTTTGCCATTATACTCCGGGTTCAAATTCCTCACTCCGGATGTTGCGGCGGTACTCAGTGTCTAAATTATGAGACTTGAAGATCTGCTGATATTAACTTAGTACCATGGGTTTCAAGCAGAATTTTAACGTTAAAGCCACAAAAGATTCGAATACTAAGTTGCAGCTTTTGCCATAAAATATTGTTGCAAAATACTGCTACTGTTGGATATTTTTGTGTTTTATGCCAAGTAAAATATAACACTCAGAGCTGTATGTTTGATTGTGCATGCGTAACAGGGGAAACAAGTGTCGACTTAGTATCTATTCCAAAAATCACCAGCAGTGGTAGTATTTTGCAAATATATTTATGGTCGTAAGTGTAACAATTGAGAGAAAATTTTGTTATGACTCGAATGACCACCAATCATTTCAATGAAGACATTCAATAATTTATTTTTAAATAAACTATAGCAGTGTAAACGTAGAAACGAATAGTGTGATTAAATTTGAAACCGTTACATTACCGTAACCGAATTTTTTCTTATAATTTAAGGTACAGTAATAAACTTATCGTTTGAACAACTTTTCGTTTGAACTACTGTACTTAGTTTGAACTTGAAGAAGTCGAAACATTGATATGCCAATTATAATATAATTGAAATTAATTTTCTATTGTCCCAAAATATGCGAACTATAAAAAATTTCAAGAATAAATTAAGGTACTAGGTTTGTTTTTCTCCTGTCAAACGATGGCAGCGTCCATAACAGAACAAAATCATTATTTTAATACATTGAAAATAATAATGTGCATTTTTGTTGGCACATATGTTTTGTGGTTGGTTCTTTTTAATAGCTAATAAACTTCCATTAGCTAAAACTTATCGGTTATAGCATTTTATAATTATATTAAAAATAATTACTACTCAGAATACAGTCTTAAAACAATTTAATTCGAGTTTGCGTTTTAAATAGAATTCGGCATCGTTTTAGATATCTATTCGTTTTAGAAATCACTTGGTGCTCGAAATAAGAAAAAAGAATTTAGGCCACTATTTAATAACATATCGTTCTCTGTAAATCATAACTATTATAATTTAACAAACCCGTAGTAAGTATGGAATGTTGTTAGTTTTTAAGTAATAAAACGAATATTGTTAATTGTTAAGTATCCACATTTCATAATTTTTTTGAAACATTCACGAAAAAATCACTATATCCAATTTTCATTCGATAAAAAATAGATGATGGTAATTTAGAGGTCCATTTGTAGCATAAATATTCATATTTAATGACAAGAAAGGATGAGTGATATTATTATAGTTATTCCCAAGACATTATTTAATGAAAACAACGGATACCTTAAACAACTTTTCCGAAGTACGTACGGGAAACATGAATTTTGTATTTCGGTACCAATCTATCAATTATTTTATTATTATAATATTTTCCTTTTAAAATAAATATATACGATACAATCTTACATCCGACGGTTTATTTACTCGCTTTTTTTGTTCTGGAATTATGTACATTACTAAGCACTAACGTTTATTAACGAAGTTAACATATTTTATTATTGTATATACATATATATATATATATATATATATATATATATATATATATATATATATATATGTATGTATGTATATATATTTAAATACATACATATATATAAATATATATGTACATATACATATACATATATATATATATATATATATATATATATATATATATTCTCGGCTAACAAACTATCCTTATCGCCCAGGTGGACAAAATGTTGACCTCTTCTTTGTGTATTTTGGTGACCGCATGAAGA
Organism: Druceiella hillmani; assembly: GCA_039881145.1. Classification (NCBI taxonomy): domain Eukaryota; kingdom Metazoa; phylum Arthropoda; class Insecta; order Lepidoptera; family Hepialidae; genus Druceiella; species Druceiella hillmani. The sequence continues at coordinate 16,099,687 of JAYKKI010000021.1, read as the reverse complement.
CATACGAGTTTCAATTTAATTTTCGATTTTAGGACAAACGATTTTTAAAAAATGTGTAAATTTTAGATCTTTAACTTTACATATCTTTATAGACAGATAGACAGAGAGGGGCGTTGCCCCGACAATAGGGAATATTTCGGACATCACCGATATTTTAAAACGTTTTTACATTATAATCTTTGCAGAAGGAAGTGTCATCATTACTTTTTCTTCTTTCCACCGCATATATTTTCTATAAAAGGCTTATTTTACAGCTTAAAGAAACTTACGGAACATATGTTCTACACAAATATTCTATACAAAGATGTTCAAATAGATTTTTTAAAATTTGTTGTTAAAATGATGTAGATAATTAATGTGAAAAAGAATTATGTAATGTTATTGTTCACATATTTGACTCGTACAAGCTGCAAATCACAGTACAATGGAAATTTAAACTTTAAAATATGACCAAGTCGTTAAAATGTTCTGCGCTCTCTCTAACCTGTCTCATAAAACCCAGTCGAGGCAAGAAAGAGTATCAAATCGGCACTTCAGCGATACGCAATATTCTGACATCACAATTTACTTATTTTAATCGAATGTAGTGTAAAAAATGGATATTCGGAAATCTATTTTGAATTTTAATCATTTATGAATGACCGGACACTTGCGTCCCGGAAATAAATTCAAAACCCACACAAGCTTCCTTCCTTCTAGCAACAGGTAGGTGATTACCTCACGATGTTGGTAATGCATAAATAAATAGATTTGTCCCTGTTTCAACCTATACTCCAATTATCTCTCTCTGAAGTAACATGAGCATGATTCGCATTCTCAGTTCTATGCGGTGGCTCATATCGTTCGCAATAATTAAATATGTATGTGCCCCATATAGTCATCTAACATCTTATAAGATACGCACTGTGGTTAGACTGATACACTTATTTATTACAAGCGCGCTGCGGAAAACAATTTTTCTATACGTTATATCCCGTTATTTTTAACTTTATTGCATAAAACTCTACAAAGTTTAATTAATTTAAGCTTATTATAGTTTATGATATTTTCTCCAGTAGTCAATACAGTTATAATTTCAGATATTATGTAATTATTATGATAGTATATTGTAAATTCAATCACATTATTCGTCTATCATTGTTTACAATTTAATTGAAATAAACGCCTTTGAGCACGATGACAGTAAAATGTTTTGTGTAACGTTTTGCAAGGTTCTTGCACCGTTTAGTTGTAACATCTAAATGTAACGAATCTAATGCAAGGACGACGAAAAATGAGTACTTAGCTAACAACCAAGAGAGATTGAACATAAAACAATGACAAGAAGTGTAGGCATGTGCGAAAGCAAAAAAATGGTGCTCGTTAGTGCGGTCAGCAGCTTTCTAAGTTATATATGTCACAAGGAAACTCAAAGTTTTGTCGATTTATTTATTTATTTATAATTTGTTTATTACTAATTTTGTGTGTACTTCATTCATTACAAGACTAATAAAATATGTACATAACTTATTTATAAATCCGCAATGAACCCGCATATATAGTTGTCGTAAATATAATTTACAATAGGAGCAATACATCCCGACTTCCTTTGGTTGCTTTAACCGTGCTCCGATAATGGCATAAATTGTCTATGAATATTTGTATACTGATTTTATTAGATGTTTACATCAATTTGTAAGGACGTTTTTTTAATTTTTCTGAATGTATGATATTAAAATCTCATACGAATTTAGTACAGTCTATGAACTTACACTAAATATATTTTTGAACGTTTAACTCAACGTATTTATCGTGACCTTAAACATGCTCGCAAGTTTGAAGTGCATCCGTGCGCATACCCTATAATATTTTAACAGAATTATTATACATTTACAAATCGAGGTGTAGATCGCTTAAGAATTTTCACTTCCGTCACGTGTATTGAGTCGCTCGCCATTTTCTTTTCTCTTTTAATGGACAAATATATTACGACTCTGGAAATTTTATGGTAGTTAAATTGATATTACCAAATACAATTAATATTAATTTTATGGTACATCAAAAATTTACAAAACGCTTCATTATAATTCACACGTCCGTTCGTCTGTCTGTCATAGCCGTTCTTCGTAAAATCATTTCACGTACAAACATGAAATTGGGCATATTCACAACCTATATAACCATCGTATATCTTAATACTTCATATTTAAAAATATTTGTGCCGAAGTATTTTAGGATTCAAATTAAATTCTAATTTTTTTAAAATTTAATGTATATGTGTGGATTAAGGAATCATTTAACAGGTCCTTTTAATCTATAAGAAAACTTTGTTTTTTAATATTATATGTAATATAATTTTATGTAATAAAAATTTATATATCAAGCTTATATAAATAAATAATAAGCTTATATAAATTTCGTGATTTTAGAGAAATTCACGATAGTTTTACGCGTGTAAAAGATATGCTTGGCAATATGTAACATTTATGTGGCTACTACATCATATAATATGTAACATATAATATTACATAGTATAATTATATTGCTAGTACTACCCGTACTTAATACTTTCAAAATTATATCAAAAATCATAAATTTTACTTATTGTGAAAAACAAAAATCTAACACAATATGTTTCGATAAATGAATGAAAAATATATCTAATATTTTTAAAATTAATATGCAATGCATTACGTATATAACATATGAGTGACTCACGGTTCTCATTAATATAAAAGAGCTGAACTCAAAATATATTTTTTGTTACGAGAGTGTAACTTGTTTCCATAATCTATCGAGTGAAATGAGACTTTAGAGAAGGGTTATTTTGTTTCAAAATCAAGATCTCAATAATAAGTAAGAAGAATATTATCACCTTGCATGGGTGGCCGACGGTCTTAAAATATACATTATATATTAAATAATTAAAAAAATATAATTGACAAACACAACTTGTATTAAAACAAACTGATTATGGCATAATATTTAAAAAAAAATATTCAATTTCTTCATATATGAATGGCCCTAAATTACCAATGTTATCTTTCTCGCCATCGAAAATGTTCTATATGTTTTACAAATTTTAATCAGTTTAGCCTGGTTTCTAAATGCCGTTAAAATACAGTGAAAAAACGTTAGTACCTAACATACTCACCACTTTTTTCAAGCGATTTCTGGAATATTACAGAAAGTGTTCGTACATTTTTGGTGAAGCACTAAGTATATTCGTGTTGCTTCCATCTTCTCTAAACATATATAATATTAGAAAATTAGCATTATTCGAACCTCAGTATTATAAATCATTAAACAAGTTTACAGGCAACATATATTTGTTTTATATCTTAACAACGCCACAATATATGTAATTAAAAATCTAATATTTGAAATATGTTTATTAGTTTTCTACTCTACATGTTATCATTACTAATTGGTTTTTATTCTATGCGAGTGTTTATGTCGATGTAAAGTCTAGTTAAATTATTTCTGCATTCGTTTTTTTTCATAACCTAAATATTTCAATATGAAAATATAGGTTACTAAAACTCTGTCGTTTTTAATGTTAGTAAATATCATAAAGATATATTACGTAATAAACGATGTTAACCAGACAAGATGACTTGAAATTTAAAGCCGCAATCTCGCAGTTGAAAACGGTGAGAGGTTAAGTAACCTTCGTTATAAAAGCTATGGAGTGTACTACATTAATTTACTAGCAAGAAAGCTACCAACAGTCGTAATATTGTATATGCAAATTAGTTTGAAATAGCAAACCATTTATTACTGCCATGTTATAATTAAATACAACATCATTTCAATAATTTAGTTTTCATTTTTCTGAATTTCGACGAAGCTGAATAGTTTCGAATTACTATAATATAATATGTAAGGATTTAATAATAAAGTTGAACTTCAAAAGAGGATAATTATCTTATATTATACACGTATATAATTTGATACCTGCTTGTCAAACTATATTGGTAGAGCAAACACTTTATGATTTTTGTGATGATAGTGAGAATTAGTTAAGTAAGTAAATAGTATAATTTACTTTTAAATCACTACGGAATAGAAAAAAATTGACATGACTACCGATTCCCTTAGTTGTGATTGGAAACAAGAAACTGTTAACGGAAGACAGTTGAATTGATTTTGAATTGAATTGACACAATGCTGAAAGAATTTCAATGCAATCTGATGCTTAGTTTATTCCAAATTCTCGATTCCGTTCTAGTAATGTCAAATAATGTATTGTAGTTTGTTATTTTTTGAAAATATAATTTGGTTTTTTACCAATACAGGTTTTTTATTCTCTGAACCATTTAGTTTTTCACACACTTCGAAATTTATGTAAATATAGTAAAACATCTAAAAATGTAATATTAAATCCTTTCAATAAATATGTAATATTAATACTTTCAACTTAAATCCTTTCAATAAATATGTAATATTAATCCTTTCAAAAACATAAAAATGTAATATTAATCCTTTCAACTCAAAATTCGATGTATATTGAGAAATATTGAACCTTTTGCAGTCAGAAATCAAAACAAAGAACACAAAAAGTTTATAACAAACGTATGATCAGCCATTAGATAAATATTAACTTTCATTTGTAAATTATGTATTTACAATAAAAATGTCAACTAAGAAATTGATCTGTAAGTTTTGGCGCTAAATTGACGAACCGATACAAAACAAATTCACATTCATATATTTTAAAAACTCTAGCTCGATTTTTTCTTTGTGAGATGCATTAATTTATTCAGATAATAACAGAAGTTCTAAAAATAAGGCAGGTTGATTCCTTTCTATAGACATTATTCAGATCTACTACAATATTTTGCGTGAATATAATGATAAATTCAAATTTGTGCCAGTATTATTATGTAATTAATTTACAGTTATGTGAATCAATAAGAAAGATAATTTTTGTCACTAATTAATTTTGACTTTAAGGGATAAGTTTCCATAGCAACAAATATATTTTCTTTATTGTCACCTTATCGTTAAAGAGACTTATCAATTACAACAATTATACGATAAAACTGATCAATCGGATTAATCAATACACGTTATTTTAATTAACACCGATCGTTAACCGATTTAATATTAAATTAAAATTACATTCATTAAAGCACTAATTGATTAGTAAGTTAATGTTGAATCTGAAATTCTCATCAGTTTCGTTTCATTTTGTTTGGATAACCGACAGACGAGTACGGTTATAACAGTTTCTCCCTTCTCTTCGTTTGCGTGTGTTTGGTCATTGCTATTTAGAATAAATTTCACCTTAACGCTGGTTTAATAGCGTACTTAACTTTTAGCGGCTAATAAATATTTTTTATTAAGGTAGTCTGCTTCTCGCTGTAGACATAAACTTGTTCGCTTCGTTCAGTAAATTGTTTTATGTTTCTCTAGAGTTCTTTTCAGATTACATTTGATGCGGAAAACCTATTTTATATTTTACAATCAAATTTCAAGTTTTCATGTAAATTTATTAACGGTTTAATTTATTATTTTTTGAATTTATGTCGTGTCACTGATTCATTTTCCCTTAATTATTAATCCCCAAAATGTTTAATTTTATCACTTGAGTATTTTCAGCAATGCAATAATTTTTTTCAGTAATTTTGTGATAGGTATTTTTTTTGAAGGATCATATCCTTAGATATAATGTGTGTAAAATTTTATCTAACTTACTCGTTTTATTTCCAAATGAGATATATTTTTTTCTAATTATTTTGATATTCACCTGGGAAAATTCAATAATATATTGTAAAATGTTTTCGTGTGCGTTCTATAATACCAAAAAAATGTAGAATACAGGGTTCCCGAAGTGCAATTAAGTCTAGTACTTCCACACGGCGCAAATAAGTCTAGTACTTACATCGCACATATTATAATTATGATAAACTAAATGTAGACGTATAAGTAAGTACAAACTATCGTTGTTTACTTAATCTCAAATATTATTTTCGAATTACAAATTTGTAGCTTTCATAAATTATGTTGTATGTAAACGTGTAAATTATATTGTAATGAAATGAAGCAAGCATAATCTAAATCTTATTTTTGACATAAACTTGCTATAACACCTAATTTCATTTATTTGAACTTGTTAAATGTTCAAAAACAGTCTGAAATTATCTTTCATTATTTAAAAAAAAAGTACTTCAGCAGTATTCAACCGCTACGTCACGTCATCATTGGCTTTTCCTTCACGCGCCTTAACAAACGTCAACATCGGAAAACCGCAAAGGGATAAGGCAAAGCTGTAAGGAGAATTATTCAGCAGATATTCATTTTGATGCGCATTTGATAGGTTTCCATGACAATGCGTAGATAAATGCTTGGTGCATTCGTCCATGCGTAATGAAACCACGTAAACAAAATTAACTCGATATAAAATTGGTGAGAAAAACTGCATTTATTTCTACAGTATTATTATCCCGGTTTAATTGTGATATCGACTCTTTAATGAATTTGACAATTAATAAGTTAACAATTATCACATAATAGAAATGAGTGTATCAATTCTTTTCTATCTCGCTACGCTTCGGTATTGGAAAGGTTAAGGATAGTTGTAAATACATTGTTAAACGAAAATGTTAGTTATGTGTTAACTAACTGCAATATATGCTTAATCAATTTCCACACAAACATATATTAGCAATTTTAACGATGAATTATTTTCTGAACTTGCCTTTTAAAATTATCTATAATTTTTAGGAAGCTAATTACACATTTTTATGCAATTATAACACACATTCCATTCCCGATTTATCGATTACCTTTACTGAGGACATCGATGTACTTTATTAACATTCCACCGAACTGAGAGGCTACAAATTACATCAAAAATACAGGTTTTGCTGTCATTTTAAGACTGTCTTCACTTAATTTAACACCATAAATACATAAGTAATAATTAATTGTAATATTATAAAGTCTTCCTTTTTTTTGTTAGCCAACGCCTATCCGTGGTCCTTCGACCATTTGACGCCAAGGCTCCCAGTAGCATCCGACAATGTTACCAGTTGGGTATTTCAAAGTCTTGCAAGTACGAAGATGGTGACCGTCCGTTGGCGCACAATCACATAGCGGGCAAATCTCATCAACGGCCAAGCCGATCCTATGAAAATGAACCTGTAGGTAGTCATGACCGGTAGTCAATCTAAAACGAGCAACAGCGTCTGTTCTCTCTAGGTGTCTTGAAATCGATCCCTTCACGGAGAGGGTCTCCCACTTTTTGCCAATGCTTTAATCTTTTAGAGTCTTGAAAGTGGTGCTGTTGACGGATGAACCAATTAGGTTTTTTGCTCCGTGCAGTGTGATGGGTATGTCATGTTAGGTTGGCTCAGCCCCCTGCCTAACATACTGTCGGCCCACCCACTGCAAAGCCACCATCCATGCATGATAAGCACCGCTAGCTTCGCACGACACATGATAGTTGGTAAATAGTCAGTAGGAGCATTATTACTGAGCGCAAAGATTGCAGATTGCAGGTACCAAGTCCATAGTTAGTAGCTGGCTTGAAGCCCCATGAACTGCACAAACCTTACCATCGTAGTTGTTGGCTATTTTTTCCCACTGCTAGTGAGTTTTCAAACAGGCAGCAGAACCATCCTGCTCCACTTCCTTTTGTTTTAGGCAGGTACGAACCATCTGTGTAAATGTGAAGCCAGTCACTAGAAGTAAATCTGAGATAGATGGTCTCCAGAGCACATGAATTGAATTCCTCAAGGATGGCAGCTGTTTTCTCTAGTGTAATGTCTTTCAGGTCGAGGTGTCTGGAAGGAAGAGCTGGTACAACTGCGATGTAATAATGTATAGGGAAACGGCGATCATTCAACACCGAGAGCTGGTACTTATCAACTTGAAAGTTAGCATGTATTAAAGGTGAGGTCTGAGTTTTTAGTCGTTGGGTTGCTTTTTTATACCCGTTCCAGTAATTTCTATCCACTTGTTTCGCCCTTTCCCAGAAGTTCAGAGTGAATTTATCCCTGCGGGTATTCAGAGGTTTAATACTAGTTTGGAGTTGCATTGCTGTTATAGGGATTGAATCTGCCCCACCAGTTATTAGTCATTGTCCTCAACGATATCATTTTTAGCAAAACTGGGCTTACTTTCTAATGAGATAACTTTACTGCCATAGTCTTGGACTGGACGCACATAAGTTTTACACACTGTGGATAGTACATGCTGGGTAGCTCCCCACTTAGTAGTCGCAGTCTTACTAAACATATATAAAGTATTACTCAACTTTAAAAAAAAATTATATTAACAAACATGCGCTCAAAATAATCAACAAAATTAGCTCAACTGTTTTGATCACTGATATCTAAATTTTAAAGTATCTGGTTTCTATGATATTCGTACCGATATTATTATCATAAGAGTCGAAAAATTATCGTATTATAATTTAAATATCTTCCATCGAAAAATGAAAAGATTTTTCTTAGTAACTTCAAAAGTCTTTTTTTAATCAGGAAAAAGACTTACGAAATTAAGTAAATGTATTTTTGAAGTTATTAAGGTTATTACTCGGAAGTCTTTTTCATAAACTTCCTTGTTTTTATTTGGGTTTGATTTTTAGATTTAATAATAATTTATCTTCATCACTGTATGTCATCACAGTTTCTGTCCTGTTATTTGTATAAGTTCTCAATGATATTCACTTGCAATACAAAATACATGACATTTGATTTCTGACGAGAAATACACACGCTATTCTGACAATACTTTTCTAAGAAGGCTTACTGCTTTGATGCAACCATTTAGGTTGGTCCAATATATCTCAGATTTTTAAATATTAGGTTGAGAAGGATACTGATGGCTGTTATGAAAATATAAATAATATATAAATTCTAGATGCTTGAGACTAGTTACAAGTTTTTTCACATGCGTAAGTTTAGTAGCTATTTGATCGAACGTATTTTAGAACGTCTTAATAGAATTGGGGAGATTATTACTATCAAAGATCAAGAATTTCAACACGTCGTTCCATCAAGGAATAATTAACAAAATAAATTATGTGGGCGAAGTGTAGAAACTTATATCCCACTATACGTAGGTTCATTATCATAACGACTGTAATCTTTAAACATTTTGACGTCCAGTCTTTTGAAACGTAAGCGTTGTAGCTATATACTCACCTGTGTGCCTTTCTTCTAATTCTACAGCTGTAAAGCAAAGTATTAAAATTAAACTTCGAAATAACCCGTTTAAAAACAACCATGTGCCTCGCCCCTATCCATATTAACAATTAATATCTCTGGGAACAATTGAGCTTATCCCTTAGTGTATTATTCATAATTATTTATATTTAATTATTAAAATTTATGGTTAACGCATGGGGATGCTATTTGAATTAAAACTAATTTTTGTAAATAATTTCTATTGACGATATGGAAGAGTTTGTATTGTATATAAATATAATACCGTACTTCATTCGTAACAGCAGCGTCTCCGAAGCCAAGGTCCTTAATTTTTTAAAATTTACTCTACTATATTCACTTGTTATAGAAGCATGTCTCAAGCCAATTTCCTAATTTTTAGAAATCTAGTTTCTCCAATTCGGAAAAGAATCTTATCGAATTGATACTAATTCACTTAGCAAATTAAATTGCACGTACGCTTAGATCTAATAGGGCACGAGGTCACACTGCAAGTGCGAGAACATAATATAATTTCAATGGTGATTGTCTCAAGATAATGTTATTTTGAAAATTTTACTAGTTATATACCCCTTTTGTTGTTTTTGACAAAGTTATATATGAATCTTAAATATCTGCAAAAATTTTCTTGGTAAAGTTCGGTTTCGTATCCCTTGCATCTATCCGTCTGTCGGATAATGTCAGATAGTGTTAGCGAATTGTCGTCTTCACAGAGTTTTCAGTGAGTAATGAGGGTTTTTTTAAAAACTAAGGTTTACGAATAATCGAGCACGGAGTGCAGTTAATTTAAAAAACAATAGAAGAACAGAATCTACATATTTTATAACTTTAGATGAAAGGTTGATCAAATCTCTGGTACGCAACTTAACAAATTTAATGTACGATGAATGTTTGTTTTAAAATATCACGTAATTTAATTTTTTCTATATGCCTTTCAATATAAGTATGACTGGAAATACGATGAAATGTAATTAATACCAGAATGAATAAAAGACAGGTCTGTGTACGTACATGTGCACGGATTCGTAAATCCATTTTGTATTAAGGATATTATTTTTGACTTTAAAGGATATAAATATCCTTTAAAGTCAAAAATAATAGTTTAGTTTAGAGATCACACTAAATATGATTTTATTTCATTTCTTGAAAAACTGGAATGAATCTAAAAAAATAAAGCGTTCAGAGGCTAGGTGGTTAGTTAGCCTCTGAGCGCTGTATTATTTAATTATAACCCAAAAATACAGACGGAATAAAGAAAATGTAAAATATTTTTAAATATTGTACTCTAATGAAAATCAATTATATCTTAATTTATACTATTATACGAGTAGTAGAGATGTGTGTGTGCTTGAAGGTATTTTTAAGAAAAAAGAGATATGGTGTTTAGGTTTCTCCGAGTCGGAAATGAATCTTATCGAATTGCCATTGATCTATGAAGGTCAATGTGGACCTTGAAAATATCATTATTTTCCAATTTTTTTTTACATTTAACGGTGCATAAAAGTCGATGTATTTAAAAGTATTATTCATATTTTTTAATTAAAAATTTCGAAGTTAGTTCGCCACGTTATCTTTTGTTTCCTTTTTTAATTGTTTCTGATAGAACTAAAATACAAATGGTGGTTAAAAATTCATTCCTTGCGAAAGGTGATCAATAAGAATTACAGTAAACAATTAATTTACAGCTTTTTGATAAAACAAATTAAATAATTATTTTTTAAAATTTATATTTTTAAGTGAATTATAGAAGAAACGGTTTATATTAACTAAATTAAATGCATTGTCATTGCTTTTAAAGGAAAAATGTTTGTAGCAAGTAAGACGAAGTTAAACTTCTGCGCAATTATCTTATTATTGTCACAATTATAAGACCCCGTAAATTCTTATTCTTATTAGAACTTGTGTTACTAGGTCCTGAAGTTTTCAAACTTCAAGAAAGGAAATGTAATCTTATTTTATTTATCAATTTTAAGGAAACAAGTGAATGAAAAGTTTATTATTTTGTTAGTTTATTTAAAATTTTATTAGGCACATAAATATTTATGCAAATATTTAGTGGTTTTATTGCCACATGAAAAATATTTTCTAGTCAACTGCCAATATTAAATTTCATAATTCTAATTATGTGGAAGACTGTCTTATTTTTTTAAATATATACTTAATAAAAAATGTGTACAAAGAAATTAATTTTCCGTAATAATGTTTCGAATGGTCGCAAACTCGTAATTTTATTAATTTATACAAAATTGATTGAGGTAAACCTCGGCAACAATTATGCGAGAAATTAAAAAATATCAGTGCGTCAAAACGTTAAAATAGAACAATTGAAGATAGCCAGGTGGTATTTCCCTTCGAAACCAGGGCTGTTAATTTCTTTCTATAAATTATCCTGTTGGAGATTAACGCTCATGGAAGTTTTATTGAAATACGAATAAATTCATAATATGAAGCAATGACGGTTGAAGATCATATTTTATATTTGAAGTTGAAAATCATAATTTATTTTTTTTAAAGCATTTAGCGGTGCAAACTGCACGATACATAGCAAGTATGTGGGAGTAAATACAGTGAACTATCACACGGCAGTAAATTTGTTTCGACGCTTCTCTGAAGGGAGCTACAATTTTTAATATCAACTCCACGAAAGATGGCCTAGGTAATCGACACTGATCGTTTGAAGAAGATCTGCGAAGATATATTCGGTAACTTCGAGAAGAACTCGGATGTTCTCATACGACAGTCGATCGATATTTAAGAGAATTGAGTAAAGTGCACCATATAAGTTATGCCAAGATCTACCTGTATCAGACCTATCCCAGACTTAACCCCGTCTAATTATAAACTATTTAGATCATTGCAAGCTCATATTATCAGGAACCGATTTGATAATCAAAAGCAATTGACAGAGGGTTGGCTAACTATCCCGATGGTTGTAAAGAATCGTTTAATGAAGAAGGAATTATGTCTTTGTTTGAACGATGGCAAAAGGTCGTGGATAATGGTAGCCTATATTTTGATTGATTTTAATAGTATACATGTTAAAAAAGAAGAAATGTTTTTTTTAAATTAACACTGACATATTATTATGTAACAACCTAATAAATTAATCGATTCTTTCGGTTTTTGCCTCTAGGTACGTCTAATTATATCCACTGATTGCTATTTTCGTTACGTTTAATGATACCCACTATATTCTTTCGCACGAGCACGAACGCGTAGATGCAGACGCATAAGTAGATGAGCACCCATACATACACACAAACACACACGCACGCACGCACGTACGGTGCATGTATGTGTGTGTATGCACACACACATACATGCACCCACACATACTATAAAAGGTTTAAAATTGCTAAACTGGAATTATTAAGAAAATAAAGTACACACACAAACGCACACATGCTCGCACTTACATACCCACCCACGCGCACACACACACACTTTAAACTACTGAACTGGCAGTATTAAAAAAAATAAAGCTATCGTATTAGCGTTTACAATTGCTGATAATCGAAAACAAAAAAAGTGGTGAATGAAATTTAAATTCTAGACTCAATCATATGTACATGGAAGTAAAAAATTTAAATTAAATTCAGAATAATAGAAGCGTTATACTTTCCTTTTACGAAATAAAATCAATGTGAAGCAAGGGTAGTAGATTTTAAAATACAATAACTACTTTGTGCGGCTAAGGCCCTCGCAAAATTAAACTTATAAATGCACAAGAGTCTCCATTAGTTCATGTGTTACATGAACTGAAGTAGAAAGTGATGTTGAAAATTGGTCTAATTATAAAGCATATTAACCTGCATATATTAAAATAGTCAGGACGAAACATTTTTGTAATACCATTGTCAAGGAGACAAATAGTGTAATTATTTTTTTTAACATAGTGCCGTTTCTGGGGTATCAATTTCAACGATAAAATATTTGAATTCCAAACCAATTTTCCACATTAAAAATTATATGCGTGCGATATTCCAATGGCTGACAATTAGCAGTTAGACATCATTAGACGTATCTTTACCTCTATGATATACACTACCAATTCTGGTTGACTATCCATACATACTCATCACTAGAGAGTATTTTGTATTTAAAACTAATAGAGTTTTACATTATTTTAGAAGCACCACGCCTTTTAGTTTTGTTCCAACTTTGACACAAACAATAACCAAGTACTTGGTAAATAAAACTTTTTTTCGCAAAATTTAATTAGGAGATTTTGTATTAAAAAAAAGCCTATTCCAATAGAATTTCACACCCCAAACTCTTCACAGTAATTCAAATATCTATTCCTTAGAATTGCAATTGCAGCATGACTTCATTTTCGGGAATTTAATATTGTACGCAGTAATACTTTAAATAGAATTTTAAGAAATAATTCAAGTGTAAAAACAAAACTCAAGATAAACAGCGGCGAACGTACGTAATTTGCCAATAATATTTTGAATACCAGATGTTCATTTGCGTAAACTTAATCTTTATTTAATCAGAAAGCTTTTTCATTCAAAAATATGCAGCCAATATTGAGCTCATTTTAAGGCAGTTAAGACGTTGAGCTTATTGCAAAATATGCAAATATTTGTGTTCAATTTATCAAAGAAATTTTAATTATGGAAATTCATTCTCAGTTTAGTAATCGTTTCATCTTAGCAGTAGTCTTAATTGCTAAACGCGATTATAAATTTGCATTTTAGGTGTGACACATTTTTTTTCTGTAAATAATATAAACAGTATCTTCGTTCATATTTAAATTAGATAAAATATATCTATAAAATGAAGAATTTTTTTTGTTTTCTGTGGATAGTGATAAAGCCTTCTGACTTGTTTTGACAATTTCGTCGTTTCCAAGGATCGATAATGATAAAAAGTGCCAAAGCTATATTTTAAAAAATAGCGGCACAAATGCACCTTTATGCAATTTTAAACTGTTTTTTTCTTAGGTCTATCGGTGTGGATAGATAAGGTGTGATCTTTAAAAGACATAAAAAAATTTCGTCCGTGTAAAATTACATTCCAAACTCTATCAAACTTTTATTTCATCTAAGTGGTTCTTTTTCTCTATTTTTAAGCAAAAGCGCTTCGCTGTTTTTCAAAATATTATTTTACAAGCATAAGTCATATGATGTATATAGGGCCATTTTTATGCAAAAGTTGCCCGGTACCATTTTTCGGACAAGTATTAACATCGAACTATTTTATATCGAAATAAAGTTTCGCACACTTAAATATAAAGGGCATGCATATTTAATATATTTAGCAGCAGTTTTGTTTAAAACTTTAGATTTTCATTCATACAAACACAAAAAATGACATCGTAATAGGTCAGGTGATACTAATAACGAAATAAGTTCTTCTCTGGCCAGGGTCGAACGATATCTGTGTCAAGATTCAGTTGGTTGCTTATGTTTGCATATTAATTTCAGCAGTTTCCGGGAAAGAAATAGTCGTGGACGCTTTTTTTTTATAGGTACTATTATAGGTACTTTTATGTATAAAATTTTTTTGTTGATATTTGTGAGAAATTAAGCGACCCGTCTCGTTGTCCCACGGGCATATTTTTGGGTAGCCAAAATAGTGTCTAAGTATTTCGTTATACGGCAGGATAATTATCTTTCCCCCAGGTGCTGAAATAATCCATACGGGTAGAATCGAGTTATTTTATTATTCGATTTATTTCGTTATTTCATTTTTGATAAGTATTTTTTCTTTCTTGAACGTAGTTCTGCGCTTCTTTTTTAACAAAAATAATATAAATATAAATGATTGGGGATTGTAGATTGATACATTTATCTGAAAAAGTAATAAAATATTGTAATATATAAAATTGTAATATTTCAGCTGTTGTTTCAAGACATAATTATAGAACAAAATTGAATTTATTATTACAAAATTGTACCTTTTCTTAAAAACTATTGTATTTTTGAGAAAACTACAATTCTTTAATAATATAGTAATTTTTTTCTATTTCTTAGAAACTACTGCTTTAATACATTGAAAAATTAGTAACTGAAAGTAATAATTTCAGGCTAAACACTAATTACCACATTAATGAAACGAAAATACGGATTATATTCGTACAAAATACTTTCAAGATTATCTCATAGAAAAAAGTTAATTTCACTCCCGTTTAACACTTTTAGTATGAATTTTGTTATAGAAATATTTATTTATATTATTTAAAATTGTAATAACATCTGTCACGAAGACTGTTAATTTTTCATTATTAATTTTTAGACTCGACAGCAGATTTCAGCTTCATTTTTTCATAGTTTGTTCCTTGAATTAACTTAATAAATCCTTGAATTACATATAAATTATAATTTATTTACGTGTGATATAATTAATATTAGATTCAAAGTAAATGTTGTGTCAGAAGAAACATACTTAGAGCTGTAAAACTGACTTAATCATAACACACTGCGCTGTAGTTTCTAAAAAAAGTTAAAAAAACGGAAGTTTATTTATACGATCATGACAGCTGGCCGTGATGTGATTTATAATCGTAATAAAAACCAATAAAAATATGGCCATGTAATTGCAATTCACAATCGTAGTTAAAACCATAAAGATACTTGGCTAATATTATATTTTCTAGCGTCATTTCATTAAGACTCGTATTAATTATAATTAAACTATAATAAAATAACAGCGATTTGAATTGACCCGATGGTCTGATGGAAAAATTTATATCCTTAAACTGTTTGTGTGCAGAATAATTGAAAGTTAAGTAATGCTACTTGAGATTTATATAAATACATCAACATATTTGTTTTAATGTGAGAAATTTAAATATAAAAGAACGAGAAATACTTTAAAAATTTACGTTTTTAATTTATTTTTCATCAACTTGCTTGAAAAATATTTGTCTGTTAATTTCGCAAATGAATATCTGCTCATTATTTAAACAAAAATTTCTTGCAGTGCATAATATTTGGCGTTAATTTTATGGAAATTCATTTTAACTTAATTTTCACAACTAAATGAAATTACGTGATGTAATATTTTTACTTTATTAAAATTCTTTACCACGGCCTAGGTTTCGTTGTATAACAACATCTTCAGGTGGGCAATTTGTAAAAGTATCTTCACCAATTGTCCATGAAATCTAGGTCGTGGTAAAGAATTTAAATTAAGTAGCAATAATACTACATCACGTAGTTTCATTTGGTTGTGAAACATTAAGTTAAAAAGAGTTTTATTTCCTTTAAAAAGGGCTTACATTTTTGAAAGCTCTTTAAATGTGCTGTTTATACGGTATATCCGTTACATTTGCGTTTATGGTCATTTGCGGAAGGTTATGTCGAAATAAGATTTTAAATAAAAAACTCCAGTAAAGCATTGGAAAAAATCCAATGTGAGATAGGGTGCACATTTCCAGGATTTTCTGCGGTACGTAAGCTAGTGGATTATGAAGTGCGGTTGGTTAGTCCCATAATACTTTATTATTTATCTTAACTTCCTACTGTTTTTGGGAGGTAAACGGCCCTTTATAGTTTCATATACGCTAACCATCGAAGTTTAAAAAAATGCAAGATAATTATGAAAGGACGTGCAATATCTACAGATAATGCCATATATAAAACAAAGTAAATCAAGAAAGGCATATACCTAATTTAAATAAAAACAAAATCCGTTAAGAACGTACATTACCTTAAGCGTATGTATTTTCTAGTCCATCGGAAAATATATGCGCTTCAGGTAATATGGTGTATTTTATGGTGTATTACTGAAGCGCATATATCTTGCAAGGATCTTCTTTACCTGAAGCGCATATATCGCTCCTGAAGCTCATATATCTTGAAAGGGCCTCTGCCACTTGCCTCATTTAAAAATTTTTTAATGAACTAAACAAGTGAATTCACACACCTAATTTAGATATTACGCGTTAAAGGGAAATATATGAGAATTTACGTTTAAAAACATAAAAAATTTTCTTTCTTAATTATCTTTTTATAGGTGTTTTTGACCATAACAATTTTCGAACATTTGTCGGCTGTGAACAAAATATGCGCATAATACTTTCTGTTGTCTCTGAAGTACTGATCAACGATTCTCAGATCCAATTTCTGTTTAGCAATATAAAACAAAATATCTATCGTATCTGAAATTCTTAGTAAAGAAGTATTTTCACCGGATTATTAGGTTTTTAATTTCGAAATAACACTGTATTGTAACATATTCATACAAAAATAAATTCAAATAAACAAAAAAACTATTAATAATATAGGTTTTATTAGTGTTATATGATGTACCATGAATAAAAAAATAGAGTGAATTTAATAAAGCGAAAAATTTAATCAGTGGGTACTTAATCGGTAGATACAGTAGAATATATCTATTGATCAATATTGGAATACCGTCGGATATGGTTTTATTTGATAAGTAAATAAAATTAAAGTTAGAAATTCTTCTTTGGTACAGATGGATTAATTAAAAATAACCTTCTGCCATGAACTATTCTTGGTTATTAAAGTAAGTAGGTCCTTTGATTTAACTATTCTCGGTTATTAAAGTCTAGGTTTGATGCTATTGTTGTATATATTATTTATGAAAAAATCAGAAGTAAGTCCAGTATGTCATAATTATATCCACAAAACTAAATGTAAACTTTTGTTGTCTTAACGGACGTTTTGGAAACGAGTTTCTTGATTGAATGGTGTTAAAACTAAAAAGAACAAGAGCAAATTTCACTACTTTTACTACTTTTTATAGACTATATATTTTTACGTAAACTAGTTTTTCGTCGTTAAGGAAACAAAGCTTAGTTAAGATTACGTTGTTAAAATTTCATGGGTGATGGTTTCATAAGGGGCAATGTCGCACAAAGTAGGTAATAAAAAGTAATGTCCCAAAATTTTAAATTGTCTTATTCTCGTTTTAATAAGTTTTCAATTCTCACCATTCTCCTGTCGACATTTCTTTCCAAAGACATAGTGGCGCGCACATTACTTCAAAGTTTTGATTGTTCACTCGCAAGACATTCATTTTATCAGGACAGATTTATTATGACGCCAAACATAAATTACTTACTTAAATTATTATAGTAATTACTAACAATACACAGTCACTATCAGCGCAAATTTAAAGTAAGTTTAGAAGGCAAAAAGAACATAAAACGCTAATAAAACGAATAATCTATTTAAAATGTTTTCGTCTGTCTGTAAGGTTATATTACGGAGATACTTTGTGTTTTATCTGGTTGTGGATGATTGGTTTCAATAATATCTATTGATTCATCGACTGACTGAACCAACTTCGAATCCACATCTATCGGTTTTGGGTTGTTAGTGTAATTGGGATTTTATGA
Source organism: Druceiella hillmani (assembly GCA_039881145.1). Lineage (NCBI taxonomy): Eukaryota > Metazoa > Arthropoda > Insecta > Lepidoptera > Hepialidae > Druceiella > Druceiella hillmani. The sequence continues at coordinate 16,081,216 of JAYKKI010000021.1, read as the reverse complement.
GTTTTCATGTATCGTGTTCCGCATGAGTTGTTTTACGGCTTCGTTATTTTCTACGTTGTCTACTTTTCTCATTCGTTATTCGTTGCTGTTACGAAACCATTTTTCTCGTAATGATACGGCAGTATTCGTATTCCAATAGTAACGATATAAAATTCGTATTAAGCTGGATGTAAACACCATCCTATGAGTTTTAAATAGGATTTTAAAACTAAAAACTCTTTTTACTACGTAGCACATTAATAATCTTGAAATTAAGATTTCAAGATTATTAATGTGTTACGTAGTACAAAATGCTGCATTTTATCATTAATACTATTACTGATATTTGGAAAAGCATTATGGTTTTATACTTAGAGTTTTACGATTAGGTTTATGTGTAGATTTTCATGTGTTTATGTGTTTTGTGGATATCTATTAATTGATGTTCTCGACTCCTCTCGCCACGCCTAGACTATAATTTTTTAAAGATTTCGGGTTATCAATTTATTTAAAGATTTCGCTACTCATTTTCACAGAGCTGGATTCTACTGCCATTCTCTTGTCATATTTCTTATCTAAATATTACGTTATTATCATACGTCTGTACAATGTGTATTTAATTCCTTTCATTAAGTGTTTTACATTTTCCGATCTATGCTTTATCATCATAATTAGGTTCTGCACTACCAGAATCTCGTTATGTAGATCGCCCAACAGTAATTTACTTAGAGTTTTACGATTAGGTTTATGTGTAGATTTTCATGTGTTTATGTGTTTTGTGGATATCTATTAATTGATGTTCTCGACTCCTCTCGCCACGCCTAGATTATAATTTTTTAAAGATTTCCGGTTATCAATTTATTTAAAGATTTCGCTACTCATTTTCACAGAGCTGGATTCTACTGCCATTCTCTTGTCATATTTCTTATCTAAATATTACGTTATTATCATACGTCTGTACAATGTGTATTTAATTCCTTTCATTAAGTGTTTTACATTTTCCGATCTATGCTTTGTCATCCTAATTAGGTTCTGCACTACCAGAATCTCGTTATGTAGATCGCCCAACAGTGTCCTAAGGACAGACTTAATTATTTTCTTTACTTGAAGTATAATAAAGACTTGAGTATATTAATTGATCTTAATTGTTATTATCGGACTTAAATAATTTTTAATTAAATATATTCCCACTAAGTATGATCAAATTTTCTGGAGAACACTCTAAAATTATTTATTCCATTTTAGCTTTGCTACTTGAAAAAATATGGATATGTTGCAGCACAATGATTGGAATAATCTCTACGAATTTTTTATCTTTTGTATTTTAAAAATATCCATAGCCACGTTTATGTTGTCATAAATATGCCCAGTTTATACACGGGCAAGAAGCCAAAAGGGTTTGAATTGAAAAACCTATCCAGTTTTGAGAAAGTTAATTTTGACATTTTTGTAAAATTTACTCACTATTAACCCTGAAAACACTTGGAATCTGAAGAGAAAGTGAAAATAGCAATTTGTGAATAGTTGCGATATTTATCCGCCTTCCATTCCTTATTTTTTTGGTAAAATAAAATTATAAAAACAATTATAATTAATAAATTTGTTAGTTATGTAAATATATGGAATGAAGCACGTTTTAATTTTTTCTTTAATAAAAGAAAATTGTATATATATATATATATATATATATAATATTTAGTTATACGACATAAGATATTCGTCTCGAAGTTTTTTCACCTCTTAGCTGCCGTATTGCATAGATAGTAATGTGACTTAATGATATCCAGAACTGTAACACGATTCTAACGATACCTAGGATCGATACAATAAATTCTATATTTTATCTAAGATCGATTGATGATTCCTTGATGAGCTTGCGTTTGTATTTTACGTTCTTATTAAATGAAAATATGTTTATTGATTTCATTTGGGAAACAATTAATGTATTAGAAATATAACAATTTATCCATAATTCATTTAATCTAGTTATTTTTATATATATTTATACTTTGATGTATCTTGACTCCTTCAAAGATCCTTTCACACCGTAATCTTCTGATAAAATAAAGTTAATGCAATATAAAATAATGTAATATAAAAAGTTAAATAATTAAAAAATATAAAAGTAGTTTTTTTGTCCCTTTTGTTATATTTATATCAAAGGTCAGGTTCAAAATATTCTTTTATAACTTTATTTATTTTTAATTTAATCCTAGTGGCAAAAATATAAACAAAGTGAGTCGTTCTATTATCTCTCATTTTGAATAATAAAATACCGAAAATTGTAACATAGACGGACATTAAATTAAATTGGTCTTAACTTTTGTCTTGAATATAAGATAATTACGAATTCAAATACAGACATAAATGATTATAACTAGTTTTGTAACGCATAGTGTATTCGGCCTAAGGCCGAATACCAAATACTAGCTCCAGGGTTTGACCGAATAACCAAATATTCGGCGAAATTATTCGTCATGGTTTCACATGAACCAAACAGGCGCGCAAATCATGCTATCAACAAAGTAATTATTGAATACTGTCGTTTAAACCCTGTCCTCAGATTAGCGACGAAGTATTATGACATCTTTATTACATTTCGCCTAATTAATTGAATAGCTGTATAGTTAAAAAGAGTATGCCGTGTAAACAGAAGTCTTCTGTGTGAATTTACTTTGAAGAAACTGACAATTCACGTAATACGTCATGCCAATTATGTCAAGCAAACATATCTTGTGGGAGAGCTGGGAATAAAACTATGACGTCGGGGTTATTTAATTGTTTAAAGAACAAGCGAAATAAGGAGTATCGGAAGATACAGTAACCGATTTAAAAAAAACAAGACATAGACAATGAGGTTCAAGAAAAACTTAAAATTGGGATATAAACGATCATAAAACTAAAAAAATATCATTATTTGATTGTCGAGGTGATCACGATTGACAATGAATCTTTGAATATAATTGAAAGGTTTGGTCTTGGAAATTGAAACTCTGCCAAGATATGATTGTGAATACGATGATTGATGAGGATTAATTTAATTATTGTTAAAAATTTAATGGATCCAATTTTTGTTTTAATTTCTCTGGCTTGTTCCTGTCTCAAACTTTGGTGTAGTAGTTCATCATTTATGTTATTGTTCTTAATTTTTTTAAATATGTTTTTCAATTTATTATGTACAAAATTTAGATAATTGTGTGTGCTTTATGTATTAATATAGAAAAAAAAACTATGAATGATTATAACTGGACAGATATGCGGCAACATACACCCCCGTCTCCAACAATGTCGTCATGAGGCAATAAGTGAATCTGTTTTAAGGACGGTCTTGGAAGTTCCATCTATTTTAATCTGAGTGTAATTAAAAAAATAAACATTTTGTAACTGTAGTATTAAACTTTTTAACACCTGATTAGAATTAAGAAAATAAAGAAAAACAAATCCGACAATTTAAATGGATACCAAGGATTACGTATCATATAATTTAGGATAACACAAATTCAAAACATAATTTTTTTAACATTTCATGTTTTGAACATTTCATATTGATCTTATGTTCCTTTTATTGAAAAATGAAGACTAACTTTTTATTTTTATCAACTACAATAATAGGTGTATTTTCGTAGTTGAGTTGAAACCTAATTTAAAATGTGATTTACTTAAAGTAAACACTTTAATACCTTTACTATGTGCGCATTTACTACGTATATGTACTACAGTAATGTTATTGAAAAGAGAAGGAGGAGTAAACTCTTCATGAACAATACATACATTTTCTGAATAAAAATAATTAAACCGACTTAAAATATCTCGATTCGGAAAATTTATTTTCTCTTGTCACTGCTAAACGCGATTCAGAATTTTATGGATCCTAATTTAAATTTTTGCTTTAAATTTAATACGGGAAAAAATATGTCTAAGTTTCGTCTCATAAATTCACAGTTCTCATGATGAAGTAGTTTCTTTTCGCCTCGTCTTTTTCACTTCTCTTGTCTAACTCCGCTAAAGGTAAAAATATTATACCTATTTTATCTATTTGAAAATTGTTATATTTGTAGTCTTCATTAATTTAAATCGTATTCACTAAGTTCAGGTGACGAATGCCAAAAACTTTTTAAATTCATCACTGCACTTTTTTTTGGTTTACTAATTATTATTTGATACCTGTTCGATTGTTACAACGACTTTCAAGCAGCACTTGTATTTAATGTTGAAAATCATCTGTGGATTGAACTGAATTTCGCAAACCGCAATATTTTTAAAGGAATAAAATATACAAGAACAAATTTATTCTGAAAAATTCAAAGTTATTGGTTTAGAATAAATCTTTCCAATTAATTTCAAACAAAAGAGAAAAAGTGACGCATAGCGTTCTTTAAAAATATTCCCCCACGTGTAAACCTCCAGATTCAGAGAAACTTGAGAAATAAAATGTGCTTATACTGTGCGTATACAGAAAGGGCCGAGCGATGTTGGTTCCCGCGTACTAAAGCACGGCAGTATTGCTCCAACGTCATACAACGATCGTCCGATAGCACGACGCCTAACTTTCTTCCACTAGCTTTATGAATATTAGTAACGTTTAGAGGAAAATAATAGAGAAAATATATTCATATACTTACTTTTGACAACTGTCTTTGGTTGAGCCCAGGAAATTTCTTTTAATTAATGTGTGTGTTTCTTGTCTAAAATATGATGTTATTAGAGATATTGCATTTTATTTCAGATCTCATAACACCATACAAATTTTTACATTAAATAAATATTACATTGCACTTCGTAAAAATAAAAGCTAAATATTTTAATTAGCCATGACCTTCTACAGTTATTGTTGTAATAAAATATTACAGTGTAGAAATCTTCCAAGTGAATACCGATATTTCAATTATGATTCTATATTTATATACATGAATATACTTTAAAACTTCGGACATTCGAGTTTTTTTAAATATTTTAACTACCAATTATTTACTCTATTAAGTCCATTAAATGCAGAAGGTCTTACTACTACCGATCAGCCGGTTTTCATTTCGTCCCTAGTATAGGCCAACCTCACGTATGAAAAGAATAAAATAACAACTAATTCACTTATATAACTAAATTTCTCGCATAATAAAGTAAAGTCTGATAATAAAAAAGCAGCAATTAACTACTTAAAAATAAAACTGAGCATTAATGGCTTATTAACTACAAAATGATGTAGTTTTCAGTCTAAAAACAAAATAAGTTTTTAGGTTGAAAAAAGTGTGAGTAGTTTTAGATACCGTGTATTGACTGAAAATGGACTAGCCTTTGAGTGATAGTAACTTTTAAAATAATCTGTAATTAAAGAAGAACGATCAATTCGAGAAAGAATAAGGACAGCGCTGAAGAATTTTTTGCAACATACATCTTTTTATATCCATTTCAGTAATTTAATTGCTGACTTTTTTTTAAACTCAGTAACGCACTAGTAACAAAATGAATAATGTCGGAATACTGGCTGTTCAAGTATTATAATTTGATTTCTATAGTAATTCGATCGTTAATTTGGTCGTGGTAGCAATTGGAACTTACTTTTTCAAGTGTATTGAAATCAATGTATTAAAACTAAATTATCATTTTATATAACTTACGTAAAATTAAATTATGGAGATGTAGTTGAAGATCATTAAATAAATCAAAAAAATCGTAAAAATCTTTGTCTTAATACTTTATTTTTTCTACAGAAAAAATTTTCTATTTCTGAGAGAATATTTTAACTTGTATGTGTAGATACTTGGGTTTTATTTAATTATTTAAATAGCAGCGCCAGATATGGGAATACTAACAGTTATTTAAGGATATTTTTAAAATGAAGCTACCTAATATTTTAAAAATATCCTAAGTTTTTTGCTCCAGTTGCAAAATTATTAATTATGAAATTTATTTAAACTCGTATAAAAAAATCTTACGCGTGACTATCTTTAATACTTTGTTTCTTTCGTCTTGCATTGCGTTATTCCTCAAATGTATCAATATTTCTTTCCTTTTATCAATTGTGTAAAATTCTTGGATATTATTTCCTTGTAAATTCGACTAATTTTCTTGGAGTTTTACTTGTGCGAGTAATTACTCATTTGTTAAATATACTAAAGGAATTGTTATATGTACATTGAATTATAATAATAGAAAAAAAGTAAAATAAGTAATTTGTATTTCTATTCTTGCTAAAACTTTTTTTTATATTATCTGCAACCTGTTCATGTGAAAGAAAGTGCTCGAAAATAAATATTATCAAAGAGGCCAAAACTTCTTAGGTTGAATTTTTGGAACGGATGGTTGGCTGTGTCAGAGGAGAGTAAACTTATTCAACCATCTTTCTGAATATATCAGTAGTTACTTTGTTCGTCTTTTGCCCTAAACGGAAATCATGAAGCACCTACAATCTAAGTGGTCTTACCCGAAATATTTATGAGGTTGAATATCGTTCCAAAAATTTATGAAAAAATAACGAGTTATCAGTTGCTAATATGTTATATCTATTTGTTGAACATCAAAAGGGTGACACCAAAAATGCAATTCAATTATATCAATGGAGTCATCATACAATTGAATAAATATAAAACGTTTTTATTGTCCAAACTTGTATAAAAGTTTGTTATATCTACATAATTTATAATACATTAAATGTTTATAAATGAGAAAGAATTTTTCAAGTTTCTTTAAACAAACATTTTTTGAAAACGTAAAATTCTTGTTTTTGGGAACACGAAAGAATAAGTACACCTGTGTTGATAACAAACAACAATTGAAATTCTCCGCCCACCAGTTTCAAAGTAAAATTAAAAATAAATTCAACAAGGAACCCGTTGTTTTTAAAACCTGATCAGTTAATGTTTATCACCTATTTTTAACGCAACTCGTAAATTTTATATAAATGAATCTTTTTTTTTATTTGATAATAATATATTATCCGTAATTATAACTCCAAAATAAAACTGTTCCCAATATGTTGTAAATATTTTCTTGTAATAACAAAATTACAAGAATTGTACACAAAGTTGTAAAATTTTGATACTCTTAATAAATAAATTTTGATAAGTAATAGGAATTTCTTTGAAAAATTATTTCAACAAGGTAAGATCTTTAGTAGGTTCACGCGCAGCCGTAAATTCCGCCTTACCTCTCAATGAAGTGACACAAGAATATTTTTTATAAAGAGTAAACGATGTGGCTTCCGTTCAACAGGTACTTCCGTTCAACAGGTATTATTTTATCCATATATTTTGCATAGCCTAATGTGGAGTAACCAATTAAAATTTTACAACCTTGATATATAATACATATATCTTTGATTTATTGAGATATCTGATTTTTGATATTCGATTTTTTTTAAGACGACTCACTTATCCAGAGCTTAGATTACTAACATATTTACCTAACACGTTAACAATACATGCGATCTCCGGTCGAGATAGTTGTTTGTGTTGAGATAGTATGAATGAAAACGAGAAAGTATCTGCATTTTCTCCACATAGAAAATTGATCTACTTATTGTCAGTAGTTTTGGTTATGTAAACATTTATATCAACTATAACGAGCAGTGCACATGTTGAATCTATTAATTGAAAATTCTTCGCATAATTTTGATTACAACATGTACAGTGAAATCTCTGAAGCAACCGAGGAATTTAAATCTAATTGTTATAAAAATTGCTTTAGATATTCATTAACTTGATCTAATATAAAATTTACTATTGGCTTTGTTTATGTATCATCGACATTCAAAATTAGCAAACCTTTAAAGATTTATCAACCCGTGACAACACAATAAAATTTGTTTAAGAAAAATGTAATTTTCTTATTTTAATTTTTGAAATTATATAGAACATTCGTCTATCTTAATCTTCATTTGTTTCTTTATACAGAAACGCTTGTTTAGTGTCTGGTATTTTTTTTTATTCTCTAATATTAGTGGGTAAAATTTGCCTTCATGAATTTAGTTTTAATTATGGCATTACATTTAATAATTAAGTAAAGAAATATGTCTATTTTGGATATATTTTCCACTACCAGCATAATCCCGTTCACTATTTATTATGTTTGATGATACATGTTCCTGGTACTATGGTTTTTATTTGGTGCAATATATTCTCTTGCAAAACTACCGCGTATACCAAAATTATAGCTCGGTACTATTGGTTCATTATCAGAATTATATTAATTTATATTTAAATCGTTTTCTTTTTTGCCTTTTTTTACCACCAACAAAGCAGTCTTATTCTCTTCAGCATTTAAACCGGTCTTTTCAACTAATATGGCGATTAACTATAGTTTGATTTATGGAATCTAGCAATAATCATGCATATCGGAAAGATTTGTACGTAGGAATGAGTGCAGGTACCCAAAATCTTTGTCTTTATGGTAGTGTCATTAATTTTGTCACCGTTCTGTTTTGTTTGCTCAGCCAAACTACCATACATCATTCAGCGACATATCGTATTGGTAGAAAAATGCATGTGCCGTCATTTTGTTCAGATCTAAATTGATTCAAGTTTGGACACTACTTCGGGAGCCATTTTATAATTCTCTTAGTGCAATTTGATTTAAATCTTTGGCTGAGGTAATAATAAACATTGCCAATCCATCATGTTTGTGCCACTGATCTGGGTCAAATCTGGTTTTAGTGTGTTGATATTAAATTCTTTATTTTGCGGGGTGCATAATAATTTGAAATTAATACTGTTGAAAATTTGACTATACGAAGAAAATTTATTACCTACATTGATTTTCCCGTGAAATCCTTCTTTGTAGAGATTATAACTGCAAAATAATTTTTGATGTTTGGTTTCACTACTATATTTATTTATTTATTTACAGACTTTTCTTTATATATTTATTTTAAATAAGGTATTGTTAAAATCGTGTTATACTTTCTGGTATCTTTAGGTAGCTAACGACACGATCATAATGCATAGATTGAATAGGTTGAGAGTAACTATTTTGTCACACAAAAAATGAATTTCTAACAGGTGTTATATTAAGGCAAACCAATAAACAATTAGAACCCAAGGACTTTTCAGGAAAGACCAGTGATAATCATATGGTATATACAACGAATCGGTAAATATACAGTTTTACTTGACGGGGCATTCCAAAATCTACTTGAGTTCGGGTGATCCATTTCCCACAACTTTGGATTTTTTGAGAATTTTGGCTTAAAATATTTAATATATAATTTAATGTGTACATTCCTTCAGAAAATTATCTTTTTCATTGTTGAAAAAAATCTTTTTGGTTCAAAGTGCATGGGAACCATCTCTGAAATAATTGAACAATTTACTAAAATGATTTTTTTTGATTTACTAAATTTGTCTTTCAATAAGAAATTTAAAGACTGCCGGAAAAAAATAGCAGTTGATAACACATTTTTTATAAATTTTACATGGCAATTAGGACACCATTGGTGACATTTAATCATTACTTCAAAATCTCCTGTTGGTTTTGTGAAGGGTTTAGAATAAAAACAAACGTGTGCTAGTTGTTACCAAGAATACGAAACAAATAATAAATATCATCCAATAAAGTCATATTAATATTTTGATGAAACCTATTATAAAAATGATAAGGTAGAGAACTAGGTATATTTAAAAAAATTATATAACATAAGTGTATTGTTAGATAAGAGATTAAATACATTAATTTATGAGCCCTGGTCTGGCTCATAATGATCATTGTCAGCTATTTAATTGGTTGTAATTTTTATTCATGTATAACAATCGAGCTTTGCTTTTAAAACTGTTCAGTTTCCGTGGGTTAATATATAATTCCAAATGAGACTTATAATAGAGGGATCCAGCGAAGAATTTCCTCTGAATGTCTCTGAATATTTTCGCATTTACTAAATATGATGAGAGCGAAAGACGCAAATACGGTGAACGATATGCCTTACTTACAATCGTAAATGCTAACTTATACAATGTGGCGCCGTATGAAGTTGTTTGTCTAGTCTCTCGATTATGTGCCGTATTTATGCTTTGTTCACAATGTAAACACAAGATGTTTCGTAATCAAAAGCTTAACAAAGAGTTCTTTCCAAGGGCAATAAAGTGTTAAGTTCTGTATTAAAATATTGTATTCATATATACAAGTTGGTAAAGGATAACGACTGAAATGTTTTATTTTCAGTAGCACTTCACAATTAAGGTAAATGTGTTGAATTTCATTTAATTCAAATGAGAGATATTTTCTGCGATGTACATATACCACACACGAGACCACCTTTCGACTGTTGTATATCTTGCATAAATTTTTAAATGATTTTTAAATATTATATTAAAATCCATTTAACTAAAATTAATTGAATGATGTTGCATTTTCCTAGCGAAAGATTATGTTCCATTGCTATCCTAAAGATTTATACCGAATAGATCAGAAAACAAATCTAGTTCAATAAATCTCCTATTGATTTTCTCATCATAATTCTTTAGGTCGTTTTTATGACGTCATGAGATTTTTAAAATGTGTTTTCTCTTATTTTGTTCAGTCCATGTATATTTGATTCTTCATTCTTTCACGTTTTATTTCTAGAGCTGCTCCAAATAAACACGGTCATCACATTGCATCCAAATTGAAATAGCGTTGATGGTAAAACTGATACTTTAATGTTCTGAAATTCATCTCTGATTTGGTTTCTATTTGAGAAGAATTTTTTTTTAGATAGAATCAAAGATTATTTTAAAATTTAATTGTTTTCAACCTATGAAAAAGGATTAAATTACTTGTTTAGACGTTACATAATAAGAAATATGTTTTACCACAAGCCAAATGCATGAAAACATATCCATTAAGAAGTAAACATAAATAATTTTCCAGCCGAAAGTGTACTTAAAATATATACACGGAAAATTTATGTGTAATAAGAATAAATAAAAGATTGATCGTTATTCCAAAGTAAAATTTATGCAACAATTTTTAATTATATTTAATGATTTTTTAAATAGTTTTTCTTAGCAGTTAAAAACCTATGTAAAACTCTACTTTCGACTGGCTCTTTTGTATTTACTGATAGTAAGATTAAAAAAATTATAGTAAAATAATGTAAAATTTAATATATCTATATTAACTCTCATGATTTATTACTTTGCTGTGAATCTTACTTTTAATATAAATATATAATTAAAAATCATATAAAATTTCATAGTAAAGTTACAAAATTTGTTTCCGTTTGTGATAATTAATTTATAAAAAACTTTAACGCGCATATCCCGCTCGCATTTCATGTGTCATGTTAGATTTTGAAAAAAAAATCACTTTTCTTAATTCTTTAATTTTTACCGTAAAATTGCATGGGCATAATGATGCCTAGGTGTCAAAATTAATTTATAACATCCATTTGAAAAGTATAAAACTATACTGATAAAAGAGATGAAAAGTAGTCACTTTACATGGGATTTATACAATTTCATATTAATTCAATTCGCAATAGTGTCCGAATTAGTGGCGAAAATTTGAAATAATTCTAACTTTCAAATGTTTTGTCACATGTGAACAGCTAAATTGGTTCATAAATGACAATAAAATAAACATTGTATTTTCATTCATGAATAAATTTAGCTCTTCACTTGTGAGAAAACATTTGAAGTTTTATTTTATTGTTAATGGCGGCGATGAAAAGGACTGTTTTTCAATGTGTTTCTTAACTTTTACTCAACAATCTTTTGTTATGTATTTCTGATACATTATAATTTTACTAGGACTGAATTAACTTCATGTCATTAATTGTGCTAAACAATAAATATTTTATTTATTTCTTGGTTTAAATATTTTTCTGATTTCTGGGACTGAATTAATGTCATGTGATTAATTGTGTTAAACAATAAATATTTTACTGACTTCTTCTTCTTCTTCTATTAACGAAAGCTAATTTTTTGCTTATTTATTTTTCACTACTCAACCGAACTTCGTGAAGTTTTACATATTTATATAACTAGTCTGTTTCATGAAGAAGGATATGCCTCTTTATCCTGGAATAAATTTCTTTGGTGGTGGGTGAAAGTTAAGATAATATCATTTTAATCTTAAAAATAATCGTCAAGATTTTAAAAACGTTTTCAGCTACGAAACAAAAATAGGATATCTACGAGAACTAAGATATGTATGTTCACTTAAAAAAAATCATTTTACGTGTTAATTTCCACGCAATTTTTATATAATTATACCACTACTATTTCTTTACAAAAGTGTGGTCATATATAATTATACATATATATATATATACATATATATATATATATATATATATATATATATATATATATGTATAATTATAAATAATAAGATTAAAAAATAATATAATAAAGGATATAAATAGGAGCTATAAAGCAATTTTATTTTTTCTTATATTTTATGTGAATTAATATTTTAATATAATTTTATATATCAGTTTAGTACTGTGAGAGTAGACGGTGCTGATAGCGTGCTTTGCGTGGTATCCAAGTGATGTAAACCTTTAAATAATTTATAACAACTACGTAATTAATTATAATTTTGCTAGATTAGTAATTATTCATATAAAAAATTAAAAGTAAAAGTTTTGCAAATTATTAAGGCATTATGTTTATTCATTTATTCAAATGAAGTTGATGTAAAACCGAGTTCACCTCGTAATATTTAAATCGAATTTCACCTCATACCTTTCATAACAACATAAATTAAACTCAAATATTCTAGCGCAAACGTTAATTTTGACATAACTCCATTAACATAGTGCTTCGTTATTCATATATTCAAATCACATTCAAAGGTGCCTCAACCCGTACGGTTTTATCTCCACTTCCATTTCCGACTCGCTAATTCGCTTTAATTTCAGCTGTAGACGACCAAAATAACATAGATGTGGATACATATGTGTATACATGAATGTAATAAATATAAGCGTATTTATGAATACAGATGGGAATTTTGAATATCTGTGTGGTAAAATTAGGAAATACCTATTTGAATGGAATAAAAATTAGTAACATTGTAAGTAAAGTCCCATTGTTTTTTTTATTTCATAATGTTTGCGATCATCAATTTATTATGAGTGTAATATGTTGAAAAAAATAACAATTTCGCTATAAAACTGAGCTGTCTCAATGAAATATGTTTAGTTTATTTAAGTCGTTATTTTTGCAAAAGTCAAAATGGTTGTTTGAATAAAAAACGTGTTCGGTAAGTTTTATAATTTTGTAAACATTGTATTTTTGTTTAAGCATGTAAGATTTTAATAGAAACATATTTCACGAATCAAGCGTACATAAATTACATTAATTTTGGTTGTTTGTATCCCCACTCAACCATCGCAATTTGCCTGTATCCACACTTTATAAAGTTTTGTCTGCGCCTGTTTCATACATGTATATGATTAAGTTTTTATTACATCTGTTAATAATTGAATTAAGTTTTAGGAAATAACTTTGTTCAATATTTTAGTTGGCTTTGTAATTTAGTGCAGACAGTATACTTTATTGATGAAGTAGAAATTGGTTCATCATCCTGTATTTTAGCGTAGTTCAAGCTTCCACCAACTTACAGTTCACATCGTATGTGTGGTGTTTACGTATGAATGAGTTTAGTTCCCTCGTTATTTTTGCTATCATATTAAGAAAAGGATTATCTGAAATATTTTTTCTCATGTTTGAAAAGATGAAAAATTTTAGAACTTCGAAAGGAAAAAAAAGTTCCATTATATCCTTTAAGATCATTCATATAGACGTACTTCATAAGATTGTTCGTATATACGTCCATCTGTCGTAACTATATCTGTCAGAAATATTTCGACATGGAAATAACCATTTCGATTTTTACAATAATAACATTCTGAATAATCCCTTCTGCTTTTACGATAATAACGATCTAATTAAATTAATTCGTAATATGTTGATTTAAAAAAAAAACAATAGAATTTCACATACATTGTTACAAATTTCAATTCCATATAAATATATATTTCATAATTTTACCAGACACATAATCAAATATTCTGAATCTCCATTGAATATTGATTCTCAAACACGATTATATATACATATATTTGGCTCGCTTTCCATCACCTGTGGAGGGCTAAAATAAGACAAATATTGATATGTAGTTATATTCATGTATATAACTTCATATCAATATTAGTCTTATTTTAGCCCTCCATAACTGAAGAAAATGAGGGAGCCGAAATTAAAAGTCGAGATAAATTCATAAGGATTGAGGCAACTTTAAATGTGACTTGAACATATGAATAGCAAAGGGCTATGTTAATGAAATCTGTCAAAATGAATGTTTGCTCTGGAACATTTGGATATATTTTATATTGCTATTAAAGCTATAAGATGATTTCTTTTTAAATATTAAGTGACGAACCAGATTTTACAATTCCATTTAAATGAATGAACCTAAACTAAAATGATGCAAAGAATTCAACTTACCAATTAACGCAATACAAAATAACCAAAGGAAAATAATACAGTTTATAAATAAAGGTATAAGCGTAAACAAACTATACCTTGAAACGTTCAGTGCCACCTTTTAGTATATGATGAATAAACAATATATAAACTCTTAAAATAAATGAGCTAGTAAGACGAGTAAATGTAAATTACCTATATTTTAAATTAATTATATTTTCTCAGATTGCATAAGAATTAATTACCTGTTTGACTTAACAAGCAACGTACAAATTATTCTCGAATTGCTGACGGATATTGAAAATACAACTCGTTTACCCTTTACACATCGTAGCGTGTTATCACCTGAAAATATCCTATATGTGATTGGAACACTTACGTCGCTTTACTCAACTAGAGAATTAATTACTCTCGCCCAAACAGGCTTAAAATAATTTTATAAAACTACTTTTATTCGAATCGACGAATATTGTAATCAGAAATCAACAGTGACCCTTAAAGATATAACGCATCCTTAAGAGGAAATGAATAACTTAGAACAACTAATCGAAAGAGGACAGCCCATAACGTCATAGAACTTAAATGATCCTGACCACTGTTTTCTCACGTCACTATTCTACTTCGTAATATTAATATTCTCGTTTGAATATATTCACATTAAAGTCAAAGAGAAAAATCAGTAATAAAATTCATAGATATGATTAGAATTTAAAGAGGGAAGTAGCATACCTTCATCCAAGTTAAAGAAGAGACATGGCACTTGGTGTTATATCTCTCTCTTATCGGACCACCAGCACAATGCTGACTTTATTGGAATTTATTAACTTCATCTACCGGCTACCCGTAAGATGGTGCCCTTACGTACCAGCAACCCAAGAGCTTACACTATAGGAAAAGCTCTAGCATACAGACTACATTATTGAAAGAGAATCTTACCAACTCACCCTCGGGTCAGATCATGCATCGACTATACTAATTTTAAGTTGATTGTATTTTGTGCTGTAGTTTTAATTCAATTAGTATATTATTTCATTTTTATTATTGATGTAATAAAGTTGTGTGCTTTGAATTAAATATTATAAAAGACTAAGATTCACGTCGAATATATAATTCGAGCGCAAAATAGTCTATATCATATGAAATTGTTAATAAAAGTTATTAATTGTAATTGAAATTCTGAATTATATATATATATATATATATATATATATATATATATATAAATATATACATAACAGTTTTATTTATATACATAACAGTTTTTATATATATACATAACAGTTTTATATATTGTAGGAACACAATATCATATTGCACTTCATTTAGAAATTTAAAATTTCACAGTTTTTCATTTTCTATTCCTTAAAATTTAAAAAAGAAAGTGAAAAAATTTGAGTCCTTTATTTACTCTGTCTTAAATTTCCATGCGAATATTTTTAAGTATTATGAAATATGTTTGGATGGTACAGTAATGAGATATGTGAGTTAGTATACCTTAGCACTTTGCCAAATTTAAAGTTACTACTTAAAACGGTGTCTGAGAAAAACGGCTTTGAAAGACGTACAGACGGACGGAAGCGTTAGTGATCTCATAATCGTTCCGTCTTTTTTCCTTTTGTCCTACGACAGGCTAATGAAAAAGTACCATGGCTTTATCACATCTATCTTTTAAACTTCTTATATATCAATGCAATGCGTCGCTATATAAAGAGTTTATATCGTGCAAGATAAGTAATGACGATGAACTCTGATACTGCCTGCTTGGTTGTTACCATTTTTCAATAATAATATTTCAAAGTGAGTACAAGCACACTATTGGAAGAGAATAAACTTTGATGTAAATATTGCAACACATCAGCACACCACCTTACTGTTTGCTTTCTTTTTCTAACGAAAAAAGCTTCTCTACCTGTCCATTAAATTCTAATTTAATAAATGGAAACAAAAGCTAATAATTAATTCAACCATTAAAAAAGATGAAAATGTTAAAAGAGTAAACAAACAAAAAAGTATATAAAGAGATACGAGGGTGAGTTGGTGAGATTCTCTTTTAATAATGTAAAATGTATGCTGGAGCTTTCTCTGAAATGTAAGCTCTTGGGTTGCTGGTACGCAAGGGCTTACGAGTGGCCTTGTGAAATTAATGAATTGCAATAAAGACAGCATTTTGCCTATGGTCCGATAAGAGAGAGATATATTTATCAAATAGTATCTCTTTATATACTTTTATAAAAGTATATAAAGAGATACTATTTTCAAAAAAGTATATAAAGAGAGATATATATTCGCATAATTGTTATCGATTGTGTTCTGAATACAATTGCCATAATGAGTCATTCAGTGACTTTTGCAGACTTGCTAAAAAATACACCGTTAAAAGTATTTTCCTCATTTAAATCTGTGTAAATTAAATATCCTATAAAAAGTAAAAAAAAAATTAAGGGTATTTTTAATAGCGTTATAAATATGAATAAGATGGCAAAAATTAAGCGAGAACAAGTACTTCATTAAGATAGTCGAGACAAATCTTGAAAGTATGTTTCTTGGATATAATTTATTTTAAAACATAAAATGTAAAAAAATTAATGATAGTAAAATGTCTCAATAAGTCAAGCAGGGAGATAAGAAAGTAAAATGTTGAAAATGTAGATCGAAGGTAACGATGTGTCAGGTTCATTAAAAAATATTTTAAATTCAAGGTTTAAAATTATTACTTTTCAGTGAGATTAAGATAATTAACTAAAATCAATAATTAACATTCAATAATTAACTAAAATTAAAAGAGGGTTAGATATTAACTTATTTAGTTAAATAAAATTTTTAAAAATGTTTCAATCCACTTATTGAAAAAGTATCATATTAAATAATCTAATCAAAATGCTAATCACTGATCACTCAAAGGCTAATCACTAAAATTACCATGTACCAAATATAATGATTTTAATTAAGAGTAAATTAAACAAAATCCGGATGCTCCTGTGGGATATTATTAAATTTACAGATGGTCTGAATCCACATTTCTCATTCATTCTAGATAAAACCCCCCCAAATAATTAGATTTTGCACATAAATAGTTTTATTCAAAATCCAAGTTCAATTGTTATGTGAAGAAATTTGATCCGACAGTTACAAGTTTTTAAAATAAAAATCGTTTATATTTAATACAATTATTAAGGAATATCCTGTCAATTAATTTCTTCTTATTCACAAAATTATTATTTACTTACAAATAATTAATTACTCAATATTTATAGAACCAAAAATATTACGAGGGCAATAATAATTTAACTGGTGTATGTAAATAATATTCCTTGTCACATCAAACAAGGAAGGAATTTAAAAAAAAAATAATGAAAGTGCCTACCATATTTTCACATTCGAGTATATTTATTTATTACATCATAATGACTTGCTTCTAAATCTAAACATGAGATTGAAATGTACGAAAATCTAATACAATAGCGATATTTTTGTAACCTACTTCAAAAAGGAGTAGGTACTCAATTCGACTATATTTTTTTTATTAATCATATCTCAGACATTTATTAAATAATTTGGATGATATTTTTCTTTGAGAGGATATACTCCTAGTACTGTCGCACGAAAATTTGGTTAGAATATAACCATGAAAATTGAAAATACACCATAAAATTCCTCAACATTGAACAGAAACAGGGCGCTGTGGACAAGTTTGGATTTGAAAAGTTTAATGATATTCTAGTAAGTTACGACTAAGCGCTAAGTAAATTTGCTATTTAGCATAATCATGGTACAATTATATAGCCGGAGGGTAATGAGAAGAACTTTTTACTCATGAGGAGTAAACTCGTAGAGTTTGGACTCTTTCGACTTGCTTGAACGTAGAAAGAAAGTAACAAAGTAAATTGATAGGTAAATATTATACGGTTACGTACAATGGTATAAAGCCACCTATTTAAACAGAGTTATTCAAATATTAAATATATTTGGCGTTAATTTTGTAGAAATTCATTATTACCACTTAAATGAAACTACGTGATGTAGTATTATTTCTACTTTCTTTAATTTCTTTACCACGATCTAGATTTCGTTGTATTACAACATTTTCAGGTGGGATATTAGCAAAGATTGGATTGGAAATCTTTGCTAATATCCCACCTGAAGATATTGTAATACAACGAAACCTAGGTAGTGGTAAAGAAATTAAAGAAAGTAGAAATAATGCTACATCACGTAGTTTCATTTAAGTGAGAGTCATTCAACTTCATGTTAGGTAAGATATTCTTGTTGATTAAAATCTTGTGATCAATTTTCCATCTACTTCTACTTAACCGATTCTCACGAAACTTTGGTCACGTATTTAATCCTCCTGGCAATACAACATTATGATATTTTCAACCTTTGATCCATGAGCCCTGATGCTGCAGGTACACAAAACCTGTTGGTTTTAAAGCAGTACTGAGGATTTCAGGAAAATATTCTGCCATGAAACTTTGAGTACCGACTCTTTAAACCTAATGCTGTTGACGTTTTTATTACCTAAACCGTGAAACTTGACGAACTGATATTTTTAATTGTTCTTGTAAGGCTTGAGGAGCTGCAGTTTTTAAATTAGTATTTTGGGTCTCAAACAGAACCTCTATCATCCTCTGGACTCTGGTTGCTCATTCCCAAAGCTGTTGACGTATTGGGTACTTAAATCACAAGACTTGGATGTGCTGTTTTTAAAGTAATATGTGGCTCTCAAGCAGAGATTCTGTAATAGAACTCCGGGTTGTAACTCCTTAGTTCTGATACTGGGGAAGTACCGCTTACTTAAATTGTGAGACTAGAATCCATAGTTTCTAAATAAATATTTATAGGTCTCAAGGATAGACTGACATCGTTGAACGCCGAGTTCAAATTCCTCAGCCGAATGCCGTAGTGGTATTTTTTTAAAGAATTGGCTAGAATTTGACACGAATAAAATGATTCCGAAATGAATAAAGTATTTTATAATTCAGTACCCATTTTTGTATGTAAATGAGTGCGGAAAGAAACATGTGCTTAGCACCGATCATATGAAATATGAGATGTGTTTTTCAGACATTTTGTGAATGTCTGTAAGCGTCACTTTTTATTTCATGTTGTGAAAAGGGGTTGCCTAAATTTTCGGTCGAATAATGTATATTATTGACAGTATTGGGTCACATAACGTTATAATACTGTAGTAGATACCAAAATGAAAAAGAAACAATTGAAAGAAATGGGTCCCAAATTTCGTAATTTAACTTCTGAATTTTATTTAAGACGCTATTTACGAAGTAACAAAGAAGATTTTATAAACTGATGCAATAAATAAATTTTTCCTAAACTCAGTTTATTATGTTATACATTATACGACATAAAATATTCTAACTGTAGATTGAACTCCACATTTATACTCCTAAAAAAATAATTATCACAACATACACTATTTTTAATTATAAAATATGACAACATACACTATTTTTAATTATAAATTAAGCTAAGCGTAATATAATAAATGCTATTTAATTTGGGGAAACTATCATACAAACGTCCTTGCTATCTTTTTTAAATCGCTTATATCTTTCAAAATTCACTGCATGTAGCTGGAGAAGATCAGATTATTAAAATAATTTATTAATTCTTAAAAGAATAGATAGGCAAAGTCAGGGATACCCTATTTATTCCCATTTGAATAATTTATTAGGAGTTAAAGAAAGCTTAAGGATTTGCCACTGGATTAGATGTTAACGTGATCTATTCGAAATCGGGTATTCTGTTTTATAATAATAAAGAACACAGCATCAGTCAATAATAAGTGAATATCAAGTAAGATGAAATGATAGGCTTGTAGATAATTCTCATAAAACTTCCTTTCTAGTTTTGACCTTGCAAATAAAATATTATTTTATTGTCTAGTTTAAACAGTTATTACTTGATCACATCATACTACAGATATTGTTCAAATATACACCATTCAATTAAAACATATTCCACAATATGTTCACCACGAGACAATTTACAATTTTTGTGTCTTGTCTTGTGTAATAATACATTTACTGACAGTTCGGTGTTTTAGGGTTCCGTCGCCCAAAATGAAAAAAAAGAACTCTTATAGGATCACTTGGTTGTTCATATCCGTCTCTCAATGACGCTTTATTCACAACCTAACCTAACCATCTAAGAATCGTACACTGAGACCTATAACCTTATATTCCTGTAAACATTTCTTGGTTCAAGTTTTTTAGTTCCGGCAGCAAAAGAATACTTCAATGTGTTTTTTTTCTTTATTCTTACCATAGTCTTACTCACTGATCATCAAAACCTATAGGGTACTTCTGGCCAACCTACAATGTAGAAAGTCGACATAATGGAAGGTCTTATACAAAAACTAATAAGAAGAATCTCGAAATTAATGATTTCTAATTCTACGTGGTATTATAATTTTTTTCGAGTATGTTTCTGCGAAATATATAGTAAACAATATATTTACGTCCCGATAAAACAATATTTGTGAACAGTTTAATTACTATCCATAAGAGAAATTTCCACCAAAGAGGACAAGTAATTTACATAGAGATATTTTGTGGAAACTAAAAGCCATTAGCGTGTCTAACTGTAATTACATAAAAAAAGATTAAAGTAATGTTCATGAGTAATATTAAAGAAAATAACACGAATATTCTTGTATGTTGCTATATAATTAAATATGGCTTTATATGTTGCTTTATAATAAAATATAACAAGCTAAAGAATAAAAGACGGATACATGTTATTTCCATTTTGATAATTATTTATTACCTCAAAAAATGAAAAGTAAGATTTCATATTTATTTTTTAAATAACATTATTTTTTTAAATACAAGTATTGATTATAAAAATTATAAAAATAATAAAAAAAATAAAAAATAATCTCCCCTTTTCTAGAAAAAGGTCGTAAACGAAAACTTTCTAAAATGTAATCTCAATTGTTATCATAAAAAAATCAAAAGCAATTAAATGTAAACGAAAATAAAAAGAACAGTTAATACTTATCAATATTAATAATTACGCCATCCTTAAATTTTTGGTAAACAATTTCAGTACGCCCTCAAAATAAAACAATTAAAAGCGGCAAACGGAGGAGAAAATTGTGGCCAAATGAAACGCTAAAAATTAATGGAATTACTTTCACAACTATTCTGAATTTTTCATTTAATTAAGACCAAATAAGTATCACAATACATTTAAAAACGTATAGATTCAATAATTTGGAAAAAAGGGAAAACAAAGATTTCGAAATTAGGTATTTTATTTTTTTGAGATAAAAATTAAACCAAAACCTTCACATACAGCTATAAACTAGCATAAACTAGTTTTAAATAGCTATAGAAATAAATAAACAGAAAAACACGAACAAAATAATAAACCTAAAATAAAGTTTCATTGGAAATGTCTGCAAACGTGCAAAATATAGATAAATACTGTAGCAAACAATAAAAAGAAATAATAACTGAGCTTTGAAGTATATGTATAACGCGTATCAATAAATTAAAGATGTTGAATTTATGATCTTGTGACAGCAAATAGACGGACAAAAGAATCGTTATATAAGGATTATTTTTATCGTTTTGGGAGTCAAAACTCTAAAAACATAGCAATACACTCATTTATTTATCGCTGTTCAGTACAAGACAGAGATCAAACGAAACTTCATGAATGTAAACGTGAAAGTACCATATTTTCAAGTGGATTATTTTATTAAAGACGAATACGGCTACGATTCGTAATTGCACAACTCAGGTTACTGTACCATTAATAATATATATAAAAAATATTAATTTTGACATGACAAGATCAAAGTTGTCCCAATAAGGGTGTCCTGTTACTAAATCAAATCACGTTAACCCGATTATCAATAAAGTGTTTAAGTCATTGCTCATTTGATCAATATGGCATAGGCTTTCTGTTTACCTCATTTTAGTGGACTGGAAAAATGTGTGAAATTATGGATATAAAGATTTGGGAATACTTTATTATAACTAAGGGTCAGTGTCGTTAATCATATCTAAATATTTTTTATAAACAATATGATCTGCATTTTCAATAATTCTAATAATATTGCAACATATATATATATATATATATATATATATATATATATATATATATATATATATAATTGATTTCATTCATTTTTTTTCATTTCATGCATTCGCATGTCCCGTATATGGAAATATTTACATAGCAATATGTTTTATGAACTCTAACTTACATATTCCATACTCTGAATAAGATCGATAAATCAATATAACTTATTTGGATATTAACTCAATGCAGAGAAAAACAAGTGAAATTTAATATGTTAAAGTAAATAAAAAAAAAATTAAGAATAAAACGTAATTAAATGTTGAGTATGTTAATCGCTTTACAGTTGACATTAAACATTCCCAAAAATACGATCCCAAGATATTCTCGCTATTAAGCCTATAAAAAGATTTATAATAATAATACAACAACCTTATCCGTAGACCTCACTTCTACAAGATATGTGTAAATATAAAAGATTTATGTTCGCGTAAGTAAATTTCTCTGGCCGATCTTTCAGTGACGAAAGTTATTTAGAATTTTATGTCTATCCTTGTTACGGCTCATAAGAATTTTAGTAGCTTTTATAGAGCCGCCCTTTTGAGTTTTATCATTATTTATGGAGGACATTTTTATTATTTGCCGCGCAAGGGCAATTTATTATCAATATAATGTATCCTTGTATATTATATAATGTTTGATTTATTTACTTTTTTATGATATTAATTTTTTCATTTATTTTCGTGTCCTTTTTAATTTATTGCTTTCCAATATTGTGGAAGTATCTATTTTTGAATTTTCATGCCGAATGTATAGTTGAACAGAAAAGTATTTAATTATGTACACGTTTATCGATTAAATTTTAATATATTTAGTTTATTTAGTCGAAATTATTTAAACGTCAATTAGAATTGTTTAAAGTCAAATCTGTGGATTCTTCTTACTTTCCTTTATTTGTCAATCTCGGTTTTTAAAAGTTTCGTAGCCAAATAGTGAGACCTGATCTATTTTAATTTATTTAATATCCATCTGTATGTCCATGTATCACAACGTCATAACCTCTTCAGTTTAGTACCGATTGCGAGTGTACAGGAAGTCTTAGTTTAATTATGTGGAGATGTGCACATAAAAATAAAGAATAAATACCTCTACGTACAATCAAATTAGAAATAAAACTTTTGTCCACTGTATTCAAATTACAAGGAATGGGGAATTTAATAAGGGTTTCAGTGCAAAATCAGTTATTGAATTCAAGAACCAATAATGAAAAAACCAAGCTATTACAAACTTACATACCAATGTATACATATACAAATATATGTATATATATATATATATATATATATATATATATATATATATGTGTGTGTACATATATGTATATATATATATACATATATACGTGTGTGTGTGTGAGTGTGCGATCCTAATACTTAAAAACTACCACAAAATTTGTACATCAATAAGATTGTAAACAAAGATATCTTTAATTAATAAAGTAAGAAGTGAAATAAAAAATTTTCATGGGCGAACTCACTGACAAAATCTAGCCTTCGCGTTGTAGATATTAGCTCCAGCAAATTATGGAAATATGACTTATAGCACGTGACCTGAATATTTAATTATGGAGAAGTGAATATTTAATTATGTAAACCTGTTATAAATTTCTCCACTTTCAGAATAATACAAAATTAGTAGGTAGTAGTGTTAAGTTAATATGTAGTGTTAAGAACTAGAGACCTACTAATTTTCATTGAAGAACCAATGAAAGACTACTTTTTCTAATAACTTTTTAAAGAAAAACTTAACTCTTCTTACATTAACATAAATATTTTATTAAAACTATGTAGTTACAGAACAGACAGTAATAATTAATCGTCTTCATTGTGTTTATCGTCCTCACTTTATGTGACATTGATTTTATGGAGGTTTTCATTTCAATATCTTGAATGTGCAGAATCATAACGTGATTGTAATGCTTACAATACCGGTCAGTGACATTTTTTGTAATATTATTACCCATTTTTTTTCATATTAACTCTATATTTTTTCGCTTATGAAAACTTACACTAAATTGTGAATGACATATAAATACAGAACGAATCAAGGAATCAGTCCATTCATTAACCTATTATAAATACTTTGATGCCGAGATGAGTTTGAGTAGATTGAAATTGTATGAGGGTCCCAAAATCACATGCTCATAATCATTATTTTTATATTCTTCCAATGCGCAACGCTTTAAGTAAATCCGTAAGTTAGGCATGGAGTTTATAAGATAAAACATAAGCAAAAAAGTAAATAAATAATAATTGGTAAATTAATATTTACGTCTTGCGTAAATGTGTAAGGTGGCATAATTAAAAAGATATGTTACTCTTCTATACATCGGAATTACGAATATACTGAAATCGTTATAACCATATTGCATTATTTGTATACTCATAATTGAAACAATAATCAATATTGGATTATAATAGGGAATATTAAGACTAATTTGCGTTAACTGATTCTCATCAGATTGAAATTGTGGCAATAATAAATTATAATACTAGTTTTAATTGGAGGACTATGTAAAATAGGTGCGGAAATAAATTTAAAAGAATACAAGATAAAATATGGCATTATAAAATATACAATCTCTATATAGTTATTTAAAATTATCATTGAAATTCTGACGTCAAAGGATATGCGGGATTGAGTGTTATTAACCCCGATACTAAATAAAGACCGGAGGTTTTACAATAACAAAAGTAATAGATTGTCGTCGCCGTGGTATGTTTGGTTGATCACAAGGCATACGGCCTGCAACGACGCGGCGCTCTCGGAGACTCGGGTTCAATCACCGGCCGTTCGTCAAGCGGGGCTATGGTTGGCTGTACTAGATTGCTCTCGTATCAATAAGTCAGCCATTTATATCAATTAGATACATTACAGTAGATAAATAAATAAATAATTTATTCTCCATAATGAACAGTTAAGAAGACATTATTGATTTTTTTCCAATAGGTTATTTTAAAAACAGCCCAAAACTTTCATTTTTTTTTGGGCCTAGTTTTTTTAAATAGGGAAACTCAAATAGGGAAAGTTGTTTTAGCAAGCCGTATTTCATTGTTAATCATTCATTTTTTGAAAACCTAATTTTTATAAGACAGAAGTTTGGGCGCAATTTACGTCAATCCATCACAAACATCAACTAAATATATGTAAAAGTGTATGTGATATTTCATGTACTTGAAAATTATATTTCATAAGGGTAGTTCCCTAAAAAGTAAAACAATTTTCTGACACGTATAATTCCAAATAATTTCGTTATCAGAACTGTCACGGTAAACCAAAAGATATTTAATTCTGACGTTCTCAATCTATAGCTCTTCTAATATTTTTATCTGTATTTTTATGTAACTGCATATATTTGTCCATTTTTCTTTGTCTACGATCTGAACTTTTCCGCTCTTAATTGCTCTCAAAGCATATTTCTAGCTTTAGTTGTACGATTTTTGGAATTTTATCAAATGTTTTCTACCAGTTTCAGATTTAGATTTTAAGGTAGAGATTTATATTTTATCAGAATTAAAAATATGTGCAATTAATAGAAACTAATAAAGTTTAATTTGCAATCTGGTAATTTGCTGCCGCTATCTGTAGGTAAATTTATTGAAATATATTGGTTGCAATTTAGTTAAAGAACAAATGTTATCATATTCATGTCATATGTATGAAAAATATGTATTTTTTTCACGCATATCCTAAAAAATAAAATGTATATAATTAATAAACACTAATATTTAAAGAAAAATAATTGCAGTTAATAACATTATAGTCTATTATTATCGTAATAAAATTATATAAGTTATTAAACTCGAGGGCATGCAAATGGATCCGTAAAGATAACAATGCTATAACGATAATGTAAAAGCGTGATCAATATCGTTAAACATTCAATTTATTTTATTATATCAAATATAATGTATACAAGTATACGTGTATTACCCTTATCCATGCCTTATTAACTTTCTATTTGTTAGGAGATAGTCAGTACTTGCTTTAAATACTTACCTTTGTTTTGAATGTAATACTGAAATTTATTATAGAAATAATTTAAATACTCTCTTAAATTCGTTACCATGTTGTCTTGCTATTTACCTTTTAAATCATCAATAATTTTCGTTAAATACCCAATAAAGTAAACTTCCCCTATTATAAATGTATGAAGCTAATGTTTCGTTCAAAACAACTTTCGATATTATGAATATTACAAAAACTCAATAAGCTAAATAAATCCTCATAAACTCTAAATGTTGATAAAGCCTCTCTATATTTGTAATAGGCCACTATAAATATATTTATAAAACGTGACATCATTTTTATTATTCAAATCGTATTCAGAGAATACTCACCCGACTCATTTCGCTCCACTGAGCTTTCATTTCCGATTCGCTAATTTGCACAAACTTTTCTCCACTAGTACTATTAATCCTGGAAAGGGTTAATGCGGACAGATCCATACTGTTCTAGAGCATAGTAATACCTCTAAGCCTGGGAATAGTTAATAGGAAGGATCCATACTGTCCTAGCGCAAAGTAATACCTCTAAGCCTATGAAGAGTTAATACGGAGGTATTCATGCAATCTTAGTTCACCTACTTTGGTGACTCCAGGAGTTCTTCGCAAAACAGATTAGGGTTGGCACAGTTTAAAAGAAGAACGCAACATTCTTAAAAAAATCCAAAATATGGTACAAAGCTTATCGCCGAATTGAAACACCATAGGGATCGTACAACAAATGAATGCTACACAATATCAACTAAAGGTTAAGAGTCGTAAAACGGTATATTTATTTCAACCATAATACAAATATACGAGGTTAAAACGATGTAAATTTTGCAATTTGAACGCCTTACTATCGCCAAAATTAACTTTTTCTGTATTAGTGAGGGACCCATAAAGTTAGCAACCGTATATTTTGATGGGTTATTTTTTATTATGTTTTGTAACCTCAACATTTAACTGTAATTACTATGTAAAGCAAAATACGGTTTAATGTTAAATCATATATCCCAACGACGACCTGTCGAAGCACCTCTAGCAAGGCAACTTTGATTTCGTACCAAGCATGAATATGTATTGTCATACTGAGTACATCGATATTTGCTCCATTTCAGTGGAAGATGATATAAATAGCAAGATGATGTCAACATTCCGGTAAACTCAAGAAAATATTCTCCGTAAAATGGAGTTTGGTGCTGAGGGAATAGGGGGTCTCTCATCACTACAATGTAATTGTAGTTCTAGTCAACCGTAGAATTCTTAAAAAATTACATCAATTTTGGGAGACAAAAAAAAATTATGTCCATACGACAAGACACTCTCATGAAAAAAATCGAGATGATCTAAAACTTTTAAACAAATAAACAATGTATAAGAGTAGGTGATAAAATGTGTTTACAGAACTTTGCAAGTATCTATGGCAAAGATAATTCATGTAATAATAAACAAAAAATACAAAATCATATTATGATGCAGCTCAGGATAATACCTATCAATATTGTTGATTGCCTGAGTTTGATTATATATGTCGCTTCAAACAACGGATTTTAAAATCGAATAACTCAAAACTATGTATTATTCAAGGAACGTTTTCCATTTATTGCCCTTAAGGTACAAGAAATTTCCAAGTGATACTTCAACTTCATTTTTTAATTCTTCCTCAATACTACGTTCATTATTTTGAATTATGATTAATTTTTACTTCGAAATGAAAAATTTTAACTTTTTGGCCAAGTTTTTATTATTAACTGTATATAATTGGAAATATATAATTGAAAATTTGAATTTGAAAAACAATTTAATCTAGACTTTATTTTCAGAAGTCGAAAAGTATTGTCTCATAGTTAATATTAAATCAAGCAAGATTATCTAATCCGAAAATGTTTCGATTTTAGATACTATATTTAAATAATTAAAAATGGCTTGTTATTAAAATAACATATTTTTTGAACGTCTTCAGTTCAACACTCGTTCATATCCGATCGTGTGTAAGAGTAGGCGATATATATACATATACATACACACATACAAACACACTTATATATATAAATAAATATATATATATGTATATATAGTATATATATATATATATATATATATATATATATATATATATATATATATATATATATATACTATTCGTGCGAATATGTTGAGTTTACTAACGCAGAGAATTTTTTTTGGTATGAATTTAGGTTGGTTATTCATTTTGCACTGATTGTACACAGAGATTCATTTATTTATTTAACAACCGTTTTCATATCGTTTCTAATACCTAATTTACAACAGTTAATATACAAAGTATAGTACTTTAATTATTTAAGTATTTTATATTAAAATGTGGTTCACTATTCAGAGTTTACCGTAAAATGAAACTAGACTAAAATTATTTGCAGCGTAACAAATGAATGAATCAAAATAGATATAACGAGGTGTTTGTGTCTGTTTTGGTGCTTCAGTTTTACCTGGAAGTTTTTTGAAAGTTCCGTTTTTTCAACATAAATATTTGTGCAGTTTAGATTTAGCGGCGTCGGCGTTATACTCATATTATTTAAGGTGATTAAATAAATTTAAAACTGTTCATTGATGTGATTATCCTAACTTCATTAACTGATACATATGTGTGTGTGCATGCATGTGTGCGTGCGTGCGTGCGAGCGTCCGTGCGTGCGTGCGTGCGTGCGTGCATGCAATCCAGCGCGATCGCGCGGGCGATCGGGCGGGCGTCCGTGCGTGCGTGTGTGTGTGCGTTCGTGCGTGTGTGCGTGCATGCGAGCATGCGTGCGTGCGTGGTTGGGTGCGTGAGTGTGTGTAATAGACCAGAAACTTATTTAAAATCGTAATATTAAAGACAAAACTTTAATATAAAACTATTGTTTCACAAGTGTCGTTAAATTTGATCATTTATCATATTTCATTTATGAATTGTAGAGCCAAGAATAAAAATGGCAACAGACGAAAGATTTCCTTAATTTTTCTTTTTTGCTTTGACGAATGCACATAATATTAATGTTTTTTATGCAAATTTCACAATATATTATTTAAGAAAAAAATATAAAAGCTGGATAAATTTAATCTTAAAAAAACATTAGGTCCTTGTTATATTATATTTCTTTGTAGGTAATTAATTAATACACTCAAATACCTTAATTGACCAATATGTTTTTATTGCACCAACACATATATAAAATTCATACCTAACATGTCAACCAACTGCCGGAAGAACTTGTGCTGCCCTCTGGTTAATTGTTCATACAACAGTGCTTGTCAATGATATGAAATAAAGTAATATATTGTATGTATGTATGTATGAAT
This sequence comes from Druceiella hillmani, assembly GCA_039881145.1. Taxonomy (NCBI): domain Eukaryota; kingdom Metazoa; phylum Arthropoda; class Insecta; order Lepidoptera; family Hepialidae; genus Druceiella; species Druceiella hillmani. The sequence continues at coordinate 16,051,419 of JAYKKI010000021.1, read as the reverse complement.
GTATGTATATATGTATGTATATGTGATGTCACAAATTATTTTTATTATTTGTACACATATATAACATTTCACCAACTTGACATTTGACTTTGATAAGTCATTGCTATCAATATTGCCATTCGTTTCGGCCATAGACAGATTCTTATTCCTTTTTCCAGTGAAATTTAAACAAGTGGCGAACGCACCGCTAACTTCATTCTAATCTTGTTCTGCCGACTCCATGTCCAACAGTTTTGTTTTAATGGGATTTATCGTTATAGAAATCCCAATATGCTCAATAGCCATGATCACAAGGAAGAATCCGCCAAGCATTCCCGCTAACAGTAACGACCACTTCCTCTGTTCATTTATTTTGAATCTAGTTCCGTTTAATTTCTGAACTGTATCTATAATTTGCGATTACGTACGACGTCATTGAGCTGTAATTTACTCGGCGATTGAAATTAAATTTCTCAACTTATCCATCAAGTAATTCTTGCAGCTTTTTCCACAATTCCTTCGATAATTTTACATTTTTTACGTGTATTTATAAAGATGGGTCTATCGTCATATTTAATTTTGCTTTGGTTATTTCGTCATCTGCAAATTCCATGTCCTTCCCTTTTTCTGGCTTCACACAATATTTCATGCTTTCGAGGATTTGGAAATTCTCTGCCACGAAACACCACTTAGAATTATTTTCGCATCCCTATAGCTTGGGTACGGTGACAAGACTGTCAGTTAACGGTTGTAATGGTTAGTCACTAAATTTGTATACTGCAAAAATACAACAATCCGTGACGACATACTTCAGTCACGTCTTAAAACATCTTTAACACTCGCAATAGTTGGAAATACTTGTTAAACACAACGAATAAACGAGGCTATAATGTCAAAAAATAACGACTTGTTCAGTGTCGAAGTGTGAACTAACTGTTATTACAGAATAAAGGTAATTACAAAAAACCATAGATGAAACTAAACTCACATTATCAATATATTTTATCCAAAAGAAATAATGAATAAAGAAAATAAGGTTCAAAATCAATTTATACGTTAACAAATTTTGCTGAAGAGTAATATTTGTTAATTTTTTAAGAATAATCTAATTAATTGAAAGTCTTTGTTACTACTTTTAGGAGAGATAAATATTTACAATTTTAAATTATTATAAACTTATGAATAATTCACAGACTGAAACTTTACTTGTTATTTCATATACTTGTTTCTATTGCCCACGTTGGGATCAAAATGGAACGAAGTTTTAAGAAATTTAATGACTCATAATAACTACATCTATAAATTCTAGCAATCTCAAAAGAAATGTGGTATAGTCACAAAAAGTCAGATTCTATCCTGCATAATGTTTCCGAATTTATGTCACGCGGTTAGGTTTTCCGTATGCATAAATTAATTATGTACATAAAATTCTCTTACTTAATATTGAAGGAGGCTATAGATGTATAATTTATTCACTAGGTCAGTTATTATATGAATACACCAAATTAGAAATAAACTTAGTGTAATTTAAAATAATTTAATAATTAAAGAGGTAAGACAAAAAAATTAAATAGGTAGATATGTATACAATATTCAAAGTGGTTATGCGATGTAGTTTATTGATATCGTTATTTATTTTATGTAGATCAACTACGGAATGAAAATAAGTAAAAAAAAAATAAACTAACCAAAATGGCAAAGATAAGAAATCAATGAATCACTACGATATTGAAACATCCAGAAGACAGTAAGCAATGAGATGTTTTCAATCTATATTAACAATACCGTACGTATTCTTCCACAACTAAAATTTTAATTGGCAATAGAAGATTAATCAATGTTTTGTTATTATTAACAATTTAATGGTTAGAAATTATTCTATAAATAATACGTTGGAAAGATCTATTTGGCTTGTAAGAAAAATTGAAAAATTCCTATCTTTTAGATAAAGTAATTATTAATAATTAATTAAGGATAACCACTAAGCACATCCGCAAATCGATAATTACTTTTTTCATATAAATTTAAATACTTTTGTACTTATTATATATGACAAAAAATTATGTAAAAATATTTATATTATTTTGTTTCCTTTTTTAAATAATAACTTTTTTATTATCTTTGTTTTAAAGTTTTGTTCGTAATGTTTTATGTCCTTACTATCAAGAATCATATGGAATCTTGTCCAAAAGGTTATATTTTTCTTTTACATCAATTAAAGTTTGTATATTTACAAATGTACCTTAAAAAATCTATATAATGAACAGAATAATATAATTGGAACCATTCCTTTGCATATAACAAAAATATGATATATTATTTCTTCATAGGTACTCAGTTAAATATTGTATTATTTCTGTAAAAGGTTAAACAATTTACAAATAAACAAGTGACGTGGTAAGTATCAGGACGTGTTTAGTGGTCATAATAACAGACGAAAAAAATGTTTACCGAATATTTTTAAAATAGTTTATTTTAAATATAAACATTATAAAGGTCTAGTGACTGATCTTAAAACAAATCGTTTAATATATTTGGATACTTGGATTTTATACATTGGAAAACAAAGTAGCAAAGCATTATATATTTATATCATGTCTCCGGATTTGCAATTCTCTGATGCTGTTACTGTTGAATAATTTATTATCAAATATTAAGCAAATATTTTTTTGATTACATATTCTTTGCACTAAAAATAATTAGTACATGGAATAATAAACCATTTTCAGATATTAGAAATTGGCTTTAGGTTCTCCACGACTTTCAATTCTTTTTGCTTTTTTGCCTTACATCAACGAAGCACTTGTATACTGAATTAAGCCTTTAGTTTCAGACGTCATTTATTTTTCAGTTCTTAGCAGAGGCGTTCATGCTTGGTATTCATTGATTTGAATATAATTTCGCGATATAATGCGCTCGAAGACTTCGCGCTAACTATCGTCAACAGAGCGGGTTTCGATCTATTTGTACTTTACAATAAAATATTTTCGAAGCTTGTGGCTATAAATCACTATCCAATCCAATATTATTCATTGCGTTGTCAATGTCTTCCGATATTTTTTGTATCTTTAATCAAATGTATTTATAGCTTTTTACACTTTATAACTTGCTATGGAATAAAAATAATAAATGTTTAGTTTTTTCATTTCATATAACGTTAATACACACATTTACAGAATGATAAAAAAATATTTATTGTGATTGGTCAAAATTTTGTCATCTTTGAGTAATTTCGAAATTTGGTGTCTGTAAACAAATAAACCTATGTCTTTGTGTAATAAGATATATTTTTATATTTAAGTCTTTGTTGAAAATATTTTTAGTTAAATAGGACATACTTGTAATAATATGAGTAGATTGCATCATAATTTTTTAGCATCAAACTTTAAGCAATTTATTCAAGTATATTTTACGATTTCTTTGAAATAAAGCAAAAAAAGAGATATTATTGGCTAAATAAATACTTTTACTTACCTAGATGCGGTTGAGTAAATCGAGCAAAATGATGTAATTTACGGAAAAATAACGTTTCTTTCCCTCCGAATTATAGAAATATGAAGGGTGAACTTTTTATTAGAGTCAGAATATACTAGGTGAGATTGAATATGAAAATTAATAAAATAGCCATAGTATCGTCTAGTCACAGTAGCACATTTTTTTTTTAATTAAAAAAGTTGAAATCTTGTATATTAATAAAATCTGTATGAAGCCGATTTGTAAAGAAACTATTCATCGTGATTTACAAAGACATCAAAGCTGCAGGTGTATCTGTGTATCTTGTATATTCATTAAATAAAGCCGATCACCATAACAAAAAATATTATTTTCTTATGACCTAGTATTGCCAGACAAAAATAATAACTCGGGCCGACAATAAAAATAATGCTTCCTGTTACATTGTCCTTTCATAAGGGAAATGTTACTCAATTACTAAAAGATGGATGAGCTATTTGCTTATTCAGGTTTATAAGTAATGTGCTCACAGCATATTAATGAACCGAGTAACTGAAAAAAGTTGTTAGTGTACTTTATATATATATTTATATATATATATATATATATATATATATATATATATATATTATATATATATATATATATATATATATATATATATATGTATATATATATATATATATATAAATATATATATATATATATGGAGGTTTTTAATTCTGATTTCAAATAGTATTGAGCATAGGTTTTATTTAAAGTACAAAACAGAACGACGTGGTCATTTGCTTCATAAATGTAGTCTAAACAAAATAACACAATTGAATAATCACGATCATGCCTAATAATGGCAAAGGCTAAGTACGTATGTGATTGACAATAATTTGTTGGATTATGTAGCCAAATGGGGACAAAACCTAATACTTAAACTATCTTTCTGTCTGCCTGACCGTCCATATGTCATAGCATCACAACTCTTTCAAATTAATTCACATCATAAAGAAATTTTAACAAAACCATAGATTAAGTACCTAAGCCAATAGATAAGAATAAAAAAACCATAATTTTTTAACATTTATAATTTATTTTTAAATTTGCCACCTTCATACGGTCAGTTATAAAAAATTCGTAATCCTGGGGTATACTAAAATTAGAAATTATTTTTGCAATAAATATTATACCGGTATTTGTTTTGTCAGAATCAAATATGTAAAAAATCAGCCAATTTGGCTATCCGTCTTTGCAACTTACCATTTAAAAATCATTACACTTACAAGACTGTGATCAAAGATATATTTATGTCAAAACGTTATTTTCGTAAGGCATGGTAATAAAAACATGCAAATTTTCCGCTCACTCGTGACATACATATTCTCGGATACGATGCCAAAGGAGCTTCGGTAGTTAAGGGAGATGAGAGTGTGAGCTACGGTCGTTAGGATTATAATTGTAAGTCTCAGTTCAAAATTCACAATTGTTTATTATATTATTAAACAATTTTGGAGTACATGACATTTTATGGAAATTGGATTTAGCGGCATGTAATTTCAATCAAAATGAAAAATTAACTAGAGTATAACAGTAATATAAAACTAAATGTGCTATTTAACTAAATGTGTTATTAATTATACTATTGAAACAATTACTTCATTTGTTTAAAATAATTTCAATATATGTTGTTACAAACATATACGTGTGTGAGCGTAACATTGAAAATCATTTTTATTGTTAATTAATTTACTTTCATGTTTAATCGCTTATGTTTATAAAAATGAAAAATAAGGATATTGTTGTTTTAATATTTAAAATTAATTTTATTCCAATTTAGAGATTTTTATTCATTATTTAGATATTTAATCTACTTTTTAACCCCGATGCTTCTTTTCATTAAAATAAGAAAAGTGGTTTAAATTTTTATGTAACTAATTTTGCTTTTTTATTTCCGTAATAATTTTTATTCTATTATAATTCACGTATCGTAATAAAACTTTAATGTTTTTACTATGTACTTGTTTTAAAATAGTCGAAAATATATTATGGCACACTAACATAGAAGTATTCTTAATTGTTTTCGTGAGCGGGAATAATTTCTTTATCGCTTATATTCCTTGCTCTGCTCTCATAAATAAAAACCTAATTATTTGTAGCCTATGTATAAATCTATGATATACTTATGTAGGAAAATCATTGAAATTTGCTTTGAGTTATGAAAGTGCACACGAAAAACAAGCATACACACAAACAGACGAATTTTCACTTTTGTTTTAATAAAAAGCGTAATTACATATGCAGCCTATCTTTAATCCGGAAGATTTATTACATATTTCTAAAATTACATTCAAATCCACTAGGTCATTTAAGCATATCAGAAAGACAAACAAATCAATTGGTAGATATAGTTTCACTTTTATTGTATTATTAAGAATTATATCGCATATTGATATCCCTTTGATCATATTTCCTTCATTGAATTCTTATAATCAAAAGAAAATTTTATTAAAAGTGACATGAACCTAATCCATTGCTGATAAATATAATATTATGTAGGATCATCGCAAAAGACTGATAATTGTTTTTGGAACAGTTGAACTTTGTTTAATTCAATCTGTCACAAACTTATCTCGTTTACTTTGAGCGACATGCGGGTGACGTGCCTGCGACCCTACGAATGTCAATTCAAGTTGGAAGAAAAGTTTGATTCAATTATAATTTAATTGAAACTTAGATCGCTTACAAATGCATGGATTTGAAGATTCATCGGGTACTTTGATATATTCTTTTGCCGACTTTTCCTTGGTCGTGTTTCACTTTTTGAAGAAATTCACTGATAAATGGGCCGAATTTATCTGTTTTCTGAACATTAAAAATGAAGTTAGTGAATTAACTGAATGTATTGTTCAATAATATATTGCTATTTGTAGAATTTATATATCTAACGCTATCTCACTTTAATATTTTTTTGTACATATATTCTTTAATGTGTATATATGTATATATATATATATATATATATATATACATACATATAGATTCGATAGTTATTTTACGGTGTTATGTCGATGAATAATATTTATTGCTCATGAAAATCAGCTTGGAAAAATACAGGTATTCAGAAAAAAATCTAAATTTTGACATTTTTTCTTGATAAATTTCACTACAAATCCAATAAAACAATTATATAAAAATTCGTCCCCATGCTAACTCCATTTCAGCTTTCCGAGATCGTAAAATATCTCATTCTGATATCAAAGTGAATAATACTCGGCATTACGTATCTCATCAAATTTTCATCACAAAAAAATAAAATATGGAGTGAAAGTTGAGGATAAAGACGTTATAAGCCATTTCATCGGATGCGAAAAATTACGTAAATTTACAAAATAAAAAAGTCTGTAAAGTACGACTAAAACGCGCACTTTGAGGATTCTTTACACACTCTTAGGCACATACATACAGGTAAATACAATGGCGTTGGCATCCTAGTTAGGATAACTTATTATATTTAAGTGGCTTTTAAATTTTCCTATTCATGAAACAACGAATTATACGTCGAAGAAATCATCTATGGTGACATAAAGTTAGTTTATCTATTTTAAAATATCTTTGCGGCAACTTTAAATGTAGTCATTTATCACACTTGGGATGAAATGATCGACGGTGGCTCTTGTCTTGGCAAAACATATCAAACAAATACACTCCTTGTTATTATACAAACTTAAACTTAACGACATCTCACAACCAAACATTTATATATCTAACAATAAATTGAAACATCTGGTCCTGGGTCTTTTGTAAAATAAGTGAAAGAAGATAAAATCCTTTTTACGACTTCTACGTAACGAATAGTAAGTAGATTACAAGTCACAAGAGAGAGAGATTAATTGTTTTTATACGTTCTTGCTTACTCATTTCGCTTATTCTTTACTTCTGAGTCAACGGTGAGTCTTAAAGTTGATTAAAAATTCACATTTATTTTATTTTATAAGAATATATATACAAAAAAAAATTCACATATATTATTATACAATATGTTGTTGAAATTTATTCACTAAGCATTTTCAAGGTTATTACCTCAATAGCTAACATATTTTATGAATTTTATTTTCCTCTTAAATTGGTGTGAATGTTTCCATTTTTCCATAAAAGAACTTGATTGAGCAGAAAGATGTAACATTGTATGCAGGACTTATATATTATTAGGTCGAAATAGGCTTTAAATTTGAAATTTACCTCGAGTATCGACTTAATCGTTTAGAAATATATTAGGTTGGTAAGTAATTAAGCTTTTACTTGAACTTAAAACACTATTGGTCCGTGAATTCCGTCTGGGGCAAGAAACAAACAAAGCAACATTCAGGCGTGTCGTACGAATATGTTTAAACAAATATTAGATTTTTATAGCAAACTAACTAGATTCATGTAGCAATTGAGTATGATTTATAATTTTTTCCCCGTTTCATGATTATTATTTCAGTTTTAAAGCAAATATCCAGCATCCATCCTACAGATCGCGTATATCGGACGCCGCACAATATATGCAATATTGCCAAAATCTTATTGGGTTTCAAATATAGAGGGACAGCTATACTTTTCACAGAAAAAAATCATTTTAATTGTAGTTAAGATTTCCTTAATTTTTTTCTATCGTAAAAGTTATATTTAGTACAAGGAAAAATTTATGTTACTGTAGCAGCAACTATATAATTATAATTTAGAAAATATGAAAAATTTTTAAAAAATTACAAAAAAATTAAATATTGCTCATTATTGAAAGCGCAAATCAAAAAATGTTATAAATTATTTTCATCTTATATTTCGGGAGGAGTCTGGAATGTAATTATCACTCCACTAATCAACCGACACTCTGTGTAATTGAAAGTAGATTTTATTAATTAGAAGTAAAAAGTAAAATAAGCCTGTGGCCTAAGATGACGGGTTATTCTTTGACAACGTGATAATTTAAGTTGTTTTTCAACAATAAAATTTTGGCACTTTTGTTCTTTTAAGTGTACTTAATAAAGTCACATTTTATGACTCAACAAGTAGTCTGCTTTTGTAAATCAGAAATGTTTTCTAATCTAAAATAGATACAGATTTTGAATAAGTACTAAAAAACTAAACTAATAAAAACTAAGTACTAAACAAATAAGAATAGAAAACTCCTTAGTTTTCTATTGTTATTCTTAATTATAATAATCGTAGGTATATGATTAATTTCTATCAAATGTCAACTTTATATATATCAATTAATTAGAGCCTTCTTGAACTCATTCATCGTACAACCCCCACTACAAAAGTGAATAACAAAATTCAAATCCTCATATACATGCGCAATGCTTACAAAAATATTAAATAAAAATGCAAAAGTATGATAGAAAAAATGAAATTCAATACTCACGACACGAACGTCAATGCAAATACATGTTTGAAATTCATAAAGGTTACAACAGATACGTTATCTTATTTTTCGAGTTGTCAGATTTTTAATAAGGTAAGCATACATCCTAGTGGTTGCCTGATAACGAGTCAAGTATACTAACTTCTCCGTGCCCATGATATTGAAAAATATTCAATGTCTCCTTCATTTAAAATGTACATCACATAATATATTACTTTTTGTAAAGATGTAAGCTACACATTTAGAAACAAATTGTATAATTAAAAGGCTATAGAGGGTCTTAGAAAGTGTTTTTCATACGTTTGCAGATTGTTTGTACGTGATGTTTTTCGCAGGTTTCCGATCGCTTTTCGCTTTAAATCGATATGACGATGCTTTCCTATATTTATAAATGAATTATTTTAAATAAAACAATAAAATTCATTGATTCTCAGGTCAGATTGATTTTCGGTAGCTTAAATCGTTGTTGTGAATATGTGATGAAAAATGGAATCGTGTAACTGAAAAATATATGAATATAAATTTGATTAGAGAGTTATGTAATATTTTACTGGACAATATAAAGCTATAAATGTCGACAAATTATTTAGACTAGGAATACGGAGTGCTTATTTTGAGATGTCTAAAAGAAGAATCTTTAAACGTCATTAATGTTTAAGAATACTAGGACTTAATTTTGACATGATATAAGTAATTTATGTTTTAGATTACGCTGTATGCGTATTATTTTAAAAGCCAAGAAGGAATTTTAAGAAATGCTTACATGAGGTTATTGCTGATATGACACACCCATAAATTTTCCAATTTCCTTTTGATTTCAGTAGCTGTTCCCAAATCATCACCCAGGTTGTGTCAGAGCCCCTCCTGAGACCCCTATCGACCCATCTCATACAAAATAGTAGGCCTTTGATAGCACCTTCATAGTATCCAATATCTACAATCAAACGCTTCATCTAACAGGATTAAATGCTGTCTATACTCCCTGAGCCATCTAGCACCTTCATTTTTTAGAATGCTTTTAGCGAACGCTCTAAATGCGTCAAAGATTGGCCCACACTTAACCAAGTCACGGTAGCAAAAAATCCTTGCCTTAATGGTTTACGTGATTCTAGTCTACTGTTAAACTGACACATGCTCTCATTCAACTCGATGCGCATCACCATGCTCACAGCAATCGAATAAAATATGATCCGCGTCCTGCGTATCGAAACCAAAAGAGTACGTCAGACAATCTCTCAGTGCAAATCGATATAGACTTGTGCAGAAGTACTCTCAAATGTACTCTCAAAAATTGTGAAGTATAATAATCACTATTAAACCAATTTTCATTCAATAATTTAGACACAATGGGAATGAATAACTTGGTAGTTTCTCTTTTGGAAAAAGGTGGTTTAACTGGATCACTTACGATCTCCAAAATACGTTGCTTTCTAGTCAAAAGCGTTTCATTCTCAACAAACACGAAGCTCAACGGACCCACAATGAAACTTCTGCCTCTTATGTTCCGGACGCAGATCCCGGACCCACCCATCACCAAAGACGGCTTTCTGGCTTATGAAAAGAACATTCCCAGAACAATCCGTCGCCCGTTTCTCTATACCTTTTCGTTTCGCTTCCCCGACTAATACTAGTATGTCGTTCGCATAAGCTAAGAATTTAATCGAACATTACATTCCACTGAACTGGATCGAGCAGGGCCAAACCCTGCAAACGAAGTGCTAGATGGCTCAGGGAGTATAGACAGCATTTAATCCGTTTTGATTGAAGATATTGGACACTATGAAGGTGCTATCAAAGGCCTACTATTTTGTATGAGGTCGGTCATTAGGGGTCTCAGGAAGGGCTCTGAGACAACCTGGGTGATGACTTGGGAATAACTATAGAAATCAAAAGTAAATTGGAAAATTTATGGGTGTATCATATCAGCAATAATCTCACGTAAACATTTCTTAAAATTCCTTCTTTGCTTTTAAAGTAATACGCATACAGGGTAATCTAAAACATAAATTACTTATATCATGTCAAAATTAAGGCCTAGATTTCTTAAACATTAATGACGTTTAAAGATTCTTCTTTTAGACATCATAAAACAAGCACTCCGTATTCCTAGCCTAAATTATTTGTCGCCATTTATAGCTTTATATTGTCCAGTAAAATATTACGTAACTCTCTAATCAAATTTGTATTCATATGTTCTTCAGTTACACGATTCCATTTTTCATCACATATTCACAACAACGATTTAAGCCACCGAAATTCAATCTGACCTGTGGATTAATGCATTTTATTGTTTTATTTAAAATAATACATTTACAAAAATAGGAAAGCATCGTCATACCGATTTCAAGCGAAAAGCGATCGGAAACCTGCGAAAAACATCACGTGCATACAATCTTCAAACGTATAACGGAAAACACTTTCTAAGACCCTCTACAGCATTTTAATTATACAATTTGTTTCTAAATGTGTAGCTTACATCTTTACGAAAGGTAATATATTATGTGATGTACATTTTAAATGAAGGAGACATTGAATATTTTTCAATATCATGGGCACAGAGAAGTTAGTATACTTGACTCGTTATCAGGCAACCACTAGGATGTATGCTTATCTTATTAAAAATCTGACAATTCGAAAAATAAGATAGCGTATACCTTTATGAATTTCAAACATGTATTTGCATTGACGTTCGTGTCGTGAGTATTGAATTTCATTCTTTCTATCATATTTTTGCATTTTTATTTAATATCTCTGTAAGCATTGCGCATGTATACCAGGGTTTGATATTTATACCACACATGAATTTGGTTATTCACTTTTGTAGTGAGGGGTGCACGATGAATGAGTTCAAAAACGCTCTAATTAATTGCTATATATAACGTTGAAGTTCGTTAGAAATTATTCATATACGTACGATTATTATAGTTAAGACCTGTCTTAGCTTTCTATCGTTAGTTTTTTTAGTACTCATTCAAAATCTACATCTATTTTAGATTAGAAAACATTTCTGATTTACAAATGCAGACTACTTCTTAAGTCATGTAACATATTACATGACTGAAGAAGTAGTCCGCTTTTGTAATACAGAAATGTTTTCTAATCTAAAATAGATGTAGATTTTGAATGAGTACTAAAAAAACTACACAACAACAAAACAAGTAACAAAGTCACAACTTTGATAAATACACTTAAAATAACAAAAGTGCCAAAATTTTATTTTTAAAAAACAATTTAAATTATCGCGTTGGCTAAGAGTAACCCGTCATCTCAGGTTACATGCTTATTTTACTTTGTATTTCTAATTAATAAAATCAACTTTCAATTACAAAGTGTCGGTTAGTTAGTAGTGATTACTATTTTCCAGACTCCTCCCGAAATATAAGACGAAAATAATTTATAATATTTTTTGATTTGGGCTTTCAATAATGAGTAGTATTTAATTTTTCGGTAATTTTTTTTATTATCCATATTTTCTAAATTATAATTATATAGTTACCTACTACAGTAACATTAACTTTTCCTTGTACAAAATATAACCTTGACGTTAAAAAAAAAATTTAGGAAATCTTAATTTTTTTCTGTGACAAAGTATAGCCGTTCGTCTATATTTGAAGCCCAATAAGGTTTTGGCAATGGACATATATTATATTGTGCGGCGTCCGATGTACGCGTCCCGTAGCATGGATGCTCGATTTTTGCTTTAACGTTGAAATAATACATCTCGAAACGGGGAAAAAAATTATAAATCATACTCATTGGTACATGAATCTAATTGGTTTGCTATTAAAATCTAATATTTGTTTAAACACATTCGTACGACATGTCTATTGAATGTTGCTTTGTTTATTTCTTGCCCCAGACGGAATTCACGGACCAATAGTGTTTTAAGTTCTAGTAAAAGCTTAATTACTTGCCAACCTAATATATTACTAAAAGATTAAGTCAATCCTAGAGGTAAATTTCAAATTTAAAGCTCATTTCGACCTGATAATATATAAGTCTTGTAGTATACAATTTTACATATTTCTGTTCAATCAAGTTCTTTTATGGAAAAAATAGAAACATTCTCAAAGAGGTCATTTTAAGGAAAATAAAAATCATAAAATGTGTTAATAACTACACATTTTATGATTGGGTAATAACCTTAAAAGTGCTTAGTGAATAAATTTCAACGACATATTGAATTTTAAAACACAAAAGGTTAAATAAATGTGAAATTTTAATCAACTTTAAGACTCACCGTTAAAGCAAAAGTAAGGAGCGTGGCTTATATCCAAATGAATAAGTGAGGACGTGTAAATAACATTTAATCATAATTTCATAAAAACAATAAAAGAACTAATTAGCTCTCTCGTGTCTTGTAATCTATAGCTTATACATAGTTATAAAGTAGAGTTTCGTGCGTGATAAGGGAAACGTTTTCATTCCGGTTTCATATGTCCTTTTTCAGATAACACAAGTAGTTAGTTCACAGAAAAAGACATACTCGAATGCATCTAAAATTGATATGACCAATAGGTGAAGCCCATTTTTGCTCATTTTTTCTCAAAACAAAAAACTACAGAAGACCAGAGAAATCAATTCGTTACTTGATGGAGATTTTTCATCTTATATATTGTATGTAGAAGTCGTAAAGTTCCTTTTTATCTTCTTCCACTGTTTTTACAAAAAACCCAAGTCCAGATGTTTCAATTTATTGTTAGATATATAAATGTTTACTTGTGAGATGTCGTTGACATTTAGTAGAGAAAATTTTATTCCTGGGAAAATCATGCATAGTTTATTAGAACTTGGAACCACTGGTAAGCCAGAAAGAAGGTGGTCCATAATATTAATTGTAACTTTATACCCTGGACAGATACTTTGATTAGAAATATATTTTATTCCATTGATGGAAAAATCTAAACATCATAATAAATGAAAATATACTTTTTACGATAGAAGAAAGACACGCACATTTTTAGATAATTGTATTTATTTAATAATTATTCGACGACATTATAACTGTTCCTATTTCTAGTATGTATCCTCTAAGCCTATTCTACCGATGTAATAAATATTACTTATTTCTAAAACGATTCCGTCAATGTTTTGTTTTCGTGATAATAATTAAAAAAACATTACACGAATTGACTATTGCTATTACCTCAGAGAGTCGTTTGTCATAAGCAGCTCGAACAATTTTCTTTCTGTAAAATATTTATTCAGTCGTGCTAGCTAATAAGTTTTAACGCCGATTTCTTTTCAGAACAATTAGTCTATAATATAAATGTCACGTTAGAAAATGGGATGAAAACGGTAGATGCTTACATTACTTAATGTTTGAAAACAATCACAATTGCTAGTAATTATAACTTATTTGGTGCGAGAATAGGTACATAAAACTAGTTCATAATATTTAAACACAAATGAGTAATTAGCAACTATTCATGACAGCAACATGATATTATCATGACATTAGCAACTATTCTAAACATTGGCAAGATTTATTAATAGTATGAACACTTGGAGTCTTGAATAAATGATAATCAAATGTTATAATATCAAATGAAAGAGATGGATGTACTGGCAGAATCTAGCTAAACTTTTGTAATTTAATCAGTGGTTTAGCGTTACCTTGGACCCAATATAGTCGATTGTATTGACTACTTCATATGTTAGGAAGTTCATCTAATTGTTACCATACGTCTGCATTGACATCGGAACGAAATTCACGTAGGAAAGAACTTCCAATGAATATTCGACCAGCAGCTTTTTTTGTACTTTCTTTTTCCAGTTAATATTTTGGTACTAAAACGTCTCTTTGTCCTGAACTAATTCGGCTTACCATCGCCAGTTTTAATTGCTCTATTCAATTAAATCTTTTTTTAACGTCAATAACTGTGAACTTATGGATAGTAGATTCCATATATTTAGTCGAGTTAAGTTCATTTTCCTCTTTGAAATACACCTGAAATATCGATACCAATTGTCGTTACCTGAACATATGTCAGTCTAAAAGTTCTAAAACTTATGAGTCCACGCAACATCAAATTATTGAGTTGATAGCATACGTATCATATGTATTATATGAACATTCGTACATTATTAACACATTTACGATTATATTTTCATCTGCCGGTTTGAATTAGATAGATGAGTATGTTTATATTTAAAAAAATATACAGAACTAATAAAAGCAAATTCCATGTAAAAGTGAAAATTAAGTTCATAGTTACTGATACACAATAAAATACTTTCGGAATATATATATATATATATATATATATATATATATATATATATATATGTATATATATATATATATATATATATATATATATATATATTAATTTATGCCCCACATGTTAAATTGATTAAAGATCACTTTGTTTTGTATAATAATATAACTTTTTGCATTTTATTAAATTTTGCCAATATGGTTGATATCGCTTTAAACTTTTGACAATAGTGTAGGTATCAAAAATGAAAAAAAAATATTAAGGCTTTCATTTGGACGTAATATAAATTATATAATAGGAAAAATGGTAATTAATCATTTCTGATTCGCATAAATTTATAATTTTTTTCAATACATTGTAGTACTTATAACTGTTTATCAGATATATTCTATCTTTCAATATATTTTTAATAAATAAGTATTTTACCTTGTTATTTTTGGGATAATAAATACATTAATAAAACCTACCAGTTTTACTAGTAACATGAAAATATTTTTTGCATGAGATTACAATAGGAAGAAAATTAATACACTTTACGTCAAGAGAAAAAAATTAAATGTTTTGTTAAATAAAATAATAACATTTAGTGAAAATATGATTTCTTTAACAAGAAAAAATGATCTTCTTTAAACGTACTTTTTTACGTAGACTCCACCTAACAGACCTTGCGAAATAAAATTATAATTTAATTTTACCCTTTTTCTTTTTGAGCACCTTTTGGGAAACACTGAGATTTAAAATAACGTCCCCTTATCCCTTTTAACTAATTCGATTATTTTGAGTCAATTATTTCGAGGGACATACCATTAAGATGTTTGTCTTAAATTGACATATAATATGCTAATTTGTATTTGCTTGATTTTGTTATAGTCACGACTGAAGAAACATTATTCCCTTTTAAAATCATGTTGAGCTTCTTTAAATCATAAATATAGCGTTAGATACATCATTTTGATTACCAAGCAATTATTAATATATGGTTATAAGTTTTTATTATTTCCTTTATGTAAACATTCCCCATAATATTTTATCAACATTTTAATCTAAAATCTCTAATTTATAAAATAATTTGTCAATGAAATATTCTGAAACATTTTTAAAAATACGTTTTGAATTTTTCAATTGAAATTGTTTTAAAAAGATAACTACAAGATAACTAATAGTGAATTCTAAATTTGGTTTGGTCACAATAAATAAAACGACGATGCATATATATATAAGATTTAAAAACCCTATGTTGCAGTTCAGGAGAGGAATATTGCAATTTATATTATATAAAATTATTTACTTCGATTTTATCAAACTTGCAAAATAATTTAACGGTTTATAAATAATATTAAAGGAGCACAAAGCAATGAAAATTAAAATGAAGTTGCTTTTCAATTGTTATTCCTTAATTATATTTCATAAATACTGATGCTTTAAACACTAAACTGTGTCTCTAAAAGCATTTTTGGGACACTGATTTAATTAAAACTGTAAACAGCCAAAGATTGAGTAATGGAAGTGAAAGTTTCCCTTGACTTGTTTGTCGAATGTTCTTTACAAACCTTAACCTAGGAGGGAAAAAGGGAACTGGAATCAAGCCAGCGTCAAATACGAGCAGCGTGAAATAAATTATTTGATGTAAATAAAAGATTGATTGCTAAATTTATATTATTTGAAACAGATTTTATTTACCGAGTGTAAGTATAGTATTACCGAGTATAAATATAGTATACAGCGATTGTAGAGGACTGATTAGCAATACCCAAATTATTATCAATAATATTTATATAAATTTGTGCTTTATTAAATTTGTACTTTAAATACGAGTGCAATAAAAAATTAGTCTCATTGCACATCATTTTATATAACGCCATTGATTATTCGGATTTAACCTGCCGTAAATAAGTTTGAGGTCTACCTGTAAATATTTACAAATATCGACATTCTTTTCCTCTATGAAAATATATTTTCTAGCATATACATTGTGTATAAAGGTTAGTTGGCTAAATAACTTTATTTTATTGAAGCAAGTCGATAACATACAGACAGATACAAATTTAAAAATAGGTTTTCCCGCTTTTATTATCATTCTTTACGTCAAATTAATCACCCATTTTAAAATATTTTTCATGTATAGAATTCACTCTCTTACAAATACATATATATATATATATATATATATATATATATATATATATATATATATATATATTTATATATATATATATATATATATATATTGCTAAAATTTAAGCACAAACAGTTTTAAACGGAAAAAGTTGTTAAGCAGTAATATAGAGACCCACATTTTTGTCACTTACCTCAATATTGAGTTTGTATGTTTTTACAAATCAAAACGAGAGCGTTACGACTATTTGTTATTCACTAATATTCTAATTATTTTGTGCATTAAGCCATTTACTTTTGGTTGTTCATCGTTTTAATTCACTTAATTTGAGACCATATATTGATATATTATTTAGAGTTTTTTTTATGCACTAAAATTATTTCATATCCCTCGGTGAGTATGCTAGGGATTTTATTTTTAATTATATATACACATTAAGTTGCCGTCCTTATTTATGTATATATATATATATATATATATATATATATATATAAACACACACACATATATACATATATAAGGATGGCAATTTAAATACTTCTAGTAAGTAGAAAAATAAATATTTATTCCAAATTTAGTCCGTTCCGTTTGAAATATACCCTATTATGAGAATCTTAAAAATATTTATATTTATTCATAATTTCAGGTATACGTTCAGTGGTAAACTCAAAAACTGCCAAAAAATATATGCTTCACTTTTATTTGCGAAACTAAAAAACTGAAAATTAGAATATGATATTTTAGAAGTCATATGTTCGTGTCACAATATTCGAAAAGTTCCCAACGTTTCCTCCGTGCATTTACACTTCTTTATTTTTAAAGCTGATTTTTTCTGAATCCATGTCACGCAGAAACTTGCAGTGAAAGTTGGCACAGTAATACTTTTAATTAACTAATATATTTTTCAAATATTTTACACTACCTTTATTAAAATAGAGAGAACTATATCCCTTAAATCGTATAACAATTTAAGGGAAGGTTAATATAGGTCTTAAATTTTTTTTCCGTTTTACATATCACATCGCTTTTCTTTTGAAAAATATAAAAATATTTAATTCACAATTTTAAATTGTATATTTAAAAAGCTGTTTTGATAAAGTACATAAAATAATGATATTATATCCGAAGCATCTCATTCAAAAATCATGAAAAAACAGTGTGGATTAAATTTAATTTGACGATTATAGGAAAACTATTAGTATATATATACTATCATACACCGTGTACTAACGTACCAGTCCTTTGCCAGTCCTACTCGTACTTGATAGGTCTATTTGTTTCAAGTTAAACATTTTTTAAATTTAAGTATTAATTAAGCAACTCGTACTCAAACAGTTTTAAATAATTTTTCTTAGAATTTCATTGGAATTTTGATTTATAAAATTTTAACACAATTATTTTTCCTTCACTTTAGGATACGAATATTAATTTAATAACATCACCATTTTGTAGGTTTTTAGCGAACAATTAAATTCCCTAAAACCGAAACCATTTTTATGGAACTTTTTAAAATCATTACACAAACATTTTTATGAAACTTATTCACCTATCTCAAATTTGATCTCTTATGTTATTCAATCAGTTGAAAATCACTGAGACAGGAGACATCATTTGAAACAAAGAGTTTAAGTAAATTGCAATTTTTTTTTAAATTCTATTCGAAAATATATAAATTTTTTGTCTGACCTATGGCTTACGAAATTTAATCTCCAAAAGCTATTTTGATATAACAAAATATGCGTCTTAGATTCTAAATATTTACTTTCATCGTGAAAAACGAAAACAAAAATTATGAAACTAAAATTGGCAAATAAACTAATGGAATGGTGTATGTCATATTTAAAAATAGTTAAGAAATTATATGTTATATATTTAAATAAATATAAGGTCTTCAGTTTCACCCGGTTGTACTTAATAATATGAGCACTAGAAATTATGTACGGATGTGATTAATCGTCTCTTGGAGACCAGAGCATCTCTTGGAGGTAAATGATAAGTCCCGATAGAAGTGATTTGAATATATAGAGGTGATGCCTTACTGGTCACAGGTAACTAAGATTCAGTTATTTTTTCTGTATGAATATGTGGAATGAAATATAAACCTAACACGCATCTATGTACAATTTTTATTATTATAAAACATAATCCCTAATCTTGACCCAAAAATAACATATTAAGCTGACTTTAACTTCCAATAAATTATTTCGTGCGGCAAATCTTGGAAAAAATGGTGGCTCTCTCGGGTATTTATATTTGCAAAATTTTTATATGTTATGCAAATATTACAAATTTTTTTTAAGACATCGAAGATTATTAGTTAATGTAACCGCTAATAAAAAAAATCGTTCTCTGGTTTTAATATAATTACAATACAATACAATTTTTATAATTACAATACAATTTTTTTTAAAGTGGGTAGAAAGCGCGATGTGTATGTGTAATTTGTTTCAGTTTTTCTGTAATTTTCTATATAAATATTTTCTTTATTAACAAATAAAAATTGTAGTTTTTCAGTTAACACAAAATTTTAATTGGTGGATTGGTTCTAAATTAAATAAATAAACAATGAATTAAAATTTTTTCGATATGGTTCCTTGTACATGAAACATTTTTGCTATTTTATAATAATGGGTAACTTTAAAAGCAATAATAAATTAGTAACATGTACGAGAAGTTCGCAATGTCGTCAAAATAAAAAAAATATGTGTATATTTATATGGGTGTACGTGCGTGAGTGCAGGCGTGCGTGCTTGCATGCGTGCGTCGGTGAGTGCGTGCGTGCGTGCGGGCGTGCATGCTAGCGTGAGTACGTGTGTGTGTGCGCGTGTATGCATACATGTGTGTGTCTGCGTGTGTGAGTGCGTGTGTACGCAATTGTTGAGTTAAGATGGTAGAGAATTAAAATGGTGCACGATCAGTTCATTTTACTATATAAAATTATGTTTGTACACATTAAATTTTAGTTAATATCTTGTATATTTGTTGTTTTCTTTTAATGTTTCATTAAGTTTCAAATACTTTTTGATACCTCATTAATTTGCTCGACGTACTGGCACTATGCAACTAGGAGAGCAAAATTTTATTGAGAAAATAAATATATAAACAATTGAAATTTAGTACATGTCCTCAGACTCTGTCTATATGGCATTTATAACCACATTTATTATAAATAATCAGTTAAGCATAATACACAGGTATAACAGAAAACCTCAGTTTCTTTATTTGACATATTTTATAACATGTACGCGTTTTTTTTACGTATGTATGTCATTTTTATTTGATAATTTGATAATTTCATTCAGGGCCCTTATATTATCCATTTTAATAAAAATTTGACTAACAATAATTTACTATTGATTTCAGCTGAAGAATTCAACATAGTTCCTTTTTATATTTAAAATTATTTGGCTTTCCCCTAAAATGAAATAAATAATTTTCAAACCATAAATACCTAATATGTGATTTCGCGGTTAGTTATGTAGCTTGAACATTGGCTAAAATAAATTCATGTTGATATGGTGTCTGAATAAATTCCTAGTCACTAATATTTCAAAATGCCTTCACGAAATTCTTCCTTCGTGTTGGTTAATATGTTCAAGAAGGGAAACATAACATATTACATAATAAAATTTCATTCATAACTTTTCTATTGTTGCCCCGTTTTCAAAGTAAGGGTAATTACAGATATCATTGTATACTATTTATTTCTCATAGTTCAAGTTTCTGATGACATATCTAATCTTGTCATTTTTGTAAGTCTTTTTATTCAGTGCGTCCCTACAAGTAATATGACGACATACAAATTGTAATTACCAAGGGCTTATTATGCTTCGTCTTGTATGATATATTATATTATGCTATTAAATAGAGTTGAAAAGGTATATACTTCTATGCTAAATATAGACTCAAAAATAAAAGCCAGCAAAAGAAGGTAAATAGTCACAGAATTAGCTTTATTTGGTAAGTTAATTTGAATAAATTATGTTGAATTTTAAATGAAAACGTTATGAGCTTCGTCGTTTCTCAGATACGCGTTACCATGTAGGACATTTAATGTAATTATCCCTTAAGTATCGGTATTTGATGATTGTCATCTTAATGAAACAAAAGGTTCAAACTTTAAAGCAGTTCAGTTTACATAATAATTTTGCAGTAGTTTTTCATTCATTTTATTGGTTAGCTTAATAAAATAAGTAATTTTTAATGATAAAAGTCTAAAGTATACGTTGTTTGGATAATGAATTCAAATAATAAAAAAATTTCGTTTAAAAAAAGAAATTATGGTCACATGTGCACATCTAGATGAACAACTTCTGTTTTACGACTCATAGTATAGACCAGGGTCGATAATTTTTGAAACCAAACAAAATCGTAGTAGAATGAAACCTATTGGAAAATGTTGAGAATATTACAAAAATGAAAGGAAAAATAAATTACAGTCGATTCGAGGTCGGGAAGTGGGAGAGGGTGGGTTTTTAAGGGTTAAAATCGGTTTATCTCGATTTCCGGCAAAACTACAAGTCTTATGGAAAAAAGTTACACAGCAAAGTTGTAGGTAATAAATTAAATGCGTAGTAATTTAAAGAAAATTTTATGACTTTCTTATAATATTGTACATGTGTTATCAAATATACACATTATTAACTTAGTTGTTTGTTAATTATAGTAGTATCTTTTAATTGAAAATTTGTTGGTTCATCAATGTAACTTAGAATCATACGTTGAATGAGTAATTACAGCGTTAATATTAATAAATAGCTCCAATTTGTACATAATGATAGAAAAATAATTTTTCGATTCGAGTTTTTTTCGTTTTTTAAATTTTTTGAAAATATTTTCCATAGTGACGTATATTTTTTATTACACTATCAGAAAGTAGAGATTCCAACGAATAAAAAGCCCACCAACTTTTTTAAAAAAGCTAATATTTTGACGCGTGAATTTTCGATTGAAAATTAGGGTGCTTTTTCGGTTTTGGATTAAAAGTAAGGAGAAAAAATTAATTTTTCAAATCCAAAAAATTCTTGTGTGTTTGGTATATACAAAGGTAAGTTCTCACCAAATTTCATGAAAAAATAAAAATTTTTGTAAAAGATAAAAATAAAAAACCAAAAACGTGGTTTTTTGAGTTTTTCATGTGAATTTTGAGGTTATGAGAAAAAAGTGTAAATACAAAAGTTGTAGATCTTTTTATTACCTACAACTTTGCTGTGTAACTTTTTTCCATAAGACTTGTAGTTTTGCCGGAAATCGAGATAAACCGATTTTAACCCTTAAAAACCCACCCTCTCCCACTTCCCGACCTCGAATCGACTGTAATTTATTTTTCCTTTCATTTTTGTAATATTCTCAACATTTTCCAATAGGTTTCATTCTACTACGATTTTTTTGTACTTTTTACCTTTTTTGAAGGCTTCGACACTGGTCTAGTATTTCGAGAAAGGGCTAACCTTTTAAAATGTGAACGTTGAATATTTTGGTCAATTTTAAGTTTAAACTAAACGCGTTGCCTCATTGAGATACTTGCTTTTAGATACCCTTAATCTGTAATCTCCTCTGTAAAGGAGAAATAGATTAAAGCCCTTCGATGGAAAAATTGGTTTCCTACCAAGTTATGTGCAGTAGAAGATATTTGTACAGAAAAGCAGTTATTGTTGAAGTTGCAATGTCTTTTCGTCGACTGGAACAGAAAATATTATTCCATGGCTACGTAGACATAGACATTGGTTTAAATAGTTAGTGTCTGGCAGAAGGTAGAGACTCCTATACGGAGCGTGTGCATATTAACGGCCATTAAATCGATCTGGAGCTCAGGCTTTAACTCATATTATATTCCCGAAGATATATGACTGCATTGCTTTCTATCAATATGAAGTTTTCCTTGGAGGATATTGTAATAATTTAATGAAAGAAGTGCATTAAGGTAAATTGATAAATGCACTTAATATATATGCATTTCTGGGCAATAAGTTAATTTTTTTCTGAAGTACTTTGCAATATTTTAAAAATTTAGTTCCTCACAATGAGACATCTCATTGTGAGCAACAAAACTAAAATTTTTTTGGTCAATACGAAGCTAACTTGTTTAAAAATCTGATACACCTTGGGGACAAAAAATGTTTAGTCGTTGTGTTTAATTAAATGCTCTTTTTAACATGAAATTTACTATTTCATCTTGAAATATTTATTTGTATTTTAGGACTTATAAATATATGTACATATTAACAATTTTTTGTACAAAATGCGGATAATAAATATGTTTGGAACCGTAAATATTACAATTTAAATTTAATTTTTTTAATCTATATCATTACACCGCCTTAATTTGATATTTTGGTCGGTGGTTGATAAATGTGTAAATAATACTAAAATTTTATAACATATCTTGCCAGCGTAGTAAGTGTATGTGACTCATACGCGCAAAAACGAAAACGCATTTAACAGCTCCATGATTATTTTGAATAGAGGTGAGAGTGTACTTCGCAATATATTGGCGAATTGACAATATGGAGTTTCATAGAGTTCCCCGAACATACGACTCCTACCTTGTTTTTTGTTCTGTATTTTTTATCATAGAACTTCCTTAAGAAAAGTTAGGCGTTTAGCCTAACATACCGATTGTTATTAACTCAATAAAACTCTGAAGCAATATTTTGGAAAGTATATATTTTATTTTAAAATAGTTTAGAATGAAAAAAAAATGTTTGACATTTCACAGAAGCGAAAAATCTTTATTCCTTTTTTACATTGACAAATATCATTAATCCTAAGCAAACAGCATTAATGCTTGCTATCTTGTATGGTATTTGGATAATTCTATTATCTTATTCACAATAATAAAATATGAAACAAAATTAAAGGAAATTGTTTTAGTAAATTCAACTAACATGGCAGTTGAATCAGAAAATCAAGTACATTTTAATTTTATGATAGTATGTACATGAAATTTAAAAGTTACGAAATTATATCTGAACAAACTGCTTACTAGTATTATACATAATTGCAAAAAAGGGAAGTCATGTACAATGTAAGAAAGGTAAACAAACAAATTCGTAATACGATACTAACGGATATTGAACCTTTTTCTACTAAAATAACTACCTCTACAACTATTTTCAATATAAATTTTGATATTTCATATTATTTGTAGAAAACAATCATTCAATGGAGAAATTTTACAGAAGCGCAGAAACACAATGTTTCAGGAAAACCGACATAAAATATAACGGCACTTTTTTCAGTGGAAATGTTTCGATCACGTTTTGTTGATTTAGGTGCCTACGTGTAATGCCTATCGCAAGCGTTTTGCGAGATATCGTCTTTTTTTAAGAATTTATTGCCAAAGACAGCAATAAAACATTATGTGACAATTCATGCTGGTTAATGTATGTTTTATGCAGATTTTTGTGTATACAGGTAGCTTTCAACTGACAAAGGATAGGAAAGATTCCGTTACATTTACATTGTATATCGAAATATCATCAATCAGATAATATTTGTAAGGTTTTAAAAATAAACCTTTGTAGCAAAGCACGACGAAGTGGTGAATAAATTATATATAGTTAGTTCTATTAGATAAAACATAAAACATATTTCCAAAAAATTATTTTACTGCCTTTAAATATGCACCGAATCAGAAACGATTTTTACGGTGAAGGTTAAAACTGAGTTCTCGTATTTTTATAGTTTTATACTTTTCTATACGCTTCTCATTCGATATTTACTTGCAATCGGCTAAATTTGTTATATATATATATATATATATATATATATATATATATATATATATATATATATATATATATATATATTCACATATACATCGGTTCAATTTTAATGCTTACGATTTTTATATTACCCAGAATTTCACGATCTTACGATGAATTCGATGTGAATCTACATACATCCATTTATATCGACAAATGAATCACAATGCCTATTTTGGCTTTACTTTAGTTAGTGTTTCAAGTCTGTATATAATGTTATAAGCCATATATTCGCCTACAAATATTCTAGTTGCTTTATTTCTTTGCATATACTCGTATATGTTTATTTGCCTACCCAGCTACGTACTAACTATTGGTCTACTTTATACCGGTCCTCACTTACTTATGTACATATTAACTAATAACTGAGTTGCTTCATACTTTTGCATGTACTTCCTATCCATTTACTTGATATTTTATTGTTTATGTTAACACAAATGTAACTAGTCCATAATGGACGAGTTTACTTCTCATTAGTCAAAAGTTTTCGTCACCACCTTTCGAATCCACCATTGTACCCTGACTTTCCCAAAGGGCTGATTTATTCCGCCCTTAGTTGTTACTAATATTCGAGATTTGATTACTTTATTATCATTAGATATATACCATCTAAACTCGATAATGGTGCTCGTCATATACATTACTGAGGAACTATATTTTATACCTTCAATTTCCATTATCAAACTCTAACAAATTTTCAGACACTACGCTGGAGCCATTCAAATAAAAAAGGCTCACCCAGATAGATTTGTCAATGGCGGAGACAAGAGTTAGCATGCACAAAACAGGTCGTACAACTGTAGGATCAGGCTGAGGATTTGAAATCCGAAATTCAATAACGGTGTTTTTACGTTATATCCATAATATTAATTTCAAAACAGCAGATAAAATCTTATGACTTAAGTCGTCAATACTCCCACGGTATGAGGTTTAATGAGAAGAAACCTGAAGTTTAATCGTAAAGTTTCCAAACCCTACAATTCTAATTTAAGAACAGTAGATCCTCAAGTGAGCTATTTAAGCAGTCATTACTCCCACATCGTAAATTTTGAGGAATTTGAACACGGAGTTTATTGGAAGAGAAGCCATATGAGTCTCAAAATGCTAATCTAAAAACAGCAGATTCTTAAGTTTCACGATTTAGGTAAACAACGTCCCAGTAGCATCATAATCGAGGAGTTGGAACCCGAAGTTTAATTGCAGAGACTCTGCTTGAGAATCAAAATACTAATTTAAAAATAGCAGATTCTCAAATCTCATAGTTTTGACAGGCAGTAATTTTGCAGCATCAGGAACGAGAAGTTAGAATCCGGAATTTAATGACAGTGTATCTGATTGAGACCCACGATAATATTGCAGAAACAGCTGATCCTCAAGTCTCAGAGTTCAAGCGGCCAGTATGCCTAGTAAGCCTACTATTAGAACTGAGGAGTAAGAGTTCGGAATTCAATGGCAGAGTCTGATTAAAACCCACTATACTAACTTAAAAACAACAGATCCCCAAGTGTCATGATTTAAGCAGACAATACCCCATGGAGTAAAAGCTGTGGTGTTGAAACCCGTGGTTTAGTGACAGAATCTTAGTTTGAGAACCAAAATAATAAGTTCAAAATGACAGATTCTAGACTTCACAATATTTTAGTAGACAGTACTCCTGCAGCTTCAATGCTGAGGAGTTGGAACCTGGAGTTAAATGACAGAGTTTCCGCTTGACCATTTTAGAAAAAGAAGATTCTCAAATCTCTTTAGCCGGGTAGTACGCCTGCATCATCAGAACTAAGAAGTTGGACTTCAATGAAAGGGTATTTAAGTTAGCCTGGTATTCAATGCTAGGGTTTTTAATTTAGCAAAGTGGTTATTACGTAAAATACTAACTTAAAAACAGCCGATCCTCAAGTCTCACGATTTAAGCACCTACAGGCAGTACCTTTACAGCGCCAAGACTGAGGATTTGGAAGCTGAAGTTTACCAGAAGAATCTCTACTTGAGAGCTACAATAGTAATTTAAAAACAATAGATTTTCAAAACTTACCATTTTGGCAGGCAGTACTCTTACAGTTTCAGAACTGAGGAATTGGAACTTGCTTGGAATTGATCTCTGCTTGAGACCTAAATAGTTTACTAATCTGAGAACAGTATAATGTTCAAATCTCATGGTTTAGGCAGGCAAAACAATTGTAGAACTATAATTTTTGACTTGAAATTATATTTTGTGTATCCATCTATACTTTTCTATATATTTATCTTGCTACTTTCTTGCTAGATCAAATCAAGTCAGAGGAGTCCAATATCTATGAGTTTACTCCCCATGACTGAGGTGTTCCTACTATCACCTTCCGGCTTCTTGTTTGCACCCTGATTTTGCTAAAGAGCACATTTAAGTAACCCGAGCCGTATCTTATGGATTAACAATAAACCTAATCATCGAAACTCGATCACGGTATCTATAGTGTTCAGTGTTTAAAAATTATATGGTATATTTTTAATATTCTTGGTTAGATTCTAACCAAATTTTCATGATATTATACTGGGTGTAAAATTGGTAAAAAAGTGCCGGAAATATGAGGTAACATAAATTAAAAAGAAATAAAAATGAACTGAAAACTTCCTCTTTTTTGAAGTCGGTTAAAAACACATTTTGATTTTCCAGGTGAAATCGCGCATATATTTTGCTTTTACGAAGAAGACCACGTGATTATGATTTATTTTCCGTATGGTAATTTGCTTTTAAATTTTTCATGTAGTTCATTTTCATAAGGTAATTAAAAAAAATCAACACTACTTCAAACAAAAATAACAAAATCCTTATCCTACTCAATTGTAAAACGTTTTATAGTTATTTATCGTTCTATGAATTCGTATTGTTCCGAAATCGTTTTTTTCAACACTCAAGTGTAATAAATTATTAATTACGTCATTATATTCAATTATTTTATTTTTAGGCAAACTTGTTTTAAGTGAGGATCAGCTTTACATTATTGCACTATCATTGCATCAAAACACTATAAAGTTACGCACGATTTAGTTTTAATGGTATTATATTCCACTTTTTTCCGCTAAAATTCGTTTAGATTAAAATTCACAAAATTATTTGTATAAATTATAATGAATCTAATGCCAACCAACCAACCAACTGATCGAGCTGTTTTAAATACAAAGCCTTAGTTTGGAATCTGTATGCAAAATTCTAAGTTAGGACTTGAACTGATTTATGATGTAATAAATAAAAATACCATCAATTTTAATAACCCAACGGTAAGCTTTGTTAAAAATATAATTAACCCGTTTCAAAGCGCATTTGTTTTAATAAACACGTTAGCAAACATCAAACTTTTATTTTTGAATTGGTTTTAATTTTTTTTGTATTAGTAAAGGTACAAGCGGCTACACATTATCTGCAGTTACGACAATGATGGTAATAGCAAAGATGATAGATTAAATACATCCTGTGTACTAAAAATGCAAAAGTGAAATAACAGAAAAAGTAAGTGATTAAGTTGTAAGAAGTCCTTTCAGACTACAGCGGTGAAGCTCTTTCTTATATACTTAACTCAGATGAGCTGAGTTTGTCCATTGTTTGAACACGGACGATGTCCAAATTATTATGTAAGATAACGTATGTTATTTAGTGTATCTGAAATGCGAGACTTTTATTAAAAATCTGTGAAGTGAGAGTAGAGTTCATAGACATTTAACGTTGTTTAGAATTTTTAAATAACTTTGTATAAATATTTATATTATTGCTCATCGTGTAAATATATAGCTGCACTTACCTTTCACAGGCGTAAAAGTATAATGAGTCCAAAAAAGCTATGAAATTTGGAGACACCTGTAATCTTATAGTAAAATTAAGGTATACTCCCAGTAAAGCTGTTTATTTTATAATTTTGACTTTAGCAGTCTTAGAGAAAGCTTGCTTGCTCTTCTAATTGATGTTCCATACAAAAAAATAGTTTTTTATTCAAACTTCACTCCTAAACGTTTCCAAAAAAAAGGACGTACCTACGGACAGACTTACGGATACGCAAATTATCCTTTAAGAGTTCCATCGTTTCCTTCCAAAGTGTTGAATCATCAAAATAATGAGATTTATTTCGACTTTAGGAAGTATCGCTGGAGTAAAGTGAAATGTTAATGGTACACGAAACTCAGGTTAATTTTGAATAAAATTAGAAAAATAACTGCAAAATTTTTTTAATTTCAAAACACACTTATTTTTTGTGATCACGCTATAATTAATAAAGCTTTTAAATTTATCGAAATTTTAATGTCACTTTAAATTTTTTATAATTCACGTCCATTCTGTAGAGCAGTCTTATTGAAATTGACGCTGCTCTCGCCGACATATTATAAATTGATCAACCAAATATTTCAAAAATCAATTAAAACGGTAAAATGTCATTTATTTTGTTTTAAATTGATGACAGCCAAACTTGCACCGCATGTTGTACTTTGTATACCCATACTCTCACTTTATATACTACCAAAAAGACTAAACATGTAAAATGTGGTTTTGTGTAAATTTAACTATATCCTTCAAAGTTTCCAAGATAGAGGATCTTAGGTTATAAACCATAGGAGGTTAAAACTCACTGTTTTGATATTTTTTGCAGAAATTGGCTAAAAGTATATATGGTTGAGATTTAACAAAAATGTCTCGGTGTAGGCAGCAATATTTCACTGTCCAATGAAACTAAATAACATAAATATGTCTTAATATAAATAGACGTACAAAAACATTAATAAATAACAAATTTCTACATGATGAAATTTACGGTGCCCAATAAACCAAACAAATCATCATAAACTCGTAGGCTGGCGAAAATTTGTACGCCTAATCAAATTTGTTTCTCTAAGACCCTAATAATAATTTTGATAGACCAATAGGAATATATTTACATAATATTACCTCTTCCTTATTATTGAAACCGCGTTCACAGGCCTTTAATTTCCGTCTCGTTAATTCGCTCAAATTGTAAAGGACGACCGCCAACTCTCAGTCAACAAATCCCTGAGAATACTACTAATCATAGGCAGAATTAATACGAACCGATTAACTCTGTCTATGATTAGAAGTACTAGCAGGGACTACTAAACATAAGACTAATAGATAATTTACTGAATTGTACTTACATTGTTGAGTTATGAATTGTGTCGCTCACAATTGTATCACATGAATTGTGTCACTATAGACTATTGTGTAAGCAGGCATGTTTGTCTTGATCTCATGATAATTTTCCCAAGTAATAGTGAAGTATATGCTGCAGACGAAGCTATCCATTAAGATGTAGCAATTATTTCTTTTTCCTATTTTTAAAGTACCTCCACTTATTAACAAAAGGTAAGGCAAAAAAAATCAGCGTACTTAATTGCCTCATGCATCGTTGAAATTTTTTTTTCAAAATGGAGTTTAGGTTTCATTTGCCATTTACAAAATATTGCAAAATCCTACGAGAGATAAGTTCCGAAGAATACTACTAGAAGAGTATTTTCAAATAATTTTTTTGTGATTTAAAACTACCAATAACTAAGTCTCCCAAATAAGCGAAAAAAATATAAATGGAAGTTACTGGACATATGAGTTTGCCAGTGTAATTAGGATAAATTAATATGAATTATTTGAGTAGGTTTTGCATTATTTAATTATAAAAATACAAAAAAGAAACGAATTACAGTAGCAGGTGCAACTGTTGGGGTATCGGTATCTATATTCGGTTATCCTAAACCTTTATGGACACTTAGGAGCACAACATAAGAATTTATAAAAAACATGTAGTGTGATATTCTTTGAAGTCACTACAAGACCCTAATTTATGCGTGGACACACACTTGACCGGGTTCTTCACTAATTTTTGTACCATAATTACGAAAATTGCGTGGGAAATGGTTGAATGAGGTAGTGAATAATTTCTGAGTATAACTTTATAGCAAGTGTTTTTAATTCACGAATTTGTCCGTTCCAAAGTGATATCAGAATTATCTTTGTCTATTTATTGTTACTGTGTAGAACGAGAGACAGGTTTGATGTAAAATTACATATCACAATGATGAAGGATTTTCTAACTACACGACGTTTCGCAAAATAACACGGGTATCGTATGAATTATGAATAAGCACCACAATGTATTGTGGTGCTTAGTTTCGTTTGCTATATCTGGGTAGAAGACATATTTAAAGAAGAATAATTCTAGCACATTATATATATATGTATATATATATATATATATACATATATATATATATATATATAAATATATATATATATATATATATATATATATATATATATATATATATATATATATATGTATATATCTTTATGCTCAACTAAACTACACGTTTTCTTATGTAATGTATCTTATTAATATTAATCTTTCCGTAACGACAATTTAATCAAGTATCAAGGCTAAAATGACACCCACTGTTTATATGTTTGAATTTCTAAGGTGTTCGCGTGATCTTATTTAAATATTTTTTTATATTTACGTACTATTTGTATAAACTTACAATTACTTAATTTGTTTCACTGCAATCGCCAAATAAACAGAGCAAAATGATTTAAAAAAGTAAGTTGCATAAATAGTAATAATGATCATGTTTTTAGTTTACTATTATTTCAATATCATCTTTAGGACCACTTCATTCTGTCGATCGAGTTTATCAAGGTAACCAAACTATAATAATAATTGACTTTAATTTTGTTAATTGTGAATAGTTGTATAAACATTGCTGTTCGTCAATCTTCGGAATCTTTGGTTTTTACGCTTGAAATTATGACGTCCAAATTTTACAATTGGATGAAAAAGAATGTATGTTGTTCGGAATAACATTTTGAAGAGAAGAAAGTTAATTTTTGACTGAACGCTTATTGTTTTAATTCTTTGATTGTCTTTTTCTTTTGTGCTGTTATGTCCCACAATCATTCAGAAAGTTTTTAAGGTAATTTATAACATATAATATGCATGTGGTTAATTTTTAAGGTAATTAACCACATGCATATTATATTTTCCCTATAGGTTTTTCTCAATATAATATGAGCAGATATCTCAATCTACGTTTATAGAAACTACCTTAAATAAAATATCCTAAATAAAACACTAGTCTTTAAATAGAAGACGCGACGAATCAGGTCGGTCTGTTTCTATTTACCGTGGATTATACGTCCCGATAGTTAAAAATTCCAACAGTTAAAAATGTGTATTGCCGTTGGTTAAAAATTCCATATAACTTATTTATGCTTATAAAATTATTACATGGAAATAAATATTTGATTAAGTTCAGTTTTTTTTTAAATATCTTAAAAGGTAGGAAAGGAAATATTTTAAGCATAATAACAGAAGTATGCCATAAGATATATATATATATATACATATATATATATATATATATATATATATATATATATATATATACATATGTATATATATATATATGTATATATATATATATATATGTATATATATATATATATATATATATATATATATATATATATAAAATGAAGTATAAGTTAATACACACTTTTACGGAGTATGTTACGTATCTGTACAATTAGTTGAAAAGTAAATTTGGAACAAAATGGTTATCAATATATATTAGTCAGCACATACTTTCTTATTAGCTTTATCTATTGTTTTTCTATTCGAATGAATTAACAAACAGTTTATTATGAGTACTGAAAAATGATTGCTTTAATTATTAAAGAAATAATTAAATATCTTGTCAAAACACACAAGGTTTAAAAATAAATATTCCAAAATATTAAAAAAAAAGATCAAGACCAAATTAGCTAATTGTTTTTATTTCACTAGAACATATGAAAACTTGTTATTCTAAAAATATACATTATATTATATTTTGGATTTGTGTGCGTTTCATGAAAAAGCCAAAAATCGGTACTTCTTTCTTTTTCAAATATCAATTCATTGTAATGTATGTTGAAAAATTTGAGTGACAGTTTTATTTGTTATACTTACCTCCTTGTCATATATCTCCTTACCTATATACATCTTTCTGTTCAGTCGATATAATAGACATGATATAAATATTGAGGGCCTGCTCCTAACGCCAAATCACTCTCAGGCTAAAACCTACTCCTTCGCCTGTATGAGCACAGATTACACATCTTGGGAGAATCACTTCCACACACCCGGTGAATGACTTTGTGAAATATTGGACTTCCTGCACGAAGCCTACTATTCATGTTTCCATTTATTTTCACTTTATTAACCCAATCCTGATTTATTAATAAAAATGTCAACCCTCATTTCAGTCTCGTTAAAAATTATTATTTAAATACAGCGAAGCAAAAATCGAATCCACGTCCTCTCGAATTTTTACAAAATATTCGAGTTTTGTATTTGTTTACACTACCACTTAAAATCTATGGAGTTTATTTTAGCATAAAAGTAGATATTTCTTGTTGATATTTCTCAATCACAATTTACCACGTAGTTCATTAATGAAAATATTAATATGTTATTATGTTAATTTATTTTGATTATCTAACCGCTTAAAAAGAAAATTCAGTTTATCCCCTCGAGAAATACGCTTAAAACGTAGGGATTTCGCCGTTTCCGATGAAATAATGCTTAATCTTAAAATTTGGTATTGAATTGTAAGAATATTTTTTTCTTCTATAGAGAGGATACGTAATTACAAGATTGTTGACGCATTGTATCAGGCAGTATTATGAAAATGTGAATGAAATATTTCCCATATTTTTCAGAAGAAGGCTCGTAAATGAAATGTATGTACAATTTTTTTTATGTTACAATAAAAAAAAGTACATTTAGTAATAAAAGGTACAGGTAAGTAACTATATCCTAACAAAAATATTATCTTATCTATCAACGTTTTTAAGCCATTGCAAATCCGTCCCCAAAATACGACATTTAAATACAAGAAACGGAAAAGGTGACGTCTTCCCTTTTTGTAATCATATACAGTGCTAGAAAATATGAAAATTATTTTATGTCAATTGAAAATCCTTTAGGCAGTCCGCTATGAAAAAAAATAATACAATAACGTACTGAAAATATTCTAAAAAATTTAAATATAAAATTTGAAAGAAGTGCAAATAAAATTTTATATTTACACGATTTCTTTACGTATGAATGTCATATTTAAAAAACAACAGTATTTACCACTACAAATGAGATACAATAATATTTTCAATAGTATACACTGAACAATATACAAAAAAATATAAAACTAAGTTTGGCATCATTTTTGGCACGCGCCGGTCTGTTTGTGTTTTTATCTATGACATAATTTATAATTTCAATTAGCTTCAAATTCAGATATAATATAGTTTTTAAGACCTCATATAATAATTTAGTAATTTTTGCTCTTTCACACTTTTGCTATACACGGGTATAATATAGTGTAATTTATTATTCGAATCTCCAGTTCTTTTTTATCTATTTTTTATAGGTCCTAAAAAGACAATGAATTTGCTAAAGACAAGATAAAATGTTATATACAACGATGTAATATGTAATGTATACATAAATTATATATACAAGCCACGCAGAAAATACAAATGTATATTAACTAAAAATAACAAAATATATTACGCTCTATGCGAACTAAAGTATATTATATATACATATATATATATATATATATATATATATATATATCTGTGTATATATATATATATATATATATATATATATATATATACATATATATATATATGTATATATATATATATATATATATATATATATATATATATGTCATGTATTCAAGCTGTATAGAAAATAGAAGTTCAGTGAATAAAAATACAACAAATAAAAAATACAAATTAAGACACTAAAATTAAAATATTGTCAATGATCGATGTTTTCGCAAGCCTCACACATCATAGTTAAAATCGACTCAATCCCGAAAGTTTTAGGAAAACTTTATAATGCATTTGTTACAAAATTTTAGTATTATTTCTCCTAAATATGTAACATTTTTAATAAAACAGTGACCAGCTTGGTCATTGAATAATAAATTTAAATAATTTGGTAGTCATAGTGACAAAGCGTGTTAGAAGCAATACTTCACGTATTAAATTTGAATTTGAGACCATTAAGAATCAATGTGTTAGATCGTATATTTTCGACTTGCGTACATATATACACACGTACATGTGTAATCAAGCAATTTCGCCTGCACTCATAAATGTATGCAAGTTCATTCGCACCCTCATAGACATATTTTCTTTCGTTCAAATAGGGCTATTTTCATATAATTTACTAACTTAAAACGAGTAGGTGATAAAACTTCTTTTAAAACTTCAAAATCTATATACTTTACCACTGCAATACTTTTTAAACTCTTGAAGTTAAAAAAGTAATTTCAATTATTGTATCCGTTGGCTTGGAACGTGTAAATTGCTCTTAATGTCAGATTTGTCACTTAGAGACGACCAAATCGCTCGTATGTGATGTGTTTGAACATGTATGCTTGTATTTGTACATATATGCGTGTTCATGTCTGCTTACGACGTAGGTTTATTTTTTTTATAATGGAAGAAGCTCAACAAAATACCAACGGAGAAAAGTCGATTTTTAGTTTGCTATTTTGTTTGCGTGCATTTAAGGGTGTTACAAAATTGTTATAAAGAAATTCGTTAAGGAAAAACTGAGTTAATGATTATTAGTTACTTATTGAAAATAGCTTTATAGTTATATATTGGCGAGTATGTTACTATTTGAAAACATCGTTCGTGCGAGGGCATGCTGATATTCTTTTTATAATAAATGGAAATTGGAGCAATGAGGACTGAGATATTATTATTAAATTTACCAACTTAACAAATTACTTTCATCCAGGTAAACAAATGTACTTCGTCTAAACAAATATATAGGTTCTTGAGAAGAGTTAGCTGTTAACTGTTCATTGATTGTTACCCTAAGTTAACATGTTAAACGAAAAATCTTGAGGAAAAATTGCCTCGGGACAATTTAAAATAAGTGATAAATATATATCTGAATGCGACAGTATATTTGAATATATTTCACTATTTTTACGACTACCCATGTGATTTGTTTATTCGATCCGTATCAGAGTGAAGTACTTCTCATATTCAATTAAACTAGATCCGCCACAATCGTCCTTAACAATATATGCAAGGTGATTTCTAATCGATCAACATTAGTCAAAATACTCGCCTCAATGGACTCTGCAGATTGCGTGCTTTATGTCAGTTGTCAGTCGTGAATGACGCGGGTATTATCCATAATTGCAGTTCTCGAGCCTCCGTTTTACGAGAGCATTGTTTTGGCGGCAGATAATTTAATTTCGTTCCAATAAGTACTTATGAAGTTGATTACACGGAAAGATGTTTGGTGTCAGTGTAGTGATTAAGCGTTTATGAGATAAAGTAATTCCTAATTTCTGTTATACATGTTTTAAGTTGAATTACTTCGAATTTTGGAAGAATACATTAGGGAGTAAGAATACTTTTTTAATTTATATTTAC
Source organism: Druceiella hillmani (assembly GCA_039881145.1). Classification (NCBI taxonomy): domain Eukaryota; kingdom Metazoa; phylum Arthropoda; class Insecta; order Lepidoptera; family Hepialidae; genus Druceiella; species Druceiella hillmani. The sequence continues at coordinate 16,015,007 of JAYKKI010000021.1, read as the reverse complement.
AAAGTTTTTTACATGGGAAGAGGAAATATTTTTAAAAAAATTACAATAATTAAAGAAATACATTTTTCTAATGCATAAAACTCTGGTATTTCTGTTAATAATTATTTAATATGGTATAACACTTACCAATGGTAGTTTAAATAGTACTTCATTAATAATAATAAGTCTAAGCATAAAAACAAAAGATTTACATAAAATAATTGGTTTAGACCTGTTGGAAAATTCATCCATTTCCGTAAGTGTACAATTTTAACAAGTCAACTTTTGTATCAGTTTTAAATTTATTGAAATTTAATCTCATATTATTTTCAGTAAAATATGCTTCAAAAATTAGAATTTAGACGTGTTGATATTATTCACAATGATAAAAAATTCGAAGCATTGGTACAAAATGTCCAACCCCCGGTTAACTATTTATTATTGCCGATACCACCCTTAAATCTCGAAATTTTGACAAGAAATAACATTACATTATATATTGGCACGAAAACGGACATGTTAGTTCATGTACCTACGATTAATTTTTTTTTATAAACAAAGTGATTAGATGGTCCCAATCATCAACAAAACTTAAGAGAAAGGTAATTATTTGCAGTAAGCATGCCATTTAAACATGGATCAGCCATTATGGAATTAATTAGAAACCCACTTTTACCTATATGAATGATAATATTTTCATGAGAGATATATCATTTTTAAACCTTTGAAGTTTTGTTTATATTTGTAAGTTTTCCATACCGGTTTCAAGTGCTGCATGTATAGTTTTTACGGTAATTGTGAGTTACGATAAGCCGTCATTCTAGCAATAATGCAAAAATGCCGTGATCCGATGATTCAAGAAAGAGGCGTTGAATAAAAATGAGAGTACGTAATAGAAACACAATGGGGTGATATTTTTATAAATGTATACTAATTTAAAGAAAATATCGTCGTAGTGCATTTGTTTTTTGCCAAAATTTCAAAAATACCATAGTACATGTGATGCGAATAGAATTATTTTATAAACATTTCTCTCTCTCTTCTGTATCTCATTATGAACCTCTCATAAGGAGAAATCGATCCATTTTTTATAACACTTGATTTTGGCCATATTACTATCGATACTCCTGAAGCTGCACCTTTTTTCGATGTCCACTAAGTAGATGTTGATATTATTTTCTTGACGCCGCGGATGTAAAGTGAATTGTACTTATTACTTCAGGCAAATATTCCATAAGACGACTCGGAGTGAAGGCGCGTGTTTAGCTAGTACCGCCTGTAACGGAACAAGTATTACATTGTAGTAATCAGGTGGTATTATTACGATTTGAAACTTTCTCATAAAAACACTGAATATAACCAAAATCTTTTATACTAATAAGTATATTTTTATCTCATTTACTTCCACAAATCATATAGTATTAAAAAAAATTATTATTAAAAATATGAAAATATTTAAATAAATTAGCCGGGTAAAAAAAGATAGCGAAATATTTCTAAGTGGATATAAATGTAATTATTTTAGGAAACCTAAGGACATGGTAGAAACAATATGAAATACATAGAATATTACCAACCTCTATTCGAAATACGAAAATATCTAGTACCAATGACCTTTACATGTCGATATTTGAAATGTTCCGAGTAACATTATCTGCGAAAAACAAATTGGAAACTCAGTAAATTTCTAGCGGTATGCGGGTGCGAATGATCGATGGCCGTGTCAGTTCCTTGATTCATTGTGGTCAATAGAATGTACGGGTTGGTATATCATCGAATCGCATATCTGTGTAGGTTAATAAATACTTTTCCATTTATTCATAAAAATAGCTATATGTAATCGTGTCTTTTGGAAAAAGTACATATTTATTCCTGGAATATGTTTCCATTCCTGTATATATTAAACTTAAATGGATTTATAAAGAAGACACTCAACTCGTAGCGGTGTATATCTTCGTATTACCTAAATTGTTAATGAACAGTACAAAGTTTTCATGAGATAAATTCTCTTTTTCTCTTTATTCAGAGTTTGTGCTCTGTTCATTCTTCATCTTTCACCTTTACCACTTTTTCTATATCACCATACCACCTGATGACATTGGTCTTCTGGGTTTCGTTTTCAGTGCATGGTTTACACTCCATTATTACCTAGTCCATTTACTGTTGTTATGCAGTTAGATGACACAACAATAGAAGCAGTAGATAAGTACATATACCTGGGCCAGAAAATAAAAATAAAGAGCAATATGCAACTGAGCATAATCGAAGAATAAGAACTGCTTGCCGTCCCTTCGGAAAACTTAACTATCATGCGGAAATAGCAACAAACGATTCACATTAAACACGTAAAGAACTTAAAGGAATTCTAAAATAGAGCGTAATCCTAGTCCTATTACATGCTACAGAAACATGGACATTCACTTTTAGTTCAATACACAAACTTTAAGTAACTTAATACAATATGGAACGGAAAATATTGAAAATCGAATGGTAAAAAGACTATAAAACGATACTAACGAGACGAGGATGAAAGATGTAAGAGAGAAGACAATGAAAGCAACATGGATATGGGAAGGTCAGGCTGCCAGAATTCGAAATCGGATGCACTTAGAAGTCTGTATTTTTTTATTTGTGCCAAACTTGAATATTTTGATTATAATGTTAACTTTACCTATTAGATCAAATCTTAAATAATATAATTTAATTTAAAAAAAAACTCTATTTACTACCTGTGATATCCTAGGTTACTAGAACGTCACGAACTTACGATGGGTTCAATACCAATAATATCTCATTTCTTGGAATCAAAATATACGTTTTGTTATATTTAATGAACCTAAATATATTCATGTATTTCTAGATATATACGTACACATTCTCTCGTTTGGCTTTATCGTAGTCATTGCTTCACTGTATAATATATATATATATATATATATATATATATATATATATATATATATATATATATATATATGTATATATTATCTCAATATATTATATTGAAATTTAGATCTCTAATTCATGTAATTCAAAAATACTTATTGCTTTAAGTACGTCCTTAGTTATTTATAATTAGTTTTTAAGGCGTCACATTATCAGAATTATAATTAAATATTGATTGAAATGTCTCCTCTAGGCACAATAATACCACAGTGATCACAAAACATATCTATTTTTTTCATTAAATAATATTAATTCAATCTTCAGGGTGTACTGGTTCATAGGGAGGAAAATCACATTTATCCCGACAAGTCAAACGAATTTCCCAATCTCATCGTAATACTTCAAAGATTTTAGAGTAAAACATTGAGGATCATGTTCAATATTATCTAGAACAGAAACAATGAAAAATGCGTACACAGACTTCACCGTCAATATTGTCAAACAGGATATCGTCACCCTCAATATTGTCAAACAGGTTATCATCAAGGACCGCAAGAGCTATCAAATGTGAAATACTGCAACGCTACTGAAGAACAATTAAACGAAATATTTTACTGAAGCACTTTAATGAGTTGCCGGCCCAGCTTTAAAGCACAGGAAGTATACAATGGCCTGACTAAAGTGACAAAGTATCTCTGACCTAATGATCAAATTTAATATAAATGGACAAGAGATAAGGAAAAAATCATAGGGTATTGATCTTAGAAGACGATATACATCAAGATGATAAAATGTCACAAAAAATTTGTGATGCCCACTGACCGCTAGGTCGCGTCACAAAAAATAATCTTCACAGAAAATTTTAAAATATATTGTGCATTTTATTGAGCAATAACAATTGGCAAATAGAATTGGAAAAATATTACTAAACGATGCTAATTCACAAAACTAAAAACATTAACACCTGTACCGACTATAAAAAACACAATATCGCAGTAGCAACGGTGACAAACTGTTATTACAAGTATATTTTACTATTCCACATTTTATTACATTCACATAGCTTTATTACTGAACCCACCAGTAACTAAGAATATTGCTTACAATTCATATCGAATAAAATCATTGTCCAAAATCGCAAACATACCGGAATTGTCATCTTCTGCTCAAAGGGTATTTTCTACTTGAACATTCTTTAACGTAAACTAACGTAATAAAAATCAATTTGTGTAATTTAATAATAATGATAATAATAATACACATCTATTAAATACATCATTGCAAGGATATTATAACTGTTGGGATATTACCCATAATACTAGTAATCGCCAAATTTTACGATATAATTACGAGGTTTAAAAATGATACTTCAAATTAGCTTACTCAACATGGTACATTAATTGGGGCAACATGGTCTCCTTGTTGTCAGCTGTTTACATTCCTGTCACTCTACTGAATTGTATTTCAGACGATGTTTAGAAAATTCTTCATAACATTGTTACCTTAATTAGTTCACATCATTAGTTAAAAGGTTGATATTATTAATGTATTTAATAAAACAAGACGGGAAAAGGGAATGGCGATCCAGCTGAGGAAATTGTATTGTCGTTGTTATTATGCTATTTAGCATCAATTTATATGACATATTTATTCGACTTTAAGGGTTTTGTAGTCCATAAACACATTTGTCATGGTACATTTGTCTTCAAGCCCGTCGTAGTCAAATGACCATGTAAAATCACAATATCATCTATACATACGTAAACCATACATAATACATACAACAGGTCAACAATTTGACATCACTTTAATAATTCATGTTAAAATTGAAACTATATTTTTTAAACCCTATATCAATATTGTTAATAAAAAAACACCTCGCAAACAGACTTAGAACTTTGAGATAAAATTCCATGTAGTCTAAAATAAACATCCAAATTACACCAAATTACAAATTAGAATCTGTAGAGAGAATGCAATGAGCTTTTGTGTATTTTATAGTGAAATATTATTTCAACCTACTAAATATTATTTCCAACTTACTTTTATAATTAGCCCCTTCCACAAAAAAATCAGTGGGATTTTAGCAATTGTGGTACCCATATTAAATTTTTCAAACATCCGTTAACATACTTGTATACAATTTTGAATGGTCATTTAGTAATACATTTACTAAATGACGCCTGGATTTGTGGAAGAACAAAAATTGGCCTTTGTACTATGATCACACCCTTGCTCACACATCGTTGCTTGTGCGCGAATTTTTGGCCAAAAATGACACTCTAATGATTCCGCAGCCACCGTATTCCCCCAACCTGGCTCCCTGTGACTTTTTCTTGTTCCCGTAATGGAAGAGGCCCATGAAAGGACAACGCTACGCCACGATTGAGGAGATAAAGACGGCATCGAAGGAGGAGCTGAACAAGATCACAAGAAAGATTTTTTGAAATGCTTCGAGGATTGGAAAAGCCGTTGGCACAAGTGTATAATATCTGATGGGGATTACTTTAAAGGGGACAAAACATATTCATGAATAATAAATAATTTTTGAAAAAACACAAAATTCACGATACTTTTTGAACAAAGGATGTACGAGTATATATACATATTAAATGTTGTGCAATAACAGGGTAAGAGAGAGAGACGTCGATTTGGCACAGATTCCTAAAATTTGTAACGTCAAACGTAGCAGTATTTCCCGAATTTATATATATTTTTGAATAAAAAATATTCGAAATTGTTATTATTATAAATTTTTCAGTGATTATTTGATGTCGGTTAATGAATGGATATGGGAACATGACATAATTATCAGGATTTATTTTGTTATGCGGCTATGGAACTTCAAACACTTGGTTAAATTTCGAAAATGTTAAACGTGTTCCTTGTATTCCGTAAGCACCGAAACGTGAATGAAAAAGGATATCAAAATAGCTTTAAATAAGTATTGCATTTGAAACGTTTTTATGTAATTGATATCGGGTCTAATATTTATTTCTCTAATACGTGTTCTAGTTTCAAAATATCTATAATATTGAAACCCGAATAAGTATTAGATAAATAGAGCTTATTAGACAAATAATCTCGAATGAAAGTACGCATTTTTACTATATTTGACATTAGAGGCAATTTTAAGCTAAATTTATTTACTGAAATATGGTTAAAATAAAACTAAAATATATTACAAGTACACGTGCCGTAACTTATTTTCACGAATTGATTTATACCCGACGCCGCCACGCGCTCTCTGTAATATATGTTTCATAGTCTTTTTGCGCAATAAATTGATACGACATTTCGCAGAGCTGAAAAGTTGGACGCAATTTGCGTTTAATGTTTGTTTGAATATGTTTTTTAATGTATCGTTAACAACTTGAAACAACGAGGTTGGAAAGGCAAAATGGATGACGATTTCACAATCGGGATAGATTAAAATTATATTTAATATTTTACACTCACAACATTAATCCACTGGTTTTTTCTCTACCCTTTCTACTCGTTCGCCTTGATCCCCTGCCTGGTCATCTAGTATATTATTCGTTTTATAAATAAGTACCTCTATGGTATGGTATATCAGAGCTTTATATTTTTCAGAATAAATAAATTTACATTACTCTTAACTTTATCAAATTTTGAAATTTGCATTGAATGTATTGTTAAAAATTATGGTATTTAAATATAAATTTCTTGAAAAATATTGACGGTTGTAAATATAGTTTTGATATCAGTACATCATATGCAAATATATTAATATTAATATTAGCTTTAAATGAATAAAAATAAAGTGTTATTTTGAAAATTAATATACTAAAATACTCAATTGTATTATCACGTTAGCATGCTTATTTATTGCTTATTTTTTGTTTAAACATGTTACGAGGAATACTGATTATTGTGTTAAAGAAATCTGGGAAAACAACAAAACAAATTCTGTAGACCAATATGCCTGTTACTTGCTCTATCCGAATTGTTTAAAAAACTTTTGCTGAAACTGCTTAAACCATTTGTGAAAATCCGAGATTTTATCAGAAATATAAATGCCACTATCGACCAAATTTATCCAGTGATAACTGTCATGGAAAAGGCATTAAATAAATGAAAATATTACCATTACTATAATATATTCGAGCCATGAACAGATGTATTACAAGCTTCCAGTAGGATATGCGCAAAAGATTCAGTCATAAAATAAGCAAGTTACGACGGTGTACTATTGCCAATTGCTTATGTTCTGTCTATCTGATAAAAGATTCGGAATGTCACACGAGGAAACGACGAGGAAAAGACTTCCATTCCCTACATCCATCATAAGGAGATTTGGCAGGGAAGTATTTGGTTACCTCTCCTCTATGTACTATATACCACTGAAATTCCCACCACAGAAAACAGCCTTCATAGGCAACTTCGTGGATGATACGGTAGTAATGGCAACTGCGAGTCTAAAAAACAACGTCAAATGTATTTTTATGGGATATAATTCCTCACTTAATCTATAATGTAAATGATTTAATTACCAGTGTAACGTCAAACCGATTTGGATGTATAATTTTCAGCTTTGGGGCTATGCTAGGCAATCGAATCGTAATATAATTGAATGAATTGAAAAAAAAATTCTTATGTATGATTACCCATGCATGTCTTTCCGTAACCAACTAAAAATACTACTTAGTCATGAAACTGATTTACGAAGTTCTCCAAGAATGTATTATTAAACATGAAAAAATATCTCTTAATCACACCTTAGTAAAAATTATTTGAGTTCTGGATATTAGTCAGAAATTTAGAAGGCTAAAACTTATGAAACCTAATGAATTAACATGAAGAATAAGTGTAATTTGTTTGGGTGCTGAAAAATGGCGCAATAAACCCGCAGCCATATAGATACCAGATAAAAAACTTATAGTTTTAATAATATTTTTCTTGGACAGATCGTTGAATAGATATGTGTGGGTGGTTGTTAGTTTTTTATTTTCGCTTAACTCGTGTTGAGAAACGTGTAGGCGGGTAGCACTTTTTCAATTTAGCATTTGGTGGAAAGGGCCCGGGAGGGGGAGGAGGGTGAAATAAAACGGTTATTTTATGACATTTGCCAGATAAAGTTGGTTGTATATTTATACCTTCCAAGTCTCGAAATCATTTTTATATTTAATCCGTTCTTCATTTAATTCTTGCAGTTCAGATATACTATTTACACAAAAAGAGATACTAAATGAGTTTGCTTTCTGACCTAAAACTAAAAGACGGTCAAGAGTTAGGACATTGTATGTTTAAAACATCAAGTAATATTTATCGAAACCTCTTGCAGAAATATAACTATGAAAAATTTAGCTCTGCTTATATTTGTAATTGGACTCAATCCAAATTTGTTAACAATAGTAATATGCTGATAACCCAGAAATGTAAATAAGGCTATTTATTATACTTTGTAAAATATGTCATCGTAATAAGAATCGTAATCAGAAAGATGTCATTTTGGATCATTATCCAATATATATATATATATATATATATATATATATATATATATATATATATATATATATATATATATATATAATCGTTTAATTATAGTTTCATCCATTGCTAACCACGTTTTAAATGCCATAAGCCTTAAATAAATATTTGAGTCGCTAATGTTTTTGAAACACCCATAAGCATGTATAACTGATTCAGTTGCATTATCCACTACAATATCATGCATTTAAATGACTCATACAATAATTAAAATGATGTGTAGACAACATATCCAAGTTAACAACTATATCCATAATCGCCGCATATCACATGAAATTCTTATGTGAAGTGGGCTAATGATGTAACATTTCTTAGTTGTCTAATTTACCAACGTAAATCAACACAAAGTCAAAAAAATTGGAAACTGAAATCCTAACTGCAATAGATAAAAACCGTGGAAGAATTTCCAATTAAAAAATTACCTAATAATATTACGTCCTATCTAGATTTAGTTTCGTAAAGTTGCAAAATCCTTTTACCTTTAGTATTTTTCTATGATCTATGAATTTGTTAATTCACTCCTTAAAATAATGTTTATAAATAATTTCAGATTTTCGAAAATAATTCTTCTCTCTATTACTAGATCATTACAGATCACTTGCATACTTTATTATTGCTAATATCTTGGTACGAGAATGGCAAGGAATATTTAAAGTTGGAGAATATAAGTGCGAAACTGGATTACGTGTTTCAATTTCGATAATAATTAAATTAACAAAATAAATAATATTTTGAGGTTTCAAGGAAAACGTCGTGAGTAATTATTAGTTATATTTTGAAAATAGTAGTCATTAGTTACTTTGTAAACGGTATCTACCATATTAAATAAAATATTCATTGTTTACAATAAAGACTTACTAAAACGTAAACAAAATGTAATGGACCAAAAATATTAGATTTTCTTCAATTGCAGTCACAGAGATGATTTTCTTTAATTGCGGTCACAGAGAGAATAACGTTATTGAAAATTCGTTTTCCAAAAGCAATTCACTATCATTTTTATTTAATGCTTACGAAAAATTTAAATCTTACAATTTATTTAATGACTATTTTACACAGAGTTGATCAAAATAAAAGAATATGGAGGGTGATTGCTAATCCAATTTTTATTTTTTGTTTTGCATAAATATTACACAACTATAAATATATTAATAAATATACAAATTAAACTATATATAGTTCTAGTCGTTTATAATAATTTAATTACATTTAACCGCTAGTAACCTTGATTTGGATTTCATTTGATATCTTTTCTAAATGATAGGCATTAACTGTAATTAACAACCTAAGTATGCGTACGATTTCCAGTCAAACGATTCTGACGCTAAACGACCAGTTGTAAAAATTAAAATATTAAGTTTCATTGGATATGGAGATTACAATTTTCATATCTAACATCGCATAATTATATGCATACCATACCCGTGAGGGTATGTTGTAATGACCATCGCGGCAATTTATTTTATCTTTGCCGTAATTATAACAATGTCCGGAAAAGTGAGTGAAACATTCGTTTCATATTTTGGCATTCGACTTTCTTAATTTTCACTTTATAGACCCAGACTACAATACTCTACCAAAAATACTTTCATGTTCGGTATAAAAGTAAATTAATATAGTATCAACAGGATAAGGAAGTAATAAAGGTTATAATTGGAACAATTAATATTTATTTTTAGTAAGAAATCTTGATTGTTAAGCAATATATTAACATTAATAAAAAGAAACAATTAGGCCGGTTGTAGCGGTGGATATATAGCAAGAAGTCTTCCAATTAAATAACATATTAATCGTTCTTTATTTTACAGTAAGATAGATTTTCAAATCAACAGTCCCTCCAACTTTGTCAAGGTGCTCGTTAGTTTTATAAAGGTCATTATCGAAGTTAATATTACGTTTGTTTTGGGAACTACTTACATTCAATCAGATATCGCAATACACTTTCGATTGCGCACACGCGATTTGACTGTGTTAAGCTATAGAGCGTGAGTAACGATTAATTGTATTTAATACTCAGTGTCGTTTAAAACCTTTTCATTACGTAAAGAGATTTTACTGTCACATACCGCGATTTAAAAAAATTGTCGCATTTATAAATAAGTTTCACCACTGCCTGAAAAGTAGCAATAATTCACATCAAAAAAGTTTAAAGTTAAACTTTATAAGGAAAAGTAATTTTAATTAGATTTATGTTTCTCATATTATCGTGTCGTTTTAAACAGAATATTGAAAACAGACTTTGTATAAAAATCGTTTTAATTATAATTAAGTTCCATTAATCTTATTTTACAATATTTTATTTGAACTTTCTCTATTTTGTACAATTTTTCTTAATTGTATTAAAAATGTATGTTTCAAAAAGGGATTCAAATTCAAATATTCCTTTTATTTGTGTATGCAACTCTTCACTTTGATAATTTCAGATAAGAAACTTTTGACCTCAAGTCAGTTAATCTCGCATAATTTTGTATTGACTCCACTAAAATTTAAATTCATAGACCAGTTCCTTTGAGTATATATAATATAGACCTTGATGTATTATAGAATATAGACCTTGTTTTTAATTTAGCTATGTCCCAATACACATTTTGAAATTTATCCCGTTTGGAAATTTTATGTTTTTAAATTTAAGAGAAGGACAAAAGAGGAAAAAGTGCAGAACAATGTCAGTATGAGTAAATTCTGTATGTTGAAGCTTTACATATACATGTATATCAAGGAATTAATTTTCCCAGATATTTTTATTCAATTCCTGTATTTAGGTACTATTAAATTTTAAAAATTCTTTCACCAACTCTAGCCTACATTAGTGTTTTTTTTGTTTCTTTTTCAGAACATGCAGCTTTATATTCCAAAGTAACAAAAAGGGAAATTTATTAAATTGACTAAATTAAAAAAAAGGAGAAATAACATTTTATTTTTCTTCAGTGATACAATATGGAACAGAATATGAAGGAAAAAGCAGGGGAAGTATTATAGCAACTATAAGGATATTTGAAATAAGCCATACAAACTGAACCAAACTAATAACACCTACAGAAAGAGAGGTAAGTCGTTAAAAAAGTTTCTCACCATGTAAATGTTATGGATCCAATTGTTCTTGAGGGACAGTGATATGATTAATGTATTACGAATAACACAATAATTTTAACGGAATAGATATATTCAATGCTTGTTCCGTAAAAAAATTTAGAAACAAACTTTTATGTCTCATTAAAAGACGTCTCATCTTTCGAGAGACGATGTGTTAAATACTGAATTACAGGTTATTGGAAAATGCCAGTTACGTACTTATTCTGTAAGATTTGATAGATTTTTAAAAACTATTTAATTCCGTCTTTTTTCCGTGTGTCCACTTTTATTGCCCATCGGGGAAAAATAAAACTATATTATTATAATTTACATGGCAGACGCCAAGACTTTAAAAATTTTTTATATAACGAATAAAATTTTCGTCTTTTTTGTGCTACTGCAACTCTGAATCAATTTACTCTTATGCTTTTACTCATGTTTTTTTTCTTCACCTAGAGCTAACAATAATCTAGACCGTTATTGTCAACTCCTCAACAATAAATAAACTTTTTATGGTTTACGAACTTTATTCAATTGATAACTTTAACCAAACATGTATTCCTTATCGGTACGGATATGTAGAGATACATAAATTGTTCTAAAAATAATCATCATCGATTTACAAACTCTCAACATAATGAATTGCTACAATAAATGTCTGTGTGAAAATATTGCTAATATTCTGAAAACATGCAAATATTTTTTTTACAGTGCAAAATTTCATTTGTAACACAAAATTGTTTATTATTAGCGTTTATATATTGCAAAATTGATCCAAAGTACAATTTTGTACTATCTAATACAGATAGTTTAAAATATAGACAGTACAAGAGGAGTTGAATATTCTTAATATCATTTTCAAAAATGAAAAAGTTGTATAATGAAGCGAATTCAATATTATTTTTCTCGAATATGCAAAGTCTTATTCGCTTAGTAATTACGTTTGACCTAAAGATAAATAAATAAAAAATCTCTTCCTCGTCTCAATTCTGGAAGTCCTCTCAATTTCAACATAAGGGAGTGTCGTCTCAGCTTTTGATATGCGAGTAAGTAAACATCTTGTCGTCTCACAATTCTTCTTTTTAAACATTAAATTTGAAAAATGTTCTTAATTTGTTTGACTTCTTTTTTTAACTATGAATAGCTATCACTAAATAAGTACTGTGTTATATAATACTGTGTTATATAATTGCTGCTAAATCAAAATAATCTCCATGTTCAGAAAGTTGCTAAACATCAATTTATAATTAGACTATCTTCTTTGCAAGCTATTACTCTTTCAAGTTTAGATTTGTGTAAAACAATTCTCTTAATCTGTGACAGTGAAACTAATATATATGTTTTATACTAAATTTTGATTTTTTAAAATTATGTTAAAAAATAGTACATTTCACTACGTTTCATTATCATAAACAAGATACTAAATAGTATATGGCATTATGGGACTCGTGGTCTATAAGGTTCTTATATAAATCCTAGTCTGGTCTGTGGTATATTTTTAGTACTATAATAATGTTTTGTTTCATTTAAGAAATAGCCATTTATGTTATTTTACTGTAATACGTAAAGTTCCCATTAACAAAAAATACTTAGGCAAAGACAAAAGTCGTCCACTGTGAGAAGAATAATATTAAAAATTATTATCTGCATGTAGGCTGGATGAGTAGCTAATTGAGGGGTCAAAATATTTATATTAGTTATATACTAATATTCAAAAGCCATCTGCAAATATCATGCCTTCTCTAACTTTACTTTAAATATTCCTTTTTATTTCATATCCATTTCCTTTAATTTTTTATTCAATCCCTCAACTTAGATCCAAAACCCCACCCGATATTTCAAATTTGATTAGTTTTGTGTCTTTTTTTTGTTTTCGTTTGTCACTTTTATTATTTTGCAATATTTTATCCATTATACTATGTTATTATATGTGGCTGTCTGCCTATCCTATATTCATTAACACACTGTAACTCTGGTTAACTGTGAGAGATTGCTTCAGTAGAAGTGAGTTCGTCAGATGATTGTTTGGTCGTCCAAGTTATAAATAAATAAATTATTACACAAAATACCATTATAACAGGGACGATCCAAAATTTGTATTGTTTTATACTGGCTTTAATATATCTGTTTCATTTGTTGTTTTTGAATATTATAACAAAGTTTTAAAAAACAATGGTGATAATAGAATTCAAAACTACATAAACACATTTATTTTTTTTCTTTATCGGCAAATAAAAATTAAAATTGAAATCATTACGTACAAGAAAATACAATAATTTCAATGAACTGGAATTTACGCCAATACACGCAAGCTGAAGGATTAAAACTAAAATGGACAAGCGCAACCGCGGTGCCTACTTCTATATTTTCCATTTATTATATTTTCTACGTAATATAATAAAAAGGAAACTGAAAGCATTAAAAAACGATTATTTAAAAAAAAATTACGTTTTATTTTTTTTTTCATTTAAAGCTTGCACGAATGACGATTATTACAATTAATATTAACGAAATTACGAAGTTCGTATATCATTTAGTAAAGTTAAACTTAGATAGTGGTTTGTTTGTAATGAAGGATTTTTGAATTCCTTCGTTTCGTATTTATTCTTGTATTTCATAGCCACATGCACATAAGTAGGTGTAATATGTTTGTTTGTTTTTCATTACATAAAAATAATTAGAACATAAGTTGATAACAATTTGATAGGTATTCAGACCTTTCTGAGACCTTAGAGTTTTAATACAAGCTTAATATTTGTTATATATTACATGATTTTCAGCATCTAAAAAGCCTGTTAATTTGTGATTATTGAAGTGAAATTTTAAATTTACTAAGGACCAACGTAAATTTGGAAGCAAAATTATGAAAATTAAAACAAAAATGGAATCATTTTAGCCTTCCAATTGTTATCTTTATTTTGGTTTAATAAGGTCAAATATATATGAAATTAAGAAATCGGCCAAGTCAAAATCAAATATTTTGTAACCTTGAAAAAGAAACAAAAATATTGTTACTCTTAAAATTAAAGTTGTAATTATTTTATAATTTAGATTAAGTCAAAGTAAAAGAGGGAGGAAAAAACAAGGTAAATTTTAATATATTAGAAAAAAGGAAATAATGAAGGAAAAATGGTAAAAAAATAAAAAAGTAAATAATGGCACATATTTTTTTGTAAATTTACGATGGTAATTGTTTCAGGATTTTCAGCTGAATAAATAAGTGGGTTATATTTTAGACCTATAAAATAAAAATTGATAATAGTATTATTTATAAAATAAATAAATTCTTGGAAACAACGTCGGTAGAATAGAAAATGATTTTATCCAAAATCCTAAAATACATCGCAAAAAATCATCATTTGCTTATGTAACTAATATGAAAGTCATAAATTAACTTTTAAGAAACTTCTCAAACTTTTCTGTTGCATCAAAATTTTCTTCATAAATATACGAATATGACACAATTCAGTTTTTTTTCCTTAATATTAAGAAAACAATGCCAAAAGTTTTAAAACAATAGGTATTGAATGAAATGCAGCTTGCCAAAGACGGAAATATATTTATCATGGAAATTCTTTTATTATCACGCAGTTATTTTTTTTTGTAACATTAACTGGTCGATAATAAAGAATTTACAAGATAAATATACTTATTAATTTTCAAAAATGCTCTTTTAGTACATTAATGTTTTCATACTATTTTAAATATAGCCCGTTATATGTATCACTTTTACATACACCATATTTAAATTTGAAGAAAAACTGTATCCTTTAAAAATATATATTATTATCAAATGAGCAAAACCTTAATTTTTATAACTTTAATTTTTTTTTTATTTCATCCTAAATACTTTTAGGTTTTGATATGTTTTAACTTATTTATTTTGTTTAAGTTCATAAAACTAACGTAAAAATAGGAGTTAATAAAAATATTTAAAAAAATTAACGGTTACAATGTAAGTAATTCATTGTCTACCAGTATGAATGTATCAATAAGATTTACCCTTTTTAATCTTACGCAATTGTTTTACCTGATTTTTCTACACTTTATATCGCCACTGTGGTATATTGTATTGATCACAAGCCATATAGCCTTTGACGGCGTGGCATACTGCGTGGACCTGAGTTCGATTCCCGGCCGTTTGTCGAGTGGGGCTGAACTGGTGTTATGGTTGGCCGTAAGAGATTGTTCGCGATACATTAAAGTTGGTAAATAAATAACTTAATAAATAAATAAATTAATTAATTAACAGGTAAATGATATCAGAACAATTGAGTGTAACTTTTGTCTGTATTGTAAGAAATATACCAAGTCTTTATTCTCGATTTATTCTGTTATAACATTTTACGAACCGTAACATAAAGTTCACAGTTTGACGATTTTTTTCTAGTACTCGGTTTTCTGCTGAAAATTTGTTGAAACTGAAAAATAATTTTAACGCGATATTGCACTTCCAAATATAAGCATTTATATGGTGTACATGTCAGTCCTCAAATTAAGTAATTGAAAAAATAAAATCAAAATTTAGTAACAAAACAATTGGCAACGAACTGGAAGTAGCTTGGCGTTTTCGTTTAACTTTTACTATGTATCGTCCCAATGTTATAACTCAGGCGTAACGTTGACTAAATTTCCTGTTTTAAAATTTCGCTTAAAATGTCTCTAATTTTCAAACATTTTTCATGGGAAGTTTTGAAATTAAGGCACCAATTTGCTTTTATTTAAAATAAAATGGAACGGTGATGGAATAGTAAATAGAATTTGAATTAAATTTTGCAATTTGTTAAATTTTGATATAGTTTACATTCACGTAAACATGTAATGACTTTCGTTGCTTTCATTAGCAATTTCATTTGTATAGTGGAATATGAGTTGGCAATTTATAAATAATGGTAAATACGAATAATAAATTAAACATATGATGTTCACACACAGAGATAAAAAACAATGTTTCACAAAACGGAATAGATAATAAATAAATTAGATGTATGGTAATAAATCTATACAAAAATTACTGCATGAAATTTGGGAATATAATTATGGTTTTGAAATTTTTTGAAGAACACTTAAATTGTCTTGAAAGCAAATCCTAGCTGTGGATATATTATCTGATATATTCAGCAATAGCCGATTTTTGCGCTTTCAGTTTTTTCGGTTCGAACTAAATTAAATGGATATAATTAAGCGTTTTCAGAGTAGATAGTGCAACGTACCCTTGGTTATAGTAGAAAATATCAGTCCCGATATCAAATCGAGTATTATTGAGAATAAAACCTTAGCTCTTATATATAGTTAAAGCATATGCCATACATATAGGGTATTTATTCAATGGCTGTAGATTGACAATCACCAACTTAGCCTTCGCAAGTTTCAACTCATGCGAAAAGTCATGTTTGACTTCAATAATCACTTTTTGCATTGTTTTCTTGTTATCAAAATACTATTTCATAATACACGCCAATGCCCTTCCATGAGAAAGGAGCCGATAGTATTACCAAATTGGTCACTTAATATACGATATCCATAAATTTCAAACGTGCTTTATTAATTTCCTTACTAACCCATAAGTATTAATCTGGAGTATGGCGCCAGTATAAACCTCGGTCTAGATAAATTTGACCGAGTATATTAAAATGTAAACCTTAAAGTCTTCCTAATGACCTACTAAAAACTGTACAATTTCTGCCCTAACTTTTAGACACGTACTTAGTAATTCCTTGCACGTCGTCTGTTATATAAATTACTATAAGGATACACAGCTATTAATAATCAAGGCCTTATAAATCAATTTTAAAATTTCATACAAATTTCTATCAGTATAAAAAGGGCTTAATATATTTTGGACGTTCTGTATTATAACATGTATCTGATTAGATTTATTATTTGAGAACACACACATTTGATTTTTTTAAAAATCTAAAATCAATAGCTAAGTTTACTGAAACGCAACCGCATCAGCTTCCTATACGACAGAAGCACAACCCTTGAATAGCTTCTCGAGTACAGGGTCTATTCATAGTACCTGTTGTCATAGACCTATATGCGTATAATGGGAATGTGCCACAAAGTAAAAGTACGTTTATATTAATCTTTCATGAAATTAATAACATGCTTATCTTCCGGTTTTGTTCTTCAATAGCCTATTCACAAAATATAATTTATAAAAGTATAAATACATTGTGATATGTTGCTGAAAGTCGTACGCAATTTACCTAATTACCATAACAAATTACCTAATTACCATACTACACTTTATTTAATAATTAGAGTTTTAAAATAATTTACTGAATAACATAATGTGAAAGCAACCATAGAAAAACATTTATTATTTACGAAGTCATTATATTGCGGCACAGTACAGGAATCACCAAACGCTTTGTTCTTTGCGCTGGTCATATTTGGGATGGACCTAATTTTATTTGCTCAGTGGCTGCGGTGAAAGGTATTATCCAAGTCAATTATTTCCCTGTTGCGTAGATATTATCATGCTTTGTTTACTCAACATATTTCCGTATTTATACGTTGTAATTCTGCAGACATACAGCGCTAAGGTAAATATTAGATACGCAGCATGAGTTTGTATGGAATTCAAATATATATTTTTGTTAAATGGCAATTTAATAGCATGAGAATATTAAGTATGTGGAGGTTATTTTATTTATTTCTTCAAGAGAAACGGAGAAGAAGCCTATTTATATGAGTTTTGATTTATAAGGTTATTTGATTGCTTCTTTGCCACTTAATAACTTTTACACGAATTTTTTGCATTTAGAGCACTTTGCTTTCTTAGTTTCTTTAACAAAATTTAAGTTTATTTCATTGCATTTTCTAATAAGCTTTATTCATTTTGTTTTATTAATTGATATAAAAAATATAATTTTAAATTTAGTTATGTCGTCAGAATATTTTAAAAAATCACTTGATTTAAAAGGGATTTCAAAAAAGTGCGAATTTTAAGTGCGACATTGCCCGTCACGCAGGTAACGTACCTTAGCAGTCATTATACAATGTCATATATTTATTTCCTGATGTGCTTCATTCGTTTTTAAGTATGCTTTTAGGCAAGTTCTTCTATTTTATACAGCTTTTCTTTTCCCTCTTTTCAGATATTCTTCACCTTATTGGTACATTCATTTTCTTATTGATCTTCTACATTTCTTGTATTTTTCAGCATACTCTTAAGTATATGTGTGTACGTATATGAGTATAAATACATTTTTTTGCTTTAATGTTATTTCATTGACATTCCTCTTCGTAATATTTTTACAAAGATATTTGGTGCGAAGAAAAATTAATCATTTATTATTTTACCACAACTCTCTTCTACTTTTAAAGGTTAAACTGTAAATATAATTCATTCCTGAAATAAAAATTCTGCACTGGAAAATTTTAAATATTGGAATTTGTGGCGAGTATATTGATCCATCTCAAAATAAGGTAAATTCTAAAGTTAAAATGCTTTCAAATTTGGATTTAACAGGTTCGCGTGCTACATTAAAATTATAATAAAACATAATTGTCACCATGAAAACCTGATAGATTCAGATTTGAAAGTGTTTTAATGTTAATAGTATTTAATTTTAATAATATTTTAAATTAAATTTATGAAGAATTGCTTCTCTTTTAATTTTTTTTAACATTTATGAATTTAGTGAGGTATATATTTATGTATATATGGTTGTGTGTGTTTAATGTTTGATCTAGTAAATATCGAGGTGTATAATTTATCTTATTGTCAACAATTTAAAATACTAATTTAGTCCAAGTATACATACTAAGCCTTTTATCTAGATCTTACGATTCTTAGCAGTTACCGATTCCACGCTTTTTAGAATTTGTTTTGCCAATATTTCTACAATTGTGACAATATTAAAAGCTTACTTGTAAATTAATTTGTATCTTAACCCGCTAAGATAGATATATCGGATGATTAACTATAGACAAACAACTATTTATAAATACAAAAAGGTTGGAATTTTTTTTAAACTAAGTCGTTTTTCATGAGCAAACCCAATAATAAAATTAAATCGGTTCCGTCTCACACAAACTGATTACAATTTATTGGTAAAAAAAAATAAATTTCTGAGTAGTTCTCAGATCTTCTTACCTTTCTTTGAATTTCCTTTTAGAAATAGACTTCACTGTAAAAAAGAAATTAAGCAAATACATATGTGGAAAAATATGATAAAAATGAGAGAAACGTCATATATTCGTATGACCATTATGATGAATTAACAATAGTGATAATATGCAAGAGGTAATTTGTTATTCAATATTAAAGGATTAATTCAAGATATGTACAAATTAATTTTTCGAGTAGTATGTGTAGAACAATTGCTAGTGCTCTTGGGAATGAATTATAAATGGACTTCAGAAAGCTTGGCACGTAATTAAAATCAGTACTTCACTGTTTTTTTTCAATTAAGAAGCTTAATTTTATCTTTTGTCTCCAAAATAAATAATTGATAAATGTATAAACCTGTATAAATATAAGGGTTTTAAGAACGCAGAATGCAGAACATATTATTTTAAAAACCGACCCTTAACGCCGTGGACTATTTTTAACACGACCATTTCGAGCAACAACCATTTCGAGAAGTTTGAACCACGCCTGTATATCTAAGCCATAATTGAAAGTTATAGCCAACATTGTGGTAATTTAGCATGATAGGCAGCGTTACATAAATTTTAAAATAATATGGATTTCGAGATATGGATCTCCAAATATCATGGATTATATGGTCTGAATATATCAGGATAATACATTTTTATCTATATTTTCAGAACTACTCCACAAAACATTTTAAGATAATTAGGTTTTGTGTCATCATAACTCATTGTTTCAATTTATATCCTACACGATAGGAAAATTTAAAAAATTAATCAAATAATTGTTACCTCCCCTCGAAAATGAATACTTTTGCATGTTAACTGTTTTGCCATTTTTTATACTACAGCAAATTTCAAGTTTATTTATTGAACCGTTCTTGAGAAAATGTGGGTGGAAAGGTAACTTATTTTCTTTCCTATTGAGGTACGGAATCCTAAAAACTATTGCCTTAAAATTTTACACTAAAATTTGGGTACAAAGGCAAAGTTTTAACTACGGTTTATTCCAATTCGGGAAGCATGATAAGGAAACAAACTTAAAATGGATTTTTTGTAGAAATATACTTAACTAAAAACAATAAAAACTCTGAAAAAAACTTTAATTAAGCTTTGAAAAAAATCTGAATTCCCATTAAGAGGCTTGTGACAAATATGCCAACTTCTCGTCGGACTATTCCATTAACAATAAATATATTTAAAATTAAAAACTGTATCAATTTTTCTTTCTGTATCTGGCTTGTAATTGAAAAATGTGAAAAGACAAAGTAATTTATTTGAATACTGAGTTTTGAACTTGACAGGTTTTTTAAATTGAATTGGTACTGCGTAGGAAAACTTACGCAGATTGAACCTTAGTATTGAACTAAATAAGTTTTTAAGAGGAAGTCAACATTAGAGTCTTGTAATTACTACGTCAGTTCAGAAACGAAATAGTTATTTTTTCCTTCCTCTTAATTTAATTTTACATATAGATAGATATTTAAATTTTATTGTAATAAACAGCTTGAAAACAATTTCATCTATGTCTTTTACTCTCATAGTATTCATTGTATATTACTCATGTACTGTAAACGAATGGCCGTTTCTTTGATAATAAATTAAACAAATACTAAAAAGGACTCATCGTTTTTTGTGTCGTTAAGTGTCCAAATACAAAATTAAAAATTGACAATTTTACTGCAAGCGACCAAGGGGATTAATAAAAAAGTATCAGAAATTAAATAAAATCATGTTCTTATTTATTGGTCTGCGTTAAAAATTTAAACAATTTCAAGGTATTTTGACTATCAGGAAATAAAAATGACTTAACATAGATATAAGATTAAAAAAATTATCCTATTTTTATGTTCGATCCAAACGGTCAGATCAGCTTTCCTGAATCGTAGTTCACAGTGGGGTCTCAGTACTCGATTAAATTTAATTGATGCATTTATAAACTATTTTTAAACGCATGGCCTGTTTTTCTTCACATGCATATCAGATGAATGAATAATGGCCATGTATATGCATATTTTTGCAGGTGGACTGCAAAAATATGCAATGTGCCTTCAATAATATTTTAAATACGAAATTGCACAGAAATATTTTTATGGAAATTTAAAAGCAGTTCACGTACTGTCAACCCGATTACCGCACTATGTACAAGTTCTTTTGCTATAAACCTTTTATTATTTCTTGACTCTATATCTCGTGACTCAAACTACGATCAGAAAGTATTTGAGGCCTACTTTGATTTAAACAAAAATTCAATCATATTTTTGATAATTTTTTAAATTAAATTATTGGTAGTGAGATTCCTCTTTAATTTCGTTTAGTACTTCCTCAATGGCTGACGATATTGGAAATAGTACTTTTTAAGGCCTAAGTTTTATATCACAGTACTAGCTCCGGCATGGGCCACTATACTATTCATATATTCCTAATAGCGTGACCCAGAGTTTTGATTTAGAATAACTTTCATTTCTCCTAATGGTAAATAATATCTAAATTATAATTCTTTTTTCTAAATTACTATTCTTTGCCAATTTAAAGATTTTCTTGTAATTATTAGAAATTATAAATGTTTGTTCCATTAAATGACATCAATTGAAAGGTTCCCCTTATTAAATGCTATATTTTTTCACACAGGTTCAAATGGGAAATAAAACATCTTCGGCATCGCTTCGAACTCAGTACAGGGACGTTAAAGGATTACTTCTCATTATTAAAAGACAAAAGGATGAAAGAAGCGGAACGAATATTTCTAAAAGTTTCTTATTCAAAGTTATTAAGACATTTTCAAATAAGATTTATTGAGGTATTTTAAGTTTTTAGAATAAAACTTTAATTGTCTAAAATAGTAATTAAGGAAAAATTGAATCTACATACTGAAAAACTTTTCAGTAAACGTTATATAAAGCTTTCAGTTAAAATATATTACTTACTTGAAATTAAGATCTCTGTGAACTAGCTTGTGTTAAGTCTAACAATTTTTATTTTATATTAAATAGAATAAATATTTTTTAGTACATAGATAAATTTTAAATATATGCATCCCATTACATTGGTTTAATGGTTTTCTTTTTTAAACTCACTCTCCTTACAATATGTGCTACTAGGAACTGTGTTTTAGGGTTCTGTACCACAAAAGGAAAAAAGGAACTCTTATAGGATCATTTAATTATCAGTCTCTCTGCCTGTCAAGACCGTTTTTCTCAGGAACGCGTAGAGGTATCAAGTTTATATTAATAATATATCCTTATGTCTATGGTTTCTTAGAGCTGTGAAAAAATCAAACTTTTAAGTCAACGCAACAAAAGATTATTAAAAATAGGTCCATTTATGCCGCGTATTTTGACACTTGCAGATAAGTCAAAACTTACTATACTATTTATACGGTACTTTCCATTGAGCACAAGTAAAGGAAAAATCATCAATTTGCAGTATCCGAAAATCGTTTAGCTGTACTTATTTTCCATAAAAAAATATTTCCATAAATGTACTTTCGTTTTAAAAATATAATTATTAATTTATTCAGGAACGCGTGATGTTATCTATGGTATCTTAAGTCTATAGTCTCATGGAGCTGTAAAAAATGAAGCTTCTTAATCAACGCAAATAAAAAAATTAGCGCATTTATGTAGTATAGTTTAACACTCGCAAATAAATCTAAACCTATAGTAAACTTACCGTTAACCTAAAACCATGAAATTTAACAAGAAGCAACATCCAACAGTACACGGAAAGGACGTAAAGGAAAAAATCGTCAATTTGTAGTTATACCGCTTAAAAAACATATTTTTTTCAAATACATTCTTTCAAAAGATGTAGTAGGCAATATATTTTCATTCTAAAAAATAAACATCTTGTAAACAGTTTATTTGGAACATTATATATCATTAAATGTTTACAATGCTTAAATGTGTACCGAAATCTTGCTAGTGCGAGTTTCACTCGTATAAGTTTTTCATAATAATTACTATACTAAACTCGAGACAAATAACAAATAATTTCAGTAATTAATCAATTCGTTTCTAATGTTTTATGAGGGCACAATTAAATATTACATGAAATATAACGCAAAATAGTACGCATGAATATTTAGATACCTTTTCTAGAATAAGAGAATACATTTTTGATACGAAATTGTGCTAAGAATTGGCAATTTATTAAAACAAAATCCAAGAAAATGAAATTTACTGCCAAGTTTCGTGGGAGTAGTTTTTATTACCGCGTGGGTCTGAGAAAATGTCTAATGCTCACTATAAAATCTTTCCCGAGAAAATCTAAGTGACATAAATTTAAATAAGTTATTTTATCCTAAGGATGAAAAAGTAATTTCATGAATAGTCTAAGAAAGGTAATAAAGTAACGCAAGTTTTTTATTTCCATTTATATTTTAACGAGTCTTGCACACCATTTCTTTAGAAATTTTGCCTAAAAATATTTGTTAGAATTACAAAAACCCATATTTATATTATTCAAGGGAAAATTTAAAATTTGATTATTTGTATACATCACAGGTTTAAAAGATAAAATCTAGAAAACCTTCAAGCGTCAATTATCTCATTAAATACATCAAAACCTCATATAATACGCCTTATTGTCATTATGTATAATTTAATACATGGAATATATTTGAGGTTAAATGCCAAATTTCATATTTTTTTCAATGTAAACTTGAAAATAGAAAACCAATTATACTCTAAACTGATTTTATTCGAGTAACCAATTTCAAGTTACGGCTGTCTTCGTCATCCTCCGTCGGAATTAATTGGTCGCGAATTTGATGAAAATGGTTTTTAACAGAAGTATCAATACAAAGAGAAAAAAAGAAGCCGGGAAAATACCTCGCCTTGGGGAATATCAGCTATCAAATCAGCACACAATGGACATTTTGCAGTTATTTAGCGGTTTGTTTATGTCGGTAAGAATAATATTTGAGCGCAGTTGGAGAAAGATGGACTAACTTCAGGTCAAAGAGTGTTGAGTATTATTCATGGCGAAACGTATGTCTTAACTGGCGTGCAGGTACTGTGACCCGTTCTTAAATCAGATTGAAAGGGATCAGAACGATAATGATTATTAAGAAAACCGATTAAATGGATGACAACTATACCTTAGAATACTTTAGATATGAATGGTAATATAGAGAGGGGTCTAAAGTCTTTAAGTTGATATGGAGCCACAAACTAAGACAAAGCGATGACGTACGCTCACTTCTATTCAGTATGAAATATGATTGAGAGATTGAAGTATTGCAATGTGAATGATCACTGGAGTTTCCATATGTATAATGGGTTTAACGGCGTCAATGGTAATTCCATCACTGTCAAAAGATTTAGAATTAATTAGGAAAATATTAGTTCTAAATTCGCTATCACAATTTTAGAAATTGGGAATCAGTGAATCGTGGTCTTAAACGGAGACGAAAAACCTTTATTTAACATAACCAATTAATTGACCAAATCATAAATAATGGGGGTTGAAAGGAAGAAGGGATAAAATAAGTTAATACCAAATTGGCAGGACAAGTTGTCGCGCAACTTGCTCAACAGTTTTATAACCTATATATATATATATATATATATATATATATATATATATATATATATATATATATATATATACATATATATATATATATATATATATAGGTTATAAAACTGTTGAACAAGTTGCGCGACAACTTGTCCTGCCAATTTGGTATTAACTTATTTTATACCTTCTTCCTTTCAACCCCCATTATTTATAGTATATTGCGCTGCTTGAATAAGGCTGTAGCCAATGTTATGTGTCTCAGCAGTATTATGTGAGTCATTCCACCGTACAAAGGACCTGGCAACGATACCAAGAAATGGGCTCCGTCAGTAAAAGGCCCGGTTCTGGAGAAAACGATGCACTGAGCTACGGGACGACCGTTTCATAGTCATTCAAGCGCTACGAAATCATCAAGTTACGTACGTGAATCTGAAACAGAACCTCGAGGACGTCAGAGGTATACGAGTAAGCCTATGAACAGTCAGAAGGAGACTTTAGGCCATCAATATACGTAACTATCGCCCAGCTCGGGGCCCTACATTGCTCCGTGAGCATATCGAGTTGCCAAATTCAGATTCGCTCAAAATTTTTCATCATGGACTCAACAAGACTGGAATAGTGTTTTATTCTCCGATGAAGCTCGTATATCGATTAGTGGTGAGGATCGACCTCGGCGAGTCTTACAAAGACCTGGAGAACGCTTCGTAGAAATGTGCTTTGAGGAAATCACCCCTTTCGGTGGAAGCTCCGTAATATTTTGGGCTGGTATTAACTCAGATGACCGTACCGAGTTAGTTTATGTTGAAAATGGCACACTTAATGCGGAAAGGTACATAACAGAGGTTCTTATTCCTCATGCCTAACCCGCGTTAACAGCAGTTGGAGGCGAGTCCATTTTTATGGACGATAACGCTCGCGCCCACCGCTCTAGAGACGTTGATGCGTACATGCAGGAGACCGGAATTCGTCGGTTAGACTGGCTAGCTAGAAGTCCCGACCTCAATCCGATAGAACACATATGGGATAATCTCAAACGATGCGTCAGAGCCCTAAAACCAGCTCCAGAAAACATTCAGGCCCTTAAAAATGTGATCGTCGATTAATGGGAACGTATTCCTCAGGAAATGATAAAAAAACATCGTCGAAAGCATGCCTATCAGATTAAGCACATTGATTTTAGCTAAAGGAGGCCATACTCATTACTAAATTTTCCAATTTTATGTTGAATTATTAAAAAAATATTTAAAAATAAACTTTAGCGATTTTTAATATACCACTATAAAAACGCTAGTCTGTGGACTATACATCGTTTTTTTTTATTTATACGTATTTTTAATAACTGAAGTAAGTAAAAACGATATCGCAATAATAAATAATAATATTCTCATCATATCGCCATATAAAATGCATCAAATAATAATAAAGTAACTCTGATATGGTTTATTCCTATAAGTGCCCGTTTATTTGCTAAAGAGTATATATATATATATATATATATATATATATATATATATATATATATATATATATATATATATATATATATATATATGTATACATATATATATAAAATGTTAATTGAAGAATTATAATTCTTTTAGTGTTCTGTTTTGCCAAATTTACCACGGAAAACTAAAAAGGCTCACTCGGAGGAAGAAAGTTTGGACAGAAATTGGAACAATGTAATATATTCGGGCGAAATGTTTAAAGGAAGTCAAAGATGTTTGAAGGTGGTCTGCGTTGTCTCTTTATCGCGAGGTTTAGTTCAGTTTTAGAGGCGTTCACATTTGGACGAAAAGATTCTCAAGATTCAAGCTGTGGGCTATCAATCAACTTTTAGAGCTGCTGGTGATCACTATGTAACCAGCATATGCCGCAATTTTTGAAGATATTAAAGTCGATCAACCCGTTGTTATTCAGCCTTTGGGTGATATCCTCCAGAACAAGATTGAAGACTATAGTGGATGGCGCGTCGCTTTGTTTGACTCCGGAATATAATTCAAAGAGCTCTGATAATTCTTTCTGTAATGTTACGATGATTTTGGAGTGTTTCAGGGTAATTTCAACGAGAAGCTCGTCTATAGAGCATTCCAGTGCCACTGTTTTTAGTTTTTCTACATTACATTTCATAAATTCCTCCCTATTGACCTTTAGAAATTAAGATTTGGTTGATCTGGTTAAATTTTTTTTTCCTAGGATCCACCATGTACCCTTGTGTACTTTCTTGTGCAGGAATTTAGTGCCACATACATATAAATCATTTGCCGTAGTACAGATGCACAATATTTTTTCTGGTCTTCTGGTAGATTAAGTGTCTCTCAATCACATCCGCATAGATATTTTCCTTGCTCATTCTACCGTTCATATCTACACAAATAATGCGTCACATTTTGGCACTTTGTTGTGCACGTTATGTAGGTCTTCGTAAAATTGGTCTTTAGCTTCGTCCGTGGGAACATATGCACAAAATAATATTTTGTATAAAATGAAGGGCAAAACTCCTACGTATTGATTTGGTTTCATTTATCGTGATACTAAATTTAATTTAATTTTTTTTCATTTTTTCACTACTGTCTATATTTTGCCATCCAAATAATTATCAGAAATAATAATATTCATTCACTGGGAAGAAATATTTTAATAATTAAGTCTCAATAACAGTAGATGACAAAGTTAAATAAACACAATTTTGACAATAATTTGGTTGTTGTATCTTAACCGGTATATCGACCATGTAAATCAGTTAATCAATTGATATTTCATTAACATTAATGACCATATTTTCATTAACATTAATTGCATTATGTATACGTACAGGGTTATAAAAGT
Source organism: Druceiella hillmani (assembly GCA_039881145.1). Taxonomy (NCBI): domain Eukaryota; kingdom Metazoa; phylum Arthropoda; class Insecta; order Lepidoptera; family Hepialidae; genus Druceiella; species Druceiella hillmani. The sequence goes on along the minus strand of JAYKKI010000021.1, from coordinate 15,987,098 downwards.
TTTTATCTTATTTTTTAAAGCTGTGTTAAATTATCTTGATATACTTGAAACACCAGTGTTTAAAAACCAATATTATATTTTAATATTGGTTTTGTCAATTAAATTTTATTTTTATTAATTTTTTTTAAAATTAAGACAAGTTTTAAAGTCATTATAAAATTTATTTTGCTTTTTATCAAAACGTTTTTTTGTTTCGCTTTATTTTTTATTCACTTGTAACAAGGGATTTTGGCTGAGAATTAATAAATCTGAAACACGATAGATCAAAATTAAAATTGCTTCATTTTCATCTCAATGTACTAGGTATAAATGATACAAAATAAATCAATGAGCAAATGAAAATAAAACATACAATTTACTAATGTTATGTTCTAAATACAGGTGAACTGCGGTTGAATAAAATAAATTATCAAGTCGAATATTTCATAAGTGTTCAAATCCATGATATATATTTCCAATTTTACAGTCATTTTTGCACGGAGCTACATCATTACACTTCATGTCATTTACAATGTAATAGGTCGTATAAGCAGCTTTTATATTCAACTTTTTCTTTTAAAAAAAGATTTCTACAGAGAAAAGAGAGTTTCTTTTTACTTTTAAGGAAATTCACGAATAGGATTTTTTGACAATCAAATTTAAATTTATTTTTAAACGTTAATTTAAGTCATTGAAAGGAGACTAAAAATTGAAATTATTATAACATTATAATTTGGTTAGTGATACCCAAAGAAAATTGATATTTGGCAATTATTTTTAATAATTATGAAAGAATCAATATACTTGTAACATTTACTAAATAACTGCGAAATTTAAATTACCTGTACTCACCATATTAAAATTGACTCCGAAATACCTCAAAATAATACTTCGAGTATTATATTTGTACCTACTATCAGGTAAAAAGAAACCTAAACATTTAATAACAATGCAACTTCATTTTAAACGCAATCGTTTTACTAGAAAATTACATAGGTAATAAAATTTTGTCAAGGTTCTGTACTTTATTTACACTGAATGTTTTGTTTATAAAATCGGCTATGAGATCACAATATGGTTCCGTAGCCGTAAAGTAGTTTATATCAGAACCACCAAAATTCGCCTTTAGTCTTATGTTATTATCAGTAATAATATCATACTTATTTTGATGTGCACGAAATAAGTCCATTTTAGTACTATATTCCTACATAGCACCTATATTCCTACCCCCGTCAGTAACTACCTATTTAATTTATCAGACTTAGTTATTTATAAAAACTTAAACTTGATTTAAACTTTATGTGACAGATCACAGAGTTATTTAAGATTGAAACAAATTTACGTTCCGTGCAAACGTTTTTTCACAATATATCCTACATCTATGAAGTAATCACTGGTAATAAATATGTTGTGACTGGAAATTTTGCAATATCCGTTTTAAATTTCATCTAAGTTCCTGCTAAAAACTATATTTAAGTATATTTTTATTCTTTTTATTACATTACTTTAGAAGTTGGAGGTATCCCTTTGCACCGATTTTGAGCGCAAATGAAATAGAAATATTAAAACGGCTTAGTTCCGAGGTATGTTTTATTTTATTTTAAAAGTCTTATATAGCTATACACCGATAGGGTTGCACAGTGATACACCGTATTTTTATCAAATGTTTTTGCCCTCATTCATTGTATGAAAGAGGGAAACAAAGGACTATTTTTGATTTTATGTTTTCAATACCTATCTCCACGTCAAATTTCATCGCAATGGATGCAAAAATGAGAAAGTAATTGAATTGATGCATATAAGAAAACGGACGAATGAAAGTGACGAAATTCTAAGGGTTCTTTGCTCGGTTTCAGAACCCTAAAAAGTGATTGCTATTACAGCCTTTTTATCAAAAAGGGTTCAGAAACTAAAAATCAGTAAAAATCGAAACATACTTGATAAATTTGGAAAAGTTTTTCATAAAATTATTTTTTCTTCGGCCATATGGCGCATAATATAAATCAGATTTATTTGTGGGAGAGTCCGAGGATATTGTTATGATAGTTAAAGTAAACATTTCAAAAATATTTAATTATAGAAATTTAATGAAATGTTAACTAGGCGATATACTCACATGACGAAATGTAACATTTATATACGTAAATATTAAAATAAAATAAAAAAACTACATACCCAAGTACGAAATCCGCACAGTGCGATTTTAAAAGAATTAATTTTTTATTTACATTTTTTCTTTTACTTAGCTTCGCATCATATAATGCCTTTACTATTAAGTAGTCAAACTAATGTAGATTTTCCCAGAAACTTATTGTCGTATGTGATGTTATGAAATATCGCGTCATAGAATTAATGAATTAAACAGTATGCATTCATTGATGTGAATTGTATTAATAATACTATTATTTATAGTAGATATCCCTCATATTAATAATCATACGACAATAATATTCTAGAAAAGTCTTCGAATTTCACAGTAATTTAGTGTCTCAACTGTATCGATTGAATGAACTTCAGAGGATTTTGTAATTAATTAATTACAATTCGTTCATTACAACTTGATACAAAGCAGCATCTGTTAACAGCATCAACTTGATACAAAGCAGCATCTGTTTTTTATTAATGCTATATTGATCACATAAAATATTTCATAGTCCGTGACGAAGTATTTGATAGTAATAAACACTGAGTGACAAAAACTTTGTAGTGACCGACAATGTTTTTTTTTATTTCATAATACGATATTATTCTAATATAACAGCATTTCAGATCGTAAAGTACATGTATCGTAATCGATGATATACAAACATGATAACAACTAGACTAGTTTATAACTAATTTGCTTAACTTTAGGACCGAATTTTATACTTGTAAGACCAAATAAAATGAAGATATGCTGTAAAAGAAGCTGGTAGATTAAGGTAACTAATTCGTAAGTTGTCAATTTGGTTATAAAGTTTCAGATATTTAGTCTTAAATAAATTTATATATTACGCTATTAACTTTGTCATAGACCAAAAGTATTGTATTGTATTACAGAAAACTATCAGTAGGGGAGAGCAACTTTCTCATTCATCACCCGCCAATTGCATCATAGTAATATTTGCCATAACTCTTAATAGTAATTTCACTCATTCAACGATTGTGACAATTATGGTGACTATGAGGTGATAAGGGTATATTTTTCAGCTTTAGTATAATTGTACAATAATATTCTGTGTCATCTTTTTAATTGTTAGTGTTGCAAACACGCTCAGAATCATGGCAAAACATTTTCCAACCGTTACATTTATATCTCTACTGATAAAAAATCATACTTTTCTTTTTAATCATTTATTGCGTTACTTTAAAAACATATAAATTGTTGCTTTTATAAAATTTCATTTATAATAATTAAAAATCTACATTACATGGAAAACCACAACATATAATTAGAGTAATATCGCTTAAATATTAGATGTAAAAATATTCTATATATCTTATAAATTCAATTATATTTTATAAAAATTATTTTAAATGAGATTACTTTTTACTTAGACATATTACATGTTAAAATGGATGTTAAATAGTTACGAATAGAATTGATAATAATAAAGTTACATGACCAAAAATTTACTCAGTCTGCCTTAAACACAAGAGAAATCGCCGACATAAATGATAATGTAAATATTTAAATAGCATACTCTTATTGCGCAAATTTAAATAAACATATAAACACATTTTCAAATTAACGGTGACTACTTTTATGCTTACAATAGCGTTAATTTATAATATTTAATTATTTCCTCTCCTAAATTTACGTTGATTTTAAAAACGTTAATCGATGATTTGAAAATATTTTAAGTTGATATAATATAATTTTAATGAAATAAATTAATTTCGCTAATAGCCCACCTGAAGATGTGGTACACAGTCAAAATATAAAAGTAACTGTTCGTATGTAGATTAGGTGCGCTGATAGATTCTTGCATGATAGTAAAAATAATATGAAATAAAATAACCCATTTTGTCCCTCATCATTGTTTGAAAGGTATAACTTGATAACAAACTAAGTGAAATTACACATTGTATGACAAAACGGAAAAAATTCTTAAAGTATATTAAGCAAAAACGATAGAAGTAAATTCAAGACGTCCATAGAATACCACATAATGACATCTCTACAGTGGTTCCCATATGAAAGGCAGAAGGAAAGTAAAGCGAGAAAGACCCGGCATTTGTTACCCAAGAAATTATTTATTGGGTAACAAATAAACGAAGTAGGGCATTTTCTGAGTTCTATAATAGCCCCCCTTCCTATGAAATTCCTGACTTCGATAAAATTAATTTTATATTCTATAATGTTTAAAAAATCCATTAAATCCATTAATTTTTTTTAGTACAATTACTTCGAATTATATCGATAACTGATTTGTTTGTCATTAATATTTCAAAGTATAATAGATTTTTAAACACAACATTTCTGCAACCGTTTGTCAATAAACGAAAATTTTAACAATGTTATATTAATATATAACATTTTTCAAATTTTCGTACTATGTAATTTTCTTACCGTGATTTCGGTAAAGTCTTCATACATAATTATCAAAAATTAAATTTATTCCAAATGTCCTTTAGATGAACTGTTTTTTATTGACGCTTAACAACACATGACGCTTTTTTATTGAAACTTAAACAATTAAATTTCTGACTATAAATTACATAAACTATGATATATTTTTAAATATAGTTTTGGGATGTGCACTTTATATTAAACAATAAAACTAGCAATTCTATTTATATAAAACCCGTGTTGAGATAATTTGATTTTTCAATCTGCAATAAGAAAACACAAATGCGTTTTCTTTAACCCAAATCCATATATTAATTCTGAGTTACATTTCCCTTGTCAACCTTGATAGAAAGGTTTAGGATCCCGGATAGCAATTCGATTCAAGCATTTCAAATTTAAGTGAAGTCTTCCGGGAAATTCGAAGAAGCCGGCCGTCATGTGCTCTTGGGAATAATCCCCGACGTCGCCTCCAAATAACGATACTACTCATTAAAACGACACAAAGCTTGACTCACACGCGGAATTGTTTATTTTGATAATATTATTATTAATTGTTTAGGTTGGAAATAGTTGCGATAATCCAATACTGCTAAAACCATATAGAAATTTTATATAGTTGTCTAATACATTCAAGATACATAATTAGTTGATTCTTTCATAATGAATAAATTGTTAAGTACGAGTGAAACTGGAATTACGAAGGTTTTATACATACTCAGGCAAAAATCAACATTAAAAAAAAGTAAAACTCCGATTCGACGAGTAGAATAGGAATGAATTTTATTTATATGAGTACATCAGTATGTATAAAAAATGCTCAGCCTAAAAAAGAAAAGAATATACAAATGAAGGCGTAAAACAGAAAAACGGTACTGTATTGTTCGCGCGCAGCGGTCTTTAAATTTTTTCATACGAATTCCACCACACATATGACAATTACGGGATTTTTAAGCAACATCAATTCATTTTGAAATGTAAACTAGATTCTGCGTTTTAAAGCATCCATTAACGAAAATCTCAAATTAAAAAATGGTGTTTTTAATTTCATATTAATAAAAACAATGAAAATAGTGCCGGTAGGTGCGTCATCTGAACTAAATACGTAGAAAATGTCGTAAAAAGTTAGCAACCTTTTAAGTGCTGACGCTAAATTATTTATAAAGTAAAACTAAATTAATTTTTCAAATGTGGATATTTGGCTAACTTAACACTATTTTCCCTTAACAATATTAATGGTGTAGGTAACCAAAAATAAAAAAAATTACTTTCCCCAGTGGCGTTTGCCATCGACGTATTTTTTATTACAATGTATCTGAGAAATATAATGATTTGATGAAGGCACATATTAAAACCAGATCTAGCATTTATCCAAAATCCATAACTTTAATACCAACTACGCATTTTACGACTTACACATATAGCTTGAAACTAATGCTCAGCCCCAAGGCACCGGATAAACAAAGGTATTTACACTGTCAGCCCCTTCGGCATTTTGATAATAATTGCAATAGTTTCATTTGTAGGACTCAAGTTGAATCTAAAGAAAGATCAGAGGTGAATTGTTTCAAGTCAACGCAAAGATGAAAACTGTCTCACTTAGGCAGTTGGCATCTTCTGTGGCTTGGGGAAGTTTGCAATTATTTCAATTGAAGATCAAAGTAAAAATAGTTTGTCCCGATGGTATCCCGCATGATAAATCGGACTAATTTCCCTCTTTGATGAATTTACACCGGTGTATACTTTAGCCGACCTTACCATTCCTTTATGCACACCTCAAAAATATTTTTTTCTTTAATGAAAATATGCGAAGTGTGGGTGTAATTGATTTCAAAGTCCGATTCTTTGATAGTCCGTTGTTTAAACATGTATATATAAATATATATATATATATATATATATATATATATACATATATATACATATATATATATATATATATATATATATATATATATAAATATATAAATTTTCATTAATGAAGTGTCTTCCGCAGAAGTCGATTCTGCGGAAGACACTTCGTTAATGAAAATTTTAAAACTTTCTAGCCCAGAAGATTATTATATAGTGATGCTGCGCCGAGCCAAAATTTGTCGAAACCAACCGAAGAAACGAGGGCAGCAGTGGAACAACCAGCTTAGATACAGTTTGCAGCAGAAAACTACCAGCAAGACCTTAGCTGTTTCAGTGGAAGAATGATTAGAGTTATTTACATGATAATTCAATTATATTTTTAAGCACCAATGTTTTGTGTGCACATCTGAATATGTCATATAAAATCAGTTATGAATGCATAATTTTGATATGATACATGTAGTCATGAATTTTATTTTAATTAAAGAAAGAGGTATACTGAGAGGCAGCGTCTTTGGGGTCTGAAGTGTTGAAGAGCGACAAAGGCAGAAAAGTTGGGAATTCCAAACTTGTAAGGAAGATTCGTTTACTTAATAAGAAAATTCAGCTGCCCAGATGGAATTTAAGAAGATTGCAGATATCTGGGCAGCGTGGTAATTCGGAAAGCATACAAAATAATAAAATAAAATAAATTATAAAACAAATGTTGTCAAAATAATCGTGTGCTTTATTTGAACTCGACTTGCAAAATTATCTTTGAAAATAAAGAGTCCCTCATTCTTTATATGAATCTAAAATGAAAGAAATTTGCATAAACTTGTATTATAATTTCCCAAAAAGTTGGTTATCATTTTAAAAATTCCTTTAGCCTAAAATATACATCGTTGGGGTACTAAGTTTCTTAATAAAACAGGAATAAATGATTTTATTATAGATGCCTAAAGTAAAACATTTTATAGTAAGAATGATGATGTTGGTCAGTTTGCTTTTGGTGAAATAAGTGTGAAGAAAACTTTTCAATATAATTTAAGCGATGACAGGATTTTAGTATTTGCAGATAATGGTCATAGGAGAAAAATATTCCATCTACGTCGGTATTGGTCAGTGTAATAACAGGGTTAAATTAAAATTTAAAGAGATTGTGGGGTGTTATTAATAGCCGGGGTAGACAATAAGTTTTACATGTGTAATTTAGTGATCAGTTAAAAACCGTTTGCAATAAAACAAAATGGTAATTCTGAACGTTTTTAACTTAGGTACCGACTTTCAACTTTACTACTGTAATGATTTGTTCTACTTTTTGAATATGTAGTCTGATTTCTAAGCACTTAACCTATGTGTACTCACGTTGTGCAAGTTATGATAATTAAACGGTAACAAAATAAGTCTTACAAAATGTTTGACCACCTGTCATATCGGTTTTTTTATATATCACACATATCTAAATACAAAAAAATATCTTTATTAAAATCTCTTAAGAATACTTTGAATAATTATAACTTAATGTATAAAGGTAATATTTTGAAATGGTCGTATATTAAGGAAGTAGCTCTAAATGATGAAGATCGCATTAAGTTAAAGTTGCTACCAAAAATAATACCGTAACCATAATATTTAGTGATTCTGTAGTGCAGCAATGTATGTTTTATTGCCTTTCAAGAAATCAAATCAAAAGTACATACAGCTAATTTTATACCTGATATAAATGAATGGTTTGATATTTTGAATAGTAAGAAGTATAATGGTAAAATCATTATTTGGGATATACCCTTTCTTTTCAAATTTGTATTTTCTTTTTTTTGTAAATGGTGATTGAACATTTAAACGACTATAGATTTACATATAATAACCGGCTGAATGTAGAAAGATCCGATTTAATTAACGCTTGGATAAAGTCTGTAAAATATTTGATCAGTTTATAAAACCAAATTTCCCTGTACAAGGTATATAAATTACAAACTCGTAGACTGAAGCAAGAACTATACCTAGAAAATTTATTTTCAATTGTCCGACAGCAGAATGGTGTGTATCATAACCCAGGAGTAAGTCAGTTTAAATATTCTCAGACAGATGATAATAATTATTTCCTTTTATCTGCTTTAAATAATGATATCTACAATATACCTAAAATTATTCCCAAATTGAATTTGATCGTGACATGAATGAGACTGCTATAGAAGGTAACGCTCTTTGTTATATTGCATGTTAAGTGACAGTGATTTCTCCTACAGGATTCACAATTGCAGTGCATGTAAAATTTGATTATCGATCAAGCATGAAAACTAGATGCTAATTACAAATGATTTACATCTTTTCAAACGTATGATGTCTTAATTGACGAGTGACGAGTTTTAATTGAGAGATAGAGATTTGTCATATATGTCATGTTAAAAAAAAATTGAAAGCCAAATTTCAATTAGTTTTCAAAAAATTGATATTTATTTATAATTTAAAAGAAAACTTACATAATTATTTAAAAAAGATGATTCTAAATTGCATATAGATTTAAGAAAAGATTAGTCAAATTTGTTTTATTACATATTATTCAATAGAAAATTGACTGGTCCCTCAGAAATTTAATTAGACTTAAAGAAAGTAAATAGTTTGGGGAATAAAATAAAAAATTGTAAAACTTACGTAATTTATGATAATTTCTTGTTAAAAATATTCTTTAGACCTTAATGTTGTCTGTAGTTATTTTTATTCCAAAATTAATTATTCATTCTTCTCAATAGCATTTTTTCTATTCTCCAGACACTTCAAAAAGCTTCATGAAATATCAGTGATGAAACATCATGAAACATGACTTATAAGAGTCGTATCCAACCAATCTAGAAATAAAACAGAGTTTTCACGTATAAATAATTTAAATTTTTTAATAGAACTATTAGCGATAGAAATTATTGAGAAACATAGTTGTTGCAGCTGCAATTGTTTATTCTGCAAAGGCGTTCATTATTTGTTATTGAAATGTTTTACTTCCAGTAAAAAAAATCAGAAATTTGATTACATTATGGTCATAATTTAAATATTTCAGCAATCTGAAATTATTTTCCTGTCAAGTTATTAAACATAGTCCCTTGTATGATGAAATTGAGAGTAGAGTAAACTATTTCTTATGCCCATTATATTTGAAAATATCAAGTGGTTAAATCAGATGACTATCAATTCAAATGTAGTATTTTTATTTTATAGGTATAGGTCAGGTTTGGGTAGTATTTGGTACAACCTCCAGAAAAAAAATATCCAAAATAGACCGAATTGTACTGATACAAAAAGGATTGAATATGAATGTTGATGCAAATGCAACATTAAAGCAAATATTTATGTTAAGTGATTTTTTCAATATTATGCCAATTTAAAAATTAGATAATTTTGAACAAAATTGTTTTTTGGCTGTACCGACCCTAGCTAACTCTTCCCGGAAAAATGCCGGCTATGCCAATAGACGTGTAGTGTTATTGTCTTTTACTTAATTTTATCCCATTTCCTTAACCTTCCTCTTCTTTTCAAATCCTGATGCAAGATGCGTTCTCGTGGTTTCCATTGAGTAATAACACTGATATATGGCATGTAGAAATATATCACGTATTGTTGGCCAAGTGTGGAGTTTTGACAAAAGTTAAAAACTATAACCTTATGCACTAATTTTTTTGATTGTTTTCAGTTGCGTAAGTTGCCCTCATTCGTAGATGCAATTACCACCTAGTGATCCCAGAAAGCTATTTGCTGAACCCAGACGATATTTGCAACGGCATTTTCAAAAATTTACTTTAATTTCCTCGAAATGTGTTTTTATGGTAATTATATTTGCTGTCTTCGCCATGGTGTATTGGACTGATCATAAGGCATATGGCTTTTGACGATGCGGTGTACCGCGGTGGCCCGGGTACGATTCCCGGCCGCTCATCGCGGGGCTAAACTGATTTTATTGCTGGCTGTAAGCGATTGCTTTTGTAACTGCCAGTAGGCTGCCATATGTATCAATTATATACATTAAAAAATATATATATATATATATATATATACATATATATATATATATATATATATATATATATATAAATATATAATATAAATACCTTAAAGTTTTAAATTACAGGTTATTGTTATTTTAAATTTGTGGGTTGTGAAATATTTATGTTATAACGGTTTTAGTAAATAATAAACGAACGATTAATCGTTAACGCCATTTATACGTAATAGAGAATAAGAGATATGTAGGCGTTAATAATGATTATACATGATACTTTAGTAAGGGGGGTGAGTCGGAGAGAGAGGGGTGTCACTTTGACAGCATCTCTGCATTCCAAGTTTTTATGAAACATTTTGTCGCTTTTTTATATAGGCTGTTTTGTGTAGTATGCATTCTTTATTTCTCTGTTCTGTGAGTGAGGCAAAGCGAGCGGTAACAAACCTTATAAACGTGAGCACCACGATGCTGATCAGTTGTTATCAAATTTTAAAAAAATGGGCCACTGAAATACAGCAAAAGACGACAAGACAGCAGATTTTTCAGATAGTGATGCGGGGCAATTTTTTTTTCATACATTTTTGTCATCAATCAAAAACTTTTTCGGTTAAAATAAAAAGAAATATAATTTTAGCATGTGTATATTGACCCCTTTCATATGATAACTCACTTGATTTTATTGTCCTAGTTTTCGATTCCGACCCCTCATTTTGAACCCTATGTCGAAAAAGAATATAAATATTTCCAAATTTTGAAAATATTTCTTACCATGATTGTCTTACCATGAGAGTTTAATTTTAACCGTTTAATTACACAACAAGAAAATTACTTAACTAACGAAACTTTCCAAAAATGTATGAAAAAACACTAGAAACATAAATATGAAAAAGTAGGCCAATTCTACGCTATGTAGGTTTGTTTTCCGGATAAAACAATTGAGATCTATAAACGTAGCAAGTTCTATTTTGATATAAATTTAAATTTTAGTTGTGAAGCAGCATTAAATTTATTTTAATATTTTGCATGTGAAAAATAACATTTAGTGGCGAATATTCATTTTCACTAATTTCTGCGTTGTAGCAGGTATTTATTTCATTTCACTTATTTTAGCTTCGTAGTAAATATTAACGAAAATTAAAACTTGGTAAGTAAAATTAAATATTAGCTAGCTAATTTACTTTTTTAATTAAAAAGAATCAGAGACCACTTTTGTGATATGTCGAACAAGAGGCATGTTCTAGGTGTTTCTGAGGAGCTATGAAAGGCTTACTAACAATTAAAGAATTATAACCAGCCAAATAATTAGAATTTGAAATGGTATTTTATCAGAGAAAGAAACTATCTTAGTAAACAAATTGACTTTCTTCCAATTCATGTTTTTGTTGGGATAACTTAAAAAAAAAGCTTTGATAACAGTGGCGATACTTTCCGAATGACAAAAGGAGTATATTTTAGAGTTTCACTGTGTGTACAGTGAAGGATTTCTCATATAATGGTCATACACCGACTTGTAAAATAAGGGTGAAAAGGGATTTAGAACGTAATACAAGGCCTCAAACTCTTAGCCTTTCAAAACCGAATGAAAATAATATCATCGATAACATTTTTAATGTTATAATGTTAGAACACATTGAACAGGGTCACGTATTTCTTTCTATGTAAGATGTATATATATATATATATATATATATATATATATATATATACATACATATTTATATACATAGAAGCAAGAATAACAAAAGTTAAACATGTAATATATTAAATTTAATATTTAGCAAAACAAATCATTTTCAGGATCAATTGCACATAAAAGCATAAATTGAAAGAAGCATCTACGATATCAGACTAATTAAAAAATAAATTATGCATTCCCATGACTTATCGAAAACCAGGTTTTGACACCGTTGTTGTCGGATAATAAACATCATAAACTTAACATAATCCAAAATAATTATAAATAATGAAGATGCGCGCGGCCTAAATTTATTAACGTGATAAACATCTACGAATTTACCACACTCGAAGCAAATTGAACAATAAATTTATAATTTTATTGCATAAAAGCTTTACTATGTGAATAAGTTTTACTCCATAATAGAAAAAACTCGTTAACGACGAAAAAAGTTTAGAAAGAAAATCTGAAACAAATTTTGTCACTCATTATTATATAATTTTTCTGCATATTTTATATAGGTGTATGGCAGCATTGGTAGATAGATAATTTCTTCAAGTTTCAATAACGAATACACAGTCGAATAAATCAAATAAAAATAATGAACCATTATACTTGGCAAGATTTTGAAAATATTCTTATTTTTTTGCACAATATATCATACATTTTTTTCCCATCTTTATTGTTTTTCGAATTTGTTTTGTTCCATGTTGGACAAAATTGCAATGCTGCAAATTGTAAAGCAATGCTGCAAATAAATAAACAGACTCACAGATAAACGGACCAAAATTAATATTTTTGTGTTCTGTTTTTTGTGTTGTGTTGCCATACATAATTTTTTCATAAATATCGTACAAGGTCGTCAGTTTTACAATTTTATTATATGTGAAGACAATAAAGTGAATGACATTTAAATTTATACAGCCTATAGATAAATTTATCACAGTAATTAAATTACAAGCATTGACAACAGATTAAACTGACTGATAAAAAAAATTATGAAAGCGCTTATTTGCTTTTATAATTTTTTTTATCAATCAGTTGCATATGTTATAAGGAGTGTATACATACAATGTTGAAAAGTTGTTTTTCTGGGAGATGACCGAAAACAATATCTGTCTTCCTGCATCTGCCGATATTGGGGTTGCTTACTCATTCAGGTTGCTTGCTTCAAGTCAGTCTCTCATCAAAAACTTCATCAGAATTGAGTTTTTCGTGTTCAAACAAACACATTTACGGAAAGAAGTTCCGAAATAATTTTATTGTAAAAATTTTTAAAACGTAGACACAGCAATTGGACCTTTTATATGTGCATACATACATACACACACATACACATACACACACACACACATATATATATATATATATATATATATATATATATATATGTGTGCGTGCGTGTGTGTGTGTTACCCTTCATTTGTATAAATTACAATTGTTGTAAAAATTTGCAAACCTATTTACTTACATTAGATGAGTAGACCATAATATTCGTTTTTATAGAAATCCCACACGGACTTTTTTATGTCAAATAAATATGGCCTTTACAGTTTATCATTTCGATATACATTTCTAAATATATTACGACGTTATTTAAAACATAAACATAACATATTCATTTAATAAATTTTGTAAATGGGTTAAACTATATGAATAGGATAAATATAAGCTGTTTGCCATGTCGCGCGTGAATAGCCTTGAGAATTGGTTCGAGCGAGATACTGACAACGACTACTGGATAGACTTTATTATTATATATTATTGAATTTTTAAGAAGAAACAGAATAACATCTTAATGTTAAATTTTAGAGTTTTAGATGCGGATGATGCTTAAATTGAAATCAGTTAAATGTTTATTCTGAGTTATAACTATATTCACATTACTACCGATTTACCTATTACTTTAAACTAATCTATTCCAATTAATATAATTTATTAAGTAAATTTAATCACATCTCAATAAAATAAATTGCAAATGGAATAATTTGGTGGTAGTCCGAAAATAATCCAGGATAAAACAATAAGCCATGCGATATTTAATACTTTAACATACACAAAAGTCGATCCAAAAAACCAGAGCGACTCTGGCGGCCACTTGCGGATCCTAAGATATAAACATGTGCTGACGGAGATGAGAGATATTTAGTCGGCGGCGCACGCCTCTTGACGTATGAGTTGATTCAACGTAAAATCGGTCAACGTTCCAGTCAGACATAAGTCGGCTGTTATCGGTAGTCGACTCACCATGCCCTCATTGGCAATTAAGTATACCGCAAGTCGATTGTGAGTTATGTATAAAATAAATTAAGTATGATGAGCGATTTCCGTTAAAAATGGGGATTAAGTACATCGAAGCTAAGCATACCGCCAGTCGACCATGATTTATACATAGAATAAATAAAACATGTTGAATGACTAGAATTAAATATAATGAGCAATAAAAGGTATCAAAGTTAAGTGTGTTGTAAAATTCGTTAGCGGCAACAAACGGTTAAGTATATCGGAGTGAAACATACCGCCTATCGACTGCGTCTAATATATAGGTCAAAATAAATGTGTTGGCCGAATGGTATTAATGATGCTGATCGGTTAAGTATATCGAAATTAAGTATACTGCGAGTCGATTGCAATATATTAATAGTATAAGTATAACTGGTTGAGGCTTAGCTAAGGTGTGTAGTGTTTAAGCGATTAAGTGTCATTTTTTTTCATTATTGGTATATAAAGGCGTCTATGAAGAAAACAATTCAAAATGTGTATGCGTAAAAAAATAGGTGCGAGATTCTTCACATAAGCTCACATAAAGTGACATTCCTTTACAGTTCATGTCACTTAACGATTTCTATTAATCATTTTTTATATAGAAGAATGTTATTTTTTCTTGCTATTCTAATTAAAATTATGTTTTCACTAATTTTTGGTAACATACTAAATAAAGCTTTACTTGAAATATTGAATATAAGACTTATAGTCTTTTATTCAATATTTTAAGTAAACATACACAAATTTCACTTATAGTCTGCATTATTCCGTAAACAAAAGTAAGTGCATGACTAAAGGCGTAAAAACGCTAATGAATTGGTAATACATCGATCATTTTAATAAACTTATTGGCACTTTTTTGTCAAGCGTTACACAATTTTTACATAACTGAAAAAGTGAGAGGTCGCTAAAGAAGTTTAACGCCAAAAACAAAAACGTCTCTCTGCTATCAATTTTTGATAAACCAACAAAACCATGAACAGACAGAGTTAGTATATTCGTAGAACAAATTTGTACCTATTGAATATCGGGCCCTAAAATAGATAATTTTAAGTTGTTTTGTCGTAATACCTTTATTATATAGTATTATTTCATATGTGGGGTATGGCTAAGTGCCGGAGTCTTCTATTTTGCATGTTTGCGCCAGCGATAGTTCTATATACACCAGATATAGGTATCGGACACTTAAAAATCAATTATTCCGTATTTGTTTGTCTTAATTTTTCTTACATTTTTTTTCTGTATTTGCAAGTACGTTAATTTATTTATACTTTTATTTGTACAGCAATTTATAATTAAAACTTGCATACTATAAACGAATAATGTTAATTCGTTCCGAAATCTACTTGTAATAAATTATATTGATAAATGGAAATACATTATAAATTAATATTGGTTTAATTACTAGTCAAAGAAAAGCTAGATTGAGTTAAACCAGAATTACACCAGATTGAAAAATAGCTAACTAAAAACTAATTTGATTTTAACAACGCTATTCGTATGATTATATTACAAACACATCGCGAAATTATGTACGTAATTTGTTAAAATTCATTAGCTATCTGCAGCGTAGAAAATACCTGAAGAGTAAATAATTTTTTACTGTTAGAATAATTTGAGGTTCGAATGTGTGACTATTAAAATTTTTATAACACGATAATATTATTTTTGAGGATTCAATACCTCAAAACGAAAAAAAAGAAACGGAGCCTTTATGAGATCACTCACGTATACTTCCATCAGTCTATTTACAACAGCCGTTTTCCTCAGAAATAATTTGATGCAAAAAACTGAAATTTTTATAGTATATGGCTAATTAATCCATATACGTTTGATGCACAGTTGTTGCTCGAAAATACTGACATTGAAATTTAAGGGGAAGAAATTATTATCTTTTTAATTTTGTGTAAGATAGTTCAATAGATATTGTAGAAAATTTCTTCACAAAATGTGTTTGTCGCGCTTCGTGTCTTCAAAACTACTAAATTGAAATTTATGAGGAAAAACAGCAAAACTAAAAATTTACCTGATATTTACTAGAAAATTATAACAACCATTCTAAATCTCATAGTTTTTAAGAAATTTCCAATATTAATATGCCTGCGAAAGATATATCTGGCGAAATATAATTTTAGTATTTGTAAATACTTTTATAGAAATAATATGTATCATTGAATATTTAATGTGCTTAAACGTGCACACTACTACTGTATGACAGGTTAATTAGATACCAACCTTGACTTTTGATGAAGGAATAAATTCCTCAGTTCGAAAACAATTTCTTCTGGTTTCATTGAAATAAATTGAACATTTTTATTGAAGGTGGTTCTAAAATATTTCTATCAACAATCTGAATTAGAGTCAGCAGAGAGTTGAAAAATTTGTGCGATATCACCAAATATATTAAAAAGTTATGTCTAACGCCCATGTTGTTGTATATACATTCCATAAAAAAATGTCTGATAAACCTTTTTGTAAAGGAATGAGAAGTCATCATATAATGTTTAATTCTTTGTGTATCTTAAAGGCGAGTACAGGCTATATAAAATAATTAATGAGAAACGATATACAAAATGGAGAGATATCGTGATTATAGATGGAAGTTTTGTAGGTCTTTCATATTGTCTATTTTTTATTGTGTCAGTTATAGCTAAGATCTGTGAATAACTGATAACTTAGATGAACATAAGATGACATACTTAAGATGACATGATTATTTAATTTTTTCTTCCCTGACTTTTATCTGGGTATACTTCATTTTAATATAATGTTCCTAGGGAGATACGTCTGCCTCTATAAAATTTATTCGTCTAATTTAAATTAATTCTACTAAATTAATATGACTTTGTTCATCTTTTAAAAATTGAGTGTTATTATTCAGAACTTAATATGATTTCATGACGTTATTGGGTAAGAAAGAGAAATACAAAAATATTTAATTTTTTTTTTGATACACAATCTGCACAAATTAAAATTAGTCAATGTATTATTTTTGGTCGCAGTCTATCTATTTGCAACATTTCTTAGTTACTTAATTAAGACGTATAATAAATGCAAAGTATTCCAGGTAAGAATGGTAGATATTAATATTCGTCGTAATTATTTTACATATTATTAATAAAAAATTGAAATCTATCTCAAGTAATTTTGTTCCTTTACTTATTTCCTCTCAATTATAGACATTTTACTGTCAAGAACCTATAGGCTTTAATAGCGGTGAATGCAATAAGTTTATGATAAATACAGCAATTAATAAATATGAAGATGATACATTTTAAGAAGTATCGTCTTAATTATTACCAATTACCTAAACTCTTATGCAACTACTAATAAACAATTGAGCAATTGTATAAATGTACTTAGAGACAGGGTATTTGTTGTTTACTTTCAACTAATTATTTGCCATTCAAAATTATTTTAAGGATAAATTCAAGACATTTTTTCTATTCCACTGAAAAAATATTACAACAAAAAGATGTTCATTAATTGATATAAATACAAGGGTTATGGGTTGTTTCTTAGTATAATTTTCATATTTTATATATTTTGGAGATCTCAGGCGCAAAACTATCCACATCTTAAAATTTAACATCTGTGGTCAGATTTTTTGATTATCAAGCCTTAGATATATGCAAATATTTAAACTACTAGAAGTAAAGACATTCAAGTTTGACCAACAATGTATTACCAACAATAGAATAAAAGCCCAAAAAAATTTATCCACAGTTTCATTTTTCAAATCTTGCAGTTAGAATATATGTTTAGAATGCACCTCTGTTTATTTGTCTTCATTAAACATCTTTGAAATGGCCTAAAATTTTCGAGTTGAAACTTAACACGCGAGGACACGCGTTATAAGCATTTTGCTCACAGTGCATTTTCTCCGAAATTGCAAAAGCAACCGCGACAAACAACCTAGTTTTATCGTTCCGCGTGACTTTTTGTCGTCGAGTTAATGCATTTCCACTGGATTTTTGTGAGCATGCACCTTGCAGTACTTTCCTCATTCCGTGATTATCGATGTAAGTATTTTATAATTAACCTAATTATTTCTATAATGTATATATATATATATATATATATATATATATATATATATATGTATATATATATATATATATATATATATATATATATATATGTATATATATATATATATATATATATATATATATATATATATATATATATATATTATAGTTGATATTTTAATTTCTTCATATTGACATTGCACCTGTTACGTAGTTCAGTTGTTATTCAAGAAAAGTATACACTTCCTTCTTTTTTCTATTTTTCTGAAATCTTTTGCAGATGAATTAATGAGTATAATTAAAAATACAGGCGTAATTAAAAGGAAATATTAATAAAATGTTGTAAACATTTCAGTTTCAGAGTTGACAACGCAAAGAGCTATAACCAGAGTGAACACAATTATCACGATATTGATATAAAGTAATCACTTTCGAAAAACTTGTGATTAAATATTATTCCAGAGATAATTTTCATTCAATGTTAGTCTTTTCGATTCAATATCAGAACTTTATTACGCAATATTATAGGTACTCATAAAAGGTTATAAAATTACTACAATTAAGTTATATTTTCTCAAGAAAATAACTGAGAATAACCTAAGAATACATACTTAAAATTATTCCAAGTATTTATATATGATTGGTACAAAAAAATCATAATTTAATTGAAATTTTTCACGTAAATCAAAAAATGCATATTTTTGCAACTATGTACTGTCCAAACTGTTATTTAATAATGAATACACAAATGAGTTTGCGGTCAGAAACTGAAAAACCAAATTTTATTGTCCATCAAAAAAAAACACGGTCAAGTCAAGTGAATGAGACCCGCTACGTGGGATGTCGTGACGTTATGTCACATTATTGACTAAATAATTTATAACTATAGAAGAAAAACGAGAACTAAAGAATGAAGTTCATACCGTAATATTTCTATCCCAAAATTATAAATTAATAATTTTTTCCTTCACTTGTGCTTTGGGACTTTCCATCGAGATTAATTTCAGAATAATAAATCAACAGAAATGCCTTAGAAGCATTAATGAGTGAGTGAGTGGGTGAGTGCCACAAGAAATGATATGTCAATGTTTTTTGTATTGAGTCAGAAGCTTGAATTTTACAGGGCTATGGGGTCACGTACCTTAGAATTTGTCAATACTTAAAACTTCATACTTCTAGCTGTTCCTAATAACACAAAACTTTTGAAAGGCATATGGACTAGAAAGTGAAAGGTTTCCATTCCAAGATATGGAAACGATCTGAAGATATGGTTTTTTTTTCATTCCAAGATATGAAAACTTAAAAACGGAAAACTAGAATGACTTAAATTTATAACATTTTTTGATTAATTAAACCAGTTAATTATGCGTTACTTTTGATTCTTTTACATGCGATGAACAGTAAATTGACTTAATTTTGTGACGTTGTGTTCTAACTAGATACGATTAGCGAATATTAAAAAAATATGATATATCTCTTCGTTTTTATACAGAACAATAATTGCATATATGCATCGAAACATTTCTGATGTAAATATAAAACTCTTCCTCAAAATAATCATATTTAATTATGAAAATTTTAACTTCATTAAAGTTAGGAATCGTCTTCAAACTATTTCAAATTTTTGAATTTATAAACATAATTTCATGTGCAAAAAATGAGTAATATTTTTTTAATTTACGCAATCCCTTAGCCCAATTCCTAGGTTTGAAAAAAAAACTATTCATAATTATAAGTTTTTCAATAAGAAGTTGCGGAAAAAGACGAATTAAAAATAACATTTACTTTACATGACTAATTCATGGGTATTCCTTAAATTTATATTCTAGTTTTTAGTACAAATTTTCACACAGGTAAATATATCCACTGTATATTTCATATATAGGTGATCATTACACCAAACATATTCGTATCTACGAAAAAAGACTATGAATATATTTGGTCAATCAATTTAATCACGCGCTGATATAATGAGTCTAATTATTTAAACATATATTCATTTATGAATCAAAAGCTATACTTATACTATCACTGTCACAAAATATAATTATCACACATACAACTATTCAACTATCTAATAATTGCCCATTTTATTTCATCCATTGTTGAAATCAAATCAGTATAATGAGTCTCAACCCACACTAGAGAAATTTCATTATATACGTATCCCTCACCATTGCTCACACTAAATTAAGTAAAGTGCGAGTGCCCTAACTTATATACGAGGATACTAATGTATTTACAAATCAAGTTCTTTGTACGTCCTTAGTCAGTTCAAAGGATACCGACTTCAATTACTCTTGGGTATTTGCAGTTTACACTCATTGTATTTCTACTCAGTTAGATAAGTATTTTCCCAATTCAGTGTAAGTAAAAACGTTTAAAAAAATGTTATCGTTAATCTTGATTTTAGGAAATATGTAATTTTATAGTCCTGGGAGAATTTCATACTTAACTGATGTTTTTTTTTACTATGCCAAACCGAAATAAGTTTCTTTTGATTTATTTAATTTTACATAATGAAGCGATTTTCTTAATACTACAAGGTTTTATTCGTCATCTAATAGCTATTTTAATATATCCTACTTATCTGAGAAATGCATTACTATCAATTTATACTGTTAATGACAATACTGTTAATGAAAATATTGTTAAGTTTTATTCCCACGGAAAAATGATTCATGAAATTATAAAACTGTGTTTTACAGCCTATCCCAACAACTTAATTTTTTTTTCTTAAAAAAAAATCCCAACAACTTAATTTTTTTTTCTTTAGGAAATATATATTATATGAGTTAAAAAGTATTTGGTACTTATGTAAAATTAACCTATACGTGAGGCTTTGTCTGTGTTTTCATGACTTTTGTTATTTCGTTTGTTAAAACTGAGGCTGTATGTTAGTTTAAATCATGAACTATTATACCCTATGAGTCGTACCATAGTGCCTTAAAAGGAATAATTCGAATTTATTGTAACCCTACACGTGCGTTGTATCTATAAGATATAAATCAAATTTTTACATTATGTTTTAACGAGGTGGAGTAGCATCACTATGAAACACTTCATTTCCCAATTCATTTCAAACCTTGTATACATCCTACGCTAACGCCAGATCGTAAAACATGTTTTAAGTTATTTATTGTCTTGACAATGTACTTTTCTAGTAAAGCTATTATTTGACATTACACTATCTTGCCACGTCTTCCACTCACATTTTTATTATCCGCTCCATTTTTATGTCAATTTTATAGCTCATTCGAGAATATCAAAAAAGTTTTTTTTTAATATTGAAATGAAGATCGATAGGAAACCTTACGCCATGTTTGTAAATTAAGTTGTAAAAAAATTGCAACACATTTTCAGTACATATAGAAAGTCATTAAAAACGTGCCATTAAAAAAACATTAAATACAGCCATACCGTTTTATCTAAGCTCATAAAATAGTAATTTCAGAAACTTAAAATTTTAGATAGGTAATAAATTTAGAGCAAAGGAGAAAGTAAATATGGTTTTATTTCGGTGCTTTACATTGTGACAAAGAAAATAGATTACGAATTTCAGAAGGTATGATCAAAAGTTATTGATGATTTAAATTCAATATATGGAATCCTTTAATAATTTAAAGTATAGCCTATTACAAAAAACAATAATAATTTGGTTGAGTTTGGATGACATAGGTTCAACCAATTTGAATGATTTCTTTCTTTATTTGGAAGGATATACACCATGGTGCCATGAAAATTTGACTGTAATCTGACCATGGAAAATAAAGATTTACCATAGCATTCTCAATATTGTACAGGGCACTTTCACTGATATATGTGTAATGATAATATAACATGACACGACTAATGGCCATATAAATTTCCTTCTTAGCAAAATCAAGGTGCAATGATGAAGGCGGAAGGTGTTGACAGGAACTTTTCAGTGATCAGAAATAAACTCATCAAGTTTGGACTCGTTTTATTTACCTTGACGTAGCAAGAAAGTGATAGGTTAAATAGGCAGGTAGGTATATATGGCTACTTAAAATATAATTTTAACCATTGTGTCACAAATCTTGATGATGTAGGTGTACTGCTTGCGTAAATCGTGAGACTTAAGGATCTTCGGTTTTAAGTTTTATTGTGGGTCTTAAGTAAAAACTCTAACTTTAAATAATTGACTCTAACTCTTTTTAAACTGTGAAACATGAGGATCTGCTATTTTCAAATTAATATTGTGACTTTCAAGCAGAGACTTTGCCACTGAACTTTGAATTTCAACTCCTCAGTCTTGACGCCATGTAGGTATTACCTGCTTAACTCGTGAGACTTGAGGATCTACTGTTTTTAAGTTATATTGGGTCTTGAGTAGAAACTATATTATTATCATATACTACAAAAGTACTACGTGCCTAAATTGTGAGACTTAATGGCAATGGATCTCAAACAGAAATTCCGTCATAAACCTCCAGGTTCCAACTTCTCCATCTTGATGCTGTAGGACCACTGTTTGTCTTAAATGTAAGATTTGAGGTTTTGCTGTTTTTAAATTAGTTTGTGTGTATCAAGCAAAAACTCTGTCTAAAAAATTTCAAGATCCAACTCCTTAGTCTTGTCACTGTATGGGCACTGCCTGCTTAAATCGTGAGACTTGAGGATATTCTGTTTTTAATTTAGTAGCCTCGAGCAGAGGGTCTGCCACTAAACTCTATGTTCCAACTTCTCAATCTTTATACTATGGATTACTGCCTGGTTAAATTGTGAGACTTTTGGCTGTTGTTTTTAAATTGGAATTGTGGTTTTCAATCAGAAGCTCCATCATTGGACTCCGCGTTCTAACTTCTCAGTTCTGTTTCTTCGGGGTTCTGCCTGTCTCAATCGTAAGATTTCAGGATATACTGCTTTTAAATTAGTACGTTTATTTTTTTAAAATTAGCATGTATCAGACTGAGAAGTTGGAATACATAGTTCAGTGATAGTGTATCTTAAGTCATGAGACTTGATGATCTGTTATTTTTAAATCAGTACTTTTAGTCTCAAACAGATTTTTCGTCAATAAATTTCGAGTTATAACTCCTCAGACTTGACTCGGTGGGGGTACTATGTACTTAAACCGTGAGACTTGAGTATATGCGGTTTTTGAATTTGTATTTAGAGTTTCAAGCAAAGACTCAATTTTTCAATTCCAAATACTGCCTGCCTAATCATAAGACTTTAGGACCTGCTGTTCTTAAATTAGTACTGCAGATTTCAAACATAGACTATCTCATTCAACTCCGGATTCTAATTCCATAACCAGATGCTGCAGCGATACGACCTATTTTATGTGAATTTCTCTCTGTATGTTAACTCAAATATCTGGCATTAATCAACCAATTTGGATGATTCTCTTTTATTTGAATAGCCCCAGTGTAGTGTCATAAAAATTGATTAAACTTTCACAATATTAATTGAAATTATAACAAAAAATTCCCCAACACAATAGACAGGGGCCATGATCGAGTTTGGATGATACAGCCCTAGTGGTAATCTAGTAAACAAGTCCCCAAAGTTTTTGATACGACTAAGAACAGAATATATCTTATCTTTAGAAAAATCGTGGCACAATAATGGATCCGGGAGGTGTTAACAAAAATTATTCACTGATAAATAGTGAACTCACCGAGTAGGAATTCTCTTCAATTGTATTGGTGTAAGCAAGATAATAACAAAATGCACATACGTGTAAGTATGTACAGGTACGTACAAATGTATAAAGCAACTAAGTTATTAATTATTAGGCAGATAAGTAAGTACAGATATAAAATAATAACTTGATCAAATATTAGTAGGGAAGTATATAAGTGAATAAGTGTATACAGTATACAGCCACTAGAATATTAGTATGCGTAAATATAGTATGACATACCAATTTCGGTTATTCTTTGTTTATATCGATTAAATAACTATTAGAATGGCAGCTTTTTGATTGTCATAATTATTTGACGAATAGTTTAGTTTTTATAGACAATTTTCTACATTAATACACTTTTTCGAGTCAAATGATTGTTCTCGGCCTCTGTTTTGGGCAGATCTTCTCACTTTTTCTCTCTGCTCGCAGCTGCTTTTAACTTCCTTTAAATTGAACTATTTCTCGCAATTATTATTTATTATTATCCAACTGTATGTATGTTTGTTATACATAACTTCAATTTACGATGATATAATGAAGATTCATATGCCTGGGATATCATCTCTAAAATGTCATATTTTTATTCGACTTTTATGATGCAACCAAAACGTAAACTTACACATTAGATTTAATAAATTTTAATATGATGTTAATTGAAAGATAATTTGAGAGAAGTTTTGATGACTAACATGTATTCAAACACATGTATGGTACCACCATAATAATGTCATAAAAAAGGAAAAAAACTGATTCAGCTATAACAAAATAATAAAAGCAACGTCTTTTAAAATACGCATAAATAAATGGGCGTATTTATGAAATAAATATTGAAAATAAAATGAAACTTACGGTGTTCTAAATTTCTTCTCGTCGTTACTCCTTCAAAATAAACAACAAAACAAACTCTTAGTAATGCTTTCCCTTTTCCTGTCAAATGTTTTCTTCCTACCTGAACTTTAACAGTTTTTACCCTTGTTGGTCACGCTGCTTGAATTACACTGAACTAAGAGAACATCAGAAGACATTTATGTCAGCACGACCCAATTGGGCGAAAAACTCTTATACAATATTTTCTTTTCTATTCCCCAGATGTAAACAATTTTCTTTAGTCTTCTGAACGTTTCCGTCGGGAACAATAATAAAATATAGCTTAATATTGAAGGAATAGGCAAGCTTAAACTATTCGTATGGGAATTCTCTTGCGAGCAAAAAGGTAATTGGGACTTTTCCGAAAGGAGTGCCTTTTCCCAGTAAATGAAATTTATATGGCCCTTGAAGAGAGAAAAGTGACATAATCGCCGCTATTTTAGCCCTTATTTTTCTCTGAATGGATTTAGGTCCGGTGAATTAATGAGTTGAATTTCCTTTGTATTTAGTAACTATACCTAAAGCTTTTATATAAACACATTACTAAATATATCTATAAAATTTATCCATCGTAATATAGGATTTAATATATGTTCACAGAATAAATTCATTTGCTGGTTCCACCTTATATGCTTGTGTGTGTATATCGGTATATTGATCACCCAAAATTTCCAAATATTTTAATAACTTTAAATTTTTTGTAACTTCGGCAAAAATGGGTATAAATCTAACTGTTTTATCAATAGTTCTCGAGTTACTTGGGAAAATAGGAAAGTCAGTCGTATTTTATCCACTTAAAAAGCTCCAGAGGGAATTTTGGGGACAATGTTATTATTTGGGTACAAAAATAAAGATCTCCTCAAAAATTCAGCTTTCCTAATTTTTTTTTGTAATATCGTATAACATCTGAACTATTCAATGATTTTTGGTCGTATACCAATATATAGTACTCAAAAATAGATTTTTTTCATACACCTAATTTCAATCGCTTCCCTAATTGAAAAGTAATTTTTTTATAGTTCATTTAAGAAATATTTTAGTTTTAGGACGAAAATAGTCTAATAATGACCTAAGAATTATGATTATAAAAACTACCATTTTTTATTATAAAAAATTAAAAAGTAAAGTAATTTTAGGACGAGAATATAAATAGATCACATATAAAAAGTTTTGTTGGAAACCAATAACATTTTAAAAATTACGGAATTGCAGAAAAGTATATATTACAAGATCTGTGGAGAAATGTTGTGTTTGGCTGTTTGTCAAATATTGGGGGTGAATATACGTTATGACTATACTGAACTTCGTATATACGTCTAATGATTTCTAAGAAAAACGGCTGTGACCAATATACGGACGGACACGTGAGTGATCTAATTATGGTTCAGTATTTTTCTTTTTGGGTAGGACACATTAATAAATAGACGAATCTCGATATTTAAAACTTCAATAGAGGAACATATATTATCATCATGTTTCCAGGTGAGTTAAGAGAATATTTCGATTCCATTTTGACAACGAGGGCACTAAACGGAAAATAGGTACTTTAGTTTCCGTGATGTTTTGAATAATTTTATTTGATTTTTTCTAATGGAACTTGTTGAAAAACTGCTTCGACTGTCTTTCGTTTCTATGATATTCATTTAAAAAAAAAGGGAAAAATTCTGGATAATAAATTAATAAATTATTCTTATTGAGAAAATAATATTAATTGGGAATTTTATCAGAGATACTCGAAAATGAAGGTGTTGCGAAGTTACTCTTTTACCGCCCTTTGTACGATATTACTCAATTTTTATATTACTCAATATTGTACTATATTACTCAATTTTACCGCCCTTTGTACATTACTCAATTTTGATATTACTCAATATTGTACGATATTACTCAATTTTGATATTACTCAATATTACTCAATTTTGTACGATATTACTCAATTTTGATATTACTCAATATTGTACGATATTACTCAATTTTACCGCCCTTTGTACGATATTACTCAATTTTGATATTACTCAATATTGTACGATATTACTCAATTTTACCGCCCTTTGTACGATATTACTCAATTTTGATATTACTCAATATTGTACGATATTACTCAATTTTACCGCCCTTTGTACGATATTACTCAATTTTGATATTACTCAATATTGTACGATATTACTCAATTTTACCGCCCTTTGTACGATATTACTCAATTTTGATATTACTCAATATTACTGAATTTTGTACGATATTATTCAATTTTGTAAAAACGGCGATAAAAAGCAGCGATAAAAAAGCAATCGTTTCTATTCCTTAGCATGCGTAATACAAAGTAATTATACTAAATGTATTTATTCTTAAAAAAATAACTAATGCTAGCACTTACTTTCAACAGAAAGTCAATCATAATAACAATGCTTGGATGAGCTTAAAGCACAGTTATTTTGTCTTAAGATAAAATTGGCCTTTTAAAGTAAATAAATATCGAATGTGAAAATTTACTGTGAAAAGCCATCTTTACGTTATTAAATAATAAAACAATCAAGTCATTTAAAATCATATAAATGAACATCGTATGAATTATTAAAACCATATGAATATTGAATATATTTGGCGTTAATTTTGAAGAAATTCATTATTTACAATTAAATGAAACTACGTGATGTAGTATTATTTCTACTTTCTTTAATTTCTTTACCACGACAAAGATTCTTTGCTAATATCCCACCTGAAGATATTGTAATACAACGAAACCTAGGTCATGGTAAAGAAATTAAAGAAAGTATAAATGATACTACATCACGTAGTTTCATTTAATTGTGAATCATATGAATAAACATCGTGTTTAAAATCAAATGAATGAAAAAAAGAGAAATAAAAATGTTTACTCCCCTCTCAGTCCAATGAAGATACCGATGATTTAAAAAAGTTTTCGAAAACTCCCTGGTATTAATCGTGTATCACTCTAAATATAAAAATGTAATTAGGCGACGTGAAGAGTAAATATGTAATAATCATAATTTCAAAAGGATTTTGATAAGTTTAGTTAATAGGAAAATAATAATATCACATGCAGGGAACCAATTTACTATATTATAAGTTATGTCTGATAATTATTATAGTATATATTTATACAATTGCTAATGTCAGTTTGACGATTTGATACATTCAGTAATATAGCCAGAACGTTAAAAAAATTTATGCGTACTTTTTTCGAGCGACAGAAGATTGACGATATCATTAAAATCGTAAAAAAGTCGAATTTTAATTAGAGTTTAAATAGAGTACAGGATACGATAAGAAGATATATGTTGATATATATGTGTGTTCATCACCCTACAAAGTGTCTAAACCGCTGAATTTACTTTTTTATTCCTTAGAATTAATTAATAAAAATGTTTTTATTTTCACAAAAGCAAATAGCGCGATTCGTGCACCGAGGCAGGACAATACGGCGACACGGGGATAGGAAGGTATAAACTGCTTTAATGTTTAGTATTTTATAAGGCTACAAAACGAGTATTATACAAGCCGAAATATAAAATAAAACAATACAATTTTATTGCCGTATCACAATATATACACGGGCTTGCGTTTTATTCGAAGGAATATGTAGCGTAGTTGAATATTTTATTCTATGCCACTAGTGATTGTAAAATAATATGAAAAGGCTATTAAATATTACCTTAATTTAAATAATTCCGTTGTTTTAATAATTAATAAATTGTAATAATTAGAAACATATTTTGATAGCCTGACTGTCAATTAATTCCAAAATAATATTTAATATATTACAAAAATAACAAACATTTACAAATTTTTCAGTACCAATATTTCTTATATAAATTTTTATCCCTACGCCTTATTCTTATCTGTTAGATTAGCGAAATATGTTAAGTTATAAATTATATTTGTCATATTACATATATTTTAGTACAAATATTAAATGAACACTATTTAAATCGATATAAATGTTATGCCCCCACTGTTTACTGGAAATATTTGATAAATATAATTAAATTATTAAACATAATTTATTTGCTGCATTTTCAGAATACGTATTAAATATTATGTGATCGTCGTTCACGAAAAAGAATAGTCAGATGATCCCCAATGTGGTTCGTTTTATATTTGGTGTACCAACAGAGCTGGTCATAACATACCGATTTTAATGGATGTTGTCAATAAAAAATTAGATTTATTAAATAAAGTTCCATATCAATTTATTCTTAT
Organism: Druceiella hillmani; assembly: GCA_039881145.1. Classification (NCBI taxonomy): domain Eukaryota; kingdom Metazoa; phylum Arthropoda; class Insecta; order Lepidoptera; family Hepialidae; genus Druceiella; species Druceiella hillmani. The sequence continues at coordinate 15,958,028 of JAYKKI010000021.1, read as the reverse complement.
AAACGAAATAAATTTCTTAACAACTACAACCGTGTCTCATTTTGTACCATGGTACTTCAAGAACCTTTGATTTGGTGAGTTTATCCCTATTAATTCATTATTTAAAGTGTTCTTTTATATTACTTTTTCTTGTCTACAACATTTAAAAATTAAATTGCATTATATCTCAAAGCTTAAATCAAATTAAAAATTGCTAAGAGTAATCTAAACAAAATCTAATATGAATGTAATATCGGTTCAGAATTTTACTTCCTTGTCCTTTATATTTACTTATCCTTATTTTACACTAACTTACATTTAGTGGTTGATTAATTATTTATCGTTGGAAAGTAGAGAATTTGGATATAATGACATTTTAGATGGCGGTATAACTAAACGACTAAACGATGATGACCATGCGAACGCAGGTCTTGTTCGGGTGCGAAGGGGTAGAGTTTCCCCATAAACTTGGGCATAGAATCTTTACATTTAATAACCAGAAAAAAAAATTCATAAAAGAAAATGTTGTGTTATAATATGTGTTGACCAGATAATTAAAAAAATTGCCAGGAAATATAAAGCATGAAATTGTAGTTCGTTAACCGAATAAAGTATATAAAGTTTCTTTTTATAATACTTATTTAATTATAAGTAAAATAATAGTTTTACATGAGAAATCATATATATTTATCATTTTCCGACTAATAAAATGCAATTTTTCTACTAAAATACACATTTCATGTTTTACAAATATAATTACAACTTTCAACTGTTAACTTTTTCAATCATTTCAACACATGTAAAATTTCATTACCACAGGGTGAAGGTGTTGGAATTTACAAATTTATGAGATACGCAATCATAAAACGAGAAAAATGTAAAGAAAAAGAAACCGTAACGATATGTGCCGACTATTAAGCAGTCTTGTTAACGTATCTTTTAAAATTATTATTGATAAACGTTTTTGAAGCACTCATCCAAAATGCTTTATTCGTAACTGTATATATTGAGATTACAGAGGCTGAAAAATTGTTATTGTCGATAGAATTAAATTTCGACAGAATTAATTACAGATTTTATTTTTAAAATTGAAATGAACTACGTGATTTAGTATTATTTCGACTTTACTTCAATTCTTTACCATGACATACGTTTCGTTGTGACAACATCTTCAGGTGAGAAATATTTACAAATTGCCCACCTGAAGATGTTGTCATACTATGAGTGTGGCAAAGAATTTAAATAAACTACAAATAATACTACATTACGTAGTTTCATTTAGTTGTGACCAAAATTAAATTGAAATAGATTTCTACTACATTAACCCCAAATATATTCAATATTTTAAAATCTATTTAGAATATTTAAATATACAAAATTTCTTTCAAAATTGGTAAAAGCATAGTGGAATAATTTTTTTTTCTATTAACTTATTTTCAGTATCCTTATTTCTTAAATATATAAGACATATGCATTTCTGCAATTTTCATCACGTTTTTTAGAGCAGCACGACAAATTGTGTCATGTCATTTCATATCATACTTGCCAGTGTAATTGGTGGTGGGGACCCGGGTTCGATTCCCGGCCGTTCGTCGAAAAGGGCTAGACTAGTGTTATGGGTGGCTGTAAGAGATTGGTCTCGTAGCAATAAGTCTGCCATATGTATTAATGGGATACATTAAAGTAGATAATTAAATAAATGTATTGCACTGGATAATTGCATTGAATTAGCCTTACTTTTTAAAAATTTCCATTCATGCCTTGGCAAATCATTAACATAGAATTGAGCCCATTTTTTCCCTGTTTGTATCAATGCACTTTAAATATATTTTATTTCATGTTGTATTACGATACTGTATTTCATATCTATTCTGTCGACATAATATTGCATACATTTACTTGACCAATTCTTATATTCTATTGCATTACAATGCGTATAAATAAAACAAATAATAAACAAATAATTTTATCAATTTTCCTGTGCGTGTCAATGCTGTCCAAAATGGTGAGAAAAAAGTAATGGAATAGAACCTGAATATTTGATAGATTTTCAAAACCATTTTCTATACTACTGGATACGAAAACCGAAATCTTTAATTCTATAACCACCTGTGTTAAGAAGTTTTCATTTTTGTATATATCATTATAAAATAAGATTTTTACGATTTTTTACGACCCAAGTTTTTAAATCCAAATAGTGCAAACTCTTCCTCAAGGAGACATATAATTTTCTTGTATCCGATTGGAGATACCAATACCTAAAATACTCTTCAAATAATTATTATTCTATAAAGACGAATTTGAGGAAGTAATAATTTTTCGTAAAATCCTAATGATATAGTAATAGGAATGATAGCTTAATATGGTAGTCTGAGGTAGAATATTGGATTCTTCAATTCAAAATTATATTTAAATTTTTTTTTATGCATTAAGTCCCCTACATTTTAGAATGTTTCAATAATAGCATACAATTTTGTGAATAGTTCAGTAACAAATTGAAATATAATATTCAATAAATTGGTTCAGTAGTGGCAAAGTTATACAGAGCAAGAAGAAACCCGTAGCAAACTTATAGGGCTTCCTAAAGCTATTAGTGTCCTTTCAGCATGACATTGACCTAACTTCCAAACAGTTTTTTGTGTATAATATTCAATCACAATTACTTACTCTACTTTTGTGTTATCAAAATACAATACAAAAAATGTCTGAATATTGTCTAAAGGCTTGGTGTTTTCTCATTTTTAAATTGTATTTTTAACCACGCAAAAATTATATTGAAAATGGAATGAATTATGTATATACAATGCGGTCAAAGTTTTATAAATTTCGAAATAAAGTTACAGGAGAATACGCAGAAAATAAACACTGGTATTGTATTTATTGTAATTAACGATTATGAAACATCATATCTAAATATCCTCGGATATTATAGAAACGCGTACACTGTGATCCCATACTAAAAGCGAAAAACCTTGTCGGTATGCCAATTTTGATCGAATTTACAATTCAAGGTGATTTAAATTTGATGGAAAAAAAATAACCACAATCCAGTTATGATATTCAAATGGGATCTATCAATTTATTCAAATCAACTACGCCTATACACATCTGTACAACAATTTTATATTCATAATAGATATGTCATTCTATAGTCACAAACATCTGTTATTGGATTGACCGTTGCCACAGGGCCTATGATACGGAAAATGTATTAGGAAAAACAGGTCAGTGAATATCTATTGTCTCTGAACTCGAAAATTCGAAATATACGCACCCATAAACAAAGCCACGTTTGTTTTTATATATGATTGCATATGAATTAATGAGACCGAAATACGTAATTGATACGTTTGAATATGCTTTAAAGTCTATGGTTCAAAATTGGTTTCTTCACTTTTGAGACATTTCCAGCCCGACTACTATTGTTACTCAAACAAATCATCTTTATTGGTATCAACTTCCTAACGTATTTTAAATGATTTATATTTTAATGAAGGTGTAAGATTCATCAACCTTCAAATACTACAATAGCGGAACTTTTAGTGGATGTGGTGGAGAAGATGGCTATATGCTCATATGCATATATATATATATATATATATATATATATATATATATATATATATATATATATATATATATAATCTTTGGCTCAGTTAACACTATTATACCATTGTTACAAAAATATTTGTTTACATAAAGCCATATAGAAGAACAAGGGGTGAAGACCAATTATATTTTATTAGAAGTTGAGAAAATATAATAAAAACAATCTCATCTCAGTTACAAATCTTCAGTTACAATCTTCTGCGACTTATTGATGATAGTTTGTACGTTTAGGTGTGATATATATATCAGTTAGTTCCGTCGGTTGCCACTCTAAGTCGCGTCCGGTAATTTGTTCCCAGTTTAGTGAGTTTCCTATAAATTTGTGGAATTAGATTTCATCGGTTTGCAAGTCCAACACGTAACGTCAGAAATGTGTTAGATTCTAACTGCTTTAGAATCTTTTCATATTCATTTATTTCATCATACTGTAATCGTTTCAAACCCACTTCTCTTTCTTTTGAATACAAAATTGCAATTTGGCTCTGAAATAATTTAAGTAAATCTTGGAAATTTGTTTCTATATTATCCTGTTACTCGCATCTATAAGCCTTTGCTATATACACAATGTATCTTTCTCGATATATTCTGTCAATGCGAGGAAGTGAAAGAATCCTCTCTAAGTATAAATAGATGAAGCTAATGATGTTATGTCTACGATTATTAAAATTGTTTCTCCAAATATAGGTCAAAGGGAATTAATTTGCATGATGCTACGAGTCTACTACGTCAATATTCAAATCGTGTCCACGGACTTCTAACCCCACTCACAGCGCTCCACCGAGCTTTAATCACAGATTCGTTAATTCGCTCAAACTTCAACCTTTAATCACCAACTCTCAGTCAACAAGTCCCCCCTAGTACTACTAATCTCGAGAAAAGTTAATGCGGACGGACCCATATTGTCTCTGGGTACGTGTTTTAGTAAACCAGAAAGCCGGTTTTAGTAAACCGGAAAATACGTTAAATTTACTGAGGTTGACACAGTTTGTACAAAGCTAGCAACATTCGTTTTAATAGAACAATACACTATTGTCAGGAGGAGGAGAATATAAAAAAATGTCCAAAATATGAGGCAGAACTTGTCACTAACTTAAAAGACTCCAGGGCTCTACAAGAAGTTACCGTTGCAGAATATTGGGTAAAGATTAAGGAACACAAAACGGTAGATATCTATTAACCCGAATGTAAGTTAAGGTAGTTTAAAATGATACCAATAACAACACCAAAGCATCATCAATACAGGTATTACATTCGCAATTTTGGGAAAGCACTTTACAGAGTAACTATTGCAAAGGGAAATTTAATGTGAAAACGAAGAAGTAACCACATACTTTGATATACAACTGTTTAAAGGTGTCGTATACAAATAACAAAACCTACTACTCGGCTATCTTCACTATATAAAATAATAGACAAATTTGTTATCAAATTGTAAATGTATCTCATAATAAGCATGAATGTATACCGGTATGTTATCTCATCGCTGTTTGCCTTACGTTAGTAGAAATTTAATAATATATAAATAGAAAAAAAACACATTATATACAACTTTATGTTAAACTAAATGAGATGTTTCATCTAAACAACATAACGCTTGCTGTTAATTCTTTTTTCGCAACGATAATCCAATCAGGGACCAACGTTCTGAAAAACTCACGTGCGTTGCTTATGTGTAATAATTCCGCAAAACACGTTGGAAAATATTAGACGCGATGATATATTTAAATTTATAATATTGACTTTTTTATTTATGTACTAATTTACATAGTTATTTACTTATTCAAGTTTAAGTATTAGGTAATTATTTAAAGTTACCCGAGATTTACAAAGCTAAGTACACAGATAGTGGACTTGTTGCTAAACGAACAATGTTTTACAACTAATCGCAATGTGTCTAGTGAGAAAAATTAGTGAAATAGTAGATTACAAAGAAAAGGTAACTAAAGGTGCATTAAAGACCTCTAAAAATCTATCAAGCACGAACAGAACTCGCGCTGCGAGAGTTCTGTACACGTATCGGCACTTATAGTAAGTTAAACGTAGTTAGAATTTTGATTTAACTATTTAAAAATATTAATTGTTCGTATAGAAAATCTATTGGAACGTATACTATACCTTTTACAGGCGTAATATCATGGAGATTATTTTAAAATTATAAGATCAAGGGCAATCTCCATAGTTTTCCTGTAATATTCTAGTAATTTTTTACCAATCTTGTATTTTTCACGATTTTCAATAAATTCATAATTAAGGGATGGTATATCATATTTTTTAGAATATCTCTTAAAAAAGGAGTTTAAAATTGTGAAACAAATATTCCTGTGTTTCTCATAAGAATTCTATTTATACCATACTCCATATGATATACAAAATAAAGAAAAAATATTGTTTCAGTTCTAAATTTAACTCTTATTCAGTGTTTTACGATTATTTTATTTATTGTGTGTTTTAGGATTATTTGATTATTTTAAATATATGAGTTAATATGATGTATTACAACACCAACTTTCAGTTTTCCACGTCGCATGGCTTCTGGGAAAATCAGCTTTGAAAGTAAAAAGATGTATATGTATTGCTTACTATATATTCCACATGCGTAAAAATATGGTGCATATTAAAAAAAATATGACATATAGAATCATCGCTATAGTTTTTCTACAAGCTTTACTAGGGCTTCTAAAAGCTCATATCTTTTTATAATTTAAGTTGAATTGTTTTGGAAATGAGGGCGGGAACATATTTTTTGGATACTTTTCAGTATATCTCTGAAGATATAATACCTAAAATTATAAATCACTTTTGAGTTAGAACTTTTTGCGATATATGCTCGTTAATGTCTTTTTACTATACTAAATTTTATGTTTTATGCAAGCGATTTTTGAGAAAATCAACTATGTTACAGATGGGCGGACAGACACGCAAGTGATCTTACTTTGATGATTCCATGTTTCCTTTTGAGGTAAAAATGAAAATACCTATATTTTTCTCAAAGAAGTCGATAATTTGATTTATAAAATTAATGTGAAATTAAATACAATACTAATTTTATAGCTGTTTCAGTTTAAGGAAGATAGCGAGGAATGAGGTTTTTGAATGTGTTTTTAGATCTTGGTCAGTACATTACTTTGGGCAATAATGTTTCAGATGAGGTATGAAAATAATACCGAGGGCGTGCTTTGTATATTTGCTTACTTTATTCCATAGGTTTTTTAGCCTATGCAGAAAATGTTTCTCCATTAATACGGTACCATGCTAAGGAATTAAGAGTATCTACTTATCTTTAGAGTGTAGTTCAAGGCTATGAGCTGAAAAGTTTTGAAATTTTGGACCAAAATATGTAAACGTGAGAGGATTATTTCATATGTTTTATAAGAGTGACAAAGTTAACCGATGTTCCGATGCTCAGAATCCGTTTTGTAGCCGAAGGTTAGAAGTTTGATTTTTGAGTTTGAGGTATTTTTTGTGACCGAAGGTGAAACGAATACGCAGGTTTTGAAGCCGCTCTAATTCGTCTGGAAGTTGTTCAGTAAAATTTACATAATATTTCTTCTTACAGTCTATAGGCAGAAGTAAAATTTTAGTTTGAATATTTTAGTAGTTCTGAAAAAAAAGTTTGAAAAATAAAGCTAATCAGAGCTTCTTTAAAATTTTCGTATATTCAGAATTATATCATTTTTTCAAGTTATAGATTTTTATATACTTCATTATAAGTCTTTTGTGAGTTGTCAAACATTACTTAAATTATTATTTTTATTAAACAGAATTTTAGACTTTAGTTATTAGTACGATGAATGACAACATGTCATTTACTTATCACACAGCAACGACAACAAAAATACTGGTTTGACGCTCGTGTCGTTTTCCATTAGAAATAAATTGTGAATAAAATCACTGTTAACAGTAACTTTAGGTCAATCTAAAGTAGTAGTAATAGTAGCGGACCCAAAGTATTTAAATACGTAGTTCATAGCATTAAACGTCTTTGCTTTATTTACTCTATTACAGAATAACAATGGCCCCTATTATGCCGCGTGATTACTGGATAACAATTTTGTTTCGCTTCGTGCGTAGCTCCTATTCGTTTGGAATCGTTAATGACGTTGGAAAATTTGATTGAAGATTATAACAAAACCTCAATTCAGTCTAGTTATTTATTGTCATCTTTTGTTCGAAGATTTTTACAATGACTGAAATAAATTGAAATGTTATACTTCTTTGTATATTTAATGATGAACTGTTTCTCAGATATTTATTTCTAATTTAAAGATAAATAGAAAATTTATTAGGATTTGCAATCTAGTAGATAGTAAATGAATCAAATATACATTGCGTAAATTGAAGGAATTCTTTGTTGTTTAAAGAACATGTTTTATAAAAAAATATATGTTTACATTATAAATACAAACTAATTTTTAAGAATATTGAGTATAAGTGCACGATTATTTTTCACATGAATTTAGGTTGTTTATTACCTTTGTTTGTTTTCCTGACATCGGTAATATTACTCTCACACAAAGTTTACTTATTTAGTCACATTTTTTTTAAACGTAGACTTATCATTATTCAGACTTATTGTAGTATGAGTAAATAAAAAACTCGCTGTTAATATTATTTTATTTTCCAAAAAATATTACAAATATTATACAATTATGAAACAGAGAAAGGTGCCATAAAAAAAATCGCATGTTTATAATTGTTTTGCTTTTTAATTATCAACAATATTGAAGGATGATAAGAAATTCCAAAAAAAATTAATTCACTTTCAAGTAGCTATATCCAGATAAACACCATGAAAAATACTACATTACAAATAAAAATGTTGTTAATCCAACGTAACTACGCCATATATTACACAGAACAATTACCCCTTTTGAATACAGTTTTATCAAAAATATCTAAACATACAAACGTAGTCAAAACAGCAGATGAAACCTCAGATACACATATATATGTAATAATAATAATTATAACTTGAAAATAACTTCAGAAATTGGTAAAGGTTTATCGTCGTATTTTTATTCTTAGCCGTTTTTTCTTTGGAAAAAATTACTTAAGACGTCTATTATATAAAATTATTATTACTTACATTTAGAATTATAATTAATTACATTTATATTTGTGTTGTACCTCAAATAAAACTTTATGATTTAATGAATTAGTAGTTATTAATATGTCCTAATATCTTTCGATTCGAATTTTATATTTCATGTGGGTAAAAGACATTTTTTCTTATAAAGAAAAAAATATTTTCAGACATGAATTTATCATGTCTGAAAATATTTTTTTCTAATTATGTCTAACTCATTTCGCACGTAATATTTACTATTCTTGTTTTTCTAAATTTTCTTTGTTTCCTATGATTTGGAAGGTATAATTATAACAAATAATTATTAAATGTAAAGTGACGGTTACTGTAATTAACGGTTACTGTAATACTGTAATTAACTCTTGGAATGTTTATTTTCATTATTTGTTTATAATCTTAAGAAAACAGGTTTTTAGTTATTCTCTAGACGTGACTAAATGCCATATATAATAGAACAGAAACTTATTAACTTTAACCCTAGGTTAAAAGCTAAAACCATGAAATAGAGACAATCTCGTTTTGTGCGTGTGGTGCAATTTGTTCATTTATCACATTTCATTTACGAATTAAGGCACACAACATATTTATTAAGGTCTTCGTCAATATTTTAGAGCCAAATCCATTCCACACACTGGTTTTATTAATTTATAAAGATTTTTAGCCAATAAATTTATCAAAAAATTATTGATATTTTTTTAAAAAATATATTAAAATATAATGATTTATTTAAGGATTCTAGTGATTAGGTTTTATTAACATAATGTTTATTACATAAAAAACACAAAAATCTTCTATAAGAAATTAGGTACCTTAAATAATGTGAATAAATTTTGTTGCCGTATGCATTGCGTTAATTGCCAAAATAATGTTATTATTATAGAAAATCAAAAAGTGAAAGTGGGCAAAATTATTCTTAGTATCTCATACTTAAAATTAGTTTTATAAAACATGGGGAAAATAAAATAAATATATGAATATGTGAAATAGCTTCATCTTAAATGGAGTTTAGGATTCAAATGCAATTTTAATAAAACTATGTCAACCTTCATTTACATTGCGATAATATATTTTGACATGTCGATACATTGTTAGAAAAAAACGTTTAATAATATTTTGTAAAAATTTATCTGCTTAGGAGAGATTTATAATACAAATATATTTCCTGAACAAAGTATTAAGTTTCTTAAAAATATTAGGTTTACTGCTCCTGTTCCTGCTTAGATTTCTACTATATAGAGTGATAATAATACATCATATTTGTTCTTATGCTACGTTTAAATTTAATGTAAAATAACAATCTTTTTTAAAGATAGCATATCACTAATTTAATAGACGTTTAGGGCCGGTAACTATCACATACTTGGTTACAATATGGTCAAGAGATGAGGAACAATGTAAAATAAGGTCCAAAAATAAATTGCTCTTTATTAAGTTTGAGCAAAAATAATATTTTTTATTTTTTTTCAGGAATAATAAAGATAAAATTTGAAATAGTATAGCTATAAATATTTTTGATGTTATAGTCATAGGCGTATAGTTTATTCCCAGATTGAAATTTTATTTATTATTCTATATATTCATATCTGCTACCCACGTTGGGTAATCAAAATTGACGTGGTGAGCATAGAGATGGAGCGAAGCTGTCAGAAAATTTGTAATTTGCAATAAATAATGTTAAAAATAGTAAAGAGCCAGACTCTATCCCCCAGAATGATTTTTAAATTTACAAAAATATTGAAAATTAAACCAAAATATGAAAAATAAATTCAAGATATAATTTGAAAACGATATTGGGATATCGGGATATCTAAAAAGTAATAAGCAATGACGTGTTATCAATTTAACATATTAATAATGCGTTCCAATTAAAGACGTTAATGTTTTTTCATTTCTTGTTAATAGTAAAATATGACCACTTTTTTAATACGATAAATACATCTCCTTGATCTGTATATAGACAAAGAAAATCGTTGACTTTTAAAATTATAATGAAAGAGTCATCAACTAACAACAGTCATCAAAAAAAGATTAATGTCGTAATTAGCAAAAACTAATTACCAACAGCCACTAACAGTATTCACAGATCGACGATTTCCACTATTATACAAATATAGTACAAATATAAAATCTTTAAAACTTTGTATATGAAACAAGATATCGAAGACGACATTAAAAATACGACACGCCAATCAGAATATGTATTCCGAGAGTTTACTAAAATAGAAAATAATTTAGCTCTAGAAGTCCAAAGTCCAAGAAATAATACAAATGAAAGATAAAGAAATATATTACCTTAAACTAAGTTCAGGCTCTCCAGTCAACAGTGAGATTACAAATAGCCAGTCACCTAAGATTTCAATATCTAAACAAGAACATGAAAGAAAAGAGAGTAAAGACACGGAAAATAAACAAAGTGAAAACCTATAAAAGAAAAATTAATCTAAAAATGAAACTAATAACCATAAAAGATAATAGCCTATATTATCAACCATATTTTCTACAGAATTAATTGCAAAAACCTGTCCACAGCCAAGAAGTAACCATTAAGCGAGTTAAGAAACGTTCATACGACTAAAGTTTCCTTTGGATATGATACCATTGTGTTTCTAGATAGATTAGGGGTTGGGTTTAGATTAACGCTGTCAAATAGTACGGGGCTTTCTGTGACGAATAAGTGTATGCCTGATGCGCTTCTTAATCATATAATAAACAAAGTTATGAAATGTAAATATAAAAATAATACAAATATGTTGTTAATAAAAAATAGCATTAAAAGACAGATTAGAAAGACAAATATAATAGAAAGTTTTCATTCATTGTCTAATTTTGGAACTAAAAACCTATTTCAATGTATGAACAAAATAAGGAAATTATGCACTTAAAACTTTCATTCATAATTTGACATGCCGTTATAACGACGTTTTTAACATAAATTTTAATTTTTTTTATTTAAACAAATTTACTAAAAGTTTTAAATTAACTTCGGATATTTTATATATACCTGAAAACTGCAAAAATATCGTGTTATGAGAGGTGACTTCTTAATCTTACTTAAAAATAATCTTAAAGCAAAGGTACGTAAAGATATATTCTAACTTAGTGTTGAACAAACAATTAAGTTATCATCGGTTAAGTTGAACAAATACTTATTTAATTATTATTTGCGTATATCGACCTCCTTCATAAAATTACGTTCATTTCCAGACCATAATGGAGGATGTATCAAAAATAGTATCCAATAGTAAAAAAAACACATTAGTTTGTGGTAATTTCAATATTAACTTACTTACGAACTCATTTATTGTTTTATAATTCATTAATTTATTTAAATCCTTTCATTTCAAAAATGTTTTTCTTGAGCTTACAAAAACTACGAATGCTATAGCAACATGTATTGACAATATTTTTTTGCGATTTTGACGTTGGAAATAAAGAAGTTGTGAATTGTATACAATCAGATCACAGTGGTCAAAGTATTGCATTTGACGAAGTTGTAATTAAGACAATAAATGACATTATATGTAGACTAATAACGGCGAACATTTAAAAAGAAATTAAAATTAGTGTAAAAGATAAATTAGTATCCATTGATCCTACTCAGAATAATTCGGACAGTTTTTATAATGATTTTTTTCAATAATATGGTTTGAATTAAAAAAAAATGTTCCAAACTCGCAAAATTGTAACTAACACTAAAATAAAATTTTGTGACTGGGCTACGACTGGCATTCAAAAAAGCAGTGATACTTTATTTTAGTTACATGATATAAGGACATTTACCCATAACATTGGTTTCATCAATTATGTCAAAAACTACTGAAAAACTTCAGAAAAATATGAAAAATTGCCACATATAATAATGTTGTAAATGCATTTACTACGACTATTTAAGTGTGTTAATTTAGGGATTTTTTTAGATCTCATGAAGCATAGTAAAGTTGTACCAAAATTTAAATTTGGTGATAACCACGATCCTTCTAATTTTAGACCAGCGTCAATTTTACCCACGCTCAGTAAAATTTTTGAAAAGATTATGCCCGAGCAAGTGGAGGCTTATTTCAACTCGTATGGACTACTTTACAGTCAGAAATATGGGTTTACATAGACCAGATTCACTATAGAGTTAGCAATGCTATTAATTTCGCATATTTTTGGCGCTTAGGAAGAAAGGAAGGATGCTATTGGCGTGTTCTGCGATCTGTCTAAAGCATTTGATTGTGATGATCATGGAATATTACTTTGCAAATTGAAACATAATTCTTTAAGAGATGAAGCCCTTAGCTTAGTTAATTCGTATTTCTTAAACAGATCACAAAAGGTACAGAGAGGGTAAATTAAATCAACAGGATCTTTAGCAAAGATGGGTGTACCCCAAGACTACATTGAAACCATTTCTTTTTCTTGTGTACATTATCTCTATGCCTTCTTTGGTTAAACATTTTGCTGAAATAATATTGTTTACTGCCAATCTCTCATATTTAAAATAAATAGATCTGTTGAACAATTAGATGACGCTAATAAGGCAATGTCACAAATATTTAATTGTTTTACAGTCAATAATTTATTACTCTATGCAAAAAACCAAGTGCATTAAATTTACTCTTCCAAATGTAAGACTAGTTGACACTAACTTATTTTTTGATAATAATATAAAGGATTTTGTTAACATAACATCCTTTATCGGTATTACTATAGATAGTAAAGTACAATGGGGAGTTCACAATTTGCAATTGGCAAGGAAACTTAGTTCCTCTGCATGCCCCGTTAAGAAAATCGAAGATTTGACTAATGTTGAAACTGCAAGAATTATTTAACTTAGATACTTTCATAGTATAATGTCGTACGGTATATTGTTGTGCGGTCGGACTGCTAATATTGATTCGATTTTTATGTTGCAAAATTGAGCTATTCGCTCAATGTACAAATTAAGTTCTCGAGATTAGCTTAGTGAACTATTTAAAGTAATTAATGTACTCGCTTTACCTTCACGATATATTTTTGAAAATATTTTATAAATAAGGAAAAAACAATTACTTCACTGTAAATATTATGATCGTCACAATTACAACACTAGAAATAATATAATGCATATTCCCATTTTCAGACTCACAAGGGTTGGTAGTTCATTTATAGGGCAGAGTATACGCTTCTATAATAAAATACCAAAAAATGTATTGAAATTTTCAGAAAAACGTTTTAAACACGTTGTTAAGACTCGTTTACTCAAAAAACCGTATTATAAAATTAATGATAATATAAACGACAAGAATTACTAGTCACCATTCTAACTTATCAAAATAGTATAAATGTATTTAATTAATTTAATTTTTATACCGTATGATACAATTTGATATTTGAACATTGTTTTCATTGTCTTGTCACACACTGTCTTCAACTCATAGTGCTTGTACGTTGAATAAAAATAACATTGAATTGAATTTAATACCTCAAATTGCTTCTTTTTTTAGACTTTAAACATAGATAGACATTACATTTTTATTTTAACGTTCTCTGCATTAACTTATATCATTATATTATAAAGAACGGTATCAAAATGAAGTGTAAAAATTAAGTTTTTTTAATCAACATATTATTCAAATATTTTTTGACTTATTCCATTACGTGTAACTGTTAACTTAAAATATGTTTTATTATTTATTCTAAGTTACTGAAACATATATTTTATTATACATATAAAATTACTAAGCATTTATAATTAAAAAAAAGAACTGATAATTCTAATTCATTTTGTTTGTATCAAGATTAATTTATTGGTCGTTATCACAGAAGAAACAATATTTGACAACATCTTATATTAAATCATTCAATAAATTTGAATAGTCGTATATTTTGCAATAGGCAATCCAAGCCTCAAAGCGTTGCATATTTAAATAATATCTCTGGATTTGTAGGTACTTTGAAGTTGAGACTATTGAATTATTTACTATCAGATATAAAGCAAAGACTTTTCTGAGATTTAAAGGATTTATTGGGTCTTGACTTTCCAATATTAAACAATAGATACGCCTAGTCTGTTACTTTGAATTCTTTCAGTCAGTTTTATACCAAGTACTTGCATATTGAATTAAGCCTTTCATTTCAGGCATCATTTATTTTACGCTTCTTAGTAATAATTATTGACTTTATTTGTTATGCTATTTTTTATTATGTAATAGAATAAACTGCCATAGATATTAAATGTTTTTCTTTAAGATAATTTAAATTATTTCAGGTGTTTGAACTTGCTTTCTAACGAGATAGAAATAATATTGCTTTTGCATGCGAGTGTGAAACGGATATGATTTTGAATTTGCATCGAATGTATTTTATTTAAGAATATTTCGATATTATTTCCATGATGAGTTCATTGATTCAAATAATTAACAAAAAAATGCTTAATTTTGTTGAGTATAAACAAATTTTAAATTATTATTTTTTCAATATTTTTAGGATGGTTGATGACTTAAAGGTCATTAAAGTAGAACGTTATTATTTAAAATCATAATAAATTATATAAAATAAGATGCTTACCGATGATTTTTTTTAAGACGTTTCAATAAAAAAAATCATCGGTTGTTACCATATTAGAACGAAATTTTGTGGTAGGAGTACTACGCGAATTTATTGCGACAAAATGAGGTCAAAGTGATACTTTTGTTATTTACTGATTTTATATATTACAATGATTTTTGATATTATTTGGCCCATAGAAACGCTAAATTATATTAATTTACTTATATTACGTTACTGTGTTTTAAGAGTCACGTTTCTTTCTTCTCCTTCCCTAAATTTTTCTTCTAAGTTTTTTCTGTCATTAGCATTTAGTATATTGTTTTACATCTCTCGTTATATTTAATTTCACAAGCCATATTCAAACACTCACAGCTGGCAAAGTTATTGCAAACCTCAGTGACTAAATAATATTTTTTCTTATTTGAAAGTAATTTTGCGGATCAAAAAACTTGGTTGTACATAAAATTATTTTTGAGGAAATGAAGCGTTTTTGCCGCAAAAGTTTGTAGCAATTACATATAAGTTTTCAGTAGATGGTATTGGTCAAGTTGAACTTGTCTGCTGGTAACTAATTTAATTATATAATTTTTTTGTCTTTAGAAATATATTCCCACGGAAACCTGAAACAAATAATATATCTCTTGCTTTATGCTAGATCAGAAACGCTATTGCACATTCCAAATGAGGAAAGCAATCCGCTTACAAAGTAACAATATTTGTTATACGTAGAAATATTTTTTATTATCTATATATTTCCTCGTGATATTTTAAAACGCACGATATACTACAAACAAAAATAAAAATTACACAAAATAGAATAGAGTACTCACAATATTTAATTTCCAAGCGAAAAAGCAGCGTCGATTTTTTCACTTTCTTGGAATTTTATTTAAAAATTAAACAAGGCTGACTTCATGAATTTGATAATAAAAGCACTTACAATGATAATAATAATCGTGTAATTCTTAGTCTTATCACTTCCCAATACTTATTTCTGAAAAATACAGTTTTATTTGAAATTAGATTTTTAAAATTAACCTTATAAATTAAGAGAGTCATTTTGTAGCAAAAAAGACAAATATTGCGTCAATTTAAGACTGGTTTTAATTTATAAAATAGTCAATAGAAACTGAAAGCACGCAAGTTTGTGGACAGTCAACTAAATGTAGGGAAAACTAGGAACATTTAGGCAATCAACTAAATGTAGGGAAAACTAGGAACATCTACATTTTTTCGGTCAACACCGAAAGTATAAAAATTCAACCAATGTACTGTATTTAAAATCATTGAATTACAGAAAGACGCATTTAAAATAACTATATATAGACATAATTGTAACCAACGCGACAATGACAATAAAAATTGATGACATTCTGACACGAATTTGTTATTCGATGTTTTTTTAAAGGGGAATGACGAAATCATGCAAATTTTCTGCTCAGGCAAAACATATTTACGTATATGTCAAACACGCTTCTGTAAACAAAGAATATAAGATTTTAAGCTGGATTCTCTTGTCTTGCATATAATAATAACACTATATCAATGACAATGTTCAAAATCCTGAATCATGGCAATAAATTCACTATAATATTTGTAAGTAAAGAAATATAAAAAAAATGGTGGAAATCAATCATATTTGAAAGACTGAGGATTAAGTCAAAAAAATACGGAACATTTCGCGTGAGTGTCCGACTCGCACTTGATCGTTCTTTTTCTTAAGATATGTATGCGAGTTAACATCACCGACATTTTTGAAATACTGTTTTTTCCTAAACAAACATATAAAAATCTGATAAAACTCATTTTAAACGTTTGAGTGATTTAGAAAACGTATAAGTGTGTTTTTGTGACGATAAGCAGTTGGTCAAGAAAAATAAAAAAATATTAAATAAAGACAAAAAATAATTTCATTTTCCCAAAAAACACTGAATGGATTGGGAAAAGTATGAATAGGTTACACTCTGTGTGTTTTTATTAAATTATTTGTTTGGAAAATCTAAACAAGGGAAATCCGTATCGTAGTCCTAAATTTTTCCAAACTGACGGTATAATTTTAGAAAATGAAATAATAGTGAAATAAAACTTCAGTTCTTATAAGAAACTAGGATCTTATTTAACTTATAAGAATCAAAGGAATTCAATTAACAGGTATTTCTTCGGGAAAAAGTTTTTCTTTTATTCCTTATCAACTGCTTATCGTTACGAAAACACATTTATCCGTTTCGTAAGTCACCCAAACGTTTAAAATTGATTTTGTCAGAATTTTTCATTTTTGTTTAGGAAAAAATAGTATTTTAAAAATGTCGATGATGTTGACGCGCAAACATATCTTAAGAAAAAAAACGACAAGTGCGAGGCGGTCTCTCGCGTATGAAGGGTTCCGTAGCACCAATCAATATTAAACTTATAACTTTGTATTTCTCAAAGGCACTATGAAAAATAAAGTTATTACTGCGGTTAGTACAGAAAATATCTCGTATTTCAAAAAGTATACAATATATATTGTTGAAACTAAATTTCTTCGAAAGTATATTTTAAGTTCTACAACCTTATTTTTTTTCAGAATTTTATACCCCTTAATAAACTTGTATTTTTATATATGCTAATTAATATAAAAATGCATATCATTTTTTTTAATCCATTGGCATATAGGAATAAGAAGATTTTTTCTATACATATGTATAGAACAATTATTATTTGTTGACATGTGCTGAAAGTTTGTTGAAAAATAACTTATAAAAATTTCCTTTATCTAATTTGAAGCTTATTGGAATACGGTATAATAATTTTCATAGTAAAAGCTGTCAAATTGTATCTTTTATTTCATAATTTCTAGATAATATTTTTTTAGATGATTTTCTATATTAACTAGATAATAATTTAATATTATATGAATTTAAAAAAAACATTGTGTATATTTGTGAAATATATGTGGCTTAATGAATGTGCCATATATCGATCTCAAACAAGATTCACGATGTATTAATCAGATAAGTTTATTTACGAATTCCAATTTATATTAAATATTCATATACTCTTCATTTCCTTCGATCGTCTTTCGTTAGATAAAATTTTGCAATCAAATATAACAATTACCTATAATTGACATAAACGTAATCCATTGATGACAAAATTGTAATATTACGCAGAATTCTGGCAAAAAGCTGATAATTGTTTTTAGAATACGTGAACTTCTTTAATTCAACCTGTCACAAACTTATCTCGTTTACTCGTTTTTTTTTTTCTCGAGCGAAATTCGGGAGGCATGCCTGCGGCCCTACGAATGTCAGTTCAAGTGGGAGGAAAAGTTTGAATTAATTATATTTTAACTGAAATTTAACTCGCGTATCGTACTTTAGTTTGGCTTTACCTGGTAGTTTAAAAAGTTCTTCGGTCGATTTTTCTTTGATCATGTGCCAATTTTGCCAATTTCTTGGGCCAAAAATTAAAGCTTTTTTCTCTACTTGAAAATTAAGTTATTCAGATAAATAAACGTTTTACTCAATGATTGATTAATGTTTGTATGTCTGAGAATGTGCAGAATTGATATTTTTTGTATGGTCTCACTTTCAATTTATTTTTGATATTTTATAGTTTTTATGGGTTTCGTCTCTTAAAAGATAAGATGAAATCCTTATAACTCACTCGTGTGTGTCCATATATCTGTTACAGCCATTTTTCTCAAAAACCTAGAAACAAAAACTTTACAATCCAGAGGTATCCGAAATTTCAAATTTTGCACAGTAATAAGACATGGTAACCCGCACATTAAGTAGATACTCGAAAAACACATTTATTCCACATTCAGTACGGAGTGTTGTTTGGAAGGGATATAATACCTGAGGCATATTTTTTGTATGTTTTTAAATATATTTAAAAATATACCAAAGATATGCCTCCCCTTATTTTCGGAACTACTGAACCTAAAATTATGGAAAAAAATGCGAGTCTTTAGAAGCACTCGCTAAGGTTGTAGGTGTATATATATATATATATATATATATATATATATATATATATATATATATATATATATATATATATATATATATATATATATATATGTTATATATATATATATATATATATGTATACATTTATATGTACAAACATACATTCACATATATCTTATTAATATTGCATATATTATTCATAACCAACTTTAGTTAAATATTTGTATAACAATTATAGAGGAGGTACATAAAGGTCATAAGAGAGAAAATACCAGACACAATTAAAAAAAAAAATTATTTAATTTAATTTAAGTTTTTTCAATTTACACATAATTAGGTGTGTACGAAACCCATAATGGGAATTTTACTGCATTTAACAGGTTAATTTTTTTGAGATGCAAAACATGAAAATCTGCCTAATAAATTGTAACGCGGGGCTGTCCTAAACAATCTATGTTGTAATAGACACCGAACTATCATAGGTCCAGGAATACAAACTGAATTATCTTAGGTATGCTATTTATATTGAACGATATGTTAAGGTTCAATACTAACAAGATACCCTTGCTTTCTTTTTTGTCGTCGTGCACTTCGTAGATAAAGATAGTGCCCGCTTAGAAAACCTTGGTGTGGCGACGTAACGAGTTATTTCTACGCAACTTAGGACCAGCGAGCAACTTAATGTGATGAAAGCAGCGGTTAGAGGAACGTCATTTTCTTTTAATTTTACCAGGAGTATAAACAAATATATGTTAAGCATGTAAAATATCAATGGGCTTATTTGACGTAACATGGTTTTAACCTTTAATTTTAGTATATGGTGATTTAGAGGGCGATGCCTAGATACTATTAGTTGATGTTATACCTTTTCTGGGCATAAGCTATTGAGTTTATGACCAGCTCTTATAAAAGCCTAACACCTTCAAATTATCCGTTTCCCTCAGTTCAAATCCAGTTTTTGCTCCCTGTCTACAATTTCTTTTCTCTTGGTTGATATTTTACATGATACCCCATGCAACTAGTTTTATTCCCCTGCGAAACTATGCGCGGTGATTAGATGTTTTAAATAAATCTTTGAAAAATCACTGCATTGTGGCAAGTAGCAATATTTCATAAATGCGACCTGAATATTATATGAGGCAGGTTGGTTACCAGATTACATGCTTTTGTTTTGTGCACAAAACTCACAGCATACTGTTAAATAGCAATTGTTTCATTTAAATACAAATTGCAATAGCATAACTACGCCTGACTGCCCCCATTTTAATTAACTCTCGCGTAGTGACAGCAAATACACAATGGAAGCGTTACGTTATAATTTCCGTATTGCATCTTAGATATTTAGAGCATATTTCCGGTATATTGAAAACCAACATTCAAAGGAACCCGGTAATCAAATGCAAACATTCATTTATTGAGAAAAGAATAACTTCTATTAGACAAAGTTTTTTCCCTTTCATGAAATGTATAGTGAGACTAAAATTCCTTTTATTTTAACATTGCAGTGGTTGAAAATATATTGGTAAATTCTAAGTAAAAATTTAGTTAAAAAGCAAGTTTGTTTAGAAAGTATTTAAGTTTATATGAAGTTAAATTTTTATAGGATTAAGAGAAACAAAAACAGTTTTAACTACCTATTTATCTATGCTTGTATAATTTAGCTATTAGGTCTTAGACATAAAAAAATGTCCGTGAAAACCTATTTCAGACTAAATTAATATAATATGGTTTAAAATATGTAATAATTTAGTTTAAAATACGGCATGTGCAAATTTTAATGTCGACTTCATATTAAACACATTCTTTAAATTTTTATTATTTCATACATCAGTCTATGTTAAGTTTATTCAAAATGATAGAGTTACATTCAAATTATGTTCATAATAATCAGTATAAATTAAAAGTCAGTAAAATAAAAAACAGTATAAATTACTTAACAATACGTGTGTAAAAACGTACTAAAATTATATTATTTTAGTTTATAATATATATTTTACACTTGCGTAATAAACAATGTAAGTAACATTGAACTTTTAACATTCGAAATTCTGATAAAGCGAAGTCACTGTTTCATGCAAAAAATCAACCAAGCGTCAATTTTAGGCAAACTTCCTTTTCATTTCCTAAAACTTTATTCTATTTTGAATTGTAACTGTCTTGAGCTGTACCAATTTTACAAAAATTGCTAAAAATTAAAAATTAATAAAATAACCTATTCTGTATACGAAAATGTCAAAAGCAATTATTTTTCGTGAGGTGTGATGTAACGCTTTCTGATTAGTGTTCACTGTCATGTTAATGTATTCGTAATTTTGCCGAATTTATTTTCTAAAAATAGGTATAATATTTTATATATTTTGTTTTTTGTTATTCTATTTTGTTCTTAGCAAATACTAGCCTATACCATTTGGATTACAAAAGAAAAGTATATTTAAGATTAACAATTAACATTGGAAAGTTTGAGTTACTCATATGAAATTACTCACATTAAGTATCCTTGAAACCGTAGTAGAAGCATGTTCCTCTGCGTCAATATTATTTTTTTCCTGATGTATTAAGGCTGTTAATATTTAAAGAAAAGAAAATGGCTACCGATTTATAAATATAAAAAAACTGCTTTGTTCGACAAAGGATCCCTTTGCCTTTTATGAACTAATGAACAAAAACAATGCAATAATCGCAAGCAAAATATAATAAAACGCATTTATGTGGTATAGATATATATTTCACTTTTTATAAACGTACAATTCTAACAGTATTTGATAAAATTTGTGCAGAAAATTAAAATATTATGTAATGCAAAGAAGGTATTTAAGTATTTCTTAGTCTTTCTTTATAAATAGTCTTTCTATTTACGAAAAGAAAATATTCAACAAACTTTTTTCTCAAATTACCTTCAAATCCAAGAAGTGATACCGAAGGATTCTAATTTGTTTTTTTTCTTTCAATTATTACGCTTGTAATGTAGTCCCAGTCAGGAAATAATTCTTATTTGAAAGAATTAATAAAGTTCCGAAGGATACCATAGAAACGTTAAGTAATATTTAGAATCCAATTACACGGTTAAAAGTTGAGGCAGATATAAACCTTAAATTTTTTTAAAAGCGTTTAAAATAAATAAGATCCTGAACAATCGAACAAAATAGACGCAATCTTTATTTTTGACCCCACAACTTTATTAAAACTGGATAGCCAGTATCGCCTTTGAGTAAATATTATCGAATAATAATTATAAATTCTAAAGGAAGTAAAGTTATGTATAGCCCCCTGTCTATACTATAATCCACCTGCAAATGTAGTTTTTTATACTACATTTGCAAGTGGACGTTTGATGAAATATTTTAGTTCAGTTTCATTTCGAAATTTAAAAATTTCTCAGAATTAATTTCAGACCACCTATTGTTTATTTATATTATTGTTTTATGATAATGTTTAAATTGAACCCTAATTACAAATATGTATAAATGTACATAATTCATATTAAATCCATTCGTTGCCTTGGTAATTGCATAAGCTTTCAATATAATTAAATGTGTGAATTCAAAATAATCACAGTGCAGAAACAAAAATTATATGCCGTAAAATGTTGTGAAAATTAACATAATACACAATATTGCAAGTGTCAATAACAAGCTACTTATTTCGGTTTTCCTCGGGCAAGAAAGGCCAAAACAATTTTTTTTAATAGGTTTTTTATCTAATAATTATTTATGATTACTTTATTAACGATATTCCGGAAGATTATGTTACTTATACTTTGTGATTTATAAAAGTCTGTAAAGAACTATATGTTTCAACATTCTAACAAAAAATACTTTTAGCAATCAATCTATACTAACTAGCTATATCAACTCAACATTTTTATAATTTATATTATCGAGTACAGTTCTTTCAAACTTTGTTTTGATGTAGCTTTAACGGCTTAGTTTGTCAAAAAATTCTCTGCACCTATTTGAGTGATAGCATGATTAAAAATTTAACTTAAAAACGCACATGGTTTATTACGACTCTCTTCATTTAAATCATTATTTTTCATTACCCACCTATTCCATTCAGGGATTATAAAGCGTAAGTTCAATAGTACGACGGGAATTATGATAAATTCCAATGTATTTTATTTTGTAATGCTCTTTGTTACCACGTAGCCTGACTAAGAATTAATAGTTATTAAAAGAGATGAATAATTAATACGGAAACCATGCTTTCTGCATCTTCTGTCTGCTTTTCTGATGAAGAACATTAAAATATTTGTGACCTTATTCCAGAAATTTTAAATAGTAATTACTTTTTACATAGATTAATTTTGATACTCCTCCTGAACAGCATATTGTTTATGTATGCCTTTTCATTGTAATTTTTAAAAGAAATATGGATTGAAATAAGAGTTGCAACAATGCAAAAAGTAACGATTGACTTCAAGAGACAGAGCCATACCACAAAATTACAATTCATCTAAATTGTTCCAAAAATATATTTCATGACATACAATGTCTCAAAATGCATAATGCAACTACCCCTAAAACAATGTCTCAAAATGTATAATGCAATTAAAAGCGATATCAGAAAAAAATGGCACGAAATACAACCCCGCAAGAATATCGTAAGATGGTCACAATCGCTATGGAAGGTTCCCTATTAATCCTTTTAAATGTTCCATAACTAAGAGAAAAAAATGGGACTGGAATCAAGTGCTATTCAATGGTAGAGATTATTTCAGAAACTATGCTGCCTTATGGCGATCAACACTTCCATATTATATAAAAGTTTCAATCCTATAACAATCCAAAAGATACAGCGCAATCATTCAAATATTTCCTTGGAAAGTTTTCCGCGTTGGTATTAGATTGTTCCGGATATAGCCCAGGTTGAAACCCTATAGAACACCTGTAATATGAAGTCAAGCAAACGGTTGCAAATCAACACACTGGCAATATAAACGATCTATTTGCCGCTTTTTAAGATGCTTATAATAACACTATTACATATAAATATGGTAACGTGATATCGCCGACGCCCCACCGATGTGAAATAGTTATATCTGACAAGGGTTACCGAACTGGATACTAAGTTGTACTGCAGTATATGGAATTTAGTTTGAATTAGCAATACAGATAAGATTATTCATGACATTACTTTCTGTTTGTTATTTTGTACATTTTCACATGTATCTTTAACCAGTAGTCCAATAAGCAATTAGTATGGTAAAGTGATTATGTTTTTAATATCAATAAAATTAATATTATTGTGGAGAACATTTCGTAATTTACTATACTTATATTTAGAACATTAGTGTACCTACATGTCGTAATACTCTTCTTGGAGAACATTGTAAAGAATATTCCAAAGGTAGTAAAGAAAACTATAGATAAATATTGTAATTGACTTAATACGTAAAAACCAATACAGAATATTTAAACTTTCTGCGACAGAAGCACAGATATTAAAAATAACTGATATCGTAATAGCAATTTATATTCTGCAAAAATTTAAACGATTTTTCGACAAGCGCTCATTAATTATAAACACGATTCTTTTTAAATGCATGTAATATCTTCAGTTTTTGAAAATATTTTTAAATATAGGTACTCATGATCTAAGTATCTTTTAATTTTTTTTAAATGTGTAAATCTATTCTATTTTATTTCCAGCTGGTTTTAATTATTTAAACTTGCATATAAATTATTTGTTGTAAGTTCATAAAATATATTAAGAAATTTCGTAACAAACTTAAATAAATTCATTAGAGCGTTAAAAAAAAACTAGGTATCCTTTAATTCAAGAGCAATCAGGTAGTAAATTTATTGTGGCAGTGTCCTGGTACTAATATACAAGAGACATTTATTTCCCAACTTTACTGTTAAAACTTGTAATAAATTACCTTACCCAAAAGCTGTGTACTCTTAGAAATATTACCTTTATCTAACTTTCCTACTGCGTAATTTGTGCTTTTTATTCAGTTGGATAAAAGAAAGGACCCAGAGGACAACACATTAATGTGGTATCTCTTGGGATTTTTTCCTTTGTTTCAGGTGTTATAAGCTTCTTTATTATGTTTATATACTCGAATATTTGTTGCTGTCATAAAATAATATAATGTCATTAAAAAGTTAACGTTTATCGAGGTAATTCGAAATTACCTTGAAAAAAAACATTGATTCCAAATATTAATAAACATTCATGAGGGAAAGTGAAAACTTTTGGATTAAAAATGAATACATATCTGTTACCATTCTATAATTTTTCCAAGTAGCCTCCGCTGCAATTGATATACTTGCATCTGTCGGGATCATTACATAAAGATACCCTTTTTAAATGTACTTTCATTCATAACAACACTTTAGGAATGCTATATCATTTACGTTTTTAGTAAAATTAGAAGTATATATTTAACTTTGGATCTGATCTTGATTATGATTTACTCGTTATTTTTACAAAGGTGCTACTAAAAAATAATTTGGTCATCTGGCGGAATGAGCTCGGCAAATTCCGTAAAGTAGTATAGATCTATAACGAAAGCGTTTGTGTACTTGAATTTTCTCCAAAGCAAAATGTGTTATAATATTCGTTTGTGCATTTTATGTCTTTTAAATTAAAATTATTCCATAGCGTATGCTTCCATTGTCCATATATATTTTTTTGTATTTGATTCATGACAGCTTTAAAAGAAGTCCGTATCTACTGCAATATTTTTTTATCTGCTTCTAATATGAGTCATAGAGCGCTGATGTTATGTTAGGCCACAGTACCGCAGGACTCCCTTCTCAAATATATATTATATATATATATATATATATATATATATATATATATATATATATATTTATATATACATATATATATATATGTGTGTGTGTGTCTGTGTGTGCGTGCATGGGTGCGTGCGTGCGTGCATTTTTGAAGTAAAACTTATTTACGCACGCTTAACTTGGGAAGTAAGCTGGTGAATGCGTGACGAGAGAGTTACGAAAAGTGTGATCGGGCGAGGCGAACGGAAGTTGACAGAGAGATATAAGTTAGTGAAGACAGAAAGAGAGAGAGATTACTGTAGGGACAAGGAGAGAGGTGCGAGCACACATTTTCTTTCTCTCTTTCTCTCATAGCCAATTATGTTTCGTATACCTAAGACACAGTGAAAACCTATTGTCTGTGTCACACTGTAGGAGCAAGAGAGAGCAGTGCGCGCGCACATTTTCTCTCTCCATCTCATAGCCAGTGCATGAAATATATATATATATATATATATATAGATATATATATATATATATACGAGTTTCCTAGCGTCACGCGAAATGTGATTTTTTTAATTTTAAAGTTCACATTTTGTGAATTTGAAGTTTTACTTCAGTCGTGTGGTGTAAAGCACACTCGTTTTTTTATTTTGACTTACCATACGTAATACAAAATGAAAACAAAAGTTCTTACTTTGTTTAAAGCACGCCTTGTCATAGTAATTATAGATATGCGGCCAATGTTTTAATTTTTCCTTTAAATTAAAACTGAGAAGGTCATATTATAGAGGAAAATATAATATAAGGAAGTCATGTATCTTCTTTCTTTTTTTTTAGTTACATTTATGTCAGAGAACACCTTACAACTTGCAATTACAAGTAAACTTTTGTTTTTACGAAATTTTTTTCTTTAAAGCAACACCATACTTTACATATTAGTTTTTGAATTATTTGTTTAATTTTTATTACTTTGCTGAAAAGCGGTTTATAATTTATTTTTACGAACTCTTCATAGTATTTTTCTCCATAGAAACTGGCCGAGTGAGTGTCTGGCCACAAATTGAAGTAATATACATATAATCAGAAAAAATATTAAATTGTAAAACTTATAATTACATTTATTATTTCGAATATTTTCACAAGAAAAATATTACGTACCTATACATTTAAAATAAAAGAAGTTTTCTCCTTCGCGTCTCGTGATTTTTATTAAATTTCATCAAAAAGTTATATCTATGAAAAGTTATATCTATGAATGTAAAATGTTAAGTTTGTCGGTACTACTGAATTAGAGATGTTTGGTCTTCACTGACCAAAACGGAAAAAAAACTAAACAAATGCCTAAAATCCTACCTCACCTTTTTATCGGGATAGATTATAAAATTTCTCTTTTTTCTCTTTCTCAGATATTACTGTAAGCACGTTAGAGAAATTTTCTTTTGAGAAAAACGCATTTAAATTATTGCATCTGATTATTGATTTAAACCAGGATATCGGAACAATCAAGGGTTGTTTTCAAATATGAGGCTAATGATATTTCATTTCTTAGATTTTAAAATATATTTTGGGGCCAAAATCTGAAGTTCAGTTTTTCAAACCCTATGGTATGGTATTAACCTTTAAAATATTTTTAATTAATATTATGCAGCGGCAGATGTCATATTTTTTTTGGTTAAATATTGTATAATAACTTCAAGACAGCTGCAAAAATAAATTTAAAAACATACTAAAAATAATATTGAAAATAGAAAGCTTTTTTCATTAAATAAAATTAATAAATTCCAGCTAAGGTATATTTCGTGTTACAAAATAACACATTTAATCCCATAAACTAAAAGGCGATTTAAACTTCCGTATTACATTTGAGTGTTTGCCTTTGAGAATTAAGGTATAAAATTAAGTCTGATTGATTAGATAACTTATTTACGAGTACGTTCTTTTGTATGGGCTAGCCTTAGGTACGGAATTAAAATAGGCATTGGTGTTGATTGGAAAAATAATGACTGAAATTATCTTATGAATTTTGAGTGGACATTACAATTTTTAAAGTAAAAACCAACAAAACCAATGGTATCATACTGAAAAGAAAATTTGTGGAAACAAAACCTAAATTTTTACTGGGAACATTTTTATTAAAATTTCCTTTTATGTGCGTTATAAATATACCAGTAATATTAATCAGAGAATCAAAACTGCTTATGTCATTTACGATATATATATATATATAAATATATATATTTATGTATATATATATATATATATATATATATATATAAATATATATATAAATATACATACATAATCATCTTTTTTATAGTATAGTGATGTGAAAGTTGCATAGAACTATCGACAAGTGAATACCGATAATACATTAAATATTTTTCCCCAAAGTTGTCGATACATATATGTTTACTGCCGAATTTTCCGATATAACTTTCTTTGCTTTAAACATCTAACAAATGCTTATGTAAAATAATAATTTTAGGCAAAGGCGAATCAACAAGAAAACCCAAAATTATTTGTTTAAGTTATAAATTTTGCTAAATAACATTTTTCAATGAAATTTTGGTCATGTATTCTAAATTATACAAACAAAATGAAAAGGGAAACGATTGTATCTTGGGCTGTAATTAATAAAAGCAAACTGTAGACTCTCGAAAGTTTGCTTAGCAACAAATTCATAACTACGTGTCCTAGTTTTAATAAGCTCCATTAAAGCCATATTTTTAATAGAATAAAAGTTATTCATTGTATATTGTATATGTTATTCATTGTGAATAGAAAATATGAAGATAGTTTGCTGAGGACTCAATCAAATAAAATGTTGCCATTTCTAGTAATTTGTATTATCATTTCTATTAAATTATCATTTCTAGTAAAATTATTTTTATATCCTTTTCCTCAGTTTGGCCGTCGGGTATAATATAAATTTAATTAATATTGAGCGAATATAACATTCATTGAAATTCCATGTTCTCTTTAATATAGTACTGTAATGTACTCTTTAATATAGTACTGTTTAATATAGTATTTGAGTTCCATAAAATTCGTAATTAAATATAATTTGATTAGTTTTGAAATAAAAATCATAAAATCATGACTTCATAATTAAATGAAACTAGGTGATGTAGTATTATTTCGGCTTTCTTTAAGTTATTTACCATGACTTAGGTTTCGTTGTATTACAACTTCTTCAGGTAGCCAATTAGTAAAGATCTTTGCTAATTATCCACCTGAAGATGTCGTAATACAATGAAACTTAGGTCATGGTAAAAAACTTAAAGAAAGTAGAAATAATACTACATCACGTAGTTTCATTTAATTGTAAATAATGATTTTTTACAAAATTAACGCCAAATATATTCAATACTTCATACACAGGTCTTTAATGGTATAAGTTCTGAAGTTTTGTGAGAATAACCCTTTCTATGCAAATTACATGCATAATATATCGATTTTTCATGTTTTTGTAGTCCTTTTAGAGAAAATTAAATTTAAATACCGACGTCACATGTTACATAACATTTGAATTACGTCAACTAGTTGCATATATTAGAAAAAGACCTTCAGAGAGCATGATTGCATGATTCAATATATTTTAGTGAACTTTCTTCATAACTTATTTCCGTTCAGAAGTAATTTTAAAACATTCACAGTCAATTGATATACAAAAGGATATAAAATATTTCAGCATAGCTTCCTTTCGTTATTGTTTGCTATTCGTAAAATTGAAAAAATACGTCTGGTGGTTCATTTCAAACATGTGTGTGAAGAAAACTGTCATTCTTATAATAAAATTTAGTTTAATTGCACATTAGTAAGAAACTAGATAATTTTCAATTGTTGTTCTATGCAGTAGTCAATAATTTGAGATATACACTCATTTCATTAATAATAATGTATAATTTTTTAAATAGGCGATTTTTTTAAATTATATAAGATATTATATGAATATCTTATATAATTTTAAAAAAATTATTAAGGTATTATGAAAGAATAGATCAAACTTACCAAAATTTATTTATTTTAATATAATTTACACGTATATTTAATGTTTAAGGTGTTTAAAAACTTTGATGCAAAGAAAATTATAAAAACGACTCGATCCAAAATATCCTTCCCATTTCAAGTAGTAAACTCAGAGAAAACATTAGTCTAGTATAAAATATTGATTCTAGATAGTGTAATAAAATAAAACTAACAAGATATAATCTTTGTAAATGTATTTTTCATTTCCATTTTTAAATTAAACCGAATGCAACAGATGCAAACACTATATAACAGTTGCTGAAAATAAAATGATTTGTAAAATTAATTATTACCTGATCTCACCAATTACCTCACGTAAATTAAAAAAAATCCTTCATGGCTCTTAAAATAATTCGTATATAGCTTGAACTTAATTCTATATTACTTACATCCTATCAGTTTAGATTATCATCTTTCTTAAAAAGTAATGACACGTAAAGATTCTTCTCACAAATATCACAAAACCAATAACGCTTTTTGCTTAAAACGATTTGGGGCATGTTGCAACTTTATTTTGTCCAGTAAAGATTTAGCCGAATTTTTCACCATATAAATTTAGGTTATTTAAATCTAACCCGTGGACCTATATATTACTTCTAAAGGTCCACGGATTAGATTTAAATAACTTAACGTTATAAAAAATAGACAAGAATCATCATATCGATTGCTGGAAAATAGCGATGGGCGAATTGTGAAGACATCACTCACAAAAAAATTTTCAAGCAAACGAAAATATTTACAAGATCCTCTGCAGCTTCTTAAAACGAACAATACATGCCTACATACTTTGTACACTTATATTCCGGCAATATACTGAGTAATATACATTTTAGATGAAGCCAATTATGAATATTTTTCTTTAAATTTTTTTCGATATCATATGCACAAACAAGGAGTATATACACTTTACTCGTAATCAGGCAACTACTAGGACAGATGCCTATATTATTACTAATGTGACAACTCGAGAAATAAGATGATATCACTGATGCAAATTTTGCGAATTTCAAGCATACATTTGCATCAACATTCAATTTCCTTCCACATATACCATTTTTGCATTTTTATGTAATATTTTTGTAAGTATATCACGTATCTATGTGATACCTGATATTTGTATTCGATGTGGATTTTGTTATTCAACATTCGAAAAGTTTCTTTAGAAATGGGTGCGGAATTTTATAATTGATATAATACTTATGAAAGTTGTAATTAGATATTATTCATTTATCTCATCATACTTCTCCCATTTAGCTATTTCATTTTTATCATAAGCTGGTTTTTGAAATGATCATATCAACAATTTTCTCTATTTTAAACAGAGGAACATTTTTGCTTTTTTAAGCACTAAAAAAACTTCTTTGTTTATTAATCACGTATTGTAACTTCATCAATTGCACTTGTAATAGTAAAAATGCTAAAATATTATTATTAAAATATACACTGAAATTATGAGGTTGGCCTCTAATAAACCGGTCATCACAGTTCACAAAGAGTGTCGGTCAACTGGTAATAATCATTTTTATGATGGTGATTGTTTTTCGTATTCCTATCCAAAATTTAAGACGAATAAAATCTGTACCATTTTTTTTTATTTTTGATCTTTTGTACTCTGTTTCCCATCATTTTTTAAATTTTATTTTCCACTCTCCCTGAATTAGTATTATATTTAAACGTTCCGATGTCATTACATTTAAACGTTTCGATGACAAATAAAACCTGAATGATGGAAAAATCTGAAGACAAAAGCTAAGTTACCACTATAATAAATTTTTTCCGCAAAATAATATTCATATTTAAAGCCGAATATGGTGTTCGCTCTTCTAATAAATAATAGGTTGATTACGAAAACGGGATACGATGCGAAAAAAAAACCTGTTAAGTGCGAGTGGAACTTGTAAAATGAGGTGTACGTACACATTTAGGTATTTATAAACATTTAAAGTAACATAGTATTTATATTTAACTCTTTGCAAATATTAATTTCTCATCAGGTAAATATATTGCCTATTATCTTTTTAACTAGCGTAAAAATATCAGGCATATTTCAAAAACTGTAACATTTTTACATATTTTTCACAAATATCTTTTTCAATATGACGTTTAAAATTGTGAAAAAAAAATTGATATTTCTCATAATAAATCCTTTCAAATCAAGTGCCTTATAAAGCAAAAAATAAACAAATTGAGACCTTTAGAACCATAATAGTTACGCTAATAAATAGATTTAAAGAGGAGATAAACCTCTCATTTAAATTTATTAAGAATAGTTTCAAAACTTAGCTAAGTAAGACGTATTCATTTCAACTTTATCCGTTGTATCGTTTCGGAGGAAATCGGCACTACCCAAAACATGAAGATACTGTCTTTACCTTTCATAGGGTAAAAATATGATACCTATTTGGAAAATGATGACGTCTAGAATATTCGCACAATCTTCCTACAATCTTTGTATGAGTTTCTGAGATCCCATATTTGTTTTATAATTTTTGTTGAGTAGTTTAGGAAATAAATACGGACGGAAAATATTTTTTTCCTATTTTTCAATGTGTCTCTGAAGTTATAATACTTAAAGTTAGGAAAAAATATATTTGACATTCTTATAACTAGTTATTTTGGACGATATCCAATACTATATGGAATTTAAAAAAATGTTTTTGAGTACTTAATTTAACCTATTTAAAATTTACAAATAAATATTTTTTAATTTTAATACGTTTTACTACTACACCTAGTTTCAAGTTTCTATTTCAAGCGTTTTCTACGAAAACTAGTTATGATAGATGGCTGGACAGACATGTGAGTGATGTAGTTCCATTTTTCATTTTGAGATACGGAACTCTAATATTTTATAAACGTTTTGTATCACCCGGCACCAGTATGAATGTAGAGATAAAATTTCTGCCTAGTGATAGATACTAATTGAGCTTTTGATCGATAAATATATTAAATTTAATCTTAAGATACTACGCATTTTTATGTTTTTTAATTTGTGAATAAATAGACAATAAAAGAAATATGTGAAAATCGGCGGATAAAAGGTCCGGAGGGTATGGTTGGTGATGAACTACAGACAGTGAGATATTTTGTCTAAACAGTATAAATCAAATCTAACTACCGAAACTCCAGTTACCTCTTTTAAAGTTGAAGGCGTGTCAGCTCGTATGGTAGTCAAATTGAGTATTTCCACTGTTCCCCAAAACATGCAGTTGTTTTTTCTATTCAAATATTAGAGCATGAGTGTAGCTCCATAAGAATATGCAAACATAGCATTGCACCTGTTTCATTAAGGCGTTTTAATTTCTC
This sequence comes from Druceiella hillmani, assembly GCA_039881145.1. Taxonomy (NCBI): domain Eukaryota; kingdom Metazoa; phylum Arthropoda; class Insecta; order Lepidoptera; family Hepialidae; genus Druceiella; species Druceiella hillmani. The sequence continues at coordinate 15,924,822 of JAYKKI010000021.1, read as the reverse complement.
CAAATTTTCCTAACAGGTTGTTTTGGATGAGGACTAAATGGGAGATCAAGTTTTCCTTTTTTCAATCTTTGGAACCAATTTTTGGCTGGAACATGGGCATATCAATAGTTTCGCATTGCTTCGCTCGCTTTTTACCCTAAACGGAATATATGAAGTAGTAGCACTCTAAATTCATGTGACGCATTCAATATATCATGTGGCAATTATATTTCAACTTTCAATTTACCTTTAAACGTGACGATATTTATGTTCTAAAGCAAATTTTATGCTTAGCATTTTTAAAATTTCATTCTGTATTTTATATTCTCTTAATAATGTTTACAGACAATATAAACATTCTTGATACTATCGAACTAAACGCAGTCTCCGTGAGCAATTTGTGATGCCTTGAAAAAGAAAATTCGAAAATCCATTGCTATTAGGGTAATATCTTTGAAAGAACTTGGGTCAATTTCAACAACGATATCAATTCTGTGTGTTTTGATAATATCAATACACAGATCGTGACATAAATTTGGATTTGCAATCAAATTTAAGACTCACCGTTAAATCAAGGTTTAAGGAAAACTTTCATGAAAATAAGTAAGTGACAATGTAGAACACTAATCGGTCAAATTTTTTTATAAATGAGAACTAAATCACCCGTTTATGACTTGTCATAGTTAGTTTCTCGCACCAAAGTTTTCATCATAGATTTAATGGTGAAAACTTTGGTGCGAGAAAGTAACTGTGATAAGTTTATGAATGAGTGGAATGCACTACCTCAAGAAATTCGCTGGATTGGACGATTTTTTTACTTTCTTATAGTTCTAACAATGGTTCAGCAAGTTTTTCATCACCTTGCGTAACCAATATATCTCTCAATATTCCGATAATGTCCTAATGATTCCTACTTTTGAGGTTCTTTTGCATATGTTCAATAATCATCGTATACATTTCTTTTGTTTAAAAACATTTCAAATCTTAATACAAATACTCGCTCAGAATCTGTCTCTCATTTTATCCTGAGACTCGGGGTTTTCTTGCATTATTACAAACAATGATGACTTTTATTTAAAAATAAGCTCACGACACTTATTCTATATGTTTACAACCAACAGGAAAAGTACAACGCGTCGCGAACAAAGCAGTAGGGAGGCGAGATACAAGAAATGGAAATGAATTATTAACTTATCTCGCTTTTTCAAACATTTGTTCGCACTTTTCCACTTAAGAAAATATTGTGACATAGAGGTATTTAGTAATTAAAGAAAACTTCGCAATTTAAAGGAATAGACGCGGTTATCTATTGGTCAACTCGTTTATGTTCACATCAACATTTTTCTAACATTAACGGTAACATGTATGAAAGTATACAACAAACAAATAATTAGGAATTAATTTAGGTAAACTTCATTTAGGTAAACTGTAGCTTTTGAGTCAAAGGGAATTTAAAACACTTCTTCTATCTTCTGAACAGAAAAAGATAAATAATAAGACATAACGTAATTATGTTATATTCTGTCTTAATTTGTTCTATTCATATCATAGAAAAAAGGGCTATAAACTAGATAATATTTAACTAAACATAATGTGGTTACAAAAATCATAAAAAAATCCGTTGAGTATAAGTAAAACCTACTATGAGGATTCCATAGAAACATGGGAATATATAAATATTTGAAAATGCATTGTATTAACATTAAACTATTTACACAATTTCTAATATTTTCCTACCTAGATATATTTCTCAAAAACGTAACAATACCGTAATTTTTTCACAAATGATTAGTTTGTCAATTATTATTATAGGTATTTCGTAAACTTTCGGTGTACATGTAGTAACGCTGTTTGTTTTTCATAATTTTGACTTCGCCATTTTCGACGATTTGCGTTCATTTGCCTAGTCTAAAGTTCCGCATTAATGTTTTCAACTTTTGAAACATATGTGATTGAATATGCTTATGTCAAGTATATTTTATCACTATTTTGAAATTTAACCGTCAAAAGATCTTAGGGAAAAAGAATAATAAGTGACAGAGAGACAGACAGAGGTACACGTAGTTGTAAAAACGAGTGTAATTTAGTTAAACCGTATGTAACTGAATTAATTAAATAGAAAAAACTCAATTGCTGAGAAACAGCTTGATCTCTCACTTTGATTAATAATACCGGCAAAGGGAAAAAATTTGAGGGTTGAACATTGTAAAAGAGAAGCCTAAATCAAATGAATTTTCAATTACTGGAGACAAACATTTTGTCGTCCGACTTAACTCGGTCCATTTTCGCCTTCAAACTTAAACAATATAGTGTTAAAATGAACCATCGGGTAGTTTAGCAACGTTATTTGATACAATAAAACTTGAGCGCTCTTTCATATTTTTTAGGCTTCAGTGTATTACCCTATAATTTATCTCAAAGTTTTTATATCTGCCAAAATTAATTAAAGCACATGAGTTTTTTTCTTAAATCATTTTGGAGATGAACTGAAAAAGAGAGGAAGTCAATTTTCATTAAAAAACTTAGCTTAATATGTTTATATAATTAAAAAAATATGAGAAAATAATAATTTCTCTTACCTAGCGATCAAATTGAAAACCATAGTTTTGCCGCAGCTGTCTCCATTTCATTTTATGGTATTCACTGTTTCATGTTCAGTGTTTCTTGTCATTATTTGTGACATAATAGCGTCATGTTGCCCAATTGTTTTATAAATTGCTTTAAATTGGCATTAACTTTTAAATTCTATCATTTAAAACGTAATTTTACTAAAATTTCCTCACCGTTTTAATAATATGCTATTTTCTATAAATTTCATGTTAATTTATATAATTTGATATATATATATATATATATATATATATATATATATATATATATATATATATATATGCATACATATATATTGAAAGATGCAATAAATGATAACGAATTTATTAAAATCGTCTTTCGTATATATTTGAAATGAAATAAAACGAACCACAATTTGTACAAAATTCGCATTGACATCTTGCAATTTTTTTGTTGAATTACATTAGGGAGAGACTGGGGTATGTTTTTTATCCCTCTTCTACATGTCTATTGTGAGTCCTTGCTTTTTCATCCGTTACATTCCCCATGGCAACATTGACAGTGACGTTTCAAGCACCCGGGCGCCGATTCGATTCAAGCGCCTCAAATTGAACTTACGCCTTCGGGGAAATTCGAACAAGCCGATCGTCGCATGCTCTTGGGAAGAACCCTTGACATCGTCTCCAAACAGCGATACAACTCATTATAACGACGCTAAGCTTTCAAAATAAACTTTTAAATTTCAACTGTTTTTAGTAATTTTGTTATCGATTGCTTGGATTATAAAAATGTGTAATCTTGTTTATATAATTACGTTGTAACATTGTATAATAACGTTTAGGTACAGAAAGATACTTTTTACAATTGCTTAATACATTTTCCGTACCATTGTCTATTAAATTACTTCAATGTGAAAAAAGATCGACTTAATTATATTTATTGTATTTTTACTACATTACCAGATTTAAAAGCAAAGAAATGTAGTTTGTGCGATTTCTCTCTCAAATTGGCTCTCTGATTGAATTATTATGAAAAGTCAGGACGTAAGTTATAATTTAATCCTGTTTGTATTGAGTAGGAAATAATATTTTATTTTAAATACAAGATTATTACGATTTCTTGGTTCAATTTCTGAGGATTAATCAATGTATTTGAGGAATTAAATGCCTTTTATTGAGAGTACTTATTGTTGTGTATTTCCTTGTCAAATACTAAACGTCGAAGCATAAATATCTTATATGCGATTTTTCAGTCAATCGGTAAGTGCTGTATGTATTTTTAAATTATTCAAAATACAGTCATTCCAATAGATATCAGGTTCCAGTATTTAAAATTTGTGGCATTGAAGTAGTAAATTGATTATCCATCAGTTGATTTACAATAATTTTACTCATTTAATTGTATGATACTACTCGAAACTAGTAGTTTGAACAATGAAAAACTTCTAATTAAATTTCAATTAGTTATATTTGAGTTTCTATTCAATTATGTAATATATTATATAAATTACGTAAATTTTTTATTAAAATATGAGAAAATTATAAAAAAGTAATTATAGAAAAGATTCACGGTCATATAAAAAATAAATATTATTTGTCTCATATTTTTTATTTGGTATAATCAATACACACTTCGTCAGGCTATACTTATCTACAATCCCAATTTGGAAGAAATGGAATTGACTATGATTACGATGGGACTTTCAGAATTTACGTACTACATACACCTCCTCTCTTTTTGAGTTCATCTATAAAATTTATTTAGAAAAAAAGATCTCTAAGAAAATATGTTGAGAATCTTTTAGATAAATTGTTGAGTAATATATTGAATCCTTAAAAGTTATTGATAACTTAACACTCAAATTTTAGTTTATCGAATAACGTTGCGAAACTAAATGACTGTTTATCTCCAACATTCCTTATGTTGTTTAAGTCTGTAAATGAAAATGGACCGCGTTAATATCGAACGACAAATAAATAATGGTTTAAGCAGAAATTTTCTTAAACTTTTGTCTTTTGTAATTGAAAGTCCATTTAATTTATGCTCCTCCTTTACAATGTTCAAAGCTCAAATTTGCTCTGCTTGTTGGTTTTATTAATCAAAGTGAGAGATGAAAGCTCTTTCTCAGTAATTAAGCTTTTTCTATCTGATTCATTCAACTTCTGTACGGCTTAATTAATTAAACTCACTTTAACATATTTTTTCATGAATTAAATATAGTATTCTATATTGAATATTTATTTGTGAATTTGAAGCATTTTGTTTTCAGTTACGCTTTTAAAAATGTAAACATTAGAATATTTTTTAGTTAACGTTTTCATACGTCTGTTTTTTACATGCTATCGGGTAATGATTTTCACGATATGATACTAAACAACAAAAGATTTTATTTAGCATTTTTTGATAAACAGAACATTTTATATTCGCATACGTAACTAACGTGCCATCGCCTAGTTACTTTTGTAAGTTGACCGTGGATTATGTTTGAATGTCCAAATATATTGTAAATTATCTAAATATATTTCTAAAATTATTATCCCATTTTATGTTATTACAATTTTAATTATTTTAAAAATCTCTCTATCTCCCTTTCAGATTTTTTATTCGAAGCGTGTAAATCTCGTGAAGCTTTCTTATTTTTGTAGAAGTATTTAAGTAATTAATTGTGCAGACGTGTATTTACGTGCAAGTACCACATGAGATGCAACGGAATTGAATGTGTCACTAAATAGTAGAAACTAATGAATTATTGTCCCCCACAGTTCCGTAATATGATTGATTATAATATATACACTTCATTACCTTATATTTTGCATATAATAATAAACTAAGAGTTTCAAATATATCGTTTTATTAAAGTTTCTAGTTAAAAGCATCCATGACTAGTAAATCAAAGCCATTGGAGTATTTCGCATAGTCGAAATAGTTGGAACAAAAGGTCAAATGGTTCGCATAATCTAAATCCTTTGAACACTAGGACAACGGAAACGGTTATCAAGTTAAAATTGAGAGTGAAAAGCTACTTATTTGTGAGAAAAAAATTTTAGAATTTCGAAAATTTTGCAGGAATATTATCGTTATATGTTAATTATTATATGAGATATTGAATGTAAAATATTAATTCAATTCATATAATTAACCTAACTCAAATGGAGGAGTCCTCACCGTTTAATTCTACATATTATAGCGCGAAACTTCAATATGTTACGCTGAAAATGAGAATTTTATGCTTGCAAACCTTCGTATACAAACGAAAAATATAGAACAGTAGATAAAAATCGTGAAACTTAATATTGTGTTTCTGTTCACTATATATGGCAAAGAGCAGTAACTTTTTATTAACAAGTGTGTAGTGTAAACCCACAGACCATGGCAGAATTTTATTACAAGTTTAGTTTTTGATGAATATGACTGTATTTAAATTATGAATACATTTTTTTCTTATCGTCTAATTTTGCCTCATAATACATATTTTTTGTATGCCTGATACACTTTAATTGTTTTTTTACGTATCAATGAATATTGGATATTAATGTTGTTGATAATGTATTAAAATTACGCAATAAATCATGATACGTGAAATTATCTCTGTAAAGTATTAGTGTGGATTAGTAGTTATAAGTGTGGATATATATATATATATATATATATATATATATATATATATATATTTATATATATATATATATATATATATATATATATATATATTTATTTATGGTATGAAAATGGTGGTTCCGAAATTCGGAAAACTAATTTTAATTATTTGAATCTAATTTCCCTTGCGTTTTTTACTTTACCGGTTCTTTGAAATTATTAATTAATAGTTATAAATGAAACTTTTATACTTGGTGTTTTGTTTATCTGAAAAAACTTTAAAGGGTAATATTATTTTATTAACCGAATTTTTACGCAATTATTTAGTTTTATGGTTTACTGTCATCAAAACTTAGTTATCAACAGTTCAATTGCCACATGTATCACTTTTGACGACAACTTGACATTACTTGTGGATTGTTGAAAGGTTATTTATTATCCTAGAGTTCATTTCTATGTATTGTGTAATATTTGCACATGCTATCATTATTAATTAACTTAATTAAAATAAAATCGTTCAAATAAACTGTGGCCTGAAGAATTATACATCAGCTGGAGATTCTGCAAAAAAACTATTAAAAACACTGTCCTGAATAAATTGAAATCAAAATATCTGATCATTCGTCTGAAAATAATCTAGACAATAAAAAAATAGCAAATGCCTTAAAATTACTGACCAGCTAAATTACATTTAGTTTGAAAGTAAAGACAAAGTAATTTATATAAAAAATGAAACGAAATCATTAGGTAGGAATAATTAAATCTATTACTTATAAAGCCACCAAATAGTTGTGGTGTCTTTATAAGTAATAGATTTAATTATTCGCACACTAAATGCGTTGTGGATAAAATTACATTTAGTCTGAGAGTGAAGCAAAGTAATTTGTATAAACAAATGAAACGAAATCATTAGGTAGGAATAATTAAATCTACTACGTCTCATATAGACACCAAATAGTTGAGCGGGTTTGCGATCTACTTCACACTAAATGAGGTGTGGATAAAATTACATTTAGTCTGAAAGTGAAGGCAAAAAGTAATTTATATAAAGAAATGAAACGAAATTATTAAGTAGGAATTTTCGGCCACGTATTTTATACCACAAAATATTATCATAAAATGATATCGATTTAGAATATCAAGTAACACGAGTGATTACTAAAATTCTTTGCTTTCACGCATGATTATAACGTAATTGTATCACAATGGTGACTACAACGGATTTTATTATAACATAATTGAATTACAACGGATTTTATTACTTCTTCTAGATTATTTCCTTTCTCGCTCTTGAATAAAATCACAAAGAGAAATCGCCTGTTGCCATATATATACGTATGCTTTAAGAACATATTCTCACTAGTCTCATACAATATAACATACCATTTATTGGGTAAATATTAATTCAAAAATTGAAAAAGAAAATTAAATTGTGTGAGTTTCTAGAACGAATCCCAGTTATAGAAAAATATCGCGGAAAATAATTATGTAAACTGGCTAGGGTCCTGTTTAATAATTACTATGTCCATTTGTCAAATCTCCTAGATTCTCCAGCTCTTGACTTTGTGCATAAAATTATACAATTATATACCTCCAAGGGAGATTACAATAAAACATTATCTACGTATTACGTTCAAAATATATTCTGGTTATACAATTGAATAAATTTATTTTTACATATTATAAAAAAATCCTTTTCCAGCACTACCACAATTGCGTTATGACAATTTGGGTATTGTTAAAATGTAGATACTGATATTATTTGGTAATAGGGGTCGGTATCACAAAAAATTGCAGTAATAACAAAAAAATACAATATTTTAATAACGCAGACCACAAAATATTTCAATTATCACTTTTCAAAAGAACTTAAGCGTCAGATTGAGAGACAAGTAGAAAGCAATGTAGATCAGCTATCGAATCAGTAGTTCAATAAATGTCTATTGGAGATTGAGTAAGCAGTTTTAGCTTTAGGGGAAGATGCTCTAAAAGAGTATGGCTTCCCGCAAACAACCAACCAAAAACTTTAAAAAAGAAGGAAAACATTAAAGGAACCAAATACGATACAATTACCCATTTTGTAATTTCCTTCTAGTCGATTTCAACACTGAAACAGGATTGTCCACGCAATATTTGCAGAGGACAATACAATGGAGACGGGAGTTGTCGACAAGAGACGACGTATGGTTTTGAGTTTATTATAAGTGATTATCCACCCCCAGCATTGTCCATTTATTTAATTTCCAAGCCTTTTCTGGAACTGAAAATATACTCTAAACAAATGATGTGATACATGAATGTAGGCGATAGATTTGTCAAATTGACCGGCTTATTAAGCCTAGTTATTTTTATAAATGAGTGATATCTATTCTTATCAATTTAAGTTTCATTCATTTGAGTATTATATATTGCCAAAAGTAAGCGAATTCGGTTTTCAGTTATAATTTTTCTCATAACTTCTAGGTCTTTGAAAAGTTCCGCTTAATTCTGCTAGTCCTCTCGATTTTGAAATAAGTGTATGATTTTTTTTTGGCAATTTGAAATAACTTTGTATCAATAAAACGTGGTGTTCAAACTTTTTGCGGAATATATTTTTTAACTTCAATGGAGGTAACACCGTTCAAAAATTTAAATTTTCCATCGTTTCTATCTTTACTGGCACGTCGCAAAATTTGTATGCCACGTTCAAGCAAAATACTTTCATTATCTGACAAATAAAACACTTTTCCGATATATTTACGCTATTTTTAGAAATTACACACAGAATGTTTTAAAAATAAAATATTAGACGATGTGAATACTATGAGAACTTCTGAAATATTAAGTACGGTAGGGTTAGGTATACTCAAACGGTTTTGACACCATGAAGTTGCTCATTAAACATTTATTTTTTATCGATTTTCTTGTCTGCAGTACTTGGCGCATATGAGTAGGAAAGAGTTTGTGTGATGATAATGTCATTAAGTGATCATTTGATAGTCAAAAATTAACTGTGACCGCATTTGTTCAAATTATCACAGCTACTAGGGGATCATGACTTGGAAAGAGAAAAAATGTTTATTTTTTTCGTAAAGTAGATACGTCATAATCTATTTTTCTGCTGACTTTCTATTCTAAGCCAACTGCCAGACCATTTCTAATTCGGTATGTATTTATTTGCATTAAAAATGATAAATTATTAAATACTTAAAATTAATAAATTAAAATAAATTTTCAGCATATTCATTTATTATTAATTGAACTTAATTGAATTAGTAATTCCATCCTCACGTTTAACACGGCGTCATGTCATTGACGTCTACCATTTTATTTTTCTGCCGACTTTTCGTTATCAGTCAATCATCTGCCAGATCGTTTCCAAATTATCGCACTTCAACTTTATTATTCTCTTTTTCAGTAATTCAAATATAATAGTGGTCCACATAATAAAAAAAGGCATTTATTAATTAACTTCAATTTTAAGTTTAATTTTAAAGTTAATTTGGCCGATGAGTATTCCACTATTTTATTTTTCTACTAGCATTCCGTTCTTCCTGTATTATGCCAAAGAACATAACTTCAAACGCACGTACATGAGTGTACATGATTTTTTTTCAATTAAATATTAAGTACTGGAGATGAAAATATTATTAACTGAGAAAAACATCGTTGCTCATATAAAATCATATGTCAGCAAAGCGGCGGCTAAAAGCTAGTTGCAAGTGAGAAAAATGATTTTATAATCCTTAAATTCCAAAAGAAATTTTTAACAATATTTTTTGGTATTCCTTAAATACGTGCAAAATTTCCAGTTTCTATGCCAAATGGTTTCTAAAGAAAACGGCTGTGACACGCAGACGTCCACGTGAGTGCTATTATAGATTCCGTTGTTTTCCATTTAAAGTATGTAGCCTTAAATAAAAGAATAAACATCTAAGATGTTTACAATACTGCATGTAAAAATTACTTCAAAAATTAAGAAATCATTGTGGTTTAGAATTTTGATTTTAGTTATTTCTATTTTTTATATTTTTTCCAATAAACCATAAATTTACTTAAGAACGGGCAAAAAATATTCAGGATTAGTAAAATAAAGCAAAGGAAATAGAGTTAATTAAAATAAAGTGGTTGATTAAATTATTCTGCATTTTAAACACACGAGCCAACTGAAGACACGTTACGCCGGAACAAGGGCCACCATCCAATCATTTAACTTCGACAAATACTAAACGACCACATTAAATATCACTGCAAAGTATATCGAAATATCCCTTAAGACAATTTTCATTCTTTTGTAATGACTTTATATTATCATAAATATTCTTCTGGGAATGCTTCGTAGCTTCACGAATATGAACTAATTTTAAAGCATTTATCGGTTTAATTAACCCGATCATATAATATGTTTAATTAACCTGATAAATTACCGTTATCAATGACAATCCCCTTAGCAAATAATATAGCATCTGATGTGTGTATTTTGCTGATATTTCATAACAGTGACTGCAAACGTGTATATATAATTCAATAAAAAAGAGATATTTATATTTTGACATATTTACCTAATTTACTCCGTTAAAATATACGAATTATTAATTTAAACGCTTTAAAATAAATAAAGAATTGTTTGTGGGTATTTATATTTGAACATGATTTTAAGAAATAATTCAAAATCATGAACGTTACATTTAGTACTTTAGTCTGCACAAGATAACAAATATACTCACGTACACACATGCATACACAGCACTAATTTTCATGTAACGTTATATGCCCTAAGACACTCTCTGGATCAAAATGAATTTAACAACATTTCATTTGCTGAAATCACTTTAGTAATTTAGTATGTACGAGGGAACAAATTTACTCACATATACACATACATACATGGCACTAAATTTTATGTAAAGTTATGTACCCTAGGACACTCTGGATCAAGACGAAATCAAAGATAGCTCATTTTTTAAAATCACTTTAGTAGTTTAACTGTACGAGAGAACAAATTTATTAACATACACCCATACATACACAGCACTAATTTTCATGTAACGTTATTTATCCTGAGACACTCTCTGGCTCAAAACAAAATTATGAATATATTATTAAAAACAAAATTATGGACATATACATTAAAAATTGTTATTATTTTTCTTGTATAATTTTTGTATTCAAAATATAAAAGGAATAATATATTAATTTATATTTACTTAGATTTTTTAACTAAATTATTATTTGTGGGTTATATTTACTTGTTGGTAAAATTGCTTGTAAAAATAAAAATCTAAAACCATATAGTTCTCATAATTTATGTTACATTTTTTTTAACTGGGACAAGATCTAACTTATTAAATGGCATGTATCTAGCCATATTATCAAAATTACATCTTTTTACGATATGAAATTGGTTAGAAAACCACAAAAAAACAGTCATGACACGAAGCGAGGTAACACAAAAAGTTAATTCTCCAAGTTATCAGAAGTATATACATTATTCAATTATTCAGTAGGTTTAGTTAATAATGTGACCTTACTTTCAAAGTAAATGTAGAGAAAAATAGCTCTGAATTTTGAGTGAAATTGGTATAAATACGGCCAAATAAAACCAACTAAAAGACATAGCATAGTACCTGATTAAGTAAAATTTTCAGTTCTCACGAAAATCCAGATTTACGTACGCGAATTAAATTTCAATTGAAGTATAATTAAATCAAAACTTTTCTCTAAATTGAACTGACATTTGCAGGCACGACACCCACGTGTCGCTCAAAGTAAATGAGATAAGTTTGTGACAGGTTGAACGAAACAACGTTCGAGCCTTCTAAAAACCAATTATCAGCATCTCGTGATAATTTTACGTGATATTACAACATTGTCAGAAGTGGATTACGTTTGTTGTCACTTATGGGTGACCTTTCTTTATTATTGTAAGAATATAACTAAGAAAATATTATCAAAGGCATAATTTCAGTGTATTTACATAGTATATTAATATGCGATGAAATGAAACTTATGAGGATTAAAGTCATAAATAAGCTTCGTTGCACGATCGATAAAAGGATATGACTTTTGTACTTACTCGTATATTTTTGTGCTTAGATGCGTTATGTCAAATTAACAAAAATCTACGCAATCAGTTTTTTTTTCAAAAGTGTACACTTTTGTACACAATTATCTCCACTTTTGAATATTTGGGAAAGTTTTGAAAACAAGTATGCACTGTTTAATATATAGAACTAATCATAATTTTAAAATACTCAAAAACCTTCTGAAAATTCTTTATATATTTATTAATATTTGAACACCTAGCTACTTATGAGAAATACAAAGATTTCTCGTAATAAAAAGAACACCAGCATAAGAAAGCGTAATATCTCTGTAACGATGCTATAATTTTTTGTCATATAGTTTATATTATTACTGACCATTTTTTACTCTATATGGACCATCTTAGATAATTAAATTTTGAAAACTAGGAATCATTACGTTATTTATGAAATATTCCGATTTAGTTTTTGCAAAAATATAATTTACTTAACCAGTACATTTTTCTTTTACATTTATTTCAAATTAAGTAATTCGTGTTTAAACTGATTAATCCTTTCATTTGAATGTAAAAAGGGCGCCTGAATGATTGAAGTATGTTTGCAGGTCTTCTATGTTACAATTTACGTTAAAAACAAATTTAAGAAAATTTATTTCGAAAAATAGTATAAATAAAGATTGAATCACACCTCTGTTTCCTTCTTTTAATGTAGCAATTCATGAAGATTTACTTACATACATTTCGGAACTAAAAATATTCTTGTTCTCATTTTGGTAATCGTTCCAAAAATATCCGTTCAAAAAATAAGTATTTATTGTAACAGGTGATACCGTACCTAACATTTGTATTGCTTCATGCTTCCGACGGTAACTTGGGCGGAAAATGAAAAGGGCTAAGAAAAAAGGCATATTCTATATACATATTATGAAACAATAGAAAAGACAATTAAAAATAGTGAATTTGAAATAAGGGGACACAAAATATTGTAAATGACACAATTTTTGAAATTGTTGTTTGTGAAGAAGAATTGGCGTATAAATTTATCTATTTTACATGAATGAACAGCTTTTAAAGCATAAAAATATGAATGTTTGTCTTATAAATAATTTTTCAAAGAATATTTAACGCTTTTTATAGAAGATAAAAGAAGCGAAATATGACATGAATTAAAATTTATATAATATGTATTTAATTTAAAAAGGCTAAGTTAGTATTAATTTAAGAAATTTTGGAAAAAGGTAATGGTTTTTTTATCACGGTTCAAAAAATATGTATTAGAAAATATCTAAAAAAATTAATATTTTAAAAATTATTTTGTTTTCCCTACTAAAATAATTACAGAAAATCCTTGAGTTTCAAGACCCTGAAAAAAAAAGGAAAGATTGATGGCATTTTGAACGACTAGCGTCGGATGTGCGACCTTTCGTCATCACCTTTATATAGTTTTGAAACGGCTAGAACAATACCCTACAGTTTTACAAACAGTTTTACCCATGACAATTATACATAATTCAGTTTAATATTTAAAATACTTGCATAGTAAAATATTCATAAAATGCTGTGAATGGTTGATTAGTATGACAGAAATATTTTTCATTTTCATGTATAAGTTATTCCAGGCCACCATTGACTGGGCGTGAACTCCAATTTTAATTTTTTTTATACAAGACAATAAACTATGCTCTGTCTATAAATTATTCAAATCAATATTATTATTAACAAGGATCAGAAGAAAGAGGAAGAAAATATAAACTAGTTTTTATATATTTGTTATTTATGTCCCAGCGTACGCATTATTTCGTTGCTTCTTTGTGTCACATATTACTGTGAATGAAAGAAAAGTAGAAAAAAATTAGCTAGGGGGACGATAAAATGTCATAAATTTTCTTTTATTTCCCAGCAATAAATATATTTACGTATATTTTTTATGCTAATTTTTAATGAGAATTGATGTAAATTCTATGTCATAACAAATTTAACAAATTTAATTACTTTGCCACGCAACAGTTGCAGTTGACGTAATAGAATGGTAAATAGTTAATTATGAGAGACAATAACACATATTCACTTAAATTTCCGCTATTTTATTATAGTTTTATTTGTTGCAAAAATTGAAATGATTGATATTTTATTGCAGAAAAAAATAAACAAGACACTGGTTGATTTGGTTTGCAATAAAAAGCTTAGGAATTGGTACAAAAAGCCTTTGAAAAAGTGTGTCGATGCGACAATATCAATTAGCTAAAAAAATAACTAACGAATGAAACGGGCGGGAGGAACAGATCAAAAGTAGATAATGCTTCAAAAAACAATATAGGTAAGGAAGCTCGTCCAAAAGTAAAGTTGAATAATTTGCTTCGTTTGTATTTAATGAGTCGTTAAAAGTATTCGGAAAATAAAAATATGAATGAAGAGTTACGAGTACATAATTCGAGAAACTAACTATCGATTTTATCAATGGTCTAACAGTTATGGCTATTTCATTAGTGTTTATGGGCATTTTTATTTTCGTAGGTTCAAGAATTGATACGTTAATAATATTGTCTATATATATAATTCTTTTTATCACTCTCCCATAAATTTGGTTAAAATAAGGAAATCTATGACTTTTTCTCGAGATTTTCCACTTAGGTTTAGACATATCCATCACCAATAAATATGTATACTCAGATTTTTGCTAGTTGAGGCCAATAAGATTTCCATGCCATTTACCATCAAATGTGGCCAACACAATAGCTTCATTTTAGAAATTAGTTTTTGACTACAAATGGCTACAACGTCAGATTAAATTGCATAAAATTACAGGTCTATTCTGTGACTAATTGACCGATTGAAGAAGAGACTTATTTTTTGAAAATATAGATGGCGGTTGTAATTTAATTTATATCAATTGACACCATCAATAAATTCTAAAAATATGAGTAAAGAAAAAATGCTTCCTTCGAGGCGCACCGATTAAGCCTTTTTTTATTTATTCGATGATTTTATTAAATTAATACAGTAATAATATTAAATTAATACAGTATACAATGAATTTAAGTTCCTAAAAGGAATACATAATAGTGTTAGACTGACATCCTTCAATTTAATTGACAGTATTTTGCTTATCATTTTAAAAAAATAAGTTAGTTAACCAGTAATATTATATTGCAAGTAAGTTAAATAAAAATTAGAACTTATTTAAAGTAAATAAAAAAAATATTATTCATTCGTTATGAGAGAATTGCATTATTCGCTGGATTCTATGTAACATTTAAATTATTTATTTGAATGAAATTAAACTTTCATGGGTAAATTAACATCTATGAGTTTAATTAATAATTTTCTTGTATTCTTTCTCACTTCACTTTACTTCTACTGTTTCTACACCGCTACTGTTTTATTCTAATATAAATTATATTCACAATTAAATTAAACTACGTGATGTAGTTTTATTTCTACTTTCTTTAAGTTCTTTGCCACGACCTAGGTTTCATTGTATTACAACATCTTCAGGTGGGTTATTAGCAAAGATATATAAGAAAATATACAAGAAATATCCCACCTGAAGATGTTGTAATACAACGAAACCTAGGTCGTGGTAAAGAAATCAAAGAGAGTAGAAATAATACTACATCACGTAGTTTCATTTAATTGTGAATAATAAATTTCTACAAAATTAACGCCAAATATATTCAATAAATTATATTCCTACAACTTTAATTAATATAACATCTGATTTACTCGAAAGTCATTTAATATTATAATGAACCGTTTGCGGCTTTAATCATTGTGGTCTATTATATTATAATTACACGCAAGACGACTCTACCCCACACTCTAATTTCTATTTTCAGAAGCTTCTTAGCCTATGCCTAAGAAACTTCCATAAATATGTCAAGGCTGAACGGAAAATTAGCATATCTTCATCGCCATCCCTTGTCAGAACAACGTTTCCGACTTAAACATATTATTATCGCTCGTCTCTTTGACTACAGTCATGTCTGTGCAATGATCTTTAAATTTTATGCCGCGAAGTTGGATATAGACATTGGTAGAATTTGAATACTCATTTACTTAATATATCAGTATGAACTTATATGTACATTTATATTCCATTAGCTGAATAAGGACTATGTTTTTTCTTTAGTTGGATATAACTAAAATAAAGCAATGATAGTGAAATTGAATAAATTTTGTAAGTTACGTTATCTACACTTATCATTTATGAAGATACATCTAGAGATATAACCGTGTAATAATTAAGAAAGCCATTAAATTATATTAATGTAAAAAAGAACAGGTCTATTTTGGACATGCGTGATATTTTTATTTAGACTGAATTATAAAATTCTGAATAAAACCTACCCGAATTCTTCAAATATGAATTTCTAATTATAACGAAAAAACGAAGCATGAAACTTAAAGAGTGATAAGGTAAGAGAAAATGTTGAACGCGGAAAGTGACAGTTAAGACATGGAGCAATAAGGAGATAGGTAAAAGAAGGCGTGAGAGGCAGAGATACTGAGGGTAAGAGATAGATAGATAAATGGATTGACTGAAAATAACAGATAAAGAGAACGAAAAATAAGAATTTTCACGAAACTCTTTATGATATTTAAATGTGTTTGAAGAGTTTTTTTTATTTTTAATGATTCTTTTAGTAAGTATAATTAAAATAACATTTATTAATGATAATTATAGATTCGAAGACAAGCTTCAGTTTAAACTTTCACTCTACTTAATAAATAATGAATGCACCTTTACTAATTACATCTATTTTTACAAGCTACACATAACAAAAAAAAACTAAATAAATAACATTTAAAAAATTACCACACTTCAATAACGTGTTGATTGCATAATGAATTTAAGAATATATAGATTCACACTCACGGTGTCGTGTATACGCAGGCGGTATCAGCGACGCGTGGCGAGGCATTTGGGCGGGGCAGGAAGGGAATAGCAGATGGCAAGTTAGGTCTACCCGAATAGGCACACACATGACAGTACAGATACATAAATTTTCTGCAATTCTAGCTTTCCAATTCCAAATATCATTAAAATAACCAATGATCTTTTTATTTTTACTACGTAATTCTAATAATGGCAATGTTGCAAAATAATACCCATGAAAAACTTTCGTCATAATTTTCGTCAATTGGGTGAAGTCGCGAATAAGAACCATTGTTTTAGTAAGTTTATTTTTCAAATTTCGACGTACAAGCATCTATTTAATATTATCGATAAATAAATAATACCATTTCGCAAAGATATATATGAACGTCATAAAAAATGAGTGTGTCAATCTCTATCCGTCCAATATATTGTGTCTATTTACATTCCAAATAAAACGCGCAACATGAAATATTGTGTTTGTTTTCATTCAATTATTATCAGTGATAGAATAAAATATTACTCGACACCTAACGATATAACGATTAGATTATTTGACTTTCTGCCAAAACACTCCTAAGTAATATTTATTAAATAATGTCATTAATTTTGACTTACACTTAATTGAGATAGATAAATAAGTTTTTCTTTGCATGGCAAAGAAGGAAAACGTTGAGATTATCAGAATTGTTACTCAACAAGAATAAGGCGAGTCACGATGGTAATAGATCCAGTAGTCATACATTTAACTCAATTTCTTCGGTACAATGCAAATATGACTACAATTCCTATATATATATATATATATATATATATATATATATATATATATATATATATATATATATATATATATATATGTATATATATATACATATATATATATATATATATATATATGTATATATATATATATATATATATATATATATGTATATATATATACATATATATATATATATATATATATATATACATATATATATTTAATCTTTTTTTTAATTCACTACTATCTACTATGTGTATATGTATATGATTTGAAATATTAATAAATGCATGAGTATATCTGAAACCCTGTAGTGGGAATCTTACCCGTACTTAACAAGTTTTATTTTAATTGGTTTAAACTCGCTTACTAAACGAAAATCAGTTCCTTTCCTTTAATGTAATATCTTGTTGTGTACTGATATATTTTCTTTTACTATCGCTATATATTTACTTAAACATTTTTCCTGTTCTTATTTTGCTTCCATATCTTTTATACTCTTCACGGTTCAAATAACTAATAATAAAGACTAACACTCCATTATTTTCATCACTTCCTTCCATTTGCTCTTTTTTACGATAGCCTTTATCGTACCGTTTACGTTAACTGTTTAGATTTTGACAGTATTAGGTTAAAAATAGTCATGATTTAATTTGTTGATGGATATACACACCGAAATAATGACCAAGGTCACCATTCAAAATTTAAAAATGCATTTAGGCGATCTTCATTGCCATAATAAGAATTAAATTAAAATAATTAGGTTAAACAATAAAAATAAAACGAAGAAAAGTGACATGTTAAATACGGATTACTGTATGTACATATGAACAAAAAATAATAATTAAATATTGATGTTAATAATTAATATTTTTAAAATTAAGTTTAAATAACTTTACTATATTTATTTCTCGACATAAAAATATTCGTACAAGGGTTGTTTAAAAAGTTCTGGAAAATTCTTAAGATGGAATCCATCGTGTTCATATTTTCAGTATTAGGTGAGTTAAAGCCCTGAAGCCGTAGAAATATGTAATACTGGAAACCGTAAATTTCTATCATTTTTTTTATATGTATTTGCGTTATAGATATATTGTTAATTAGAGGTTTCTGAAAGCACTAGCAACTACAACTGATTAGATCTCGCATCGTATTAAAATATTTAAAAGCCGTGAATGTCAAATAGAAAATGTTTCTATGGTAATAATATTAAATTTCATGTTAATAAACCATTTAAGTGAGTATGAGAATAATCACAAAGTGCAGTATCTTATTAAATAAATCTTCAAAAAATATGAAAATAATGTTATTTGAAAGTATTATCGATTGATAGGGTAAAATATTTTTAAGATTTTTCAACCCGATGGGTTAAAAATTAGATGAGGGAGGGGTGCAGACATATTTCACATCAATTTAAAGATTAATGTTTCACAAACGGGGTCCCAAAAATAGGGAATTAAATCTAAATTTTATTTTGAAATATCTATTCTATGATATATCAGGAAAAAATAAATTTACATCCATTTTGGGGAACCCCTTAAAAATATTTTGCTGTATGAATTGAGATCTCTACAGTCTTAGAAAATTTTATTAGCATATGTCTTAAACTAAAAAATCTGTGAGGCTCTAACAGGCGGTTGGATGGACGTGCGTGTTTAACAAAATTAAAAGCTACTTTTTCATTTTCAAACTTTTAAAATATGTAAAAGTAAGAAAATCAGTAGTTTAAGACCAACAAAATTCGATGGATAAGTGATATATACATATATATATATATATATATATATATATATATATATATATATATATATAAATATAAGAACAAGTAAAATTAAAGGGTTGTGAATGAAAGAAGCTAGAATAATACAATATTTTACTAAGTTGTACATCCAAATTGGAGCTATGTAGGTCGGACCTAGATACATTTATTTTGATACAAATTTTCTGCTAATCTTTAAATCGGACATAAAAGTGAGAAACATCCGATGTTGAATATGAAACACGAAATATTTCAATTCAATGATCCTTAAATTGAGTAATACGTTAAAAGAAAAAATTAAAACCGTTATTATAATATTCAATGATTCTTTTTTCATACCATTAAACATTTCTGAAGGCTTTTCTATTAAACGTTACTGAAGAAAACCCTTGCGGTTCAAAATTTAAAGGGTAACCTGGCACTTGTACAGAACATAGTAAATACAATTTTAAAATAAAATGGTTTACCACTTTCATCTTTTGATTAGACTTTCTATTATTCTTCAGATTTTAAAAATTTTTTTTTCCAAAGTTTGTAATGGGTTTGTCGTCAACTTGTAGATGTTGAAAAGTCATTATTGTAGAATCTTTTGTTCTGCTCTCTGTACAATTTTCTGCATTACAAGCTATACAGTTACCCTCACTTATGGCCACTTCATTAGATAGCATGAAATCTTCGTCTGTAGATGTTTAAAAAAGCTACTAAATTTTTTCCTCGCTTGTACAAGATAGAGAATTTTGCGTACTAAAGTTTTTCATCGTCGTCGTTTTATTTCAGAGTGTAGTTTAATTATTCAATTGAACCACATATATATATATATACTTAAATATATATATATATATATAGGTATATATATATATATATATATATATATATATATATTTATATATATATATAACATTCAAATATTGTATGAAAACTTTAAAACTTTTAAGCTTCAGCGAGAAAAGTAACAATTCCGAAAAAGTTATCTGATTAAACTATATATTTGCTCAGTATATCTCCACATGAAACAGTATTTTTTATAATGTATTATAAAAAATACTGTTTCAATGCTGAAATAGTTAAGTCCCAATTATACATTGGGAAGAAGAGGGATGTTCCTAATTTTTTGCTATTTACTTACATTGAGAATGGTTTATACATATGGAAAGCTCCCGTAAGCAAATTGTCTTGTAAATGACAAAAATAAACCTAATTTAGGAAAACTTCTAATTTTAGAAAATAAAAAAACAGTCATTAACCATAAAATTACCGTACACCACCGTGAAAAATAGTAATAAATATTTGGCCCACATTACAATCTGTATCTATAACTTTTTCTTTAAGTAATGTGTTTATGAATTTTAAATACTCTTAGGCGGACGCGACTACGTAATACACCGTGAATTTTAAATTTTAGATCCATCATTGTATACAGATTCTTTTGTCCGTACTGCCTGGAAAATTTAAATTAATTAAAACAGAATAGTAATAGATTAAGTGGAGAAAGTTAGCTGAAGTAAATTTTTTTTAATGAAAATTAAAAGTGTTTCAATTTTTTAAAACACTAGAGGTTTTTTTAAACATGATAGGTGAATCCTATCGTTTAACTATTAGATTCCGCTAGTCCCAGTGCAGCATCGTCAGTTATAACAAGTATTTAGTAAAAATGTAAGAAAGTTAGAATTGTATCACTCGAAAAAATTGTTTAATTGTTTAAGTGTTATTCAAATTAATAATCTAAGCAATGATAATTGCTTAAATGTGTTGACTATGGTTTTTGAAATAGAGCTATGTCTAATTAAAAATTCAATCAAGATAATTTTTGGTGTAAAAATGAGCGATAGACATAAAACCTCTACTTTAAATGAAATGACCTATTTAGGTATTTTAACTCTCTGTTTATTATCATCTGGAGTTAATAAAATTGACGGAATAACTCCTAATTGGGGTACTGCAGTGACATTCACAATTCTACCGAATTTGTTTTTACAGAATTCAATATATATTTTAACATTACGTCTCTATGGCTATTCCTATATAAAAAGTTGTAGAAATATCACCAAAGTTTCAGTACAGTAATAATTGAACTCTTATGATAGCTTGATATAGTACCTGTTGCGTTTCACAAAAAGAATGGTTAACATTTATTTTGAACAATGTGTAAAACTAATTTCATTTATTTTTGTAGTTATTATAATTTTATCATTTGAATTGAAAATTTGTCAATTAAAGTTATATTATGTAATCCAAAATGAGAACAAAATAGTAAATTAAATAAAAGTTAATGAATTAACTACACTAAATTATTATGAACATGAAAAATGCTTTAAATATTTATCTGATCTATGTCTTATTGATAGGATTGTCAATAAGTTTATTTTTAAAGGATGAAGGAAGTTCGCTAACAAATCGACTTATCTATTATTTGGAACTAAAATTCTGTTTTGTGCGATACTTCGGAACCATGAAAGGATTATAGATATTCGGTTAGTGGTCATTGCTAGGAATGTTAAATTTAACATTTTATTCGTTTAGCTAGAGTATTGAAACTAAAATATAAATAACGCCCTTTGTAACAAACTAATTCCTTGTTAATTACCTCTAGAAGAGAAGTGACAAATATCTTCTAAGTATTTTCCCAGGTATTAAAGTTGACACGTAAAGTGAATTTTTTAAAGAAAGAAATCTTTGCTCGAAGGCAACCTTTGCTCGTAATGTGCTTCATTTGTTTTTGAAATTTTAATTCATCATCCAGAATTAATTTCACGTTGTCGATGGAATACTGACAACTAAAAGTTTAGTAACGATTGGAAAATTATGGAACTTAGGTGCGTTTTATTCCGAGAGAAACATATCAGCAAAATGTCCAGATATTTTTATAGTTGTGCAGTATCTAAATAGTTTTCTAACATGTTGTAAATTTTGTAATCATCTGCGAACATAAAATGTTTAGCACGTGACAGTTTCATGCTTAAGTTGTTTATAAAAACGCCGAACAATATTAGTCTGAATTATATCGGGAATCGTATGGTATACCACGTTCTGATTTATGGTCTGGAGATGAGAACCCATCAGTTGTAAGTCATTCTACTAAATATGATTGAGCCCATCTCAGTAAGGTATCATATACACTTGCGAAATATTGAATTGATTTATTATCGATTGGATACTTGTGAATTATTGAAAATATGAATACATTATACATAATTGTGAATTATGAATATATTATACAGAATATATGAATATATTATACATAATAGTGTGATTTATTTAATTATAAACCTTGTTATAGTTAGCATGGATAGCATAGAATTGCTTGCATTTATCTAAAGCATTTACAACATAGGTTATATATTGAAATATATATGTTATTTATTGAAATATATTTATGCTGAATGAATATATATGACAGAAATATAATAGAAAAATCGCGAATTTTATTTTTTAATGATATTATAATGATTATATTAGTATAAAATCTTAAAATGACACAAATTACTTAATTAATTGTGGCTATATAATTCGACTTGATAAAAGAAAAAAATATTTATATTCTTTAAACTATTATTTACAAGAACTAAAGTCGTTGCGACTTCATATATAACGATTCAATGAAAACGTTCATGCGAGGTACGCTCACCTTACGTAAACTTTGAAAATGATGTGATAAAGCTATAAAAATTTTTATTATCCTAAATGAGACTATGTTAGAGTTTTAATATAGCTTATATAAGAACAAGTGAGATAAGTTGTCAATATGTCTATAAAACTATATCCCAAATAAACAGTTGCATGTTTTAATGAAAGTTAGTGGTATAATTTATTAGCAGACGATTTATTTGATTAGTTTCTTTGAAACTTAAGGATGTTTAGGCTATTTCCGCATAGTTAACACAAAATTAGGAGAATATGTAGATGTTAAAAAATAGGGAATATTAGGTATAATCAGTTGAAAATAATATCACTAGGAATTGAAGTGTACAATAAAACCGAGGAAGTTACAATTGTAACTTTATGGTTTTATAAAATGATATTCGTAAAGAGCATGTGATGACAAAGTTTGAAATGTAAATTTTAAAAAAGAGGTTCCTATATTTGAATAATTTCCTCAAGTGCAAATATTATAATTAAAAGTAAATTATACTTGTATAAAAAAGTAAATCGTGTTTCAAATATTCTAGTCAGGTAGCTATTTTCATATTTTTAAATAAAAGAACTATTTCGTTTATCTATAACCTTAAAGAAATACATAAATTCTGCTTAAATTTTGCGTTCGAAAAATATGACCTGGATATTTTAATGCTACGCTCTACCAATCTAATACTATCTACTTGAAATGTGGAATATATTAAACAAAAATTACATATTATGGCTAGAACAAAATTTATACGTGGAAGCTAGAGACATACGTCTAGCACAATTAGTTTTTAAGCATATTACGTTGTTGATTCCATATTATATACTCGCGACGAAGCACGAAGTCAAGGCGTATATTTCTTTACTGACTAATTGTAAAATAATCGTGCAGTTATTTATTATGTGGACAGGAACACTTTTTATAAAATGATGAAATGAAAGAAGTTTATTGTTGCATTTCATATTATGGAGGAAGAAGGACCATGTAAAGTAATTATGGAGTAATTTAGTCATGGAGTTTAATATTTCTTCCGGAAATATATGAATAATAAAAAACTATAAATTAATGACATATTGGAAAATAAATGTCCCGTTTTCTGTTCTGGGTAACTCAACGTTTAAAGCATAAAAAAATAATTTGGCGTGATTTAAGAGATAATTGCTATTTGTTAAATTAACAGAATGGGGACAATAAAATATTATTTGTGCAGTAATCCCAAATTCTTTACAAATGATACAATTCAAAAGTCCAAAACAAAGAGCTAATGACTTGAAGTACGGATGTGAGTCTTCACATTACAAAGTTTCCCATACACTCATAAATTATATAAAGATAAAATATTTAAATCAAAAATTCATTTCACTGTTTAAATATATTATTTGTCCCGATATATAAATATATTTTGTAGTAATTTTTTCACATATGATCAAATATTGCGATTTTCTTAAAAATTACGGGATTGAAAATAATTGCTATAGTTCTTAGGTAAACTCTTATTAACCAAGTTTTATCATAAATTTAGCCGTTCGGAAATGCAAATGGGAAAAGGCGTAGTTTATCTCATATTTCTCGGTTTATCGGTGAAGATTTGCAAATGTTGTCTAGTACTTAATTTGTCCACTCTAAAGTTTCCAAACTAATACCCTTAAATGTTATTAGCTATTAAATTGTATGCGAATTACTATACTTCGTCCCTATGCTAAATTTCAAGCTCTTATCTTGAATGGGTTCTGTGAAAATTGGCTCTAACAGACTTATAGATAAACAGGTGTATGAATGATCTTATGAGGACTCTTATTTTTTTTTAAAGCATGGGCTCTGAAAACAATCAAAATAGAAGAAATTGAAATGAAAACTTAGAATTTGGACAGTATATGCAATCAGTCAATTAAATAAAGTGGGAATGGATGATATAAATTTCATATCTTTGTATATGACATTAGAAAAATGACAGAAATGTACACTTTGCCAACGTTCTATTATAAAATGTACAATGCGATAGCTTGAGTGCAGTTCTTCAGCAACATTATGTTCAGTGAATACAGACATTAAACTAAAGAAGAATATTTAAACATTTTTTGAACAGACGTTTTGACCATATTTGACAAAATGTTCAAAATGTTCAAATATTAAACTTAAATGCTATTTAAGTTTAATATTTGAACATTTTGTCTTTCATTGGTATGAAAATGCTAAGTACTTATCTAAACTATTCCAGAAGTTTTCCAACAAAAAAAAAGAATAAAATAATAAGGATTGTTATAAGAATCTTTCAATCACCCGTTGTTTTTCTTATCAAACCAGTTTCAAAGCGGGCAGAAAGTTAAAAGAAAATTATTGCATCTATGAATTCTGGCAATACAACTTAAGTAGTAAATTTTAATATACCAGTCGGACGACCAGGATTACCAAACACCACGTTAATTAATAAAAAACACGAAAAATACACACAATATATTAACAATTTAAATATAATTATTTTACTTAAAAATCTCTTATATTGCTAAAACGGAGAGAGAAAACGCGCCAACATTTGTAAAATTCACAATAATTCAAAACATGCCTTTGAACCGTAGTAACTCTGATATCTGTATATCGCAGTAGACACAAGGAAATTCGTGATACCCTAAGGCCCCGAGGCACCGGGTGAGTGAAAGCATGAAACGTATAACAAAAAGGTAATGTAGCTAGCAGATACATTGGCATAATGATGGTCATACTTTTGTATGTTGTAAAGGATTTGCAATATGTATTTGTATGTTTTTTATTTAGTTACTCAAATATTTGACATTTATGTATATTTTAGAGATAAGGGAGCTGAATTTTTTTCTGGCAGTTTGATATTGTTTCATGTATTTCACTAACCCAATCAAACATAAAATATAATAAAATGAATTATGAAATTCTTAGGAGAAACCTAATTTTATTTTTGTGTGAGACTGATTTGCTATGAACGGACAAGTGCTTTTGTTCCGACCTGAACTTACAATGTAACTATAAACATTGCCCTGCATAGGCTGCAGTTTAATTCATCTCTTGCCTGATATGCGATAATTAACGTCAACGTTAAAAATTGCATAAATGAAAAAAGTGGCAGTTTTTGAAATAAAGTTCTTATAGTGATATTTTT
Source organism: Druceiella hillmani (assembly GCA_039881145.1). NCBI lineage: Eukaryota > Metazoa > Arthropoda > Insecta > Lepidoptera > Hepialidae > Druceiella > Druceiella hillmani. The sequence goes on along the minus strand of JAYKKI010000021.1, from coordinate 15,898,500 downwards.
CATTGTGATAATTGTTTTTTCATTAGACTGAGTTCAATTAATTTATTTTTCTCATTTTAGTTATATAAAGAAAAAACAAACAAAAACTTTCCTCTGTTTCTGAAGTTATTTTATAACTATTTTTTAATTTATGTATATTAAATATAAATAAAATATTACGTTTCTTCGTTGATTGTTTCTGAATTATAGCAAAGTTTTTACTTATGCAGAAGCATATGCACTGGCAGACCGCAGACCTACAGTGGAGAAAGATGACTTTCATTTGATGCCGTTGCTGTAGTTATGGTGTTTGACAGTACATATTCTAGAGATTATTTGTTCGTTGTTATAACTTAGATTGATCTTCTACTCTTAATACGAAATCGTTTAACCAAGTTCATGACATAATACAAGGTTGACGAATTTAATGTTAAACTTTAAATATATCGTACTTTTATTAGCCTCATTTTAGTGGAAGTTCTTTTAGCTTATATTTTATGTGTTACCAACATTTATTTTTGAAGAATCATAGCTTCTTGATTTACTTAGACTGATAGTTTACTTTTATTCTATGTATACAGAAATGGCACTGCTAAAGAAAACTATATATAAGCCGCATGATAAAAAGCCCACTCAAATAATTGAACTGCTTACGAAATCTATATTTTATTGTTATGTATCTGTTTTTAGTTTCATTATAGCTTAGTAGTATTGTCATAATTTTTATTTGTAGGTTACAGAGGAACGCCATTAAAAATAAACTCTTTTGAATTACGTATAGTCAATAAAATGGGTCGATGAAGTAGAAAAATATTACGAAATACAAGACAGCGCATATTACTAAATTGAGAGAACAGGAGCTATACAATAAATGAAATCCACGGAATATTGGCTGATTTTTAAGGAATAAAAAACAGTACATATTTTTAAAAAGACGCAGTTTCACTATCAATGTCTGTCAATGAAATTACAGTGTGATTTTATGAAGTGCATGCTAAAGAACATCTGCCGAAAAAGGAAAAATTTCATGTAAAACCGAAAAGGATTTTTATCTTATATTTTGATATACGATTTACTGTTTTTTTTTTGTAATAAAATGTATATCACCATAGCATATTGACTAATAATACAATTTACTATTTTATTCAGGCTTTATTGATCACTCCTGGAGTATAATTTGGATGACATGTGCGTTGTTAATTTGTAAATTAATATTTAAGCAAGCATGTATATCTCGGTCGCATGCAATTTTTTTAAATGGAATAACAAAATTATTATATTTTTAGGAATAACAAAGTTATCACTGCTTACTACCATTAAAGTTACTATTTAAATTAAGACAAATTTAATGTCAAATCCACCGGTGAAAAGTAGACAGATAGAGAATGCTGATGACACACCTCTTGCAAGATGACACGAATATCGTTTGAAGTGTGAATATCTCATGGTCCATCTTGGTGGAAGACCACTTGAAGATTTCAATATAAAAGATGCTTAATTCGAGCATATTATATATAACCGTATACTAAACTAAACTATACGTTTTGTCGAGACAATACATCTTGTCGATAATTCTGCCGTCTTCATAGCAATAATTCAAGTATCAAAGTTATAGGTTCTAAGTTCGAATAAAGAGGTAACTTCAGTCAGTTAGTCCTTCGAATCATCCCAGTCACTCAGTTCTGATCCTCCGTTTTTTAGTAATTCCATGTAACTTATATATGGATTTAAATTGATAAAATGTTTTTGAACACATTTCGAGGACGGCGAACGAAATACTTTAATTTTAAGGACAGAAGTTAATTTTATGAGAATTGTAGTTATGTAACCATAAAGATGTTTATTTAAAAAATTATAGATAAGTTTTCATATTTGCGTTGAAATTTAAATACCACTTCACTGCTTTTTTTAAGCAATTTCGAAATCAGCTAGACAATTACTAAAATAAAAGGATTATCGACATATGTTAAACAGAAGATCTTTTTCATTAGCCAAACTAATGATATACCATGATCTTATTTTTATTTTTGATAAATTATATTATACTAAATCTTAAAATCAGTTAGAAATGTAATGGAAGTACAGAAAAAAATGTTTTACTTATTATTTAAAAATAAATGAAACATGCTTCAAAATTATTAAAAAAAATAAGAGTGAAATCAGATGACAGTTTTTATTTCATTGCGATATATGAAAACTGAAAACTTGCTAATCTAAAAATGCATATATATTTTATAATGTGCTTTGCATTTATACGAGATTCAAGAAAAAGCCGAAAAACTATATTAATTATCTTTAGATTGTAAAATATAACGTGAATTTCAAAAAGTGATTTCATTTCTTAAACTTACTGCCTCATATTTTAATGTACATTTAGATAGCAATATTTATTTACCTCCATATTATGTAAAAAAGCTCCTGTTCCGTCGATAAGTATAAAAACGACTCCTCATGACGCCAAATCTTTTACACAAGCTCAGGCCGGCTCCTTCACTTGTATGAGTACAGATTACATATTTCGGGAGGATCACTTTCACATATCCGATGAATGGTTTTGCAAATTGTTGGACTCCAAATGTAAAGCCTAATTTACACCTTCCCATTTATGTTTTATTTCATTGAACCAATTCCATGGGTATTTGCTAACGTAATCGTAAATCCTCATTTCATTCTAATTTAAATATAATATTTTAATAACGAAAAAAAGTTAATTTTTTCCGAATTTTTACTAAACATTTGATGTAGATTTTCAAACATTTGATGAGATACGTTCTCACGTATGCATTTGAGAAAGTTTGTCCGCACACACAAATGTACTCAAGTACCCTTCTACGAAACAAAAGCATATTCGTATACATTCGAATAGGTCTATTTTTATTAAAATTCATTGACTAAACATCTGTTGATTATGAAACCTAAACATACTTTTGTGCCCTAAATTGATTATTGTAGGATTACAATAATCTTTATATCCTGAAAATAAAAAAATTATTTAAATTATAGGATTTAATGCCTGCGAGCGAGTAAACTGCTCTTATTATCAAATTTGTCACTAGAACGCGAAAAAATCGCTGGTATATGAGGTGTATACACATGCGGGCAAATGTATGTATGTATGTGACTTATAATGTAGCTTTATTTATCTGTTTATAATGTAGCTTTATTTTTATTCAGCGATAGATGAAATATAACTTAACAATAGAGAAAAGTCGATTTTTAGCGCGCAGTTTTGCTTGCGTGAGTTTCAGTATATCGCAAAATCATTTTATAAAGAAATTTAAGAATGCGTTTATCAGATTTTATGGTTATTAATAGATCGGTAAAAATAGTACATATTTACGTATTGGTAAGTTTTGATTGGAAATATGATTTACTCAAGCGCTTGCTAAATTCTGACAGTCTTTTTCAAGTCTATCGTTGCTAGGAAATTAATGCTTTATTTTATAATTGTTTGACAAGGGACCAAGCTCAGTAACAGTCAAAGTTCGATCAAAGTTCATTCTATTATTTATTAAATTTTTATGAAATTTTATAAATTAAATATACTTTTAATAACATTAATTACTTTTACTTTTAATAACATTAATCGATACTTCAACCTCGGTACTGGGCCGGCTAATAAATGTTTAGCTACTAGTTTTGGATACTTTACCGATGTTGTCGAAAGTCCGAGAATATTTTTCTATGAGGTATAAGAGTGTATTCAGTTAATGACAATCTATGGAAGTCGTCGAATGAATTTATCAATTTCAATAATAAGAAATCTATTTAAATCTAAGTCAATTACCAACTTTTTTTCTTTATGATTTTCTACCCGTGTTATGATTAATGGAATTAAAACTTAACTTCTCTTGGCTAGAGATATTGGCAACTTAACAAATAAGGAGTAGGTTATGTGTGTTAATCATACACGAAAAACGTGATTAGCTTAGTTCTGGACAAAGAAGAATTACAATATTTAAACATGAATACCATAAAGATAGAACTTAACTGCTGGTGACTTTTCAAGGTCCTTACTAAAAGTTTATTCGGAGAGGGACTCATAGTGAATGCAGAGACTTACTGTTAGAGAATCGATTGAGTAGTAGTCACTTCAGATATGATAATTAATTGAATAGTGAATATGAGTAGAATTTTGTTAAAAAATATTTGTGTACTGTCATCGTACAGCATTGTGTAAAAACTAATTTTACCCAGTCAGCTGCCCATTTAGTTATTATTAATAATTTGTGATTTTTTTAAATGGAAATAAAATTTTGCAAAATATCTTTTTAGCGAATCTTTCAATAATACCAACGAACATTTGATTTTGTTATAATTACTTTTTAATCCTTAAATATAAACTTCAGTTTACACTTCTAGATTTGACTTTTTAAATTCTTGATAATCATCCATGATAACCTAGATAATTAAAAGAAATTTTTTTCCACTATTTCAACCCTAATATCCTGCTGTCTTTGATGATAATTCGAGGTACTATCCGCACTTAAACCTTTATTGAGATTATACCCGACATATTCTATATATTCTGTGGTTACGACTTTATTGAGTAAACCTTTATTGAGATTATATTAGACATATACTGTATATTCTACGGTTAACGAGGGTGCGACTTGGCCATGTTCAGGTTTGAATATCACTTTCGTTTAACTACCGTGTGACGCAGTCAGCGGTATAATCTTGTACATTTTGTTACATGAAATAAAATATTCCTCTAAAAGTTTAATAAACGTTACATCATGTCCTTGAAGATCACTTTTGATTTTCTCTGAGGGATATTTCTGAGTATTTGCGTTTTTTTCTTTCTGAACCAACCACACCATTGCGATATTCGTAAGGGATTCCGTACCACAAATGAGCCACACCCCTGCCCCCACCCCTCTGTAACCTACTCTTTTTTCTCTCCCACATGGAGCCCATCATTCGAGCATCGTCACAATCTTTGACACCCATCAGGGTTTCTCAAAGAGATTCCGACAGAACCTTTCCAGATTCCTCTCACCCAATATTTTTCTAATCCTGATTTTACTTAGGATGCGATTTCCCATAGCGGATGATTTTGTGATTCAACGCCTGTTGGGAAGGCTATTGATAAGGTATCCAACATTATGGTTGCCCCAAGGACTGCACCAGAAAGAATCAGTCCCCCGGAAACATTTATTTATATTCTGTACCATTGGTAACACAAACTAAGTGTAACACAATCCGGGTTGTACTAAGGAGGCATATTGAATACCAGCAACAGATACAGCATTAGTTAGTCCAATTTCATCTAACAAAATGTTTTTTAGATTAAGAAAAACAGGTTATCAGAAACCGCAATAAAATTTATTTTAATGTTCACAATCACATTAAATGTTCTGAATCACTATTATTTCAAATTCCCACTTAACAAATTACGTTAATTCTGATAAGTGCTACTTTATATTAAGAAATGTACAAGTGTCAATACAGGTAATAAATATTTATTAAACGTTTTATACTGTTAACCTAACTTAACAGGTTAAACAGAAAACTTTATAAAAATAGCGGCACATATATATATATATATATATATATATATATATATATATATATATATATATATATATATATACACATATATAAATATAAATATATATATATATATATATATATATATATATATATATATATATATATATACATATACATTTAATAAAGAGCCGTTCTCATTTTTCGGTGAAATTAGCCCACTTCAATCGCCTTTAGCGATACTTGCAGGGTATTTTCTATTCGTCCTACGTTTTTCAAAACATTTTCCTCATTAGTTATTGGCCGACGCGGGTATTGTCTAGAATTGCAGGTCAATCAGTGCCTGCGTGCGTACATTGTAATACGAAAATATTCAGTTTATTTTTGCGATCGACTTGTCGTAACGACCTTTATTAACTATACACATTATATACACGCATATGAACGTATTTTCGTAAAACAAGATTAATAACTTTAGTGCATGTATTTTATTAAAACTCATTCTTATATTAATTACTAGAAATTTATATGTTAAGTAAATATATAGGCATTTGGAAGGACTGGACTTAATATCACAGATACTTAAATCATAGAGAGTTATGAATGAAAAAAAAGAGAATTAATGTATTTCCGAAAGTCACGACCAATAACAGTTACTTTATATAATAAAGTTCAACGAAAAGGAGTCATTGACTTGCTCTGGTTAGCGGTACGATTAAGTACCGGCCCGTACATTTTATTGAACACAATAAATCAGGGAACTGACAACGCGTCAATCGTTCGAACCCGCATACTGCTAGAGATTTATTAAACTCCCGTTACTCGGAATGTAGTAGATATCTAAGTGCAAAATTTCCGATATGACTTTTCTTATTTTTGAAAGTGTTCTGAGTCTTTTTGAGAACATCATTTTTCTTTTTCCCTGTAAACATGTCTTTTTAAAATAATTACAATATGCCTTGGAATACTTTGCTAATTTTCTTTATCATGCTCGCAAATTTTGTCCAATTTTTCATACTAGTTATTTTTTAAGATGAAATTAATTGTATTTTTACGTTTCGTGTTGTTTGATATCAGATTATCCTTTTCAAACCAGTGATGTTGAAATTTTGAATATTGATGGAATATATATATATATATATATATATATATATATATATATATAAATAACAGTATTTTTCCTTACGACGGCTTACATCGATTGAGTAGCAGTCACTATATTACATCGTTTCGATGAACTGATTCAGGCTATTATCCCTTCCGGATAAGGGAAATGAAGAAAAATTAAAATTTGAAAAATGTTTAAAGAAATTAAGATGAACATTTTTTTTCTGAATAAATTTCAAAGAAGCAATTACCCGGGAAAAAGATGAGTTTCTATATAACAAAATACTTTCTACGTTTAGAACGATAGAAAGAGTCAGCCCAGTGACGAAATTTCATTAGGAAAATACACTTGTACTAGAGCGCACAGCAGCGCACAGGCAAGTTCTCTATGTTCGTCTTCTCTGATATTTACCCGAAATATTTTGAGTTATTTCGGCATTCTTCTAGCTCAATAATATTTAGTATAAACGGTACAACTTTAACTACGCAATGATATGACTAACTTGTACACTGTTTGTAATTTAAGAATATATATTTTATATTTCTTGAGATATAGACTGCTAAAAATTGATATTTTGATCATCAAAACACATTACTTGCTCTGACTTACTTAAAATTTGGCATATGGCTAGAGTTTTATGTATACACGAATGTATAAAACTCTAGTCATATATTGGTTGAGTCAAATTTTCTCAATAATTTTTTTTTAATTTCATTTCTTGTGCAAATTTAAGGATTATTTATATTTTGTAAGCAGCATTATAGTAATTAATAAACATTAATCTTTTTTGTTCAGAACATCTATAAAAATCTTATCACACCTTGCAAATAAATACATTTGATTCCATCGTTAATTAAAATCAGAGTGTGCTCAAAGTGCACTTAAAAATACTCTATGTTTGGGTCATTACGGTCACCGCTATTCTTTTTCAATTGATAATTCTTTTTCAAATGGAATATATTTTTTTTCAAATAGAGACGATTCCTTTTATAAATTATTGAAATTTAAGCACATCACGATGTGTTATTCTTTGCATGTACGATTCTGATACAGAACGCATATATGATGAACATTTTCATGGTCTTTGGCTTTCCGTGTTACTAGGATTATAGATTTCGCTCAGCATTTTTCATTTTAGAAAACTTTTTCATACACAACAACAATTTTTTTTTGTATTGATAGGTAAATTCCATGAATCACACATTTTTACTAAAAATCATGAAATCTTTCTATCATTTTGTTAACTAAAAAGAGACACTAAATCGAAATAACCGTCAAGTTCCAAGTAATTATTTTGTGAATCAAATTTGCATTATTCTTTTTTCACTGGGTCAAATAAGTTTCCACGTCAAACGGTTTTTAATGAAAACGACTATTAAAGATGGTCAAAGAAGTAATTTTTTTTATTTTATATATTAGAATTTACACAATTAAATTGGGTGTTATGTGAAAAATAAATATATTTCAATGCAAACTTTCCTTTATCACAAAACATAGTTTCTGTCATCGGTTAAAAAATTAACTGGATTAACACGAGATCTAATTCGGGGTTCATAGAAAAAATAGGCAAATTTATTCTCGTCCAAAGGTTCTACACGACACTCAATATTGAGCGATAATCCAATAATTGTTATGTTATTAATTTAAATTTATTCCCCTTTTAAAACAAAAAAAAATATTTATCGTATTTGAACTATAATGACCTTTTATCACTTTCATTAAAAAAGGCAACTAATGATTTGTCATTGTTGGACCACTATTGCGCGTAAATATTTGAAATCTTCTGAACTGACGCAAATCGGTACAATAATTTTCATTTATGAGACTTGCATCAGTTTAAATTAATACGATTACATTGATACATTTTATTGACACAAGCATAGAGATACGTAATTTTGCAGTATTGAAGACATAAATAACATTGCATTGACAACCAGCAACAAACACTACAGACTATATTATAATTGTTTGTATGAGCCAATTAAAGGCACAATTAGGTAGCGGGTATATCTCTGATATAGAGATATGAAAAATAAAATTAAAATAAATTGTAAATAGCTGTCTCTTGGTCCGGAAAAAATACCTGCCCTCCGTAGTCGTTACCACAACCTTTGATTGAAAATAATATTCAGTATTTATTTCATTTCTTTAAATTTTGGTCAACAGATCTATCTGTTTTATTATTCAGTATGAGAATTTATTCCTTCATATTCCTTTCCATGGTTAAACCAATCGATTACAATTGAATTTACCGATATATAAATGGCAGCAAAGATATATAAAATGTGTCTGTATATTGGAATACATATCAAGTTTTGATTGGTGATTTTCTATAGTCTTAAAGGAATCCATTACGAAGGAGAATAAAATATACAGAAATATGAGTACATGGAATTCTCAATCATGAAATTATTCAATAGTTCTGTATGTAAATATTGTCCTTAGTGTCGTTGAAATATAATTTTATTTGCAATTTATTGTGCATTTTGGTTGGAATAATCTCGACTTTTTGAAATGTGAGAACCTTGTTATCATTTGGATTGTCTTTTGTGCATTAATATAAGTAAAATTTTAAGTGTGTAACCATTTACATTTGTGATTCAATTATTTTTATTTTTATTTACACATATTACTTATAATTGTCGAAATAAACCTATGTAAAAATTTAGAATCATTTAAATTCCCATACATAAATAGGCATGTAAATATTTCGAGAGAATATAAAAGACAAAAATAATCAAGCGAGTCTAAAATACATTTCATCCAGCGTATCGTCCAACATTCAATGCGGAATTCATCATATCCTTGACTCAATCATCTTCTGAGTAATTTACTAAGAAAAGAGCCAGTGAAAAATCAATTTTGCCATTAAATGTTATTTCGGACTATTACGGGTATTATTACAGGAAAGAGATTGTGCAAATGACCAAACAAATGTTATTTTTTCGCTAAACCGGTTTGAAATTAGCGCTGCAAAAGGCCCTAAACGTTTTTTAAAGTTTTTCCGGTTTGTTCCTCGATCAATGTCAGTTTTTTCTCCCGCGACGAATTGTTTGGGAGCCTGAACGCAAAAACAGCCAGATTCACTGCGTGAACGCTGTAACGAGCAGAACTCGGCGATGAATATTTGTGTTTATATCTATAGTACCTGTCGCAATAAGCGTTTCTCGGAATAACGAGCAAGGGATGTTTTCCACAGTTATTTTGTCACCATGAATATTTAAATAAAAAAAAAATCAAAGAACTGATAACTTATTCTTAACTTTCTTCTTGCTGAAAATATATCAGGTGTATACCTTGTTCTGTTGCTGTGAAACTCTCTCATCCACAACCTTCTTTTTCTCATTTTTATTTATTATATCGTTTTTGTATTTAATTGAAACCAACAATATTCGCATAACATTACGCAGTAGGTACTTCAATCTCGGCCTCTGTTATCATGTCAATGAACTGAATTTTAATTTAATATGTGGAGGGACTATACATATATATATAGGGTATATTTTTTATATGAAGTTCGAGATCACTTTTGTATTATTAGTACATCTTGTGATTAATACGAAGAAAAAGAGTTTAATTTTTCGTAAAATTACACATTTATTTGTAACATTTCCAGAGTGTAATTTTTTTGAAATAATTAACAAATATTTTTTTCTTCAATACAAAAGTAGATATATATATATATATATATATATATATATATATATATATATATTTTTTTTTTTTTTTTTTATATATATATATATATATAAATTATTCATTTTTTGTTTTTATATTTTTTGTTAAGTATGCGTTATTCTACCCAAATTATGTTTTGATGTTAATGTTTAAAGTGTGTTAGTATATGTGTGTTTTTACTTTTAAACAAATGGCAAATAAAGGAACAAAGATTTTAGCAACAAAGATTTTTTCGATTCCTGTGTCAATATGAAAAAGGCTTATAACTATTTCGAAGTACCCTCTTATATATGTAAAATAATGGCGAATTTCTTTTTGCCCAGTAGCTTTTATATTGGCAGGTCTGATAAGGAATTAACGTTTATTAGACCATTTTTAGGGTTCCGTGCCTTAAAAGGGAAAACGGAATACTTATAAGAAGAACGCTCTCGTGTCTATCGGTATGTCTGTCCCAGCCATTTTTCTCAGAACCTGCTTGACGTAGAAATTTGAAATTAGGCACAGCAATAAAATATATTAACCCTCCCATATCGCAATAACTAACACCAAAAATAATCATTGGAAAATTTTACGGGGGCACTTTATGTACTAGAAATTTCTTTCATCCATAGTGTGGGATGTGATTTGAAAGTTATAAAGGTCTCAAAAATATTTTTCTCATTATTTTAAGCATTTACGCCTTTAGATATATATGGAAAACTGGAAAAAAATTAAGAAAGGAATATGGGTTTTCAGAAAACCACACAAAGGATTGAGGGTAGTTAGCGCTATGATGCTAGACGTACTATTTTATTAAATATTCTCCATGATTTTACTTCGATGAAAGAAATAGTAGGCAACACATTTACACTTACCTGTTTTCATAGCCGATTTTCTCAGAAACCATGCGGTCTAAAAACTTGAAATTTGGCGTGGTAATACATCTCGTCAACTCACGTATTTTCAATAATGCATCTTATTAACCTGCATACTTTACACATATTTTAAACCACCCACTTTTTAAAAATATTTTTCTACCAATGAGAGAGAAGTTAAATAAAGGTTTTAAAAATTCATATTTTATATGTCACTTGAAGTATCATCTAACAAGGTTTGTTATGAGGAATATGAAACTATTTTTTTCACTATTTTCAATCGCATATTTAAAAAGATATTCTTAAAAAATTACAAAAATATAAAATCCCCTCCCCCCTTTGGTATTCGAAACTACTGAGTCAGAATTTATGAAAAAACGTGGTTGGTATGGTCTGACCGGAAGATCACGGAAATACGAGAGTAATTATTATAAATTTTCAAATATGCACCATATTTTAAGCTTGTAAAGGCTAAAACTCAATGTAGTTATATTAAAAGTTTACAAATTTCAAGAAAAGTCAGTCAACAATTTATCCTTTACGACACGAATACTTCTAATCCATACCAATTCCAATCGATAAAATATCATCTAAAAATGTCAAAACATTGACGTAGTGAACTAATATTCTTAATTTAATAAAAAAGGTAGTAATTTACTGCCACATTTTATAAAAATAATAGATGAAATATTTCGAAAGAACTCCCTTGGCACACTGTGCATTTGCCTTGCACTTAACTCCATGTTCCTTGTAGTAAGTTATACAGCTTACGATTGTTTAATAGATCAGGAAACTAAAATTAAATTATTATCATAAATTATAATAAACTAAACCCAGGACCTAAGCACTAACTGGGATATTTATTATTCATATTTTGGGATTATAAATAATAGCAAAAACATCAAGGTGAAATTTGAAAAGAAGATAAGTAATACATAGAAAGCATAGACAGCCGTCAATAGCAATTTTTATTTTTACATACTTCTTAACCATTATGCATTATACAGAGATGAATTGATTAAAGTAGTCATAGAAATTTTAAAAGGATCTAATTACATAATCAAAAAAATGATTTTCAAGTATCCTGCGTGGTACTAATTCAAAGAACAAATTAATAAATAAAAAAATCTACTTAACTCGGGAGATTTTGTTAAAAAACTTAGAAAACAATGCAAAGAAATCCCGTGCACAAATTACATAACCAAAAAAATTATTTTCAAGTATCGTGCGTGGTACGAATTCAAAGAACAAATGAATTAATAAAAAATTCTACTTAACTCGGGGGATTTTGTTGAAAAACTTAAAAAAAATGCAAAGAAATCCCGTGCTCCCAAAATCAAAATTATAAAAAAACAGCGTTGCTAAAGATTTATCTAAAGCTTAACGCCAAACTATAGTAATGGTTTTAAATGCCGTGGTTTGGAAATTTAATATATTTTTACCCCTTAGGAATATACAGTAGGCAATATATTTCCATGATTACAAGATTACCCTTCAAAAATAGCTTCAACAGATATGCTATACGCGCCTCAGTGAGTTTAGAACTTTCGTAATGCCAATTATATTAGCACTTTATTGGTTAATTCCTGTTTAGAATCAAAGAAGCCTAAAATTATATCGAAAAATTTACTTATGAAACGCCGAATATATAATATAAATTAAACGTCAAAATATTAAAATAAGAAGGAAAATATCGTTGCAATATTTTTTCGTGAAATATCATACGTTAAACCCGTTTAAGTACGAGTAGAACTCACACGTGAAAGTTCCATATACACTTAGTCATGTATAAACTTATAAATATATACAGTAATTTGTATTAAACTATTTGTAGGGATTCTGGGAAATTTTATACTTTTCTTATTGATCTCATAACTTCTGATGTAATCAATAAAATATTATTAATACTAATTACCTTTTATCCAGTACAAAATATAATTATATGAAGTCATCAAAATCGTACGCCTAGTATTATTTAGGATTCAGACATTTTTTTTCAAGAAATAACATTTTTTTGAATTGTCCCAGTTAGATGAAATATTTCACTCCGCACAATCCAGGTTTCTAAAGTTAAATATTTAATAAATAAACATACATTTCAAAAGACAATGTTACTTGCGATTGTGGATACTTAAAGATATTAAAAACTAATGGTTTATTTGGTCGGTATTAGAGTCCTCTAACTTTTACAAAAATTATCATTTTAAAGCTTAATATATTCTAAACCGATGTCTATCAAAACAGCTTAATTAGTTTACGAGTTAAAGGCCTCTGACATGTAGACAGGCAGACAGATTGATATGGTGAAACTAGTTTAGCTATGAAAGCTTAAAAAAAAGACTGATAAAGAAAACATTTAGGCAAATTAATTTTATTACATACATTATTGTGCTTAATTACTGTTCCTAAAAATAATTTGAGCAATTTCATTAAATTTGATTTTAAACTTATTTTTATTGTAAATTGTAAGATCGTGATTGACCATTTCAGACATCTCTTTTATTACGTATAAATAACCGTTATTTTTATAGGTTTATATGATATGTGCCGATTACTGCTTTATTTTATTATTGTTGAATAAATATTTTTAAACATGATTATTCAAACTGTTACCAATAATATGACGTATATTTAAATGTGGAAAAGTTTGAACATATAATATATTTTTTTCATGCCGTAACTGCTAAATAGGTCGAATTACATTTTTTTGGTTATACTTGAGTGCCTGAAATTAATTGAAAAACATAGTGTAATTAATGAAATTGTGAAGAGTTTTGCTGTCCGACGTATTATTCTATACGTATATGTTTAATAAAGTCAATCAAATCGTTTAGCTGTTGCTAGGTAACTAACTGATATTACGGATATTAGCTGGAGATTTCAATACAGTTATCTGATCGTCAATATATGTAGATATCATAAATATTAGCTTTTAAAGAATGGAGAATGCTGATTGGAGAATTCCGAACCCATTTTTTTCTTTGTTAATATTAAATTAAACGTCAAATGTTTAGAGATTATTGTCGCCTTGAGTCGGTCCCTTACTACTGTCGTTCGTGGGTTCCTATTGATAAAATTTTTTTTTACTCCAATAAGTCAAAAACATCATTATACTATTATGATATGAAAATCAGAAAAGAAATGCAGACAATCCATAATTAATTGGGACAAATATAATAATTTGTGGTATACAATCGCTGATTATGCGATATAATTGTATTAAAGGAAGTAAATAAAACGATAAATAAACCCGCTATCGCATATTCCGATCAATGAAATGGACAGGGAACGAAAGCTAGTTCCCGGGCATTCATTACTAACTGATCTTTATCTCCATGCCTTCGTGGCTGTTGTTTACGACCTGAGTGTAACCTGTTTATCATAGCTTCAACTTTTTGAAATACTTCTTGTTGAACTTTTATCTCTGTTAGGTTTATTATGTATGACAGTTTAATCCAACTGACCAGCTTAATAAGAATACTTTCGTCATCATGTAATGAATGTATTTCATATTATTATAACTTGGTTCTAAAATGATAAGAAAATGCAAACACAACCATTTTTACACTATCAGCCATTTTCTTGACTTGTTTTCATTAGCATCAAAATTATAAAATACATTGCGTAGTCTACACAAACATAATTTCTGCTGATGTAAGTATTGATTTTAGTAATAGCTACTGGAATCAACGGGAATCAGTGTTAAAATTTGAACATACCTATATATTTTAAGCATTAATTTGATATTTATTTATAGTGCTTTTTAATATAATTTGGGGCAGGTTCGTTGGTATAAGTTTACATTTTGTCGGTTTCAATGTTCGCAATTAAATGAAACTACGTGAGGTAGTATTATTTCTACTTTCTTTAAGCTCTTTACCACGACCTAGGTTTCGTTGAATTACAACATCTGCAGGTGGGCTATTAGCAAAGATTAACTCTTAGGAACATTCCACAGCAATTATATGTTTCAAACACAATTAATTATTACCCTCACAAAAATACAGGTATATTGTATAACTCTCGGAAATATAATAAAACCTACACCCCTCCCCTACAATAAAATAACATAAGCAGTGGGAAAACCCACACAAACCCGGCTTCCGCTATTGTGTTTGAAACAAATAAATGCTTTGCTAATAGTCCACTTGAAAATGTTGCAATAAAACGAAACCTAGATCGTGGTAAAGGACTTAAAGAAAGTAGAAATAATACTACATCACGTAGTTTAATTTAATTGTGAATAATGAATTTCTACAAAATTAACGCCAAATATATTCAATATTCCATGGTTTCAATGTTATTTGTGTATGTACACTAATACATTTTTATTTCTTAACTTATAAATATGTTCAGATTAGATATATTGACTTTTATTTTCAGGATCTTTAACATTGAATACATTGAACCAATAATTTTTTATTAGAATTGACGCAGAAGTCCTCAAATACCACAATTTGGTATTTGAGAACTTCTGCGTATTTTAAAATCAATTTTTCCTCCTCCTTTGACTTTAATGATATTTGACGAGATTTTGAACCAGTACTACATTTACGTACGAATAAACTTAAAAAGAGTTTTTTGAAATTAGCAAAAACGACACGTGCAGCTTTTAGTGCTACTGAAATCTCTTACAACTGGCTATAGCAATAACAATACATTAAAATTTCGAAAATAAAATTCTTTTTATTAAAACACCTTGCTTATATTTTTCATTTGTTTATATAAATTGGCGGCAATTGGAAAATTGTATGTATCACGTCAAGATGAATTTAATATCAGAAAATTTTCGTTCGATAATTTTTTATGCTTTCGTTGTGGTTTAAATTAACAATAAAGTTATGATCGACTTCGATTAGCCTTTTATGGACCTCATGTCACACAGCTGTTTAAAAATAGTTTATCGAGTTCAAGCGGTGTCGTACCAGTCTCGATGGTAGTCTGTGCGTCCATCAATAGCAAAAATTCAAGATAACTCTTATTAGAGATTAGGACAAGTCTGGGAATTAGTTTAATTAAAGTACTAAAAAATCTACATGAACCTATCTGCGCCAGGTAGCCTTGTGCCAGATGGATATTCCGTCATTTTACTAAAGGCAGGTAGCACCTGATCTGAACGAATTATTGACATAACATCTGCAAAATACTTGTATATTGTTTTAAATAAAATTAATGCACTAGAATTTAATTCATAACAAAATATATTATAACATTAACATATATTAAAAGTATTATATATATATATATATATATATATATATATATATATATATATATATATACATATATAATACTTCAACTTTAGGCTTTATGAAACTTCGGCTACTGGAAAGTGAATACCTAGTTAAATATGTTTATACAATTTGGGGATGAAGACACGAGAACCAATATTTGCAAATGCAGACTAGTGATCGTAAAGATAAATTTACCTCCTTATTTTAGATACTAATCTTTCCAAATCTACGTAAATTTTATTGGATAAATAAAGTGGTTATTTCTGTTTGCCCTTCAAGGATGTAATTAAACAGACTTATTAAGTACCATTAGAGATTGTATTCTACGAGGGTTGCGAGAACACTTAAGCATATAAAAATATTTAAGAGAAAAAGGTCACAAATGATGCTCAGGTCTTCTAGTAAACTTTAGGTAAACTTTTAGCTACACATTTTTTTCCTAAATTTAGTTTGGCGGTTTTGGTAATAATGGAGAATAATTTTTTTGTTAACTTTTCAGTAATATATCTAAAAATACATTCCTTAATATGGTTCCATTTACTGTTTGTAAAATTTTGATACATACATATATTTTTTGAGTGTTGACTATTGAAAAATATGCGAGTTAATATGACACATTCCTATGCTAAATTTATTTTTTTTACCCCAACCTGGTTCTGAGAAAGATTGATACTTTCAAAAGTAGCTCTACAATTATCATATATACTTCTGAAATAAAGTTAGTTGTATTTTTCAAGTTTTTATTATATTTGGAAATTATATTGTACCTCAAAAGTTCCAGTTAAGTATTCGTTTTTCCCTTATTTTTTTTTAATTTTCAGTGCGCTTCGTACTCGGAGTCGGGTCATTCGTTTGTAAAAAATTTCATGTAATAAATTGTGAATTTTGTAAATAATAAATTAACAAAATAATTCAATGCTGTCGTATATATATATATATATATATACATGTGTATATATATATATACATATATGTAATTTATATAATTTATATAATAATTTTCTTAAAAATACTAACTGTTTTAACTGGCGGAAAAGCAAAGCGTAAAAAATTGGAGGCTAAATCTTATTGATAAGTGATATCCAGTGCGATTGAAATCAGGAAATTATTGAAAACAATCGTTAAAATTACTCATTAATTATTTAAATACTAATCTTAATATTATTGATCGTAATTAAATCCCATGAATCTGAAACTAATATATTAATATATAATTCAATATTGTCTTATTTAAATGTTCTATTTAGCCCAGAAAATAGTCCTTATCTGATTTCTTTCAGAATTTAAAGATTGCTTATTCTGCAATCAAGACATTACAATGATCAGAATAATTTTTTTTAAACATCTCGGAAATAATTGATATCACCAAATCTTCCCTTATAAAATTTCGAAAACTTACCAAATTTACAAGAATCAATATATTTTAACGATAAAAACAATATTGCCGATGGTGGTATTGCAATATGCACAGTTGATTATTTTTTCACGATTTGATATAGACTGCCTTTTTGCAATAACATAATAAGAAAAAAAAAACTAAACGTCATATTAGAGGCCACGGCAAATATAATACTCGCCAAATTCTTTGCCAGTGTGAAGTAAGTCGCAAGTACTGCCGCAATGACGTATTTTATTTCCGAGAAGTGAAGAACGCGATGTGCGGTAGTCGTCTACACGTGATCTTATATCCGCACCAACGCTATGCAAGCTTATATCACTCTCTTGGGGTAGGCCCTCCTAATCCTATTTCTTCACTTTGAGCGTAGTTTTGTCAATTTTGGTTGGAGTCCCCTAGTCCTCATATAATTCTTAATTTTCCCTATCCAGTACACGACTACCAGTAATGTTAATTATTTTGTTTTTTAGTTATTGCGTCCAATATTTCCTACATACATAATTATGACTATATCGGTTAGCAAAGTTTCACTTCTATCAGGTGGATATAAGCACCCTATTTTTTTGTGTCAGGATGGTAAAGTTGGTGTAGAAATTGAAAAATTACACACAATAAATAACGCCGATCGCAACCCATCGACTCATTTTATTTCTTCTGAATTCGTTCAGTGGAAACTGGGTAGCATAATATCTCATATTTTGTTGCGGTGTACCGTTTATTTCAATTTTAGGTTTCGAGCCAAATTAAATAATGAAAATCATGTAAATCATGCGAGCAAGTCCACCGCCAAAGCTAATTTTTAAATCTTTCGAGTATCTAATATGGATGGAATCCATTTTTAGAGTTTGCAGATTGAATGTATACCTTAGGAAATATCGTAATAGTAGTGTTAATATTCGGGCATTATAAAAACTAGAGGCTACCCTGTATCTACGTGGGTAGCTAATAAATAATGATTCATTAAAAATAATCTAGTCAGTAGTCGATAAAATTCAATATCCATATTAGGCAAATTACAACAAGACAAATGATCACATCCTACCTATCATTTCCTTTTCCTGTTTGGTTTTATCTTGCTGCGATGAATGCCGCAGTTTCTTTATATTTAGCCTGCTATGCGTTTTCCATTGAGCAGTTGACCGTTCGTACCTTTGTGATTTTAGTATTGTTTGTTGCTCGCAACATTCTTATGATGTTCATTTGATAGTAATTTAATTAAAAGTAATATTGCTTTTGCGAACATATGTCAGAAAAGGCAATTAAACTTAACATAAACTGCTAATAAACTGTCACATCTATACGCATTATTAGTAATATTTCAAAGGAGGCAGAGAAAATCTTCGGTATAAATAATATTTCCGAGAAAGAAGACCATTCGGTCAAAATAGATCGTCGAGACGAATGGGAATTTTTTTTTAAAAACCGAATTGATGGAACGAAACTTTGTTAATAGGATTAAAGCTTATTATATATGAATCGAATATCAAATATTGTCGGGAAGTGCAAGGTAAGCACTATATTTGAGGTATTAAGAATTAAATTATTAAAATAGAAAATTAATTATTTAATTTATTTAAAAATGAAGTAACGAATTTATCTAAATAATAAAAAACAAAGCACCGTTAAAAATAAGTGGCGTTGACGTAACTGCTTTTATACGTTAATATTTTTGTTAATAAGAAGAATGTGTTTAAAAATATTAAATATTTTGCATGTACGAACATGACACGTTAACAATTATTAAATAAAATAGTAACTGAACATCAAAGTCCATGATGACCTATCTAAGGAGACTTTTTAGGGAAATGATCTAACCATATTTATCTTTCGATCCATTGGATTTTTATTTCATTCTCAAATGATATGTTTTATAAAGTTTCATATTTAAAATTTGAGTGTTTGTCAATACTTAATACTTTTCCTTCAATATAAAGAAATGTAGGAATTTTTTATAATTTACATAAGAAATATTGAAATATTTCTAATTTTCTATTAACCTAATGTTAATCTAACGTTAAAAACAATGTTAATCTATCGTTTCAAACATTAAAAACGTTTCGATAAAATAAATACAATTTTTTTGTTTAATATTTATTAAAATAATCTTTCATGTATAACCTTCACCTTAATATTAGTTTATTATAAATCAATACCACGAAGGTATATTAGAAGTATGCTGAAATAAATTCAGTTTTAAAATACATTTGATATATTTAACTGCAAAACTAATATTATGTTTTTAGGTCTTATATTAGCGAGTAGAAATTTAATGATACATCCACGCAACTCACATAAACTTTGTCGTAGTAACTTGTCTTGTTAAGTACGATTTCAGATCTAACTTTTTACAACTTTTGTTGTCGAAAAATCAAGGTTATTTTTATGAAAAATTTTTCTAATAATAATCTTTCATAAAAATAACTGAAAAATTTATCATGAATTATCATACGTACTAAAATATCTATTTGATTTTAGCTTCCTTTAATATCAAAACTTTTTATTGAAGCTGTTCTTGATACTTTTATCTTGACAAATCTGCGTCCTTTATTTTTTTTGGAATTTGTGAAATAAAACTGAAAAATTCGTAGATGCAAATGTTCATAATTAGAAAGAGTTTACATATTATGACAACAACGTAAGTAATAAAATAAAATATTGTTTCTTCGGAACTCATATTTTGTCAAAAGAAACGTAAACTATAAATCATGTATAATTTTCATTCGAGAGAAATGGTTATACCAACATAGTGATTATCGAGTGATGTATCTCCACACTTTTAATCACTTTAAACTAAACTGTAATACCAAATGACGTTCAATTTTTCTCGAAATGCCACGTTACATCACTTTAAGATCGTAATATTTTATTTAATTTTTAGTATCTGTATTATTGGGTTCACATGGAATTAATTATTGGTAAGCTAATAAATAAGCTTTATTAAAACAAGATTATAATATCGGAATTATAAATATGGGTATAATTAGGTGTAGAAAATGCAATTATGATCGAAATAGAAACAAGTGTCAATAGTTCTACAAGAAATTATCTCCGCGAGAATTTTATGTGTATATATATATATATATATATATATATATATATATATGTTCCGAAGCACGAACTTCCTGTCTACAAACGAATCACATAAACTAATCGTAAACATATTTTCTAAGTACTTGTGAATGGGCTGACCCATCATATTGATATCTTGCGTAAAATAAACGTAACGAAATGTTTCTTACAGATTTTTTATGAAATATTTTTCAAGCATTGAGATTTAATGACCGCAAAAAAATATAAACTTAATATTAAAATAACGTTATTGTTCTATTTTGTAAAATTATTAGAATCAAATTTTTGTGTGATTCTGATAGTATTTGGAAATTAATATTTTTGTAATATAAAATTTAAAAATTTATTTGAATGATTTGTTCATTTCGAAATATTATGAGTAAAATTTAAAAATTTGTAACATACTTCAAAAAAATATTTTTTAAGAAATAAAGCATGAAAATAATAATTATTTATCCTAAGTATAAACGTAATATTTTTTTGCTATTTGAAAATACTCCGTTCGGCGGTGTGTGTAAAAAATAACCGCACTTTACGTTTATGTTGCTTTATATAACTTTATAACATAATATTGGAAAACCCTGTTTGAAACTTCTAATCATAAATTCGCGCACATTGGTTTAAGACAATCGGAACTGTTACGCAGTGATGGACAGCTGTCACCAATACAATTTAATTAAAGTTTAGAAATTACTATCATATAAAAACAGAATATTTAGCAATACGTGAAGTAGCTATTTTATTCTAAAAAACGAGTCCACCAGACTAGCCAATGTAATAGGTAAGGTCATAACGTATATTATTGAAGGCAAAAAATACGCGAGTTAAAAGGTTTCAGTTAAAGAAATGACAATAAGTCACTTATTCGCCCATCTGTAAATAAAGTTGTCCGTAACATTCTTATTTCAAGCCTTAAATAAGTGATCAGTTTCCTTATGATATTACATGTGAGTTGCGATTATTTTTTCTGTAATACATTTTCTACCTTTATATACGGATAATGTTACTTAGGAAAAGTGAAAATCTTATTATATTTATTACCACGGGAGTATTTATCAATTTTCAAGTTTCCATGGCTATTAAAAACCCTTGTAATCTCGTCATATCCATCCATTCGAGCGTATGTTGTATAAATAATTATTAACTAGATCATTTTCTTAATATTTATATATATTTTACAATATTAGTTATGTTTGTGCCTATATTCCACTCTGCAGCTAAAACTACATATCGCAGATAAATGGCATTTGTGCGTGGTAGTAGCCTCAACCCTCCCATCGTGCTCTATGGTTGTTGCGCGTCGATAACTATAAGGGTGTGGAAGATACGGGGTTGAAAGTAGTCAACCTCGAAAATGTGTTACGTCCAATATGAAATTTCCACTTTTTTTCTAGAAAGTTCCAGACATTTAAAAAAAAAATTCAATAATGTTCCGAAACATTGTCGAATTCTCACACATACTCATTATCCTCACCCTTTTTCTTCATTCCCCAACCCACCTCTTCTCATTTCTTTTATGATAAATAATACATTATTGGCTATTTGCTGCTAGTTTTAAAATAAAATTTGTCAGGCTTTTATTTAAAAATAAACAAATTATTATAGCAAATATTCTTTTAAAATACTTTATATTGAGAAATAGGGTAAATTTCGTCTTTGTGTGGCCCATCGAGCGGAGCATCGTTGAAAAGTCACTTTAAACACAATTATGTCCTACATCGTTTTTAAGCAGTGACTTAAAAAGGTAGATGCATTTATCAGATGTAAATTTTCCAGTCGTTTGCAATACGTGTATTCTTTTATCTAATATCCATCCGATCGTTTGTCCGTAGTCTCCACGAACACACACAAAAATAATAATAGCACTGACCGTGTGTGGTGGCAAAAAAATATTATTTTACATATAATTCATTCAGATACCATTCATCTTTGAAGTACCGGTTGATATTTTTAATAAAATGACATGAAAATAAATACTTTGAACTTTCATAAATTCTTTTAATGGCTGTTTAACAGATAAACGGTTATATGGAGATAAAATGAAAATGAATTTCCGTCGAACTTTTTTGCAACGAATAGCAGAATATTTTGCAATACTTATTATCATATAATGGAAATGAGCTGTGTCTTCAACAAGCTAAAAGAGTTTTTCTTCATCCTATTTTAATTTCACAGTATCTGTGAAATTAAAATAGGATGGATAATAGGACGAAGAAAAACCCCCTAGTGCAAATCGAACCCGAGCCTTAAAGATTTCTTAATATGGATTGTTAATTTTTAACCATAGATATTCATTTATTTTTTTAAAACTATTCGCTTTAGTTAGATTATTATATTTTTCCTGACATCGTTAAACAGCTATTTATTTACGTAAGTAATTTCGCACTGAAATTTTGTAACTTCGGCGCAAGTAAATAGCGAATTTATAATATTAAATTAACATGTCACTGGACACCTAGTCAGATCTGTAAAATGTTAACTAATAACTATTTTTTTCTAATAGTTCTGAGAACTTGTTAGTAGTCAAATACCATGTAAAATATGTAACGTGGATGAAACTCCTGCTAACCTGAACCTAATTTTTGTGTGCCGAATATGATTTTACTGACTTTTTGCCATCGATACTTCATTCCACTGATACGAAAACATGGTATTCGTATTTATTAACATATTTAAATTTTATTGATTTATAGTATAAAGGAGAAAGTAATTTTTATGTGACCAAATTGATTCCCTTTTTAGGTGTGGACACCTTGGCATTAGGGTCTCGTTCTTTTTTTGCGGCGACTGTCCGTTTCATTGCACGAATTCTCTACTGCGCTTTCTGCAAAACTGACGCGCCGATTGTTTTCCTTCACGACACATTAGTAAACAAACCTACCCAAACTAACATTATACTATTTATACAATTTTTAAAACTTCTAGTCTCTTTATTAAATAAATGAGCAGCAAAAGCAAATATCACGAAAATCGCAAAAACTATGATGTACGACCTTAATAGTTTTGCAGTCGTAGACTTTTTCAGCGATAACTTTTGAATACCTCACACAAAATTTGGAAAAAAGACGTTACAGTTTTCTACAAAAACAACAAAACTATTGATAACGGGATTTGGATGTTGGTAACTATTGTTGCCAATTGCGGCAAACAAAATAAATAAAAATCAAACTATTTTATTTGTTTCCTATGAAAAGTTCAGTGTGCATATTTTTGGATATTAACCATAATTGAGACCTATGCAAGTATTTTAAACTCTGCTACTGTGCCAAATTTTTACCTCAAATATTTTGTGAAAAAAGAAATTTACCTGACATGCAGATAAGCAGAGTATGCGAGTAACACTGTATTTCAGTTCTTTCTCTTTTAATGTCACAACAGTCGTAACAGTCTGCATTATAATGTTTATGTTGGGAAATTTTCGTCAATACATTTTTTTCATTTCCTGTGAGTTTTCATTATCACAAAACAGAACAGCTAAAATATAATGTACCTCGAAAATGGTATGAGACGCGAAAAACTGTTTTTTATTAAAACCGTTGAAGCGTTATTTATCCAAGTCACAATGATTTCCGTTTCGTGCCTCTTTATTTCACGTATTTCATAGGCCACGTGAGAAATTTGTTATTTCTTGTGGATTAGAAAGAAAGGAAAAGTTGATTTTTATTCAACACGACAAAAAAAATTCAACATGATTTTTTCAAAAAATAAACTTATTTTGTATACATTATACCAACATCAAAACTTATTCGAATATTTTAAAAATTACGTATCCATAAAATAATATAAATCGCGATTATTTCGATTTTTTCCAAGCTGTATTAAAAGCCTTATTCAACCTTATTTAGTAGGATTATTGAGTTCGTGTATGCTTTGTTATTTATTAACTTTCATATTGTTTTTTTTAATTCTTTTATTTTAAACACTTCAAATTAACTTTGCATCCGTTTTTGTATTCCATAGCAAAATTTCCAAAGAAGAACATTAATACTATCACTTTGGTTGTGAGCCAGGAAAACTTTCCTTTTGTAACATACCCGATAACTTCGCCCTACAGGCAATCACGTTTTATACCAATACGATCGAGCCTCCGATAATAAACTTATCCTTTACGGAATCGTCAGATCCATTCAATCGGGTTTTCTATCCAAGTCACGATTATTTCAGTCTTCATAACTTTTTATATGACACAGTTCATAGGCGATATTAGAAATTTGTTATTCCTTGCTTGTTATATAAGATGAAATGTTAAATAATATTTAATATGACATTCAAATTGATTGAGTATTATACCAAAAATAAATTTATTTTGCAAAACAAATAATAATAAAGATATAAGTCGTGTTTATTTTGATTTATTCCAAGTTATTACTTAACTTGGAATAAATTAAAATAAATATTTATAAGCAACATTTGAACGCCAAACACTTTGTACATTTTTAGTAACCTACAGTGTTTTATGACATGTTTTATGACTTGACCCATAAACACTTAAATAGTAATATTAGAAAATTTTTTCTTTACCCAATCCCACCATTTGTTAACACGATACGTAGGCAACTAAAATAAAATAAACTGTTTTCGTGCCGCAAGATACACCCCATAAATATATTTCAACCTCCCGCACATCGTCACAAACAAAATGAATGAACAACGAGTACATTAAAATGCTTAAATAAAACATTTGAAGGTAGCATTTTCCTTTCAGTGATGCCCTGCTAATGTCCTTGCCTAAGAAAATAGCGATATTGACCTGAGAGAGGTTATTGCTCGGTAAATTTTAATTAAATAAAAACAAATGCACATAATGTAAAAGGGACAAATTTAAATCGTGCTTTGCTTGAATTGAAACTATGAAATATTTTATGTATTTTCTTTCTATATATAATTTTCATCACTTTTACTTTTTTTTTAAAAATTGACGAAGATTTTGTTTCTGATGGAATCATCGATTTATTTAAGATTAGCTGTGCCGACTTCATTCTCATGAAATTCTGAATAAGAAAAGTTATTATTTTTTTTTCTTTTTCTTCTCTCATAAGTTGCTCTTAGTTAAAACTATTACCATAAAAATTTCATCAAAATCCGTTCAACGATACAGACAAAAATTCTAAAAACAATTTTTCTGATTCTTTACGCTAAATCAATCAACCTTTTTAAAAAATATTTTTCATGTACAGAATCCACTTTATTTCATTTTTATTTTTATATATATATATATATATATATATATATATATATATATATATATATATAAATATTATAATATTGATAACACGATTATGAAATTATAAATTCAACGTCGTAACTCTTGTTAATCTTAACTAAAATATAATTTAAGTGACAAAAATTAAATGTCTTATAATGAATGGTTTCTTGACTTATATTACACCTAATCTCGGTATTTGAAGATGATACCGATAAAGAGAGCGCTGGAAACAATTGGTCATTATGGAAGAATGTTTAACTTATATTGGCTCAACTATGGAAGTTATTTTAATATAATGTCTTAAAAAAAATATTTACAATAAAAAACTTCATTTAGAGTGCGCAGTAAAGCTGTGTAGGCTACGCGACAATAATTCTATTGATCACAGCTCATTCACGAATATAGTAATTTACAGTGTAATTTACAAAATTTACAGTCAAATGTTGTATAAACTGTCGAGCATGGATAAAAATGTCGCTGGGGCCGAAGTGCAATTAGTCACTGACAAAAATATCATTCACACCGCCCGCCCATACCGCCTTACGTCCTGGCAAGTAACATCCAGGTTCATTGCTGCTCATTTAATGAATTAAAACTCTAATAATTCTAATTACCAAATAAAAATGATTATACTTATTCATTTTTAAAATTTTGCTGCGATGAAAACAATTTTATTACATTTGAATTTATTATATTTTTACAATTTTTTGCTGCCGGCCAGTGAATCATAAAACTTAAACCAACCGCAGAAACTTTTAAAATGCTGTACAAATTAGAAATTATATTCAACGGTAGTAAATATTCTTTGTGTGTTTATTTGAAAAATTTTAAAATAAAGAAACAATGTGGTTACGTGGAACTTCTTTGTAATTAAATAGTTCACGGACGACTGTGCTGCGCGGCTTGAGTATCTCAGTAATTGTATCTATTACGTAAAATTAATTTGATGGCCGCATCTGTCTGTTTGTTCGGGATAATCTCGGAAACTTATGATATTGTTTTCATAGCCAATTAGTTCGTTTACCGAAACGTATTAATACAAATATGTTGTATATAAAGTATTTGCGTAAAACAATGTATAATATATTTGACCATTTATTTACCATCTATCATGTACAACTAGTAAAGAAAGATACAGCAATAAGAAAAACCGAAAAAGGCAGAGAAAAAACAAAAAAAAAACAAAATTCTTATCTACATAAAAACAGTATTCTTATATTGCTGTCTCAAATATTGGCGTATAACTTTGCTTGTCGTGCAATGTGGATGGTGCATAGATCTAGTGATGAGCTCCGACTTCGGTTACATGGAACTAATAATTTTCATTGTTTCTTTCTTAATCATCTTTTATAATTATAATCTTGTATCGCTTATATGACACTAATTAATATTTTATTTATATTAGGACCGTGAAAGATGATATCACGATGATACAGTGCTATGTGGTGATAAATAATTGACTATCTTGTTACGCTGTTGTATTGTGTTGTTGTCATTTTTTCGTGTGAAGTTCCCATAGCATACATATAATAATCAATAGAAATCAGTTTTAATACCTAAAGACCGCGTACTATGTTGCAGTTTAGTAAATTATAAAAAAATACTGTGTGTAGTTTTTAACACGCTTTTATTAGATTCACTTTTATATAACTAACTATGTAAAGGAATCTGCGAAACGAAATTTCAGGTATTTCCCATTGTTGTATCATTATGAAATTTGCCAATTGTGTCTGTTTTGATGAAGACATAAAAACCGCCTTGAGCAAGTATTTAATTCGAAATATTTTTTGTAAGATTGAAATCGGATCTCATATATTACTGAAGCCAGAGTACGAACTATAAAAATCGAAATGAAAAGTTAATTAATTGTGAATGTGAATACGCCTTTTTCCGATATTTGATACTAGAAGCAAACTTAAGCCACATTTGCTTAGTATTAGTATATATATTTCAAAATAATAAGATATGTTCATATAATAATTATAGTTGTTATAACATTTTCATAAATTAATTTACGTCCGACATCGCCATGCACTTGTGTAATGTATGTTTCTTAGTCTT
This sequence comes from Druceiella hillmani, assembly GCA_039881145.1. NCBI lineage: Eukaryota > Metazoa > Arthropoda > Insecta > Lepidoptera > Hepialidae > Druceiella > Druceiella hillmani. Next base: position 15,870,422 of record JAYKKI010000021.1, on the reverse strand, counting down.
TTTGCGCAATAAATTTATACGACATTTTGCAGGACAGAAAAGTTGGACGTAACCAGTGTTTAATGTTTGTTTGAATATGTTTTTGATGTATCGTTAAAATCAAAAAACAGCAAGGACTTGAAAGGCAAAATGGATAATAAGCGTCACATCGACCTGATTAAAATTTTACTTAGTCATCTACTTTCATTGTTTTTTTCAGCCTTGAGCTACTGCCAGGTCACTTAGTTTGTGCTCAATTTTATAAATAAGTGCCATTATTTGTACATCTTCATATTTTTTAATAACTAATTTTACATAGCTTCTAAGCTTATCGAACTTCTAGATTTGTGTTAAATCAGGAGTTAAAAAATATGGGTGTAAAATAACGATTGTTATAAAAATATTTGTAGCTTTACATATATCTAATTCAAATCTATACCAGTACGCCAAAAGCAAATACGTTCACATTATCTTTAAAATGAAACTACTAAATTAAATGGGGCAATGATCGCTTAGTTTAATATAATAGACACGTTGTCTTTTAAAGTGATATTACCTACATACCACTATATATTCCTATATTTTATTGTTCGTGTAACATAAGGATAAGTAGGTTTAAGTAAACGTCTGGACTCAAGCACCTGTGCAATAACAAAGGTTATACCTTTGCGTCTGTACTAGACGTTTAATTAATACAAGATGGAGAAGTTTAATTACAAACACAAAACCAAGTTAGGGAATCCATACACTATGAGTATTAAAATGTATTAAAGAACGTTTATGAATCTTTAAAAAAGTTTCAACCAAATTACAATAATATAATTAAGCTGAGTTTTTAAATTCAGTAATGTAAGAACGTATTTATTATTTATTTTACTCGCGCTTTGAGAAAACAGTTTAAAAATATTTAGACATAGAGTTTAGGTTTCAAATATCTTAAAAAGTGATTTAAGTTATAAACTCATAAAATCCTTCCTGATATTTCTAAAGCATTAATTAATATTTATGTCTGTTTTGTCAGCATATCAAGGGTTCTTTTATGAGGTATTGTTTTGGTCAATAATTATTTTATTTTTTTTTAAATACAACTACTGATAACATTTCATATTTGGTGAAATTCCATTCAATGCAAAGTTTTAAACAATATAATATTTACTTCATATTTTATGTGATATTTGAATCTGGCAAAAAAAATGGACAAGGAGCCCTATCTGTTATCGTATTACGTTAATAACCTACCAGCGTACATCGACACTGTTAATTAAATCCTTGCTATTTTCAAGAAGAAGGCCATGTATCTCTATTATCTATACAATTTATATATGTATTTGGCTCTGGTTAGAATATTGCTGTTAGCTTCTTTATTAAGATTTGATGTACCCTTATTTAATTTATTACTATGAACTAAAATATGCGACTTAATATCGTTAGCATGTATAAATTAAAAAACAAAATCTTTTTATCCCCATGTCATATTTAAAACAAAAAAAACTCTCAAATAAATATTACATTTTTAGTTTTGATAGATATATGTAAATATTTGAATCGATTTAAGCAAGGCATAAACTATCACAAACAGTCACCATAGTCTGAAATCTCAATATATATAAGAAACTTTTGGTTTAAATAATGTTTTTCTTAGAAGATATCATTGATACGTGTGGATGGCAGTAAGTTTGTCATTTTCGCTTTACTGGTTTGGAAACGTGAAGGCGGATAGCACGTTTTCAATACCGCCCTCAGTGACAAGACGGGTTAATAAAACTGATATGTAATATTGACATCCGTTGCATGAAGTAGTTGGTTTTTTGTATTCTGTAAGTCTTAATAATAATTTTGTGCGTTACTCCTTTTGTATGATATGCCTGTTCTAGTTGGGATAAATTAATGAACTATAAAAGACATTATGCGCCTTTACTGTATTATCTCCCTGCATTTAAACAGAACTTTGGGATCTTTAACCGTTAGGAGATGGTACGTTTAAAACATTGAGTTGTGTTTATCGAAACGTCTTATAAATATTATTATATCAAAATAAAACGGCATTGGCAGGTTTTGTCATCACTACGAAAGACTTATCTCTGTATACATGTTCATAACTGAGTCCAATTCAAATTTGTTAAAATAATAAGTTGCCGAAACTACAAAAACTTAATTCAAGCTATTAGTTTTGCCTTAGCAGAGGAGAAATGAATTATATAGCGAGAATTTTATGACTGGAATTTGTTGGAAAAATACACAAAGTTTCGTTAAAAGTTGAAACTGTAATTGAATGCTTTTCTATAAATCCAGATTTACAGAAAAGTATTTTATTATATCGATACGTAATCTTGTATTTTAAACAAAGCATTATATCTACGGACCCAACTATGACATATAATCGAATATAAAATATAATCGTAATAAAAAGGTAACACTTAAATAATTACTTCAATAGTCAGTTTTGTCTTTGAAACATCCATACGCATGTGTAATGTCATTGAACTCTACATTAAACACTAAAAACATGAAACCGTACATTAACCACGGAAACACCATGTATCTCTATCACCTGTGCAATTTTCATAATAAATTAAAATTATAAAATTGAGAATGTACTCCTATGAAAAACAAAGTCAGTTTAAACAATTACTCTCATAATCATATTAAGAATTTTTCTTCGAGTATTATATTTTAATCAAGAAATAAAATCGTTGTCTAAAATGTGATTTATACTCCAAAATTTCCTACGTAAACACGGTGACAAATACAGAAAGAGAAGATAATTGCCCAAATTTTACAAGACCTGCTAATGTCTTAGGAAGGAAATAAAGAGTTGGAGAAATAAAATACTGCGTAAAATTATAATTAGCACCTCGGTATTTTGATTATATCCCCAATTTAAATAATATGCAAAAAATTAGATGCATTCAACCAAAATAAGTGACCTGTTGTAATAAAATAAAACTCCACGACGCTACCTCTGAAGAATGCACTAATATAAATATTTTTGAATAATTACTATTTAAAACTAAATATTTCAGTATGTTGAACCAACTGTCCTGATGTTTCTCCTGCTTTTATTTTTATCTTTTACATGCCGTAATTTTTCCGGCTTTTGAGCGTATTATCTAATATTTTTCTAAGATTCGAGGTTTCAACCTCGAGAAACTTCAAATCAACGAATGCGACACATAAAAAAACTTTAATATATAGAGCGTTCAAAAACTGACGAAGGAGTCAATCATAGCCTAAATATAAACCGTGGAGAAATTTCGAAACATTGCCATTCAAAAATTGCATTAACGATATTTCTTGTATATCTGTTTATAATGCGAACATTATATAACGTGTAGTTTGCTTGTGTAGGTGTGTGTTGTGTCTGCGTGTGTACGTATGCGCGTGTGTGTGCATGTGTGCGTGTTTGCGTGTACGTGTGCGTGTATGTGTGAGTGTGCGTGTGCATGTGCGCGTTTGTGTGTGCGTGTATGTGTGTACGTGTGTGTAAGAACAAGAAACTAAACGTAATTTGTTGGCTATCGACACTCCTCTACATTGTCTCTCCTCTACATGTCGACTACTCCTCTACGTGTCGACACATATCTACCAACATAGATATTTTGTAATCCTTTAGTGAGATGTGGTAATAGATTTTTGCCACTTTAATTATATTGATATTTGAAGAAAAGTAGTCATTCCGAAATAATCGTTAATTCTGTAAAATAGTTAGGCAGGTTATCAGTTAGATTGGAATTTGACAAGTTGCTCTTTGATGTTATTTTATGTATAAAATAATGGACGCAAAACGAGATTCAAGAGAATTGTCTTGGTTGGTACGTTAATGAGCATAAAGTCTTCAAATACCTGGCTCAAAGTGTGGTTAAAATATTTTCGCCTGAAAATTTGAAAGTCGCTTTTAAAATAACCATTGATCACCTAAACGACCCAAAGGCAATTCATGACCACCTTGATTTATTTGCTTGCGTCACGTGCATATAATTCTCTTACCATCTTAGGCGTATACACTGTGTAATCACTTAATTTTATCTCTTCCACAACTAAATGAAATGCGTAGTCGTGAATAAATACATAATTTTTACAGTAAAACAAATGAAAATTGCATTCGACGTAAGTAAATTACGACCAACTACTTTCCAAAAGTAAGTACATTTTTTTATATTTTAATGTAAAATATATGCCCGAGTGAAAATGTCATTGCGTGATTTAAAATAGACGTAACGCTATCGGTTGATTTGTATAGATACATAGATATATTTGTGTAATTACCACGCATTGAGTAGTTTTGCGTTCCTTGCTACTGAACTAAGATAGTTTAAATGAAATTTTGAACATATTATATTCGCATATTTTTTAACTGAGTAAAGCCATTTCGTTTAAATGTACACTAAATACTATGTTTTAAAAAAAGCGTCCAAACTGGATTGGTAATTTTTACGTGATGAGTATACAAGCAATAAACGAACAATCAGCTTTCTTTACTTCACTCTAACACTTATCTATTATTGTATGTTTTGTAAATATATTTAGTGTAGAGGCAAGCAAAATTTATAGTTTTTTTATATAGATTATTTTTGCATGCGTTTTTATATTTTTTTGTATTCTGTTTACTTTCATCAAAAGATTTTAGCTATGTGCGAATAATTGGAGTACTTTAAAGTAGCTATTAAATGATAATAATATCATTGACAGACATTACTAAACCAAAAATACTCCACTTCCTTTGTTCACTAAAGTAAAACTTTTTTTAAAGTCTTGTGTGAAATTCACAGTGCACATGATTGATGGTTAGTTTTTGATAGACACAGTCTTGACAAACATTTTGTGCACGTTATTTAGAAATCTAACGATCATATTAGCGAGTTCATTTAAAATATTTCGAGTTTTGATTTGGTCTTATGATTTATAATTCAAAGCTACGTCATTAACGAGTGAAGCGAGAATTTAAAATGCCAGTATCCTTTTATTTTATATTAGATAAATAATTTTCAGATCCAGTAAAGCACATTTATAAGCTTATCACTCACATAGAAGACATTGTTCGGACAATTCGCGTCAATTTATTTTATTTCTGTCATAACTTTAATCCTGTCCTGGAAAATTAAGTCTTACGGCTGTATCGCGTTATGACATTCAATTTTATTGATTGTTTCATTTCGTTGACATAGAAACTATCATGTACCTAAAATACCTTTATATCTCGATATAAAAATTATTGAGTGTAATTTTCTACAGGAATAACGATATGAAAGTTATTATTAATATGCATTTGATTCGAAGTTGATGCCAGGGCTCTTATTCTTCAGTAAGACGAAATCTTGATCAATGGAAAAAACATTATCATTATTCTGGAACAAAATAAGGACTTCAGATAAGTAAATATTGTAACAAAAACGTAAAAAGTTATCATTTTCTAAATATTTTTTTAACTCTTGCTGTGACCAGTTCTATTTCGTCGAAATGATGTTTGACATAACTGATTAGTAAAAATAATGTTTTGTTGCCATGTACTTTCACCTTTTTATTATGTCCCTTCCCAACCAAAAGATGATGATATTTTTAGTCTTAAATAATTTTTAAGGAAGGAAAAGTCATCCACCGTTTTTTCATTTTTATATTTTGGATTTTTTAGAACCAATTTACTTTGACAATATATCCTTTTTACAAGCTGATTGACCAGCGTCGCAAAGTACTTTGTAAATAAAATCTGAGTTATAACAGGTTTTTCAATGTGATAGTGTATCATTTAAGCTTGTACTCCCACCATTATAAATTATTCAACGGTTTCGTAGTTACTTTCAAAAATATTATATTTGTTGGAAACGATTACCTTTACGACTGAACTGAATAAACTTTTTGTAGTGCCTTAACATCATCGATTAAAGAAATAAATTTCGTTTCTGTTGTGGAAACAACGCATCCATACGGGAAATTAAGACAGGGCGCTGGTGACTAGAAAACGTGAACCAAACACTAAAACAACTAACTTAAGTTGAGAGAGCAATGCCAATAAATATCTATGCATATACCTATGCCTAACAATTATGCCGATCGTAACAGTGCGAATACAGTGGGAGAGAAAATACATTAGAAGTTCCTTCTTTTACGATAAGGCATTTACACCAATAGTTTCTCTAACTTGGCCAAACTGTTTATTTATATTTATATCGGACATAATATTACATTTGTTTTGGGATCGACTCGCATTAATTCATGTACTTTGACAACAGACATTATGACTTTACTGTTTTTAGCTATAGAGCTTTAGGTGTGTAGTGGTTAATCACATTCGTTTCTTCGCATCGATCGAAACTTACCCACTATTTTATGTGGAGTTTTTAATATCGGTATATCGCGAGTTAATTTTTTTTTCGCGTTTGTGTCTGTAACATATGTTTCGAAAAGTAGATTGACGTTTGATATTATACAGCTCAAAATTGTGCGGTCCCGTCAGCGGTATAGTCCGTAATTTTTTTTATAATTATATTGTTTAAATCTTTTAGACCATATGTTCCGGTTAAAATTATATTTTACACTTACGATGAAAATAAAAATATTTATTATTCTCATTTATTTATGCAATCCTTCTAATCATAATTTTTGGCAAGTCCCTTTTGGGAACAAATACATTCTTATGCTAGTGATCGTTTTACGAAATTTAGATTTATAGAACAATTAATTTGTTGAAAATCGTGTCTTTATTTTAACTACTCCCAATCATATTAGCATTTATTTCAGTGTTTCATTGCATTAATGTTCTTACATGCTTAAGAAAATTGTAAAGAAAAAGAGAAAAATCAAAGAACAAAGTTTAACTGAATGAATTATTTTAAATATATTTGAAACTTTATCTGTTGATGTATTTTATGAAATTCATTCACCAGGTCACATTTTACTGTAATTTTTACTTCCATACTTTTTCCTGTTTGAGTACTTTTAAACTTAACGATACTTTCATTCCCTCAACCTGAGCGAGTTTTCTTTCTCTTTCATTTGATGCATTCTTGTAATAAATGCTGATTCTAAAAAGGTGTATTTCCATTTGATGCATTCTTGTAATAAATGCTGATTCCAAAAATACATTCTGAAAATAATGAAATCTATTTTTATTTCTTACTTTTTACTTCAGCGTGCATTGTCAAAGAGTATATGAATATAAAAAAATATTTTTCAAAAATTCATCACCTATAGAATTTACACCTAGTATAATTGAAAAAAAACTTGTGTCTGTCTTCAAAGCTTATGTCAGCCCCACCTCCCAGATTATCATCTTCTTCAATTATAGTCTTGAAAGATATATTTGTAATTGTTTTCTCAGCCATGCTTAATTTTTTTCTATATTTTTGCAAATAGTATTATTTTTCGAAACGTGTAATTTATATTGCCGTTTCTTGATTACAATTTGGTCAATAATATTAAATGCCAAAATATTTTTTTATAAACCCACATCAAAGAAAAAGTTAATTATTCTACCTGTATTATTAATTTCCTCCAGTGTATTTTTAATTTTTAATCAGTCTTTAATTTTTGTAAACTGGGCTGAAATTATGTTCAGATATATATTAGTAATTACAATAGCCTGCGGGTATTTTACGGTTTTTCATTAAATGTATGGAACTATACTTATTTTTCTCTATGCTACCATAAATCTGAATCAATATACTGATATTGAATATATTTGGCGTTAATTTTGTAGAAATTCATTATTCACAATTAAATGAAACTATGTGATGTAGTATTATTTCTACTTTCTTTAATTTCTTTACCACGACCTAGGTTTCGTTGTATTACAACATCTTCAGGTGGGATATTAGCAAAGATAATATCCCACCTGAAGATATTGTAATACAACGAAACCTAGGTCGTGGTAAAGAAATTAAAGAAAGTAGAAATAATACTACATCACGTAGTTTCATTTAATTGTCCATATACTGATGTTACTCCTACTTTTCCCCTTCATCTCCTCAACATTACAAAAATCCATTGCGAGTTATGAACTTTATACTATTGAATAACTTCTAACGATCTTTAAACCCTGATATATGCTCTTATATCTGCTAGTAGGCTATAGCCCTGATAACACCTCGATGTGTATGTTTCGTCTTAAAAACATTTGAACCATCATAACTACTTCAAAATGAAGTGTTAAAATATTGCTGATAATATAGACACCATTAAATATTTTATAACTACAGTTTTAATTTGCACACATTTTTTATGGAGTAATTAAATCTCTATTAAAAAATTAAAATAAAATATATATATATATATATATATATATATATATATATATATATATATATATATTTATATATACATATATATTTATATATATATATATATATATATATATATTTATATATACATATATATATATATATATATATATATATATATATATATATATACACATATATTTTGGACATACATATATAATGGACAAAGTTATATAATTGTTTGATATTAATGTAATGTTATTTTCCCTGGCAATTATAAAGAATATTCATCGAATTGTTATTTATAAATATATATTATATTTTTATTATATTATATTTCTCCTCCTCTCAAATTTAAAGGTGTTTTTCATTTCAACAAGAATGAGATGTTGTCTTCTCAACTTTCATTATGCGGATAGGAAAGCATCGTTGTTAAAAATTAAATTTAAAGCATGACTTCTTTCATCTTTGTTGACTTCTATCATCGTATGTCTTAACCTTCAAAAATAATGGATGAATGAATCTGTGTTTGATAATTGTAAGCTATCTTGAAAACAATCGCCATGTACAGTGAGCAGCTAAAGGTTATATTTATTTAAACGATTTACTTTGCCAGCGATGACTTTTTCAAGTTTGGACCTAGATAAAACAATTTGACTCGTTCCGTAATAAGTAAATTAACGCATATACTTTTTCAAGGCATTCTGTCTTTATAAAATTATTTCAAAAAACACTGTACACATATTTCATTACCTTCTGTTGTTCTCAGGAAGATATTAAATACCATATAACTGTATATTGCCAGAATCTCCACCGATAAAGTGTCGATTCAAATCCTCGTCTGAATATATTTTCAGTAATAGTTTCAGTAGTATATCGCTTTAAAACAATTATTTCTGTATATTATAATTAATTTGAAATGGTAAAGTCCTAATTAAAAACGTTTAAAATGAAAGAAATGTCCACCACTACGTTTGGTAAGACTAATATGAAAAGCATTATCTAGATTTAGGCTGGATGAACAATTTATTTAGGGAGCAAGATCTTTTGTTACTTTTGAATATTGTAATAAACAAAGTTTTGAATAACATTGGCAGCAATAAAATTTAAAACTTTAAAAAACATACTAACTTATTTTTTAATTTATCGGTAATCAAAAATTAAATTTGATATATTTACCCACAACACAAAATAAAAATTTCACTAAACGAAGTATTTATGCGAAACCCACAGGCTGAGAGACCAAAACTGCCATGTACTCTCGCAATCTTGGTACCTGTTTTGATATTTTTCTTTAGGTTTCTTTTCCATTATATGTGTATATCTAAATTTAGATTTTATGAACTTGTAAAGGCTAACTCAAATTATAAATATTTAAATAAAATAACACATTTAATTTTTTTTTATTTTATTTTGTTTTCACAGCTTGCACAAAGTTATTATTATCATTTAAATTAATTATTTATCATAGCAAAACATCTTTTTCACCTTTAGTTCGAATATGCAAACAGGAGCTGTATGTATCCATTAACAGAATAATTGAATGTGATGTGGTATTTAAAGAAACAGAAAATGAGTGATTTTTTTAATTCGTTGAATACTCTTCACATTTATTTAAGTATTGCATAATCACATTTACTCGTACATAAGATAAATATAATTATATCTGTTTGTCACTTATCACGTGAAAATAACCAAAATAGACTTTAATGCAAATTTTCTGAGCTTTCAGACTCTGACACCTGTCTGCTAAAGTGACAAGAGAGGCTTAATTCATATATTATATGTTCGCATTTTAGTACGCACATTTTTTTTTCTTTTAATTAGTGTCAATTGAAGTAAAATTTTAAAATTATTTAGTTTGAAATACTTGGAAACAAAATCGCAAATTTAATAATTTGGCCGTTGGAATTTTATCAGCATTTTAGATTAATAACGTCAATATACAATTCAACAATAAAATTAAAGAATCCTACATCATAACATCATATTTTTATATGTGAATGAAAAAATTTAAATAAAACAAAGAAGAAACAATAAGAAAAATGTTTTTGTCTGGAAAAAGGAAAAATGGAGGGAAAACTGTAGATGGAGAGAAGAATTAAATAAAGACACATCATTTTAATTCGGCAAGTTACGATAGGAATAATTAACAAATTTTCCTTTAAGGATATAATCGGGCAACAGTTTTAACCCATATAATATTCGTTTTTTTGTTTAAATAGACAATTACTGGGAAGATATGTTGGAGGCCTAGAAAAAACTTTAATCTTAATATCCTGGAATGTGTTATAGAAAATTAATCACGTACTTTTATAACCTACATGATAACCACAATTTAATTTGTGTAGGTAATTTTTATGTTACATCTATTTTTTTTCAGCAAATATACGAATAAAATAAATTCAAGTTTTAATAAGTTTTACATATTTATATATATATATATATATATATATAAATATATATATATATATATATATATATACAAATAAATGAAAAGTGTTTTTGGATAAAAATAACCATTTTTGGAAAGCGACGTAAAAAGTAATGAGAAGGAATTTATGTAAAGAAATCCAATTACAATAGAAAAAAAAACAATATTTTACGATGTTTCGTTATAAAGCCCCTTTCGTTATTATACAGATAATTTTTGTTAATTTTTACATTGATTTTCTTATCTTCTTTTGAAAATACTATCTGGATAAATAAAAGTTTTCAATACGTGTCTGGAACACCAGGTAAAAAAAAATATTTTCCAAATAAGTAGATATGCTACTGAGGAAAATGCCTTTAAATCTAAGGAAAAATAATTATCTCCACATTACATTAAACACAAATGATATATTTTCTAATACGATAAGAAACAATACAACCGGCTCAAAAATCAAGGGTTAAAATGTAACTACAATTTTGAATAAATTCTCTGACTACCAATTAGAAAATTTTAAAAATATTTTTCCGCTTTCTTCATCTTGGTTTTTTACTTAAATTATAACATTTTAGAAATCGTAACGTAATATTCACAGTGTGATGGTTTGTTTCTAATTCTTAGTTTTCCTTCTGTGCTGAAAATTTTACTAAGCTCTATTAATAAATACATGAACAAATCGTATTTAACGTGGTAGCGCATTCACAAATATAAGCACATAATATTCCGCATATACATGAACCAATCATCAAATTAAATAATTGAAAAATGAAATCGAGATATTATTACAAAGTAATTGGAAATATGCCGGATACTTTAACTTTTACTACGCATCGTTCCAAGATCAAAACAAAGTGAAACGCAATTTCCTGTTTTAAAATTTCGCTTAGTTTCGCAAATCGCCAACTGTCCTTCAAAGGAAGCTTTGATGTTAATTGAATAACCTTTTTTTAAATTTAAATTAAATTTTACATTTTTTAAAATTTGTAGTAACTTTGCTCACTTAACGTAAAAACGTATTGAGTTCTTTTTTCAGATCAGCAATGCTACTTTTACACTTGAATATGACATGGCAATCTATAAATAATTATAAATACGAATAATAAACAAAATATACGTTTACGCATAGAAATGAAAACGAGCTATGCTTTACACTTATTGTAATAAAATATTGCACTTGAATGTGTTATGGAAACAAAACGTCACTTTAGATGGTTTGTTAATATGAAGTACAAACAACAAGTGAAAGAGGGATATTTCTTTGATATTTTATTTTATTTATTTTTTTCTATATTTTAATTTACTTTATTTATGTATATTATAGAGTAACGAGAGGAAAAGAAAATTACAAAAAGAATAAAAGAATTCCTAACAACTTTTATCATTACGAATTCCAAGTGAACAAAGTCGCAGGCACAGTTAATGTATAAAATACAATGAATCTAAAGGCAAAACTCACTGTGTAACTCTGTAAACATCTGCACTTTTCTGACAACACTGCAAAAATTGGACTAATTTTATCTCACTGCTTCTTATGGTTCATTGAAAAAATTAACTTGCTCCTTTTTCTAATATTAATTTTGATATGATTTCACCTTATTTTCGTTCTATTTCTTTACGTTTGATAACTTTATGGACACAGGTAAGGTTATTTAAAATTTTAATTCAAACTTTTTTTCAGTTTGTTGGCATATTCGTTTTTAGCTTTACCAATTAACACTTTTCGAATTTTTTTTAGATAACTCTTTTTAAATTCTAGGAAAAGCAAGCTTTGTGTGGTAGGGCCTACTTAATGCCATACATTCATCAATAGTCGATTTTTTCACCTAAAAGTTTTTTGGATTAAAATAATTAAATAGATATCGTTAGGCATCTTCACAAAATGTAATGTAAAGTAAGTCTGCCTGTACGAGAAAACATAGTCGAAAATTCCTATACGGAACCAGGACCTACTACAAAATCAGAATTGCAAACAAACTTATAATTTGTTTATGCTATCAATCAATAAAGTTACTTCCTGTAATTCGGTTATAATAACGTATTGGTTGAGCGTCTATTTCTTACAAAACTTTGCAAGTGGAAAAGTTGGTCAAAAGCGAGTTAGGCCGCGACAAATCTATCTACATTGGGCTGTCTTAATCCTATTTGGTTTTTAAGGGGTGTATTTAATAGTTTCATTCCATATTCCTTTAAAAAATATTTAAATGTCTATAAATTATTTAAATGTCGTAAATGTGTTACAGTGTGATCGTATTATTGTGTGTAAATATATTATAGTGAGTGTATTACAGAATGATATCTCAATGTTCAAGTTATTATTACTTTGAAAAAAATGTTACTTTTTAAATGATGAAAGTCAATTAAAGTATTATTGTGACTAAATTATTGTTATCGAGATATTGTTTCATACTCTTTAACAAAATGTACTTGCATGGATGCAAAATCACTCTAACGTAATTCCCTGAGAAACGCAAGCGTCTCACAGAATTATCAGTATCACCATTAGGTTGGTCCTTAATAAATGATCCTCATAAATTTCAAACGTGCTTTATCAATTCCTGTACTGACCCATAACTAGACGTTTGGAGGATGACGCTAATATGAACTGCGGTGTCAGGATAAATTTGACCAGGTTTGTTACAAGTATAAAAAAGAAACTCTTTCCAAGCATCTATTAAACGCTGTATGATATTTGGTCTTACTCTAGAAGCGTGCTTATTTCTTCCGTAAAAAAAACCTGGTATATGCATTCCGCTATGCACACCTAACCTTCAACAAAGTAAAGAAATTTACTTCATTTATTTATGCACTTTACATTATACAATTGACACATATGGAGGATTTACTGCTATGAGAGCAATCTCTTACAGCCAACCGGAATACCCCTTCAGCTCCACTTGGCAAGCAATCAAGTATCGAGCACTGGCCCCCGTGGTACGCTACGCGATCAAAAGCTGCATGCTTTGTGACAAACATTTCGACGAATTTGAAAATTTTATTTAAATTTTCATGAATACAAAAAATATTTTATGCCAGATTTCTCAGCATTTCTTTATAATAACATACATTTAACCAAATTTATTGTTTTTATTTACACAACACATGAAGAGGAAAGCTACATTTCAGTTTGCTATGCGATAAAAGCACTTACCTCGATTAGTTTCCCAAGAACGGGGTCTAGAACTTTCTTTGTTCTCGCGGACCTATATCGACAAAATACGAACATGACGCAAAGTAAAGAATAATTTAATTTTAATTTTATTTTTCGAAAGAAAAACAATATTTGTCTTCCAATATTGCATCTAATGTCCTATTCGCATAGTGACATGTTTAAGAGTAAAGAAATACCAAGAAAAAAAAACATTTATTTGGCCATATGAGATTTGGAATAATTTATTGAAAGAAATAATGTGAAGTAAAGTATAGCAAAACATTTATATTACTAGAACCCCTTACCTTAAATATTGGAATAACCAAACGCTTTGTTCTTTGTAATAATCATATTTGGAATGGACTGAACTTTTGTTTACCCACTGACCGTGGTGAAAGGTATTTTCAAAGCCAATTATTTAAGTGATATGTAATTTCGCGTATATATTATTCATGCTCTGTTTACTTATCTTATTTCCATATATATATATATATATATATATATATATATATATATATATATATATACATATACATATATTTATATGTATATATATATATGTTTAATACACGACTAAATTTTACTGTCTCTCATGCATGCAAAGTAAGTAATGATTATACAATGTCATGTAATTCTATCCTAACAAATTTATTTCGCTTAATTCGGAATTATATATTGAATTTGTAACACAATTTCTTCCATTTTAAATATAAATTATTCTATTTTATAATTTTTTCATTACCATCTTTTAAATATTTTTATATTATAAATATTTTTATATATATATAATGTTTTTTATTTTTTAATTTTTTATTACACTCGCCTCATTCATGATCTTTCATAGCATATTTTTCAACAGATATCTATTTAGACGTGCGTGTGTATATAGGTATACATGCCATTTTATCGTTTTAGTTTTTTTATCCATTTTCTTGGTTTCTGTACCTAAAATAAACGAATATGAAGACAAAATAACGATTTAATTTTTTTCTACGATTTTCTTCAAACCTGAGGGATTTTTATGATCATAATATTTATGAAATTCATACCTCTTGCAACGTTTTACCGTTCCATGATCAAAGGGTTTGAATAAATTCCATTGTGGCAGCGCTGTCTATCTATCCATCTATCCACTCATTTCTAAAGCAAATTCAAAATTCTGACCAAAATAAGACATACACCTGAAATTTTCATCTAATAAGCAGTTTCTGGGATCACAATCAAAAAGGGCTTTTCCAAATAAATTAAATTTATATCTCAACAGGGTATTTAAACAAGTGAAGGGCGAAAAAAAAATTTCTGCATGGATATGTGGTACTATATAATTTTCTGCATAGATATGTGGTACTATACAATATAGTGCACAATATACAATTTTAAATTTTTATTAACCCAATTTGTCAGCAGGTCTCTTTCAAAAACGCCACTATATATACTCTAAAAAGGTTTAATGTTTCTTATATTCTGTATTTTAGCAACATTTCTGAAGAAATCTAAATATAATAAATAAAAGAAGTTACTAATAGATAAAAAAATTTTTTTTAAAAATTGCGGTATTTTTTCTCCTATATCTTTCTCCTATTCGACTATTTATTATTTAAATTTATATATAAATATATATATATATATATACATATATATATATATATATATATATATCATGATCTAGATCATGATCAATGAGAAATACTACCTAAAAATATTATATCGTTTAAATAAAACAATCTGAAGTTGTTGCTTACGCAAACGGCGGACTGTGGTGCCCGGATTTATAACGCAAAAATTAATGATAATTGCAAAAACGCAGCATTATTCTCGAATTTCGTTACATTTCATGAATTTTTTTCCAAAAGTAATACTATAATGATACTGCAGCCTTGATATTTGCAAAACAGAACTTTTGCGACAGACGGATATAAAGATATCCGTAAAAGTAAAAAACAAGAAAGAAGGACATTGGAACATTGAAGTTTGAAGGCAATTTCAGCTTGCATAAGTACTTTAATAGAATTGAACAATAGGTCTATTATATCTGACAGGAATCACTAAGTAGGAGAAAAATTATATCGATGGAGAAACAAACATTTTTACGAGGAAAATGAACGGATTCTTCATATTTTTTTATTATTAAAATATCAATTTGAATAATATACTAACGTTAAAAAATACGATTGATATACGTTTAAAAAATTCCTTTTCTAGTGATGTAACAATTCTCAATATCCTCATTTGATTTAATTTATTCATGTTTTATAAAGACTTGCTATGATCCGCGGATTTGCACGCGGAAAAAAGAAAGAAATGGTGATGTCATTTCGAAAAAAAGAAGAAAAATCGCTATAGCACTTAAAGTTTAATAGATGTATACTATATAAAAAGGTGTATCGAGAGTAGTGGGTGGTAACAACTCTGATAAATTTAAAATTCTCTTGTAAGAAATAAAGGAGCAAAATGTTGTACAATGAATTATTCACTCTTTTTAGAATATGATTATTGTACCTTTATTCGATTCGCATTCAATTAATCTGCCGGCCCGCCGTTTCCCTTGATAATGAAATCTCAGTTTTCGTCCACTACACTTGTCATTGGCGACGTATGGAAGACATATTCAACGTAAGTTTGACAAAACACTTGCCTTAATAAATTCCGCATGTCTGAAGAGAGCGCCCTTTATATTTCTGACGACAGCCCTGGGCGACGCGTGTATCGACCCAAATCGCGGTTCCCTTTGGTCCAAATTCTACCGCCTATTCAAGTATCCGTTTTACCTTGGAGATTGTTTTAGTGAGAGAAAAAGAAATCCATATGAAGAAGCAATTTGCCTAGGAATTATATTAAATACTACTATTAGGAAACTTACATAAACATAATTTTAAAGTCTTTGAACAATCGATGTTATGTATCTTTTCGGGTTTTTAGCCATAACTGACAAATTTTGAATTAAAGTTAATTCGATGTATTATATTTTGTTAGCAATTTTCCTGTAATATGGCCATTTTCAGATCATTGAAAAATATTACAGATGGTATGGAAAATTATTAAAAAATGTAAATTATTGTCTATTAGAAACGTATGAAAAATTTTATAAAATGCAGACAACTGTATTACGTACACTCTATTACAGTTTTCATAATGATAATAAAGCATTATATTACGGTCTACTGGATTACCACATTCCATTTCGGGACGAATGTCAATTCTTGCTAAAAATTAGAGGCACTGGTTAATAATATGAGTATAGAATAATTTGTAAATACGTAATACGTCATTCAATACGCGTTTGTGTGGTCAACTACTTTAAATGCTTCTTTGATTTGTGTTGACAAATAAGTTGCTTGCGATTTAAATATTTTTGTGATGATGTTAAAAAAGGATTCAAATGCCGGGTGATGTCGTTTTTGGGATTATTTGAGGAATTAACAGGCAGGTTATTTTCCAAAAGCCTCCTCTCGTGGTAAAAATATTTAAATGGGCAAGGAAATTAATTATCACTCCTTATCTCTGGTGGCAACAGAAGCGGAAAACCCTTTATTTTGAAATTAAGCGTGGTGCATATGAAATACCGTCATGCGCTAACTGCTGATATATTACATCAACTTATTGCATTTAATTGTTTTTTTAACTGCCCTACCGTCAAATACTTTGGAAAAGTCTTCATTTACTCTTATCATTATCATTGAAAAAGGAAACAGTAAAACATACAGACACATGAGAGATCGAACTTTGAACAGGTGCAAGTGGCATTATAGAAATTGAATCATAATAGGTGAGATATAAATAATGTTATAAACAAATTCAAAGATTATTCACTTATATTCTCAAGAGTTCAAAAAAAATTACAAATTATTGAAATGTGTGTGTTGTATCACCACTTTATGCAGTTTTTGTCTGTCAAAGTTACATCGTTATTTTGCGCAACAAATTTGGCTAGAAATCAACTATAATTATAGCTACCGTTTTATTTTGTAAAGTAATGATAAATATGTGACTACATAATGGCGTAAAATTCTAGACTTTTTAACAGTTTAAACATTGACGAGTTAACTACCCCCTAAATGGAACTGTTTCCAAAGACGAGGAGTACCTATAATAAAAGAAATTGCTGATTGAGCTGCACATCACCTATAAGCAACGTTTCAGCAAGTAGACTATTAAAATGCAATCATAATGGTAGGAAACTGAAAAACGGACGGTCTTTTAAATTATTTCTTATGGAGAAGCATGGATGTAGAAAAAAAAATTGTGAGATTTGGAGTTTTAATAGGGCGGGATTTATGCTTTACATAAAAGAAAAATAAATGTATTTTTTGATTAATTTAGTAAATATCATCTCAGAAATCATAGTTTAATGGGAAAATTTGTCGAAGTTAAAGCTAATACATTGAACATAATTAAATAGTTAATGGATAATAAATTATATACAATATATTATTTAGATAATTACAAATACACTTTAATCAAAATTAAATCAAATTCTAATAAAAATATTGACGAAAAAATAGTAAAATCGAGCAGCATTTATCATATTTGTTACTAACAGCCTTTACCTTGAAAAATAACTCTACCACTGACCAGGTTAAAGTCTGATCATGAGTTCTGAAGGTGAATAATGTATTTCTTCAACGAATGGTAGTAAACCAATCCTGATTAAGTACGTTTGCTACTTATTAAATGTTACTTTGCAAAATCTGATTTTGGATTTTGGATATGGAGAACATAACTCCTCAAGTGATGATTGTAACTTTGGAAAATCTGATATTGGACTTCGGATATGGAGAATGGAACTCCACAACGTCCAGCAGCTAACTGCTATCGCTACTACTATCGCTTCACTTCTAAGTGTTGTTGATAACCAACTTTAGACAAAGAAGAACATATACTAGCTTTTCTCCATGACTTAATAATTATACAATATTCTAAGAAAGAAAATATTTGAATGTTAGTTATAGTATAATGATTAATATTATTGATCACTAAAAATTCTCATATAAAATATCTTTTAGAAACAGAAAAAAATAATTAACTTACCTATTTATTACTTACCTATAATTATCTACCTACTTAATCGCAATAAATAAATAAGTCAATTATTTTTGAGGTCGGTTCCAGTACCACCGATCAACTTGAACAAATGTAAAATTTCATATTATCTACCTATTTATTCACAATAAATAAATAAGTCAATTATTTTTGAGGTCGGTTCCAGTACCACCGATCAACTTGAACAAATGTAAAATCTCATATTATAAATACGCCTTTTATCTATCTATTTCATATTATGAGTACACCAGAAATAAAAGTTTTAAATTTAAATTATAATTAAATTAAATTATAAATTTGTTTAAGTCGGTTGACAATGTTGGAACCGACTACAATAAAAAGTAACTTAGTTTTTTATTATGTATAAGCAATTACCTATTTTGAGTTAATTATTTTTTTACTTTTGTACCTACATATTTCGAGTCGTTTTTTTAAAGATATTTTATAACAATTCAGTATCGTGCCGAAAACTTAGACAACTAAAATCTATGAAGATAGGTCTTTGACCTGATGTCTATAAAATATGATCAGAAACTAATCCGTATGTCTATACACCACAATGAATCCCATAACTTTTCGTAATAACGCTTTCAATCCATTTTAACCACATGCTACTGGAGATTTACTAATATTTGAACTCTTGTTACTTCAAACATTTCTAATATCTCCATATTAAAACCGCCAGTACGAGACATTTCTCAAACATGAAAACGA
Source organism: Druceiella hillmani (assembly GCA_039881145.1). NCBI lineage: Eukaryota > Metazoa > Arthropoda > Insecta > Lepidoptera > Hepialidae > Druceiella > Druceiella hillmani. The sequence continues at coordinate 15,850,897 of JAYKKI010000021.1, read as the reverse complement.
TTTAATGATATCCTGGAGCACTTAATTTTAGTTCAGCTAATATATATCCCTTTATTAGTACAACATTTAATATCTTATATTATATAAGACCACTTCATCAATTTCACCTATTAACTGAACTCACATGCTTGAATACGTTTTAGTTTTTATCTTTTCCATATTTTAAAAATTTTATGATTTTTATCTTTGTTCAATGACCAGCATTAAAATAAAGTCCTACATTTTTTGGATTTATATAATTTTTCATAGAATAGTGATTTTCACATTATATTAAGTGACTATCCTATCGTAACGACCATTGTTTTAACTTTAATTTTATAAATATGTTCCTCGTGTTTTCATTATGTTTGGAGGAAATTACTTACTCGATAATTTACATAAACACTTTTATTTACTTGCGATGTGAATATATGATTACTTTTTCAGCAATACGAAATACTTATTATAAATTATCAATAATTGCTCTCTCGACTTTGCGGTGCCTTGTCTTGAACCTAATTTGAACTCTTATTATTTTCATAGCTTTAATCTGGTGATGGTTCAATAACTCTGTGTGGTAAGGTTTTATCATCCTCCAACAAATATATTTGCACTTTAAGTTAAAATTAAATTAATATATATTTCTAATATTCTTTCCCAAGCATTAACATTAGTAATATATATATGAAGACATTAATGAAGAATATATTATGATGGTGATATATTCGTATTAAATATCTATTCGTTAGTAAAACTACAAGAAGAGATAAACTAATTATTATATGAGTAAAAAACAATATTATCGTAGTAAAATTAATATTGTCATGGTATAGTTCCAAAAATGAATATTATCATAGCTGACAGAATGCATTTTTGCATTGAAAAAAAAATTGTTGCACGCATGATTACTTATTTCGTAGCCCAGCTCCCACAAATTTTCTATGTCAGTTGCACAATTATATAATCATTATTTTTAAAATAAATATCATGGAAATTTTAAAAGAATATGCTAAATAGTATTGGGCTTGTAGAAAACGTGAGATGGAACTATAAATAAAGGATAGAGACGGCTACTATACGCTTTAAATAATTAAATTGAAATCAATAAATAACCTGATTCACGAAATAGTTGGAACCAGAAGTTTTTAGTGCTGTTTGGTTCCTTAGAATTTGGAAATAATTGTTGGGGACTAAACTGATTAGATTTTAAAAACAATGTAACTGTTCACTTCATCCGTTGCCAATTTAGGATTTATTCCTTTACCAGTCAACCTGGATAAATGACACTTATTACATGCAAAGTGTCATTTATCCAGGTTGACTGAAACTGGTTTAAAGCTTTTGATACACTGTCAAAGAGTAAAGTAACTTAATTAATGATTTTTGGGGTCAGTATGTGAGAATCCCTTTTAAAACTATTTTTAAATAAAATCAGATATGTTTTCATTAAGAAGTTATTCGAGAATATATGTCACAAAACTTAATAATCATTAAATACCATCATAATGTTCATCGTCGCAAATACTTGAATAGTTTCACGAGTTAGGCGACGTACTAAAAAGGCAAAGTATTTACGAGTACGTTCAATATCATATAAATAGCACGTACACGTACGTATATTATATAAATAGCAGTCAAAATTAATGTTTTGTCTTCACACGCAAATATATGAACACTTACATCGCCGGAATAAAATAGGTGTTCCCTGTGTACATACATGTTTTTCGACGTTATGTAAAAGTAAAATTGTTACTTTTTCTTCATGATATACTAATTTAATATAAATAAATGTTTCTAAACATTTAATTCACTTATCTTTTGATTATGTGAGCCGATTTCGATGAAAAAATAAATAAATGTTACTTCAAATCAACCCCTTTTTCTAAAAACTCAATCTGAGTTGAGTAAAGAGTTTTTAGATGATACTTGTTTAAACAGAGATAAAAATTTTAAGAACAATATTTTTGTCTGCTACCACTCTTATTGTGAAAATATTGCAACAAAAATTAAAGTAATTATTCTTTTCAATGTCAAGTACCCATTCTAACAAATGAAAAAAAATATATGTTGTTTAAAAATACATACAAAACTTTAAAAAAAAATTGTTTCTCTAAGAAATTAAGCTAATCGAAAATAAATAAATAAATGCATACCTTTTGAAGGTTACCGTTCCTTTAACCTATTGACTAATCCTGTTAACTTTACGCTTCAAATTCTTCTTTTACAAATGTGCCTTTGTGTTGGTAATAACGCATTTTTTACCGACCTAAATGGAACAGCCTTTCAAATGTTACAGTAATGTTATATTTAATATAATGGATATTACACGTTAACGCTTGAATTTCAAAAGGTGAAATCTTATTCCGTAATATTAACGCTCATAGCAACTAAAGTAACATAAATTAACAAAATTAGAGCAAACTCCGATTGCCCATACTATTCCAGCCAAAAGCGGATAAACACGGACAGTCCGAAAATTCGTATTTTATGCAGAGTCTCTAAACGCTTCGATCAAAGAAGTGAAGATTCGTAACAAAAGTCTGCCCTGGAGGACTTTAAAATTGGAAAACTTAGCACATCCTACCAAAACGTGAGATGGTTGCATATGAAACTTTCGGAGCTTTTGAATAATTTACTTGCCGTAAAGCAAAATAAGGAGTGCAAATGGTGGTTTGATTCGTGTACCCGTTGATTTGTGCCTATGATTCTCATTATTTTATTTCTTATTATCAATTTTTATATTTTTTATCAATTGGTGATTCAAAAGAGATATCCCATAAATATAATAACATTATTATCCTCGGCAACTTCAATTCACAGTTTGCTTCAATGGCAGTCGTCAATTATTTCCATTGCTTTACGCCATGCTATGATTATGACCAATATTAAGTAGCCGTGAATTGTAAAGGTCGAACGATTTGATGTTCTGCTCCCACCAAAAGATGCCAATCTTCGAATTTAGGATGCAGTGAATGACGTGATGAGGTTGACTGAGCACCATCGTTCACTTTGTAGAGACATTACATTTTTGCCTCGGAAATTGGCTGGACGACTTATCTATGATTTAAGTACTAAATAGGATTTCTCTGAGATGTATATTTAAATATGCATTATAGATAGAAATATATGAAATATTATAATGTACACATGATTAAAAATATTAATTTATTAACTAGTTAGCTTTAGTTTCAAAATTTTCATTTCATTCCGTTTACAAAGCGAGCAAGTTAAGTATACAGTATAGTACCCAACCTGGTTTAAACATCAGTTAATTTGCTACATTACAACTAATCTTTTTGCGGAAAAGTATTTAAAATCGTTTTTTAAAGTGTTATCTGCTAACATTTGGATATCACTTAAACACTGAGAGCCTTATACGACGCTTATATACAGAACTTCAGGAAATTCGTTAAAAATTATCAAAAATAATTTGTTCTTGTTCTACCTTGGATCAAACGATCAAATTATCAGCTTTCCTGAATATTAGTTCACGGTGAGGCCTCCTACTTGAGTTATGCTACTTGGCACATTTTGAAACTCTTAAAATTAATGGCCTACGTAAATTACGCTAGCTTGCTTCATAAATTTTAGTATTAGGTAAATAGATAGAAACGATGTTCGGTTAACTCTCAAGCAGCTTCAACTAAAACAAACTTCTAAAACGGATGTATTAATAACGGATTATACGATATAACGACAGACACATTTGTCCGTTTCTTAGTATAATTACTGAATTTTAGTTTAGATTCAGGAATAAAAAAAGCATATAGTTGTAAAATTGGAAATAAAATGAAAATAAATCGATGTACAAATGCCTAATTTTCCATAACAATACTAGTTTAACTACTGCACACAATTGGCCTTTATTTTTTCCTTACTATTTTCTATTTTCTTTTTCTTATTTATTTATATTTCTATATTTCCTTATACTAGTTTAACTACTGCACACAATTGGCCTTTATTCTTTTATCTTTTTATTTTAAATGACCCTCACGTTTTTACGAAAATAATAAACTTTAAGGGAAATCTTTCATGCGTAGTTACTCGCCGGCTGACCCTTTTTTCTGTTTCCGTTTCTGGATTCATATGAGCTCACTATTATTTTTTATCGGTAACCTTTGTTTTGTTCTACTGCGGATAAGGAAAAATTATGTGAATAACTGATGTTCTTTTATGGAATGGGTATATCATTAAGTTAAGTTGGATTTCGAAATTGTAACACATCCATACGCAATGCGTTAAGTTTATCTTTTAAACGTATAGGATATACGTTTAAAAGATAAACTTAACGCATTGCGTATGGATTGTCTTTGAGAAATAAAGTATTGAGTTAAGTAGAAAGCTTAGAATAATACATATCTGTGAACGAGCTAAGTCAATAAGATATTTTCAAACAATCAAACATGTCTGTAATTTAGTTTTTAAAATATAGCGGTAGCGTATATCATTTTCAGCGTTATCGGAGAGCATGTGCTGCGGTTTTTAATATCATATTACCATTTTTTTTTATTTCAACGTTCTGGTTAACTTAAAAATAAAAGATTATTAAAGAGAAATTTTTATTTATTGCATCGTCATTTCTTGGAAAAGTTTGATATTCAGTATTCAAATAATATAAAAACACAGGAAAATTTTATTTCGAAAATGTTACTTGTGAAATAAGATATTTCTATACATTACAATGGTTACTGATTGCATGCAGGAGAATGTTATAATTAATACAAGAATGTAGGGAATGTCTTAGTAAATAAAAGTAAAAAAAGATATTTTTATTGGATTTTTATCAACTGGCTGAGATAGTAGAGATATCTTTTAGCTTCATATTTACTACACTGTCAATTATAAATTTTGAAAATATCGTTTTCATATTTGCACATATAAAGTTCAGTTTTCTGTAATGTATCAAATTACGAGATTTGTAGTATGTTCAATTCCATACTACAATTCCCGTAATTTTATAAATGACATAAACGGAAATCACATCACTACCATCAAATAACTGAGTAAATACCAAACTTTATACCACATGAAATGCTAAACTGATCGCTCTACTTTCAACTATCAAAAAGAACAACATATAAATACTTTAAAACACAGAGTTACTCATGTACATTTTAGAAATAATTATTATGAAACAAAATTTTATGTAGGCACAAAAACAGTCACGAATATCCATTCAATCATTTCACGACTTAAAATTTGGAAATTTATTAAATATTACGGGAAAAGAGTATGTATTTTTTTTCAATTGGTATTTTACAAGTTGCTTTATTAATACCAATAAACTTCAAACATATTTTATTTTAAATAAGCTTGGAGTGGACTGGGGTTTTAATATAAAGTTAGTCTCTTAAAAAAAATAATATAATAAAATCTATACATTTTTTTTATTTAGTGTGGGAAAGAAATATTATAACAAATTTATGAAATATTTTTTTTAATTGGTATATTACGAGTTGCTTTATTAATACCAATAAACTTCAAACATATTTTATTTTAAATAAGCTTGGAGCGGACTGTCTTTTGAGGTCTATTTATTGTTTAACTAAAACTATTTAAACTTCAAATTCAAGCGTTAACAGAACCTAAGTGGAAAACGCCCAGATTTTTTGATGCTGGGATTTCTATTTAAGACTTTTCTTACACCGTCTTTTGCACAACAATTATTTTGCCTTATTTCTATGGCGGTAAAATTGAAACTTTAGATATTTATATTTCGTTTAAACATTTACAATAATAAATTCACGTCTAGTAGGAATTTGAATTAAAACGCCACATACATTTTAGTAAAATATTAAATCGACTCAAAGATTTATGAAAAAAAGACAGAAATGCCACCGTACTTGAATGGTTTTTTTCTGTTTCCATTAACACATTTCACGGGGCGCGGCAAGCTCGGCGAGCAATTTTCGTGAAATATGCTAAGTAACTCTCGTAAAATGTTATCCGCTTAAGGCGTGTAGCGCGTGTAAGGAACGGAGGGCAAGAAATATTACAAAATGAGCTTACGTTAAAGTCGTAAGCCACTTGCCGATGAATTATATATAAGTATTCATATGAATATTTATTGATTTCACTAGTCGAGTTAATGATCCGTCTGTGCAAAGTCGGTTAACATTCCGAATGAAGGAACTGAATAGGGGTTTATTAAGTTGTACTAAATATTAACTTTTATATTTAATGTAAATTTCTGAATAGCTCTGATTATATACTAACATATCAATTTTATATGAATAAAAAATAATTAATACTGTAAATTTACATTGTTATTCTTTATACGAATTTAAATTTAATAGGTGCCATTGTATTCAAGAATGTCGATCTATGTATTTGGCACTACTTAATATATATTCTTATATATTCTTTATATATTCTTGTAATATGTTGAGTTAAAAAAAATCAATAAATATTTGCAGTTAGTCGTTAAGAAAGTTTATAAAACAGTGACTTTATTATGACCCTTTCATGGAAAAACATACAAACTATAGAAAATATTATCAGCAGAAGAAGTCCTATACTGTTACTTTTAGATAAAATTAAATAAATGTAAAGTACTTATTAGAAATAAATATTATTTATAAATTTTACTCAATTTCTTTAAGGCATCAACAAAAAAAAAGCTGATTCCGAAAGAAAACAAATTGACGAATTTCTCAAAAACCCGCCGAGAAATAATTCGGAAATACATTCACTTGCTGTCGGACTCATCTAGATAAAAGGTCAACGTTCTAAAAAAAACACTTAAATACGACATCGAAAGTTTCAATTCGACTTGGACCTGTTGAAACTTTTGTACTGTGTTAAAATTTAATTTTAATTTCAACGGTCCCTTCTATTGTTTCACTGGTATATTTCTTTTGAATAAATTTAAAATGGATAAATATTTCATACCGTGTCCAGATTTGTTTTTTATAAATTCATCGTAGAACAAAAAGATTCAATTAATCAACTACTTTTTAAAAATAAATTATCCATCATTAGTAAACAATTTTCAATTAGATAAATAAAGCGTACTTGGCCTTTTAATATAAAGGTTGGATCTTAATAGAATTTATTATTGTAATAAATCTATACAATTTTGAATATCTATACAATCTACAGAAATATTAAAATAAATACTTGAAATATTATTACAAATAATAAAAAATAATTTTTTTTAAATTTTATCTCATATTATGATTATTTTAAGTCGAAAGCACGCTAATAATAACTTTGAGAAATATTTTTTTTTCTTTCATGAAATATTTAATTTATATTACCCTTTATATTAAAACTATATAAAGTCTAATTCCCTTACACGTGAATTAAATCAAAACGTGTTTTGGATTTCGAAAAAAATGTAAAAATTTATGATTTTCTCGTTCCCATATCATTTTGCTGTTTAATTAATTGAAAGAAAGAAAAACTTTCAAATATGAGTAGAATTCGCAATACAAGGGTTCTGTGTACATTTAGGCACTAATAAACATTTAAGGGTGCATAGTATTTCCATTAAACTATTCATAAATAATATTTTTTTAAAACCTGCACACATTGCACATGCGTAAAACATGATGCACTTTTCAAAAATGATATAATCAAGGATAAACGCTATGGTCCCCTCTAATCTCTTGGTAAAATTTTATTAACGCAACTTTTTTCATGATTTTTAGCCCAGTAGTTTCTGAAATAACGGGAGACTGTCGTATTCTTGCACATTTTTGGAATGTAATTTTTAATATTCAATTCAGAATTACGACGTAAATGGATTTGTATTTCTCAAGCAATTTGAAAGTACATTCTGCATTATATCAATACAAAAAAAAATTAAGAGCTTTATTTACCACCTCTTCACATATTAATAAAAAGTTAACCATTACAAATTGTATGGGTTAATAAAAAGTATTACTGTGTCAAATTTCATGTTTTACCGTCGACCGGTTTTGTAAGGAAATCCGTTATGAATATTGTATTTTATGTCTACACAAATAATTGGTTTTCTACAGGCGTATTTCAAAAATTATGCTATACTTTTCCCACAACCGTTGCGTGGGCTCTTAAAACCCATATTTTTTATAATTTTAAATTTAGCAGTTTCGGAAACAAAAGGAAGGAGCAAATTTCTTTTGCATATTCTTCAGTACATTTAAAGATATAATACCAAAAATTATGAAAAATATTAAAACTAGCACTTTTAAAATTCGAATATTTAAGGTCGTTGTCGTGTGAGAGTAAGATCCAAAAATTATTTAAGAAATGTTTATTGAAAATTATTTTCCTTTCCTAAATTATAAATATAATATTATTGTAAGGATTTGTAAATAATTAATGTTTGCGTTTTTTTAATAAAATAAAATTTGGTGAAATACCTATTCTTCCTTTCTAACCTGTACTGTTAATTGTATAATTTTGGGAGCGATTTTTGACAAAACTCAACGATAAATATTTTTCTTCAAAATTATATTGCACACTCATTTTATTTTGACCTATTTTTTATACAAATCGCTCAACGTGTTTAAAAAAATGTGTAGTTCAATTACTACTTTCCCCTAATATTAATTGTGCAATTTTTGAAAACTAAAAGCTAATATTTTTTTTAAATTTGACATTGCCTTAGTTGTTAAACGAAGCGCTCGACGCATTTTTTTAGTTGCATTCCGCAAGTTAATTTAAAAATTTTTGAAAGCGATTTTTACTAAAACTAATCGGTAAATAATTTTTTTCTTCAATATGTTAATATAACATAATTTTACATTGACTTAGTTTTTTAAGCAAATCACTCGACAGGTTTTATAAATAAAATTAAAAGTGTAGTGAAATAGCTACTTTTCCCGTAAAGTCAGTTGCACAATTTTTTAGAGCGATTACCAAAACTAAAAGGTAAATAATGTTAAAATTTTAAATTTAAATATTTATAGTTTGAATAATAATATAAATCATTTATAGTTTGAATAGCATATCAAAAACTCAGCAAATTTCTCCGATAACACATTTTACACAACAACTATCTTAATGTGTTATTCTAAACTTTCCAAAAAAATTCGAGTTTAACCTGTCGAAAGATGTGCGGGTTAATATGTTTTATTACTATTTCAAGTTTCTACATGAAGTGATTTCTGAGAAAAACGGCTGTGATGGACAGACATCGGTAATCTTACAAGGGTTCCATTTTTCCTTTTGAGGTGCGGAACCCTGACAAAATAATATGTTAAAATTAGGCACTTTGCAGATTTTTTTTAAAAAGTTATCGAGTAAGAAATTCTCATGTACATTAATGCATTTCATATTTTTTTTATAAAATTTACAAAAAAATATATAAAATGCAATATAAAATTCAATACTTATGAGTTTCAAAGAGCTTTTATCCTTTTTGAAATTAGCGTTTCATTTGCTGAAAATTGTTGAAAATACACAGGGTTACACTATTTTCTCAATACACCTGAACTGAATTTTGTGCAGCTTTCTAAAAGTATAGAGAGTGCGCTAAATTCAAAACTTTGTCACTTCTTCAGTTTAAAGGATGAGTTTTCTTTATTTTTGACTGAACTAATTCGCAATATTATATTTAAAGACTTATTTCGTATTAGTTGTTACATCGGCGGTGCATTAATTTCGTTAAGTACTATTTTTTATGTAAATAATAAGGAGCCACGCTTTGGTCATAGAAATAAGTGAGATCTAATGTAAAACTTTGTAAATATTAGTATCTTTTGTTGTGGACACTGAATTGGCAAACATTTTTTTTAAACGGTGTCGTATGAAAACTTGAGGTTGAAAAAATATTGTATCGTAAGTGATATGTGCACACGGGATATGTCATTGGGAAAAACGTTTTGAGGAAAAACATAAATTTATTTCTATCATTTTTTCATATAACTTGATTTATGGTACACGAAAAATATGAAAATCTGTCTTCTGAGGTACGCGAAATAATATTTCATTAACAATATATTCTGGCCGTTTTACGCCTAATAACAAAAAGTAAGTCTCATTTATCTCTTAGGAGAAATCGTTATTGTTGTGTTGTTTATAACGCCAGTGAATGAATATTAGACAATATATTAAAGCAGTAAAACAACATGATTTTTTATTTTTAAACGGTTTAAGAAAAAATAATATTCATCCCTAATTGTTACAACTTGTATACAGCTATTCACATCTACATTTAAATGTATGTAGAATCCTCATAGTATAATTTCTATTTGTTAACGCTATTTCCATACCTCTCTGGATTAAGTTACATTTTTAATTCCCAAATACACCCTTTTCAAGCTCATTTCTCCTGATTGAAAACGATCGCTTACTTTTATTTTCCTATGACCTTTATTATTATTTTTACCGGACCTTCCGATTGGAACTTCGTCATCAGGTAAAAAGAAAAAACGAAAACAAACGATTCACTGACGTTTAACTTATCAAAATTGTTTTAATTTAGGGTAATTAGCAATTTGGTAACAATTTGTATCTTAGAAAAATATATTAATTTCTATTAATGCAAAAGAAAGAGCAGTTTCGGTTGAAATTTTGTGTAATTTTTTTTCCATTTTTCAACGGGCTTCGTTATCGTCTTTATAAAACTCTTTTGGGTACCAAATGTTTTATTTTTTTATATGTCCTATCTTTAACCGACAACTTCGCTCACGAATAGAGCTTGCGTTGCAAAAGTTTCGTGCACATTTGATCGTTTATGAACATTTGAACGCACGTGGTATTTTTCGATTAAACTATTAAAAAATATTACTTTTTCACAAGACAAATGCATTGCCTACTACATCATTTCACAGGCGTCAACGTATGGTGCCTATTTCAAAAGTTATGACATAAAGAATCATCACTTTAGTTTTATTACAATTTTTTGTGTAGGTTTCTAAAATTTCTTTTTTTATAATTTCAAGTTCTGTAGTCTCAGATATTATTTTCCTTTTTTATTCGTATATCTCTGCCGATATAATAACTAAAACTATGAAAATGATATTTTGGATACGTATAACAAATCATTTCAAATGGATTTCCAATTGGAATTGGAATTTCCATACCATATACGGAATTTGAATTTTTTTTTGGGTACTTAATTTCATCCCGCCCTCCTTAAGTGTTTCATATCAATACTTATGAGTATTGAAATGTATGCGAGTTGATATGGTTTATTATTATACCAAAACACAAATTTTCCAGATATGTACAATTTTTATTTTTTATATATAATATTTAATAATTAAGTACAATAATATGGATTTAAATCAGAACCACAATTTTACGAACAGACACATTTTACAATTATTAGGACTGGGGCTGGAATCGCATTTAATTTGATAAAACAATTGTTTTCTATGTAATCAAAAGTAAACACAGTTTCAAAAATGCCGTTATTACTGCAATAAGCCAACGCAATTAAAATATGGAACTCGTCAATTCATACAACACAATATAGTCATAGATGCTATTAATATGCTTCGTCCTAGCAATAATGTAAATAAGGCACAACGAGATCACTACCCACTTTAATTTTGAACTTCAGTGTAGTCACTACTTATTAACAACAGCACTACACTGAACTCAAACACTGATTCAAGGCGAATCGTACCAAAAAGATAAGCGAAATATCATATTTACCTGCTATAGAACCCATCAGAATTGATATTTTTGCCATCACGTTGCTTAGGTAAACGTTATTTAGGTGTTGTACGTAACGTTTACTTAAGCAAAGTGATGTCAAAAATATCAAATCATTTTTCGGAATTATTAAAAACCATATAATTAAATACGTTCCTTAAATATATTACTACAGAAAATAACTGGAATTAAGAAAATAATTTTAATGAATTAAAATTATATTTGTTTTTCAATCATCCGGCAGGTGACATATGAGGTACGAGCAATCAAAATTCAAGTTAATTTGTAAGAGCGATTGATATGACATGACTGGCTACATTTTTCAGTTTATTAGTAATATGAAAATGTTTTTTGGATTTCGAAAAAAATGTAAAAATTTATGATTTTCTCGTTCCCATATCATTTTGCTGTTTAATTAATTGAAAGAAAGAAAAACTTTCAAATATGAGTAGAATTCGCAATACAAGGGTTCTGTGCACATTTAGGCACTAATAAACATTTAAGGGTGCATAGTATTTCCATTAAACTATTCATAAATAATATTTTTTTAAAACCTGCACACATTGCACATGCGTAAAACATGATGCACTTTTCAAAAATGATATAATCAAGGATAAACGCTATGGTCCCCTCTAATCTCTTGGTAAAATTTTATTAACGCAACTTTTTTCATGATTTTTAGCCCAGTAGTTTCTGAAATAACGGGAGACTGTCGTATTCTTGCACATTTTTGGAATGTAATTTTTAATATTCAATTCAGAATTACGACGTAAATGGATTTGTATTTCTCAAGCAATTTGAAAGTACATTCTGCATTATATCAATACAAAAAAAAATTAAGAGCTTTATTTACCACCTCTTCACATATTAATAAAAAGTTAACCATTACAAATTGTATGGGTTAATAAAAAGTATTACTGTGTCAAATTTCATGTTTTACCGTCGACCGGTTTTGTAAGGAAATCCGTTATGAATATTGTATTTTATGTCTACACAAATAATTGGTTTTCTACAGGCGTATTTCAAAAATTATGCTATACTTTTCCCACAACCGTTGCGTGGGCTCTTAAAACCCATATTTTTTATAATTTTAAATTTAGCAGTTTCGGAAACAAAAGGAAGGAGCAAATTTCTTTTGCATATTCTTCAGTACATTTAAAGATATAATACCAAAAATTATGAAAAATATTAAAACTAGCACTTTTAAAATTCGAATATTTAAGGTCGTTGTCGTGTGAGAGTAAGATCCAAAAATTATTTAAGAAATGTTTATTGAAAATTATTTTCCTTTCCTAAATTATAAATATAATATTATTGTAAGGATTTGTAAATAATTAATGTTTGCGTTTTTTTAATAAAATAAAATTTGGTGAAATACCTATTCTTCCTTTCTAACCTGTACTGTTAATTGTATAATTTTGGGAGCGATTTTTGACAAAACTCAACGATAAATATTTTTCTTCAAAATTATATTGCACACTCATTTTATTTTGACCTATTTTTTATACAAATCGCTCAACGTGTTTAAAAAAATGTGTAGTTCAATTACTACTTTCCCCTAATATTAATTGTGCAATTTTTGAAAACTAAAAGCTAATATTTTTTTTAAATTTGACATTGCCTTAGTTGTTAAACGAAGCGCTCGACGCATTTTTTTAGTTGCATTCCGCAAGTTAATTTAAAAATTTTTGAAAGCGATTTTTACTAAAACTAATCGGTAAATAATTTTTTTCTTCAATATGTTAATATAACATAATTTTACATTGACTTAGTTTTTTAAGCAAATCACTCGACAGGTTTTATAAATAAAATTAAAAGTGTAGTGAAATAGCTACTTTTCCCGTAAAGTCAGTTGCACAATTTTTTAGAGCGATTACCAAAACTAAAAGGTAAATAATGTTAAAATTTTAAATTTAAATATTTATAGTTTGAATAATAATATAAATAATTTATAGTTTGAATAGCATATCAAAAACTCAGCAAATTTCTCCGATAACACATTTTACACAACAACTATCTTAATGTGTTATTCTAAACTTTCCAAAAAAATTCGAGTTTAACCTGTCGAAAGATGTGCGGGTTAATATGTTTTATTACTATTTCAAGTTTCTACATGAAGTGATTTCTGAGAAAAACGGCTGTGATGGACAGACATCGGTAATCTTACAAGGGTTCCATTTTTCCTTTTGAGGTGCGGAACCCTGACAAAATAATATGTTAAAATTAGGCACTTTGCAGATTTTTTTTAAAAAGTTATCGAGTAAGAAATTCTCATGTACATTAATGCATTTCATATTTTTTTTATAAAATTTACAAAAAAATATATAAAATGCAATATAAAATTCAATACTTATGAGTTTCAAAGAGCTTTTATCCTTTTTGAAATTAGCGTTTCATTTGCTGAAAATTGTTGAAAATACACAGGGTTACACTATTTTCTCAATACACCTGAACTGAATTTTGTGCAGCTTTCTAAAAGTATAGAGAGTGCGCTAAATTCAAAACTTTGTCACTTCTTCAGTTTAAAGGATGAGTTTTCTTTATTTTTGACTGAACTAATTCGCAATATTATATTTAAAGACTTATTTCGTATTAGTTGTTACATCGGCGGTGCATTAATTTCGTTAAGTACTATTTTTTATGTAAATAATAAGGAGCCACGCTTTGGTCATAGAAATAAGTGAGATCTAATGTAAAACTTTGTAAATATTAGTATCTTTTGTTGTGGACACTGAATTGGCAAACATTTTTTTTAAACGGTGTCGTATGAAAACTTGAGGTTGAAAAAATATTGTATCGTAAGTGATATGTGCACACGGGATATGTCATTGGGAAAAACGTTTTGAGGAAAAACATAAATTTATTTCTATCATTTTTTCATATAACTTGATTTATGGTACACGAAAAATATGAAAATCTGTCTTCTGAGGTACGCGAAATAATATTTCATTAACAATATATTCTAGCCGTTTTACGCCTAATAACAAAAAGTAAGTCTCATTTATCTCTTAGGAGAAATCGTTATTGTTGTGTTGTTTATAACGCCAGTGAATGAATATTAGACAGTATATTAAAGCAGTAAAACAACATGATTTTTTATTTTTAAACGGTTTAAGAAAAAATAATATTCATCCCTAATTGTTACAACTTGTATACAGCTATTCACATCTACATTTAAATGTATGTAGAATCCTCATAGTATAATTTCTATTTGTTAACGCTATTTCCATACCTCTCTGGATTAAGTTACATTTTTAATTCCCAAATACACCCTTTTCAAGCTCATTTCTCCTGATTGAAAACGATCGCTTACTTTTATTTTCCTATGACCTTTATTATTATTTTTACCGGACCTTCCGATTGGAACTTCGTCATCAGGTAAAAAGAAAAAACGAAAACAAACGATTCACTGACGTTTAACTTATCAAAATTGTTTTAATTTAGGGTAATTAGCAATTTGGTAACAATTTGTATCTTAGAAAAATATATTAATTTCTATTAATGCAAAAGAAAGAGCAGTTTCGGTTGAAATTTTGTGTAATTTTTTTTCCATTTTTCAACGGGCTTCGTTATCGTCTTTATAAAACTCTTTTGGGTACCAAATGTTTTATTTTTTTATATGTCCTATCTTTAACCGACAACTTCGCTCACGAATAGAGCTTGCGTTGCAAAAGTTTCGTGCACATTTGATCGTTTATGAACATTTGAACGCACGTGGTATTTTTCGATTAAACTATTAAAAAATATTACTTTTTCACAAGACAAATGCATTGCCTACTACATCATTTCACAGGCGTCAACGTATGGTGCCTATTTCAAAAGTTATGACATAAAGAATCATCACTTTAGTTTTATTACAATTTTTTGTGTAGGTTTCTAAAATTTCTTTTTTTATAATTTCAAGTTCTGTAGTCTCAGATATTATTTTCCTTTTTTATTCGTATATCTCTGCCGATATAATAACTAAAACTATGAAAATGATATTTTGGATACGTATAACAAATCATTTCAAATGGATTTCCAATTGGAATTGGAATTTCCATACCATATACGGAATTTGAATTTTTTTTTGGGTACTTAATTTCATCCCGCCCTCCTTAAGTGTTTCATATCAATACTTATGAGTATTGAAATGTATGCGAGTTGATATGGTTTATTATTATACCAAAACACAAATTTTCCAGATATGTACAATTTTTATTTTTTATATATAATATTTAATAATTAAGTACAATAATATGGATTTAAATCAGAACCACAATTTTACGAACAGACACATTTTACAATTATTAGGACTGGGGCTGGAATCGCATTTAATTTGATAAAACAATTGTTTTCTATGTAATCAAAAGTAAACACAGTTTCAAAAATGCCGTTATTACTGCAATAAGCCAACGCAATTAAAATATGGAACTCGTCAATTCATACAACACAATATAGTCATAGATGCTATTAATATGCTTCGTCCTAGCAATAATGTAAATAAGGCACAACGAGATCACTACCCACTTTAATTTTGAACTTCAGTGTAGTCACTACTTATTAACAACAGCACTACACTGAACTCAAACACTGATTCAAGGCGAATCGTACCAAAAAGATAAGCGAAATATCATATTTACCTGCTATAGAACCCATCAGAATTGATATTTTTGCCATCACGTTGCTTAGGTAAACGTTATTTAGGTGTTGTACGTAACGTTTACTTAAGCAAAGTGATGTCAAAAATATCAAATCATTTTTCGGAATTATTAAAAACCATATAATTAAATACGTTCCTTAAATATATTACTACAGAAAATAACTGGAATTAAGAAAATAATTTTAATGAATTAAAATTATATTTGTTTTTCAATCATCCGGCAGGTGACATATGAGGTACGAGCAATCAAAATTCAAGTTAATTTGTAAGAGCGATTGATATGACATGACTGGCTACATTTTTCAGTTTATTAGTAATATGAAAATGTTTTTTGGATTTCGAAAAAAATGTAAAAATTTATGATTTTCTCGTTCCCATATCATTTTGCTGTTTAATTAATTGAAAGAAAGAAAAACTTTCAAATATGAGTAGAATTCGCAATACAAGGGTTCTGTGCACATTTAGGCACTAATAAACATTTAAGGGTGCATAGTATTTCCATTAAACTATTCATAAATAATATTTTTTTAAAACCTGCACACATTGCACATGCGTAAAACATGATGCACTTTTCAAAAATGATATAATCAAGGATAAACGCTATGGTCCCCTCTAATCTCTTGGTAAAATTTTATTAACGCAACTTTTTTCATGATTTTTAGCCCAGTAGTTTCTGAAATAACGGGAGACTGTCGTATTCTTGCACATTTTTGGAATGTAATTTTTAATATTCAATTCAGAATTACGACGTAAATGGATTTGTATTTCTCAAGCAATTTGAAAGTACATTCTGCATTATATCAATACAAAAAAAAATTAAGAGCTTTATTTACCACCTCTTCACATATTAATAAAAAGTTAACCATTACAAATTGTATGGGTTAATAAAAAGTATTACTGTGTCAAATTTCATGTTTTACCGTCGACCGGTTTTGTAAGGAAATCCGTTATGAATATTGTATTTTATGTCTACACAAATAATTGGTTTTCTACAGGCGTATTTCAAAAATTATGCTATACTTTTCCCACAACCGTTGCGTGGGCTCTTAAAACCCATATTTTTTATAATTTTAAATTTAGCAGTTTCGGAAACAAAAGGAAGGAGCAAATTTCTTTTGCATATTCTTCAGTACATTTAAAGATATAATACCAAAAATTATGAAAAATATTAAAACTAGCACTTTTAAAATTCGAATATTTAAGGTCGTTGTCGTGTGAGAGTAAGATCCAAAAATTATTTAAGAAATGTTTATTGAAAATTATTTTCCTTTCCTAAATTATAAATATAATATTATTGTAAGGATTTGTAAATAATTAATGTTTGCGTTTTTTTAATAAAATAAAATTTGGTGAAATACCTATTCTTCCTTTCTAACCTGTACTGTTAATTGTATAATTTTGGGAGCGATTTTTGACAAAACTCAACGATAAATATTTTTCTTCAAAATTATATTGCACACTCATTTTATTTTGACCTATTTTTTATACAAATCGCTCAACGTGTTTAAAAAAATGTGTAGTTCAATTACTACTTTCCCCTAATATTAATTGTGCAATTTTTGAAAACTAAAAGCTAATATTTTTTTTAAATTTGACATTGCCTTAGTTGTTAAACGAAGCGCTCGACGCATTTTTTTAGTTGCATTCCGCAAGTTAATTTAAAAATTTTTGAAAGCGATTTTTACTAAAACTAATCGGTAAATAATTTTTTTCTTCAATATGTTAATATAACATAATTTTACATTGACTTAGTTTTTTAAGCAAATCACTCGACAGGTTTTATAAATAAAATTAAAAGTGTAGTGAAATAGCTACTTTTCCCGTAAAGTCAGTTGCACAATTTTTTAGAGCGATTACCAAAACTAAAAGGTAAATAATGTTAAAATTTTAAATTTAAATATTTATAGTTTGAATAATAATATAAATAATTTATAGTTTGAATAGCATATCAAAAACTCAGCAAATTTCTCCGATAACACATTTTACACAACAACTATCTTAATGTGTTATTCTAAACTTTCCAAAAAAATTCGAGTTTAACCTGTCGAAAGATGTGCGGGTTAATATGTTTTATTACTATTTCAAGTTTCTACATGAAGTGATTTCTGAGAAAAACGGCTGTGATGGACAGACATCGGTAATCTTACAAGGGTTCCATTTTTCCTTTTGAGGTGCGGAACCCTGACAAAATAATATGTTAAAATTAGGCACTTTGCAGATTTTTTTTAAAAAGTTATCGAGTAAGAAATTCTCATGTACATTAATGCATTTCATATTTTTTTTATAAAATTTACAAAAAAATATATAAAATGCAATATAAAATTCAATACTTATGAGTTTCAAAGAGCTTTTATCCTTTTTGAAATTAGCGTTTCATTTGCTGAAAATTGTTGAAAATACACAGGGTTACACTATTTTCTCAATACACCTGAACTGAATTTTGTGCAGCTTTCTAAAAGTATAGAGAGTGCGCTAAATTCAAAACTTTGTCACTTCTTCAGTTTAAAGGATGAGTTTTCTTTATTTTTGACTGAACTAATTCGCAATATTATATTTAAAGACTTATTTCGTATTAGTTGTTACATCGGCGGTGCATTAATTTCGTTAAGTACTATTTTTTATGTAAATAATAAGGAGCCACGCTTTGGTCATAGAAATAAGTGAGATCTAATGTAAAACTTTGTAAATATTAGTATCTTTTGTTGTGGACACTGAATTGGCAAACATTTTTTTTAAACGGTGTCGTATGAAAACTTGAGGTTGAAAAAATATTGTATCGTAAGTGATATGTGCACACGGGATATGTCATTGGGAAAAACGTTTTGAGGAAAAACATAAATTTATTTCTATCATTTTTTCATATAACTTGATTTATGGTACACGAAAAATATGAAAATCTGTCTTCTGAGGTACGCGAAATAATATTTCATTAACAATATATTCTGGCCGTTTTACGCCTAATAACAAAAAGTAAGTCTCATTTATCTCTTAGGAGAAATCGTTATTGTTGTGTTGTTTATAACGCCAGTGAATGAATATTAGACAATATATTAAAGCAGTAAAACAACATGATTTTTTATTTTTAAACGGTTTAAGAAAAAATAATATTCATCCCTAATTGTTACAACTTGTATACAGCTATTCACATCTACATTTAAATGTATGTAGAATCCTCATAGTATAATTTCTATTTGTTAACGCTATTTCCATACCTCTCTGGATTAAGTTACATTTTTAATTCCCAAATACACCCTTTTCAAGCTCATTTCTCCTGATTGAAAACGATCGCTTACTTTTATTTTCCTATGACCTTTATTATTATTTTTACCGGACCTTCCGATTGGAACTTCGTCATCAGGTAAAAAGAAAAAACGAAAGCAAACGATTCACTGACGTTTAACTTATCAAAATTGTTTTAATTTAGGGTAATTAGCAATTTGGTAACAATTTGTATCTTAGAAAAATATATTAATTTCTATTAATGCAAAAGAAAGAGCAGTTTCGGTTGAAATTTTGTGTAATTTTTTTTCCATTTTTCAACGGGCTTCGTTATCGTCTTTATAAAACTCTTTTGGGTACCAAATGTTTTATTTTTTTATATGTCCTATCTTTAACCGACAACTTCGCTCACGAATAGAGCTTGCGTTGCAAAAGTTTCGTGCACATTTGATCGTTTATGAACATTTGAACGCACGTGGTATTTTTCGATTAAACTATTAAAAAATATTACTTTTTCACAAGACAAATGCATTGCCTACTACATCATTTCACAGGCGTCAACGTATGGTGCCTATTTCAAAAGTTATGACATAAAGAATCATCACTTTAGTTTTGTTACAATTTTTTGTGTAGGTTTCTAAAATTTCTTTTTTTATAATTTCAAGTTCTGTAGTCTCAGATATTATTTTCCTTTTTTATTCGTATATCTCTGCCGATATAATAACTAAAACTATGAAAATGATATTTTGGATACGTATAACAAATCATTTCAAATGGATTTCCAATTGGAATTGGAATTTCCATACCATATACGGAATTTGAATTTTTTTTTGGGTACTTAATTTCATCCCGCCCTCCTTAAGTGTTTCATATCAATACTTATGAGTATTGAAATGTATGCGAGTTGATATGGTTTATTATTATACCAAAACACAAATTTTCCAGATATGTACAATTTTTATTTTTTATATATAATATTTAATAATTAAGTACAATAATATGGATTTAAATCAGAACCACAATTTTACGAACAGACACATTTTACAATTATTAGGACTGGGGCTGGAATCGCATTTAATTTGATAAAACAATTGTTTTCTATGCAATTAAAATATGGAACTCGTCAATTCATACAACACAATATAGTCATAGATGCTATTAATATGCTTCGTCCTAGCAATAATGTAAATAAGGCACAACGAGATCACTACCCACTTTAATTTTGAACTTCAGTGTAGTCACTACTTATTAACAACAGCACTACACTGAACTCAAACACTGATTCAAGGCGAATCGTACCAAAAAGATAAGCGAAATATCATATTTACCTGCTATAGAACCCATCAGAATTGATATTTTTGCCATCACGTTGCTTAGGTAAACGTTATTTAGGTGTTGTACGTAACGTTTACTTAAGCAAAGTGATGTCAAAAATATCAAATCATTTTTCGGAATTATTAAAAACCATATAATTAAATACGTTCCTTAAATATATTACTACAGAAAATAACTGGAATTAAGAAAATAATTTTAATGAATTAAAATTATATTTGTTTTTCAATCATCCGGCAGGTGACATATGAGGTACGAGCAATCAAAATTCAAGTTAATTTGTAAGAGCGATTGATATGACATGACTGGCTACATTTTTCAGTTTATTAGTAATATGAAAATGTTTTAATTTTTCAATCCAACTATCCGATTTCATTCTCAAAGTTAATTCATGCACGATGCATGCAATTATTCTAACTGCTTCAGATTCCTGGCTTTCAGGCTAAGCCTTGTACAACATCACAACCAATTTCGCGTGAAAAGGAATTGTTACAACGGTTGTTCGCATAAATTTGTATTTTTTCTCGAGCAAGAAAATAAAGATTAGCAATAAAAATTTACAATTAATAATGTCTTGTTTACACTGTATTACGGAAAGAAAATTTCAAACAGCAGATAGCTATTCATATCTACATTATTTATAAAGATTCGTTCAGTGAAAGAAAAAAAGAGTTTTCCTTATAGCTCATTCTTTCCTTCCAAGATTTATTTCATGCAAAAGTACTTCACTTCTTTATGCAATTTTTTACGAAAATATTATCTAGCTTTTAGAAATTTTTACAATATTAAAATTATTTTTACCATATATCATGTACGCAAAGTTCATATGATAGGTGGACAGCATAATTTCAACATTCCTTCACATTCTTTTTCATTTATGACGCCTTCGTAATCCATCGTGTTAGGTAATTAACTTGCAGAGTTTTCTTTGGGTGCCATAATTATTGTACTAAAATATACTTACAAAAATTTAACATTTTGATAGGTATAATAGTGTAGTTTAGAAGACAAATAATAGGATTTCCTGAAATTTATAAATATTCCAATATTGTACTCGTTATATATATATAGAGTTATTATATTTTTCATTGTTGTTATATATTTCATTTAATATATAGATTATTACAAATTAAAATATTTACATGCCTTCGAATCGTATTTCTTTGTAGATCTTATTCACTGTTTTATTTTAATTTCGTCCCATTTTAAAATATTTATAATTCATATGTTTTGTCATTTTTCCAATATCTACTTACGAGTTTAAATTACTATAAAATTTATTTTATTTACGATTTACGGAGTTTTAATGCATCGAAACTTACAACTCAAGTTACAACTGGATAAACTTATAACTGGTTTAAAGTACCTAATTAGATGATAATATAATTTATAACGACTCACATCATCTATTTGATGATGTGATTGGTTAGGTTAGGTTAGGTTAAGCGTGAAAATGACGGTTGATCAATGAAAATATTTTTCATATTTTCCCAGATGAGCAGAATCTTTGAAGTAAGTTTATTATGTTTTAATAACACTACTTTCAGGTTCATATGAGAGAAGGGAACTATTAATTATCCACGTGGAATATATAATAAAAAAATCATTCTCATCACACTTTTCCTCATAATTCTGGTGGATATATATCACACAAAATAACTAATATGTCGAATGTATTGGATATACAAAATCTCTTTTCAAGTGTAACTAATGAAGAAATCAACATACAATTAATGTGAATTTGAAGATAGTTGGGAATTTTAAATGGTTTTAGGAGTCTTACTCATCAACACTTTGTTGATTATTCTACTTATCACATACTTAATAAATATTAACTTTAGTTTTAACAAATGCAAAGAAAATATTAAAGTCCTTAACTTGTACCCAATCAACGTAATGGTACACTTTTTGAAAACCTCTATTAATATCTTGTTACTTTAATCTTATATATAAGTAATGAGGTTATACACAATAAAATTCCACAAATCGGTGATAAAATTAAATTTGGTAGTAATTTATAATAAAACCTTTTTCTTAAAATTAAATTATAATAAAACCTCTTTCCAGGAGAATTTATTTTCTCACTCCATGGTTCCCTTTTTTCAAATAGTAAAAAAAGGATAATATGAAACGGTCGCATCGACATGATGTGTTGTTTACAAGCTTTATCATTAATTTTGATTTAACCGATACCCATGTTTTCACAATTTTTATTTCCATCTGTTATTTTTGCGAAATTAATACCTCTTTTTACATAGAAACATGTCATGTAACACGTTATGTGTTGTGAATAAAATAAGACGACATTTAAGGGCACGAGTTATTTATACTATTAGTTTATATTATAATAAATACAGACAATATTCGATTACAAAATTGAGCACTCTTTTGGTGTTATGAAAATACTCATGTAGTTTGTGAAATAACTGGTTCATGAAAGCGTCTGTCAAAATGCTGAAATATTTACGAAATATTAGTGCATAACATTTTAATTATTTTCCAATTTTCTTCGTCTAAAATAAAGTAGTTGAGTGTTTTCTATTAAATAGTATTGGATTTAACCCTTCAGGCGTACATGGAAAGAAAGCGTAAAATTCAACAATACTACCGCTATAACTTGTATGTAAAGATAACAATTTATTCAAAGTTAAAAAAATGGCAGCTGTTTTAAAAAAACATCGTACACAAAAATATTATGCACTGCTGTAAGCTATATAAATCTATTTATGAAGAGAAATCCTGGGTGGATAATTTTTTAGGTTTTATAAGAATAAATAAAGTAAGTCTGAAGAAAATATAGCTGATATGAAGGATACTTAATTTTAGTAAAGCTACTAAAGTTGAATGGATAAAGAAACTGTCCTCAAAATAAATTACAAAAACATACAGTTTGGTAATTATTCGATCAACCCTCGTACATATAATAGGAAGATATAATAAACGTTATTGATAAGACGGTTCGGTTTATTGATAGAACGGGCACAATGGTAGACATTTGCTTTCAACCTGTAAAATAAAAATAATTTTTTGTTCAAATTTGACCTGAGAATGTATTCTCAAGTATATAATGAACGCTACGTAATATTCTCCTTCAAAACAAGTAATAAAACAACAAAATCACCACAAAGTAACAGTGAGTGTTTACCCGTAATACCCGAACTTCACTGGAATATGTGAATAATTACACGGAATTATTACACATTGTTTTTAGTAATTTAATAATATACATGCATATTCTCACACCGTGCTTATTTATATTGTAATTTTATATCATTACTTATCTTACTTACATACTTTCATCATTACTTACAAGTCCAAAAAAGTTTATGCGACTGAGTAATTGTAAAATACATTCAAAATACAAAGTAAAACTCATTCTCTAATTTCAATAATATTGCGAACGTAATTACAAAAGTTCTATATTTTATACAAAACTCTAAACTGAGAATTTCTCTTTGTGATGAAATCACATGTACATATATTGTATTTTACAAACAATTATTCCAACAGAAGCGAGACTGGCCCGTGTTAAATAATGGAAATCATTTTGATCAGCATTGCGTAACATTTTTACAATATCCTTAATTATTTTATTAATTACGAAGAATAAAGTCGAAATAAAAATTCGAAAAGTTCATTTATCGAGATTATAGCTTTTATCAGGACTGAGAATATTTGTTATGATGGGAACCAAATAAACTTTGAACCTAATATCCAAAGAAATGTAAGTGACCTCGTATTCCTTGAATATTCTAATATCTAAGCTAATAAAGACACTGCTACTAACTACAAAATGTGAATCTGAATCTGAATTCCCGTTAAATCCACTTCTCATAAAATTCAGCCTATTTCAAACTCCGAGTTTAATTACATTAACCATAGTCATTTCAAAAAAGAGTTTTCCGATATAAATGCGACTTATCACAACATTATCGTCAAGAGAGTGAATGTAAAGATCACAAGTTTGGGCAACAATACTCCCTACGTTATATCGATAGCACGAGCTAGTGACGTCAATTTCTTATTCGCATACGTCGATTTTAATGTCAATTTCCTATTCGCTTACGACGATTTGAATTTAGGAATCATTGACCCTTCACGGCTTGGACCAACATCACCCTGGTTATCGTATGTAGACGTCGATTACAGCGCGATAGCACAAGCAAAAAATGTCGACAATAGAACCACGTACTTTTTTAAGCTCGCTCACATCGATGGATAACACAAGATAAAGACGAAGGACACGACCATTTAATATCGGCGCTGGTCATGAATTCGTCTACTTTATATATCGCAAAAAATACAATCTGTTCCATTTATCCCGTGACACGTGAGCGGAATATAATTGCACAACGATGGACCGCCACTTCAAATATACGACAGGTCACTGGGTCGAGACCGAGAGTGTTTGAATAGGCCGAGTAGGCTTTGACGACGTTTGGCAACATCGTGTTCTTTTCCCTGATCGAACGGCCAGTCGGGAACGCCATACATTTTTAGTAGAAATATAGATCGACATCGATGCCTCGCTAAAATGGACTGATACTAACGCTTACTTGTATTGTTTTGCAAAGCGTTGAATTTCTTTACGTCGAACATTCAATAAGTGCTTGCTTGAAGTATTATTGTTCATGCGGAAGCTTCATTCCAATGGTAAGGCAAATACAATTTTCCAATTTTTTTCTGCAATAGTATTTTCCAGTACCTTCCTAGGTAAAACGAATGTTCCACGAAATTGCATATTGTATGCAACCATTATATTTTTATGATTCCCTCGTACACGCTGCAATTGCCTGTAACAAAAATATATTGTTTGACGACATGCATTTTCAACCGTTAATAGAAACTTGCTTGTTTGCTTTCCAAAAGCTTAATCCCGCATCATTTTTTAAATTAAAATTTAAATAATTTTTTGAAATTTTGATAATCGTTAATGGAAAATTGATTATGAATATTACAAATTTAATGAATATTTATGAATATTACAAAAATTTAAGAAAAATTATATATATGCCTGACATGATAATATCCCAAACATAAGCATATTTAAATTTTCCTTATTATTTATTAATGGTTATAAATAACGATTATCATGACTACGTTACGTAATATGTTAACGTAATAAAATAACAATTTTTTAACAAAATTTGATACAGAGTAGATCTGATTCACGAATCATTATTAATATTTTTACTGCCAGTATAGAAAAAGGCTATATGACATTTTACAATCGCGCATTTTTCAAAACTATATAAGAAACGAAAAATAAATTAACAATCTTGCGTTAGATTGCTTTGTTGGAGATTTTTATTTTATTTTTCATTTTTCAAGTAGGAATATTAAAGTCTCTTTTGAAATGTCACGATTTAACTTCTAATTATTATGGACAAATATCCTTATTACACATACGTATATCTACATATAATCAATCAGTCCCTCTTAATGAGGGCCAGAAAGTGAATTTTACCCTATAATGGCCACAATACATTTTTATCTCCAACATAATCCATGATGTTATAAATAAGCCTTCGAAATAAGCACATGTTTAATATGCGTTTTAAATTTTGCTATGACAATTGTTATATCTTCAGGTATCCTGTTAAAAAAACACCATTACCCAGAAAAGGGTAATGGTGTTTTTTTAGGGGGTTTATTTTAGGGGGGTAATGTTGTTCGCGTCCGTAGGAGCTACCTAACCATAACCCTAGACGCCCCTCGGGTGTTGCCAATTGATCAACTAACCTACTAAGCAAGCCTAACAGCTTCTTATGTTGGAGGTAGGAAATGATCTCCACACCCGTAATCTTGTGGTCATGTCTCGCAAGAACGGAGACCTGGGCTTGGTCGCCTGGGTCGCGAAGCTGTGACCGTGCCGATAGGATGAACTGCTGCAGGTAGTCTGTCCCTAGCGCAAACCTCGATGAAACTGTCTCACATAGTTGAAAAGTGCCCTCTCACAGGAATGGGCGTTACCCTGTGAGTGACCTATTATATCGACCCTACTCGTGGGAACAACATGAATTCCAAACAAGAAACAATATCACAACCACAACAGAAATTACTTAAACAACAAGTACTTCATCCAAGCTATTTCTCTAGGCAAAGATCATCATCCCTCTCTGATATAAGCAGAGGACAGTCTACAACTTCAAAAAAACCTGAATCAGACCTGCTGCCTGTTGAAACTACAGCAATAAAAGATTTCTCTCAACATCCTACCCATATGGCAATATGTACCACTTCCTCATGGCAATAAGAAGAGGAAAATGTGCAATTCTCCACCAACGTCTAATGGAATTGTAAATAAGAACCGGTTTAGCAACTTACCGCTTGATCCAAATGATGACATTGCCCTTTCAAAAACTCAGAAACCCAACAAACCATCACTAATAGTTCTGAGTGGTATAGAAGACGTCAACGAGTTAAAACTAATTGAAACTGTTAGCCAAAAAGATAATTATAAGCTCAAAATGATTACCAAAAATATCCTTCATGTGCTAATGAAAACTCCAGAAGAATATAAGAAAATTATCAATCTCCTTAGAGATAACTTTTACGCCTAAGGAATCCAAATGCTACCGAATTGTCATTAAGAACTTGCATCACCTCACACCTCATGAAGCTATTGTTGAGGCAGTTCAACCGACCAACAACAAAGTCAGAGGTGAAATAATTAATGCACGATACGGCCCCGAAAAGAAACCGACTTCAACGTTCTTCGTCTAAATCGAGCCTAGCATTAACAATCCTGACGTTAAAAACATTGCATTTATCGCACAGCAAAAAATTAAGATTGAGGATCCCCGGAAATCAAAGTTAATTGTACAATGCCAACGCTGTCAACAATATGGTCATACCAAAAATAACTGCATAGATGCGTGAAATGCGGTGAAGACCATAAAACCTCAGAGTGCAAAAAGAATAGGACAACTCCAGCCGAGTGTGCTTTATGCTGCTTCGACCACCTGCTAATTATGGAGGATACAAGAGAGCTCGAAGGACCAAGAATCTCGCCTCACGCGCTAGACTACCCTCTCAAACACCTGTTATCAAAATACCAACTACCACCAACTTTGACACTAAGGGTCATAGTAACACCCACAAAACATCTTATGCCGATATTGCCAAAAGTAGGCAACCAACAACACAGCAATCTACTCACCAACAATCTAATAAATTAGAAGATATACTTGCTAAACAAAGTGAGAAAATGGATCTCTTAATTCAACAAATAGGCTCCCTACTGGACTTATAACTACCCTGAAATCTAATCTGACAAAAGAGCTTCCTAGAAAATGTATTGTCTTCCTGGTAACCCTCGTTAATGCAACCTTCAGAACAAAACAGGGACACTGCTATTTGGAAAATATCCGAGGTAGTTATGATCCATAAACCCGGTAAACCCGTCAACGATGCATCCACACCTTCCTGTCAGCTTAACTCCAGTTCTAAACAAATTGTGGGAAAAAATAATCCTTACTATTGGATTGGATACATGCATACCTAGATATCAATCACGTCATACCAGATCATCAGTTCGGGTTTCGCAAGCAACACTGACCCTAGAACAAGTACACAGAGTCTATCGTACTATACGAGACTGTTTGGAAAAGAAAGAATATTGTTCTGCTGCTTTCCTGGATATCCAACAGGCATTCGATCGGGTCTGGCACAAAGGGTTACTATGCAAAATAAAGCTTCCACTTCACTTCCACACTCTTTCTACCCCTTGATGGATTCTTACCTTGGAGACAGAATGTTTGCATAGTTGCCACGCAGGAGTACCCCAGGGATCGGTACTCGGTCCGGTGCTTTACAACATCTTCACAAATGACTTACCCCAGACACCTAATATTACAGTAGCAACCTATGCTGACGATGCTGCATTTCTCGCATGTAATAGCAGAGGAGAGGCAAGTAAATTGCTGCAGGCACAACTCGATGACACAAATAAATGGTTGAACAAATGGCGTATAAGAGCTAGAGCCCAAAAATCTCACCACATCACGTTCACTCTGAGACGTGCAACTTGTCCTGCAGTCAACTTAGGTACCACCTTACCGCAATCGTCCTGCGTCAAATACCTGGGGTTTAATCTGGACCGAAGGATGACATGGAAAGACCACATCAAAAATAAGTGTAACGAAATCAATTTTCGATTTAGAAATTTGCTATGGCTTCTAGGAAGACAATCAGCACTATCCCTAAGCAACAAACTAAGAGTGTACTGCTCCGTAATAAAACCCATTTGGACATATGGGATTCAACTGTGGTCATCGGCCAGTAATTCGAACATACTCTGCCTACAAAGAGCCCAAAACAATATACTTAGGGTCATATCAGGTGCACCATGGTCCTCCCGCAATTCGGAAATCCACGAATACCTACAAATTTCAACCATCGTAGACGAAGCAAAACGCTACACAGCCACATACAAAGATCGTCTGCCATTCCATCCTAACCCACTTTCGCAAATGCTATTGACGCCCAACTCGATAAAGAGACTCAAGAGAGCTGACGTGCTTCCTAATTAGAGCGATTAAGGGCACTAGCCCTACATTCGACCAAACAAGATACATACCACAACCTACCTGCTTATAGTTATAATGACTGATCGCAGGATACAAAGAGAGAAAAGAAACCCAGAAAAGACTTATTAGTAATTTGTGATCTAAATTTAATGCTATGAATTTTATTTATTGTATTAAGAGTATGAATATCAGACCCTTTAACGAAGAAATTTAAGTTCTTTTTTATATACAAGTTTTCATAGTATGTAATGACGGCAAGGTCAGAATATTCGCGTCTTTAAATAGATCTTTTACGGATTCAGAGATTTCGGACTGCTCTCTTTTGCAAAATACAGATAGTTTTAATATCTGTAGCGCTTCCCCACAGCGTAATACCATACGACATAATGCTATGGAAATAAGCATAATAATCCTGGCCGTCGCTGCGTCAGCTGCCTTTTTTTTCTAACTGCAAAGGAAGTTAGAAAAATTAGGCGACTGAATGTATATGAGCAGTGGTTACTATTTCTAGTACTTTGTTATTCAAAAGTTCCAGTTCCCCGGCGGCCTCGTTTATCGCTGCAATCTTTCCATCGTAGGTGGTAAGCGGGGAACCGACGGCAACGGAAACCTCAAACATTGTAGATGTGAAGCCTGCTCCGGTATTCCCTGTGTTTGGCATCGACGAGCCGTCACAGTAAATATGCAACCAGTCCTGGGAGGGATACCTGGTGTGGATAGTCTCCAGGGCAGCCATTCTCAGGGCAACATCAATTGATTGGTGTTTCGGCAAGTTGTGGTTCATGAGTCGAAGCTCCACAAGGGGCAAGCAGGACACAGTATCTGACCTCTGAGGAAAAGGTGCTGGCTCTGGTAGTGGTATGTTATATTTTTCTCTGATAGAGTGTTATCTTGAGAGGCGTTTTCTGTGTTTTCAGTCGGGAGAAAGCTTGTTTGTATTGTTTCCATTTACATAGAAGTATTCGTAAAGAAGTGCAGATCTGTCTCGCCGGCACTGTATAGGCTCAATGTTAGTTTGAGTTTCCATAGCGGCGATAGGTATTGATTTCGGGGCTCCGGTTATGATTGTCAGTGCTGTATTTTGTGCGAGTTCCAGGGGGGAGACAGTACTTTCGCTTGCTGTTATGGTAGCTTCGCCTCCATACTCAAGGACAGGACGAATGTAGGTTTTGTACGTCGTTAGGAGTACGTCTTGGGTAGCACCCCATTTCGTTGCTGTTAGGCGTTTGAGCAGACGACATCTTTTGATGGCCTTTTCGGCAGAGCTGCTATGGGCTTTCCATGTCATTTTGTTGTCGATGTACACGCCTAGGTATTTAATAAAATCTTGTTTTTCAAGATTCACACCCTTGTAAGTCAGATTTATATCTGGCTGTTTTGTCCATAGGCTGAGGACTTGGAATACGGTTTTTTTCCGTGCTGACTGTGAGGCAATTTTCATCCGCCCATCTTTCGAGATCTTCGAGGGTCTTATTCAGCGCTGACTCGATGGAAAGAAGAGAGCTGCTGCTGGCCCAAATGAGCAGATCGTCAGCATACAGTAGTGCCTCCACACCCGGGTTGGTTTTGATACCATCAAGCACGTCATTAATCATGAGGTTGAAGAGTTGGCAGCTGATAACGGCTCCTTTCTTTGGATACGGAATTTGGAGCACTGGCCTTGGAATTTTACTCTTTGGTAGCGCTCTCCAAGAAAATACTTTGTCCAGTGGAAAAGCTTTCCCGACAATCCGGCCTTGGCCATCTTGTGCAAAAGCATGCCGCGCCACACGGTGTCGTAAGCTGCTTTGAGGTCCACGAGGACCTCAAAGCAGCTTACGACACTTAGCGACATTGCGACACGAGCTAAAGATTTCAAAAGGGTTTATATCGCTTGACTTGTCCACGAGAGAAGATTTTCAAAAGGGTTTATATCGCTTGACTTGTCCACGTGGTATACATTTTCTTGCGCACTCGAGGATGCAATTCGTGATGTCTCTTGTGGTTTTCTCTGGGTCTGTTATTGGCACATCTGAAAGCACTTCGTCTGTACGTCGCCGGTATTCATCCCACTTTGCCTTACGAAAGTTCCACCTTGGCGCCCTGTTTGGCATTATTCTTACCCTTTCAACTGGCAATTGACAAGCATAGCTCTGTGTCCACAGCCTCCAGCGTCATCAAGTAGGCTGACACGAATTTTTTCCCTTATGTGGGGGTAGGAGATGACGAGGTCTGGCCTTGTGAGACTTCCCGAAAAGGACAGGAATGTCGGCGGTGTGTCCAGTACATCCAGAAGGTGGTCGTCGATAAAATCTTCAAGGTGTGCTGATGTTCTATTATAATCCCATCTAATTGACGGGCTGTTGAAGTCGCCGATAATGATACAATTTGGCTGGATTCGTCGTTCCAGAATTTCTAAGCCCGGGATGTTTTCAGGTGGGTTGTAGAGAAAGAAAAGTGTGAAGTGCTGGGACTCCTTCCAGGCTTCGACCTGAAAAGCCTCCAGTTTGTCTTGATCTTCCATTTTATGGATTACTTCAGTTTTGCAAATAAGAGTTGTCTTTATTCCCATAATTATGCCTGAGGCCACTTGCCTGCTTCTTTTCGGAATGTGGTTCGTGTATCCTGTAGTTGTGTAGAACTGGGAACTCTCGGTGGAGGCACCTGCCTCAACAATGACATATAAATCCGCATCCGTTTTCAGGACGTTTCGTTTTAGTTCTAAGAACTTGTTGTTGCTTAGACCTCCGGCATTCCAAAAGAAGACTTTGAGGCCTGCGTTCTGGCGCTTAGAAGTGCCGTTTGATAATTGTTTTCTTAGCATGGTCGGCGCGCAAAGTGGCCAATCGCTGTTGCTCATTTAGCGTTACCCAGGGGACACGTGTGAAGATCACGGACGCGAGCAACTTTGTCCCCCAGTTCAGAAATTATTATAATAAAATTAAATACGGTAGACAAAGAGAAAACTAACTAAATGAATATTGAAAACGTGAAATCTTTCTTTAAGTTTTTTTTGTGAAATATTTATATAAAACTTGATTATTCATATTTATATGGTTTTAAATTCTTTTGACCTTAGATCCCTCAAATATTGATTATCAAAAATCTTACGCAATTACTACAGAATTGCCCTTTGAGAAGTATATATTGCTGTTTAGCCGTTGCTAAAGAAGAAATTTCGAAATTGATGTTTGTGTGTCACGATATATCAATTCTAATTTAGCCAGTATTACGTACTCTGAATAAAAAAATCTGAATATTGTAATAAGAGAATCAATCTAAAAAACTAAATTTATAAAAACAAGCAAAATTCATCAAAAAATCGATAATGAAGACAAAAAATTATGTAAGCCACTTTATGTAAAAGGTGACATTAAAATTTATTAAAATTAACTTAGATTTACTCGTGTCGAATAATCATGAAATAGAACATTTTTTTTTTCTACAAGCAACATATAACAGGCCGGAAACGTCGCGACAATTGCCGTTTAAAAAAAATACAAAAGCAACTTTATGTGTTTCGCATGTTCTTTGAACTTAACGTAAATAAAATTTGAAACATAATTCAAATTCATAATGTTTAAAGAATTATTTTTAATCGAATTTTCGATCCACTTATGGAATATGCAAAACAAATATGTTTGCTAATTGAAAATAATATTGCCCATTCCATTGCTTTTTTAACTCTAAAATTGTAACCTTACCAAATTTATTAGCATTTAATTAAATGCTGAGGGTAAGTTGATTGTAAAAATCAAGCGTGGTCATTTTTAACATTAAGTCTTCATATAAATTTCCATCGATCGGGGTAGACGAGACTGTTGATGTGCGGCAGACGAGACTGTTGCATAATATGATAGCATTAAAATGTCAAAATAGCGGAAAAATCGATACATATTTACAAAACAATTAATTAATTATTATTTTTAAGGTTGTCGTAATTAAGACCTTTAAGAACATATTTGTTTCATGTTATATCCGTAAGTTCGACTGTTCGTCTCTTTGTCACAACCTCAAACTTTTTACAATTTTTGAAAGCAATTTTTTTAAGACGATTATTTGAGAAAAACATAAACACTTGTGTCTCACGATTGCAAGATGGAATTAATGAAAATAATTTCACATTATTTGTCTTATTTTCTTAAACTACTATCGGGACAAATAAAAGCTGAAAATGATGGAATCTTAGTAAAACATATGACATTCGGAGTAAAACAACATATTTCAAAACGTTTTTTATCTCTTTGATTGTTAAAATATAATAAAAACCTATTAGGCACAACAGAACTTGCACTATGAGTAATTATTTCTGTTAAATTATTTACAAATATTAACTATTCACAGCTAAATATAATGTAATATACTATACTCACTATACTTACTTTCTGTCACAGGCGTAAAGATTTTTGTGTGTATTAAAACAATTTTAAAAATAAGAAAGGAAATAAAAAAAATTGTAACATCTATGCTAATTCCTTTAGTTTTTTTACAATTTTCTAGTCAGATTTTACCGGCTCTCTTTCTTCATGATTTTTGACTTGGTAGTTTCGGAAATAAGAGGGAGAATGCAATTTATAATTGTGAAAAAACATCTGCATCCCTCATAAATTTTTAAATAATTTTCTCTATGATATTTACGATAATAAGAAACCAAAGATATAGATTTATACGATAACAAGAAACCAAAGATATTGATTTATACGTTAATAAGAAAACAGAGGTAAATAAAATCTTAAAACTTTTGGTTTCTTATTAAATGATAATAAGAAACCAAAAATTATAAGATTTTATTTACCTCTTCTTTCCCCATCCGATTATTTGAAAAAAGTTGGTGGTGTCAAATTTATACAAAATTTATAAGATAAACTATATAACAAATATTTACATATTGCTATCCTAACTTTTAAGTTTATGTATTGCATGGTTTTTGAGAAAATCGGTTTCGAAGGCAGAAAATTATGAATGTATTTACACTATATATGTTGTAGGTATAAAAAGTATCTAAAAAAATATGTTTTCCAACAACATTTACCTAGGCTTTTAGAAATCCATATTTTTTCATACTTAAGACGTATTACTTAAGTTATGAATGGTATATTTTTAGAGCCTTATAACAAGCACTTTCAAAGGATACCCCACACTATATAAATGAAATTAAAAAAAAACATTTTTCGAGTATTTAATTTGCCCTCCTTACATTTCCAAATAAACAATCTTGAGTTTTACATATTGGGATATATGCAGATTAAAATAATTTATTACTGTACCAAATTTCAAGTTTTACATCAAGAAGTTTCTGAAAAAACTTTAGCCCATATACGGCAACACACGTAACAGATCTAAAAAGGACCCGTTTTTACTTTGAAAGTGCAAAATTCTGAAAATTATAGATTACTTAAGGTATTCACACGTAGAAAATACCCTCAAAGAAGGTATTTTCTACGTGTGAATACCTTAAGTAGTTGGCTAGACTTTGAACATATTGTCAATCCTTACACATAAATATGGCGGAAAATACTCTAGATATTCCTTAGAGTTGTCGTGACAATGTCCTCATCGGATGAATAAATATTTTTTTTATTTTAGCCGCTCATAATTTCTTAAGCGGCGTTTTATCCAATTTCATTCAATTAGATTATCAGTCGTTTTATTTCTGTCGTGGTACTTTACACTTTTATTTTTCGAAGTTAGTCAGTCTCATAAATTGTTACGAATTCTTTGGAGAAATCACGGATTATGATTTTTCGTCGTGCACTGGTTATAATATGTTATAAAAAAAATTATGTGACAAGAAAAGGGGCAAATTCGACCAGAGCTCGCATGATATCTCAAGGTTGATTGAGTGTGAACACATATATTGGGTTGAAACTATATAGTACTGACCTGCGGGTGATTAGACAAATATTTCGAAAACGTCTTGACTAAGTGTTTCTGAACTTTACAGACCTTCCTCGACATTAATGACTTTTTGACACCCGTTGAGAAAATTTACAAGGTTTGAACTGTGCACTCCAAACCTTGATGATTCCCTTTATCTATGCCTGTCCTTAGAAATTTTAAAAATTTTGATAGAGAGGGCGAGAACGATTTTTCAGTGAGAAATTTGTTTTTTTAGATAATCCATTTATTTTATTTCAGTGTATTTATTTACTTATATACTTTAATGCATACATTTGATACATATGGCGGAGTTATTGCTGCAAGAGCATTCTCTTAAAGTCAACCAAGTATTGATTGCCATTTGAAAAATTTACATCAGCACAAATTTGTTTTTCTCTTTGGCAAATTTCAGCAGTCATTTATAACATTTCTGGTTATAAATACAAGATTGCGCTTATGTTTACATACGGATTCTCTTTATTGTTACATATCAAATAGAAACTTCAAAAAAAAGAAATAAAATAAAAAGAACAAGTGATGGACAAATTATTCAGGATTGACCATAGACCAATATTTTTTTCCCTTCTTTTATACGTTTCGTCTTTCATATCATATTTCCTTACTTAGATGTCTCCGTCAAATTGTTGACTTTACTGTGTGTGTGGTTGAACTGATACCAATTTATTGTATTTACTTTCTAATAAATTGTTCACGTAACAAACACTTTCTCTTCTCACCATTCTTTTTATTTCTTCATTTTTCCTTATTTTTTTCCTTTTTTTATGTCCCTTACTTATACGTATTATATAACATTTACTCTCAACATAATAAGGAAATCTAAAAATGAAATTTGATGCTCATACTTGAACATTTTCTATTTTTTTACCATCTGACTTATTTTTAATCTTTTTGAAATATTTTTGTTTTGTCTTCCTACATTTTTATTTATCCATAGATAATACTTATTAATGTTTTGTTTTATAATAGTTCATTTCTTATAAAACGTTAAAAATGCTCTTCTTTAATTGGTCGTAACTACCACAAGATGAAGTCGCTCATTAAATTAAATTACATAATATTCTTTCAGTATTTTTACTGTATCAGTAATCCCAACAATTGTTACGATTTTCACTCCTTTCTGATAACTAAGCAAGTGACAATGAATTATGCAAGTAATTACCTGAAATATGAAAATGGATATTTGTATTTTATACCTGATATTTGTTATTTACAAGAGATAGATTTCTCTTGAAAATATATGGACAAAAATAATGTTTTAATTTTTCTTTATTTAAACCTTTGTCATGGCAAATTTAAAATTGTCAATGAAGAATGTTTATAATTTTCAACATTTCATAGTCATGTTTAAAAGTTTTGCCGTTATTAACAGACTATCTACAAAAAAAAACATTGAATTACTGTTATGTTAGACATTTTCTTCTGAAATAATATACGCACCTCTTAATACTCAAATGGATCAGTTTAAAACAAGAGATTTGCTTTTAAATCGCCGCGTTCGTATAGTATTGCTTCGATGTTCCGACCATCTCCACCTTATAAAACACGTGGTGTTTATAGAGAGCTTGTACATTATTAAAGAACTATATTCTCTAAATATTTAAATTTGGCGTTTCTAAGGTTATTACTGGATATAGATCATTCTATAAAATGTATGTATTTTTTTCACCTATTTTCGACGGAATATTTAAAAACTTTTTACATAGAAATTTAATAAAAAGCATATATGCCCTAAATTGTATATTTCTTCTCTTATGTACTAATATAATAGTACACAATTCATATATGAATATTCGAAATAGAAACTTTTTGCAAAAAAACATTCACTGAAGAAAATTGAATTGGAGGCTCGCATGATAAAAATATGACAGGTGTCAGAGGAGTTGGGTATCAGTAAAGAACGAATTGGAGATATTTTACGCAACAATTTGCAAATGAGAAGATTCAGTGTGCGTTGGATACCAAAAATACTAATTGCTTTTAGCGAACAGTAGTACGTTTAGATTTTGCAAGAGTTTTTAGACTTGTGTAATGACAATTTTGATAATGAAATTTAATTATGTATCGCTATCGTAGATGAAATCTGGATTTAACAATATGATTAGAAATAGAAAGAAACAAGAACGATAAAGTAGATAAGAAAAAGGAGAAAAGCGATCGAACTAGTTTCAAGTTGAAAAGTCGTCTTCTGAATTCACCTCCATCTTTTAAAATTATGAAGATATGATATATGATATATGATTTAACAATGAAGATCAGTGAAAGTGGCTGTGACGGCCGTAGAAGAACAGGCATGAATTACTTTGCAGGGCAAACCGAAACTTACTTTCGAGAGCAATGATATGAACTATTTTGAAATGAGATACAAGCACTTTATAAAAGGTTTGAAAATTATATTTAATTTCCGCAAAAAATAAATTTCTTCAGAAACTGTCAGCTGCTGTTTGAAGGTTCATGTCTACAATTTGACCAATTTGAATTTTTATAATATTTTTTATAATAATTAACGTATCGAAATTCAAAAGCCAAGATTAGGATACGTTCTGTGATCAAATGTTTTCAATTTATGCAATATATTAAAATGTTTGTAATAATAATCAGTGGAGTATCTATTTTCTTATATTTTTTTTCACTTTCCACTTATATTAGTTAATTATAAAATATTTCATTGCAATTATAAAATATTGCAATACGTCATTATGCACAAATTTAGTACTTTATTAGATGTATTTAGAAAACTTTTATACAGGAATCTCTTTAATCTTACATCTATACAAGATTAACGATAAAAAAGTTCTTTGAAATAGTCTTAAATGTAATTTTTTTTTATTTATTCAGCAATAAATGAATACATAGCATATGTTGAAAAAAAAAATATTACGTTAAAAAACATATGTTGTAAAACAAGGCAAAAATCCCACAAAGCTTAAACGGTTCGGTAAACAAAGGCTAGACGTTTGTAATAAATATTTCAATGTCAAATTGAATGCATTTCCTAATGAGTATCTAAAACTACCTTATAAGTACATCCTTTGGATTAAGGGAAAGTTTAGATAATTCAAATTTATATCTGTATTTTTAAATATTATTGATTAATTTGATTATTATTTTCGAATTTTACAGTCATTAATGGCAGTATTAGTTTTTATTACGTTAAATATCATGTTTTAAAAACGTTATTGGTGCTTATCTATGAAACGTATATTGCTGTCATCAAATGAGTTACGTAATGAGTTACGTATTAATTAATAAATTGCATTTCAAACTGAAATATTGTCTATTAATTGGTAGTGTCGATATTTTCTAATTTATCGTAATATATATTTGTAACTAGAAGTCACAAGAACAAAGCTTCCTAAGGCCTAAGTGCTTACCTAAAATTTTGCGTACTAGATTCATACTAATTCTCAAATTTATCGGAATCTGCAAATCTGCTGATAGGTTACTACTTTGTCAGTTTTTTTTAAATCACACAGCATTTACTTTTTTTTCTTTTACCGCTCATAAGGAACGTCCATCGCGCAGATGATCGTTAATATTAGTACGACCACGTTAGAAATAATTAAACTGGTTTTAAACAGTAGCGCGGTTTAGGGCTTGATCATGAACACAATGAAAGTCACAAAAAATATTGGACACTTGAAGGTGGCCTTGGCGGTCGTAGAAGAGCTGGTTTTCAAGTAACACATAAAAATGTAAATTCTAGTGAGGGGAGAGATAAAGAAAAATCGAGCAACAAGCTTATATATAAATTTTCAACTATTTTGATCCTTTTATTAAAATATCGATCCAGCTATCAATATTTCTCTTCCTACCTGCCCTTGTCCACTTTTGTGTATAATTTTTGCTAACAGCTCCATATAAATTACTTTTTGAAACCCAAACCATCTCAATAAATTTATTTTGTTTTCTACAATGCTTTCTCATTCCGCGTTGCGGTACAGAAATTCCTCGGTTATTTTTAATTTTATGTTGCATGTTTGTTCAGCTATTTATCAACATATTTTTAGAAAATCTCTTAAACATCCTAAGTGATTTATTTCGAAACAGTTAAACCAGCGGAGTATTGAAATATTGACAAATTTGAGCAAGCTTTAAATAAACTCATATATTCGACCTCAGCAAATTAAATATTTTATTCCGTCCGTCAACAAGTCGGGGCCGAATTTCATTACAGTTTTATTTATATCAATTGCTTTTAGAACTACAAACTGGTGAGGTAACTGTTAGTATTTTTATCGCCTTTTTACTAATAATTTAATCGGTATAAAGAGAAAATTAAATGGTTTAATCTTTTTTAGTTTTAGATTAAAAAGACTTTGGATGCTTCATAAAAATAAACGTTTGTGTAACTCTAAAGCATATATGTTTTCGAGATTTTATGAGTCATAATTTTCACACTATGTTTAAAATGGTTTTAAAATTTAAGTTTAAAATTATTACAACAGCATATGCATATTTCGTGCAATCGAAAATTAGTTATTACCCTATAGTTTGTGCTACTAAATTTTATGTACACAAGTTTATATTGCATTGTTTTGAGATACATTTACGTAAATATATAAGCACGTAATACTATCTCACGTTATAATATATATATACATATATATATTTATATATATATATATATATATATATATATATATATATATATATACGTACGAGAGGGTATCTAACCTTGCTTAACGTAACTCACTACTTTTTTTTTTTACTTTTCACCGATAGTTCTTTTTCGCACATTTCTTTGAATCTGAACAATATATAAAAAACGCATTTATATGTTAATATGAGTATATTTTCTTTCATTCTTTATACATGTTTTATCAATAACTTTTGGCTTGCTAGTTTTTTGCTATTGTTTTAACTATTTTTTATTTTGTTTTGCAGTTGTATTCACAATATATTGCATTTTTCACAACACAGCACATTTCATTACTCAATGTTTTGATTGGCTAAAAGAGACAGATTTTGCGGCCATTAAGTTTGTTTTATGTGTGTGTATATTAAAGTCAATAAAAAATAAATACCATTCAGATTAAAATTTATATAACGTAAACAATATTGAAAATTAATTGTTTATTTAAAAACTGCTTGAATAAGAATTATAAAAATTTTTAAAGGGAACATTAGGCTCTTTTCCTAACTTTTTCTTAATACACTTTTGTCGGTACTATTATCAGCGGATAAAATGTGTATTTAATAGAAAATCTGAAGTATTTAATTGAAATATTATTAAAAGACAAGTTCATGTCTATTAGACCATTAAAAAAAGACCTTTATATCCAATCAAATACTACAGTCTTTTTGATATGAAGGTGCATAACTAGAAAACTATTTGGGATAAAATATTGAAAAAAAAAACATTTTTTTATTATATAAACCGTAACTTTTAATTATTAATAACTTGTACAGTCACCTCCAATTTAACAATCGCCTGACATCTTTGAGGCATGCTTTCTCTCTCTCTTTGAGGCATGCTTTTCCTCTATCACTTTTTGCACATTTCTATAGTAGAAAATGTTATTAACTTTAACAAAAGTAGGTAACTTTGTAAATATACATAAAACTTGTATATCGCACATTGTACTCGCAATTTTATAGTGCGAATTAAACTTTAGAATTTTCAGTTTTGGCCTATTTTGTAAAAAGTGTTTTCCATAAACATGTATTCATCACAATATTCAAATTCAACTAATAGAATTTTTACAAATGTTAAGTTGATAATGGTAAATACAAAACAAAATTTGTTATAATGTCACTTTTCGATCGAAATCAAGTTAAACTAATATCATACAAATTTATTGAAGCAAAATTTATTAGTAATATAATGAGTTATCATGTTGTTGTTTAACATTACGTATTGCGACAATCTTACAGTATAGGTAAAGTTTGTGAAAGAGATATTATTTAATTTTTTGAGTGAAAAATTTCAGTGGTTTACACTTAATAAACTTACATCCTAGCCAGATCGAAATTGAAGAAAGTGCTAGATTAAGTCGCTTTATGAATTAACTTTGCGAAGAATATCTTGTGAAACGATTAGACTTGGTAATGATACATTAAAAATATGATATCACCATGAGAACCTGGAACGTTCAAAGTTGACAGTATTTTATTTAATGATTTACCACATTTTAAGTTCAGTGCACGAAGAAGTGTTTTTGAACTAGGCGTAGCTTAGGATTTCAACAATTTTGTTGCCCAACAATTTAATATTCCTCAAAGATTACTTGTCCCAGATATTTCAGCATTTGTGTTTTTGATGGGATTAATATTTTCATACAAGTTTAGATCAAAAATGAGATTTTTATGAGGACAAAAATGTCTAAAGAAACATTTAAAAGCTTCACATTATTCAAACTCTATGTCAGTTGTTAAATGAGATAACCTTGGGAAGAAATATTCTTAATGAATTTTTAATGAGAATTGAAAAGTGGATGAACTTTTCAAACTGAATTACAGAAATAGAACTTTAAAATGTTATAAACAATGAAACTTCAATCTTTCTCGTACCCGCTCATATTTTGTATGCGGTATTTCATTACATAGCGATTAAAGTTTATTTTGTTTACAATTTTACTGCCTCCATTATGTTGGAATTAGAATTAATATGGTTTGTCTTCCGAAATATGTTTGATTTGTAATAGTGTTCTTGTAATATTTTTTATCAAACGAGATACAAGCACTTTATAAAAGGTTTGAAAATTATATTTAATTTCCGCAAAAAATAAATTTCTTCAGAAACTGTCAGCTGCTGTTTGAAGGTTCATGTCTACAATTTGACCAATTTGAATTTTTATAATATTTTTTATAATAATTAACGTATCGAAATTCAAAAGCCAAGATTAGGATACGTTCTGTGATCAAATGTATTCAATTTATGCAATATATTAAAATGTTTGTAATAATAATCAGTGGAGTATCTATTTTCTTATATTTTTTTTCACTTTCCACTTATATTAGTTAATTATAAAATATTTCATTGCAATTATAAAATATTGCAATACGTCATTATGCACAAATTTAGTACTTTATTAGATGTATTTAGAAAACTTTTATACAGGAATCTCTTTAATCTTACATCTATACAAGATTAACGATAAAAAAGTTCTTTGAAATAGTCTTAAATGTAATTTTTTTTTATTTATTCAGCAATAAATGAATACATAGCATATGTTGAAAAAAAAAATATTACGTTAAAAAACATATGTTGTAAAACAAGGCAAAAATCCCACAAAGCTTAAACGGTTCGGTAAACAAAGGCTAGACGTTTGTAATAAATATTTCAATGTCAAATTGAATGCAAATATTAGAGCATTTCCTAATGAGTATCTAAAACTACCTTATAAGTACATCCTTTGGATTAAGGGAAAGTTTAGATAATTCAAATTTATATCTGTATTTTTAAATATTATTGATTAATTTGATTATTATTTTCGAATTTTACAGTCATTAATGGCAGTATTTGTTTTTATTACGTTAAATATCATGTTTTAAAAACGTTATTGGTGCTTATCTATGAAACGTATATTGCTGTCATCAAATGAGTTACGTAATGAGTTACGTATTAATTAATAAATTGCATTTCAAACTGAAATATTGTCTATTAATTGGTAGTGTCGATATTTTCTAATTTATCGTAATATATATTTGTAACTAGAAGTCACAAGAACAAAGCTTCCTAAGGCCTAAGTGCTTACCTAAAATTTTGCGTACTAGATTCATACTAATTCTCAAATTTATCGGAATCTGCAAATCTGCTGATAGGTTACTACTTTGTCAGTTTTTTTTAAATCACACAGCATTTACTTTTTTTTCTTTTACCGCTCATAAGGAACGTCCATCGCGCAGATGATCGTTAATATTAGTACGACCACGTTAGAAATAATTAAACTGGTTTTAAACAGTAGCGCGGTTTAGGGCTTGATCATGAACACAATGAAAGTCACAAAAAATATTGGACACTTGAAGGTGGCCTTGGCGGTCGTAGAAGAGCTGGTTTTCAAGTAACACATAAAAATGTAAATTCTAGTGAGGGGAGAGATAAAGAAAAATCGAGCAACAAGCTTATATATAAATTTTCAACTATTTTGATCCTTTTATTAAAATATCGATCCAGCTATCAATATTTCTCTTCCTACCTGCCCTTGTCCACTTTTGTGTATAATTTTTGCTAACAGCTCCATATAAATTACTTTTTGAAACCCAAACCATCTCAATAAATTTATTTTGTTTTCTACAATGCTTTCTCATTCCGCGTTGCGGTACAGAAATTCCTCGGTTATTTTTAATTTTATGTTGCATGTTTGTTCAGCTATTTATCAACATATTTTTAGAAAATCTCTTAAACATCCTAAGTGATTTATTTTGAAACAGTTAAACCAGCGGAGTATTGAAATATTGACAAATTTGAGCAAGCTTTAAATAAACTCATATATTCGACCTCAGCAAATTAAATATTTTATTCCGTCCGTCAACAAGTCGGGGCCGAATTTCATTACAGTTTTATTTATATCAATTGCTTTTAGAACTACAAACTGGTGAGGTAACTGTTAGTATTTTTATCGCCTTTTTACTAATAATTTAATCGGTATAAAGAGAAAATTAAATGGTTTAATCTTTTTTAGTTTTAGATTAAAAAGACTTTGGATGCTTCATAAAAATAAACGTTTGTGTAACTCTAAAGCATATATGTTTTCAAGATTTTATGAGTCATAATTTTCACACTATGTTTAAAATGGTTTTAAAATTTAAGTTTAAAATTATTACAACAGCATATGCATATTTCGTGCAATCGAAAATTAGTTATTACCCTATAGTTTGTGCTACTAAATTTTATGTACACAAGTTTGTATTGCATTGTTTTGAGATACATTTACGTAAATATATAAGCACGTAATACTATCTCACGTTATAATATATATATACATATATATATTTATATATATATATATATATATACGAGAGGGTATCTAACCTTGCTTAACGTAACTCACTACTTTTTTTTTTTACTTTTCACCGATAG
The DNA here is from genome assembly GCA_039881145.1 of Druceiella hillmani. Taxonomy (NCBI): domain Eukaryota; kingdom Metazoa; phylum Arthropoda; class Insecta; order Lepidoptera; family Hepialidae; genus Druceiella; species Druceiella hillmani. The sequence continues at coordinate 15,806,700 of JAYKKI010000021.1, read as the reverse complement.
TTCTTTTTCGCACATTTCTTTGAATCTGAACAATATATAAAAAACGCATTTATATGTTAATATGAGTATATTTTCTTTCATTCTTTATACATGTTTTATCAATAACTTTTGGCTTGCTAGTTTTTTGCTATTGTTTTAACTATTTTTTATTTTGTTTTGCAGTTGTATTCACAATATATTGCATTTTTCACAACACAGCACATTTCATTACTCAATGTTTTGATTGGCTAAAAGAGACAGATTTTGCGGCCATTAAGTTTGTTTTATGTGTGTGTATATTAAAGTCAATAAAAAATAAATACCATTCAGATTAAAATTTATATAACGTAAACAATATTGAAAATTAATTGTTTATTTAAAAACTGCTTGAATAAGAATTATAAAAATTTTTAAAGGGAACATTAGGCTCTTTTCCTAACTTTTTCTTAATACACTTTTGTCGGTACTATTATCAGCGGATAAAATGTGTATTTAATAGAAAATCTGAAGTATTTAATTGAAATATTATTAAAAGACAAGTTCATGTCTATTAGACCATTAAAAAAAGACCTTTATATCCAATCAAATACTACAGTCTTTTTGATATGAAGGTGCATAACTAGAAAACTATTTGGGATAAAATATTGAAAAAAAAAACATTTTTTTATTATATAAACCGTAACTTTTAATTATTAATAACTTGTACAGTCACCTCCAATTTAACAATCGCCTGACATCTTTGAGGCATGCTTTCTCTCTCTCTTTGAGGCATGCTTTTCCTCTATCACTTTTTGCACATTTCTATAGTAGAAAATGTTATTAACTTTAACAAAAGTAGGTAACTTTGTAAATATACATAAAACTTGTATATCGCACATTGTACTCGCAATTTTATAGTGCGAATTAAACTTTAGAATTTTCAGTTTTGGCCTATTTTGTAAAAAGTGTTTTCCATAAACATGTATTCATCACAATATTCAAATTCAACTAATAGAATTTTTACAAATGTTAAGTTGATAATGGTAAATACAAAACAAAATTTGTTATAATGTCACTTTTCGATCGAAATCAAGTTAAACTAATATCATACAAATTTATTGAAGCAAAATTTATTAGTAATATAATGAGTTATCATGTTGTTGTTTAACATTACGTATTGCGACAATCTTACAGTATAGGTAAAGTTTGTGAAAGAGATATTATTTAATTTTTTGAGTGAAAAATTTCAGTGGTTTACACTTAATAAACTTACATCCTAGCCAGATCGAAATTGAAGAAAGTGCTAGATTAAGTCGCTTTATGAATTAACTTTGCGAAGAATATCTTGTGAAACGATTAGACTTGGTAATGATACATTAAAAATATGATATCACCATGAGAACCTGGAACGTTCAAAGTTGACAGTATTTTATTTAATGATTTACCACATTTTAAGTTCAGTGCACGAAGAAGTGTTTTTGAACTAGGCGTAGCTTAGGATTTCAACAATTTTGTTGCCCAACAATTTAATATTCCTCAAAGATTACTTGTCCCAGATATTTCAGCATTTGTGTTTTTGATGGGATTAATATTTTCATACAAGTTTAGATCAAAAATGAGATTTTTATGAGGACAAAAATGTCTAAAGAAACATTTAAAAGCTTCACATTATTCAAACTCTATGTCAGTTGTTAAATGAGATAACCTTGGGAAGAAATATTCTTAATGAATTTTTAATGAGAATTGAAAAGTGGATGAACTTTTCAAACTGAATTACAGAAATAGAACTTTAAAATGTTATAAACAATGAAACTTCAATCTTTCTCGTACCCGCTCATATTTTGTATGCGGTATTTCATTACATAGCGATTAAAGTTTATTTTGTTTACAATTTTACTGCCTTCATTATGTTGGAATTAGAATTAATATGGTTTGTCTTCCGAAATATGTTTGATTTGTAATAGTGTTCTTGTAATATTTTTTATCAAACGAGATACAAGCACTTTATAAAAGGTTTGAAAATTATATTTAATTTCCGCAAAAAATAAATTTCTTCAGAAACTGTCAGCTGCTGTTTGAAGGTTCATGTCTACAATTTGACCAATTTGAATTTTTATAATATTTTTTATAATAATTAACGTATCGAAATTCAAAAGCCAAGATTAGGATACGTTCTGTGATCAAATGTATTCAATTTATGCAATATATTAAAATGTTTGTAATAATAATCAGTGGAGTATCTATTTTCTTATATTTTTTTTCACTTTCCACTTATATTAGTTAATTATAAAATATTTCATTGCAATTATAAAATATTGCAATACGTCATTATGCACAAATTTAGTACTTTATTAGATGTATTTAGAAAACTTTTATACAGGAATCTCTTTAATCTTACATCTATACAAGATTAACGATAAAAAAGTTCTTTGAAATAGTCTTAAATGTAATTTTTTTTTATTTATTCAGCAATAAATGAATACATAGCATATGTTGAAAAAAAAAATATTACGTTAAAAAACATATGTTGTAAAACAAGGCAAAAATCCCACAAAGCTTAAACGGTTCGGTAAACAAAGGCTAGACGTTTGTAATAAATATTTCAATGTCAAATTGAATGCATTTCCTAATGAGTATCTAAAACTACCTTATAAGTACATCCTTTGGATTAAGGGAAAGTTTAGATAATTCAAATTTATATCTGTATTTTTAAATATTATTGATTAATTTGATTATTATTTTCGAATTTTACAGTCATTAATGGCAGTATTAGTTTTTATTACGTTAAATATCATGTTTTAAAAACGTTATTGGTGCTTATCTATGAAACGTATATTGCTGTCATCAAATGAGTTACGTAATGAGTTACGTATTAATTAATAAATTGCATTTCAAACTGAAATATTGTCTATTAATTGGTAGTGTCGATATTTTCTAATTTATCGTAATATATATTTGTAACTAGAAGTCACAAGAACAAAGCTTCCTAAGGCCTAAGTGCTTACCTAAAATTTTGCGTACTAGATTCATACTAATTCTCAAATTTATCGGAATCTGCAAATCTGCTGATAGGTTACTACTTTGTCAGTTTTTTTTAAATCACACAGCATTTACTTTTTTTTCTTTTACCGCTCATAAGGAACGTCCATCGCGCAGATGATCGTTAATATTAGTACGACCACGTTAGAAATAATTAAACTGGTTTTAAACAGTAGCGCGGTTTAGGGCTTGATCATGAACACAATGAAAGTCACAAAAAATATTGGACACTTGAAGGTGGCCTTGGCGGTCGTAGAAGAGCTGGTTTTCAAGTAACACATAAAAATGTAAATTCTAGTGAGGGGAGAGATAAAGAAAAATCGAGCAACAAGCTTATATATAAATTTTCAACTATTTTGATCCTTTTATTAAAATATCGATCCAGCTATCAATATTTCTCTTCCTACCTGCCCTTGTCCACTTTTGTGTATAATTTTTGCTAACAGCTCCATATAAATTACTTTTTGAAACCCAAACCATCTCAATAAATTTATTTTGTTTTCTACAATGCTTTCTCATTCCGCGTTGCGGTACAGAAATTCCTCGGTTATTTTTAATTTTATGTTGCATGTTTGTTCAGCTATTTATCAACATATTTTTAGAAAATCTCTTAAACATCCTAAGTGATTTATTTTGAAACAGTTAAACCAGCGGAGTATTGAAATATTGACAAATTTGAGCAAGCTTTAAATAAACTCATATATTCGACCTCAGCAAATTAAATATTTTATTCCGTCCGTCAACAAGTCGGGGCCGAATTTCATTACAGTTTTATTTATATCAATTGCTTTTAGAACTACAAACTGGTGAGGTAACTGTTAGTATTTTTATCGCCTTTTTACTAATAATTTAATCGGTATAAAGAGAAAATTAAATGGTTTAATCTTTTTTAGTTTTAGATTAAAAAGACTTTGGATGCTTCATAAAAATAAACGTTTGTGTAACTCTAAAGCATATATGTTTTCGAGATTTTATGAGTCATAATTTTCACACTATGTTTAAAATGGTTTTAAAATTTAAGTTTAAAATTATTACAACAGCATATGCATATTTCGTGCAATCGAAAATTAGTTATTACCCTATAGTTTGTGCTACTAAATTTTATGTACACAAGTTTATATTGCATTGTTTTGAGATACATTTACGTAAATATATAAGCACGTAATACTATCTCACGTTATAATATATATATATATATATATATATATATATACGTACGAGAGGGTATCTAACCTTGCTTAACGTAACTCACTACTTTTTTTTTTTACTTTTCACCGATAGTTCTTTTTCGCACATTTCTTTGAATCTGAACAACTCTAGAAATTACATTGTTTTTTAACTGGGCTTTTTCGCCGCATTTCTTCATTTCTTATTTCATAAATCATTTCCAAAATTGCTTAATTAATCCCATTAAAATAAATTAAGCAGAAATATATAATGTCATAAAAATTAAAATATAACAAACTTCAGCAAAACTTGTAATAGCCCTATATTATATCGATTGTGCAAAAATTTGTTTGACGGAAAATGAACGTCGTTCTATAACGTAAATGAAAGTTTTCACTTTTATAATTTGTAACTGAGAACGCTTAATTTTAGCTAAATTTTTCTTAAAGCCTTCACATTATTTTTAACGACATGAAACTCTCTTTCTTCGTGTCATTAATTAAACAAGATCTGCCAGACTTTTAACGGGTTGTTCAATTTATATTATCTGTTTATCTCAACGTTTAATTCGACATAAAGCTGTAAATTCTAGTTACGAATCGTTGCTCTTTAATTCGATACGCATGGAGATCGTCGGCTAACAAGAATAAATTTAAAATAAAGTGCTTAATATAAACAAGACCTACTTAACTTGGGTATCAAATATGATTAATATGACTATATGTATATATATATATATATATATATATATATATATATATATATATATATATATATATATAAATTATTATTTTTTTTTAGATTTAAAATAAAATAAAATAAAAAATTTCATACTCGGGAGTCAGAACATTCCTTTATAACGCGTAAACCTACGTGGAATTAATAAAAAAACAGGAATTGCTATTAACGTGGACAGAAGCGAGGTAATGACCCTTCCAACGTTGTGTAGAAATTTACGTGAATAGATATGAGGTTCGTAAAAGGTATTATTGCGTATCTCTTCTGTGCGGGCTCTTAGCCGGGTTGTACTAGTTGATTTAACTCGATCAAATAGATTAATCAACGCACGCACCAATGAGTAATTTATTGGGTTACTATCAAGTACACATCTTAATAGATTACTTCTGAACTCCTTCATGCCTCGTTTAAGCTGTCAATTCCGGAATTTGGCATTAGATAACAATCGCTAAATTTTTATTAACAATTAAATGAAACTATGTATTGCAGTATTATATCTACTTTATTCAAATTATTAACCACGACATAGATTTCATTCTATCCAAATAGCCCGCCTGAAGATGTTGTCATACAATGAAACCTAGTTCGTGGTTAATTATTAAATAAAGTAGATATAACATTACATATTTGTATCGCAGTTTCATTTAGTTGTGAATAAAAATTAGGTGATAATGAATTTCTACAAAATTTCTACAAAAATGGTGGTCACTTCATATAAAAAAAACCCTTTGTACCTAAGTTTACCTTTAGCAAAAGGCCAACGACGTCCAAGAGGAATACGTGTACTAAAGTGAGAAGCCGTCAGCCGATTGACGGCTCTTAAATTGCAATCTACTGAAATGTAGGCAACGATAAATAATGTATGTGTATTTTCATCATAAAACTTTCTAATTAAGGCCGATTGTAATAAAATATTATACAAACAGTTAATTGAATTACTGGAATACACAGAATAAAAAAAATTCTTTAATTCTTTAAGAACAAATTTGAGTACGAAAAATAATTTTCTCGCGGATGCAATCGTGTTAAGTTATATCAAAGTAATCTGAAAATTCAACCAAAAATGTCTTCTAATATTGTTTGAGATGGCGACTCCTTCCCAAGATATGAGTATCCAAAGCATTCTCTAAACTAGCGCCTCAAAATTCCTCTAAATTATAATACAGGTAAGCTTAAATCTGGAAATAAATAGGAATAACGGCATTTATAGCAGAGGCATAATGGCATAGTTACAGCCAACCAAGCTATTCGTAAAGTTATGTAATGCTATATATTTATGTAGTAATAATAATGTCAATATTCATAAATATATTAACATAAATTCTATATTTAGTTGAAATTTAGAGTGCACGGAATCATTATAATGCTGTCTTAGACGTACTTAATAGTTTTAATAATTTCTGTGATTGAAAAACATAAGTAAACCTAAACGTAAAACTTTGTGCTGTGGCGAGATATATTTATATAGCTCGTACATAATTTGAGAAGTGTCGGCACCACACGGATATTTCCGATTCACTGGCTTTCCAAAGACATTTTCTTTGTTCACAATGTGGCTTCACCCATTTCATGTATTACGATATATGTAAGTTTGTTACATTTTGATATAGAACTTATATTAAAGGTATTCAACAGAAGCTTCAAACAGAAACATAAAACTATTACTTTACTGCATATCGAATATAATGTGGCATTGACTTTTCATATTCTTTCGAAGAGAAAAAAATAAGCATTTCTTGTTGATGTTTACCTACTTTTCATATATATTTTTAATATGTTTAAATAACCGCTTTACGTACGAGTAGTGGTACAATATTCTTTGAACTTTGGCATTAAAATTACACTTATATTATTTATCGTTGCCTACTTCTTGTTCTATATAATTCTTTAAAGATTCTCTTTATCTAAATTTTTGTCTGATTCTGAGAAAAAACTACGAAAATACTGAAACTCATTCTTTTGTACTATGGATCATTTTGCAACTTGCTCTTTGGATTTTTTTCCTTTTTTTGTGACACGTTAGCGAAAGGCAACCCGTATACATTTTCAGGCTAGTAGTCAAAATTTTCAGACTAGTGGTATTGTGGTTACCATGTAAATTTCGCGTTATTTTTGGGAGAGTAATTATACGTTACGGTAATAAATATTCGAATAAAATTTGACCTTTCATGGTAAGTGAATAATTATTTGAATGCTTCTATTAACATGGGGCTTAAATACTCTCATAAAAATGTCACTAACTTGTATTAAAAATTTGGAAAGTTGGATGAAATATGTCGAACACGTATTTGAGAATATAAAATATTAATTTTGTTTCCCTGTGCATACCCCTTTGTATGAAAATGTATGAAAAAACAACTTTTTATATCCATAACAAAATTTGCACACCTAGGCGCACCCGCATACGTATTGATACGTGCATGCAAGTACATGCGCGTACGCGTGTAAGAAGAAAAAAATTCTTTATTCTTGTGACACTGAATAGTTAATATTATTAGCACACATAATAATTGTAGGTCATAGCTTCATCCGCTTAGAATTCAAAGTATGCTCAATATATTAAAATGTTTTCTGTGCTATGTGGTAAAAATATTTTTGGATCTTTCAGTTCTTCTGAAAATTTTGTTGCTACGAATATGAGTATCTATATCATAAAAGAAAATCAGCATCCAAATCACAGGTCCCGGCGACCAGTAAGATAAATGAAATGATTAAATTTATAGTGGAAAACTTATGACCACCATTTCATTGTCAGAATTTTCAATAATACTTTGTTAGTGATGGTAATATGAGAATGCATTTTTAAAATTTCCCGCTTCCGTCATTAATATTTATGAGATTGCTTGAACAAATTTTAGATATCACTGCATATGAAAATTTCATTTGACATATTAATGTCAGTATAGTTAGATATACATTGCAAGAAGTATCTACGTTCTAAGAATCATAAAATTCTATTCTATCACTTCGCACTCTAATAAAAATGCACGCGCATTTGTGTTTATAATACTAACGATAGTAATCTACATTCAAAACTAAAATGTGAGACAATGTTTTGTAATTGATAATCAACACGACATTTCTGCCGATTCATGTGTATCAAAATACTTTAGAGCAAATCCGGTTGTCAAAACTTCAGAATTTATGCTTCAAGTATGCAAAACACTCATATTTCTAAAGTTAAATAAATGAAAACTTTCAAGACAAAAAAGATTTCAAATCTACATATCTACAAGTTGCCATATTAGGTGAAAAGATAGAAAAAATAAATTAATCAGTGATCGCTAGAGAGGCATGGCTCACTAAAATTACTAGATCTATTTTTACTTTTACTGATCTGCAATCTGTGACACTTCTAATCCATGATGGAAGGTATTTAAATCTATGCTGGATCAACTTAAATTCAAAATCCTTCATTTCATGTTTTAAGTAGAAACAACCTCACTCATATAGCTATGCCTGGCAATAAAGTAAATTTCTGAGAATGTTTGGCGAAGAGGGCTTTGAAGAAAGCAGGTTGATATCAGTTATCAAGTTTACCCTTCAAATTTTAAATTTTCCGATTACCGTTCAAAAAGTTATATATTCATATATCTTTGTTTTAGAGACGAAGAATCAAGTAATTTAAAAAAAATCTAAATGGCCATTCCTCGGGTAAAAGAATCTAAAATAAAAACAGATAAACAAAGAAAATACAAAATGAATGTCTATAATAAACAAACTTCAATTAAAAAATTTACTATCAAGTGACTATTGGTAATGTAATACAGTTTTTTTATGAATCCCAAGTATACACGTGGTAAATTAAATTTTCAGAGTGTCCCATTTTAGATGATCTGGTTGCCTTATCCTACAGGAAATATTGCAATAAAAACTTCCAAAATTAATTACCTACACTCATATGGAGATTATAGCTTTTTGTAAAGGAGTAATGAACATATGAACCTCGTAATGAACCATAGCTAAGGAACCTTTTAAAGAAGAAGAATGAAAAAAAAATCGTTCCATTTTATTTCTTAAGTTGACTTATAAAGTCTCAAAATTTCGTTGCGAACAGGAAAATTCATCGAAGTTTTTAATATTTTTTTAAAGTAAAAGTTTACAAGAACAGGTGTTACTGAAATGAAAAACTATATTTATAGTAAAAATATTCAGTTTCAACGACAACACTTCTACAATTTTACTTAAAATGAAGTAAACATGACTGACGCTTTTCTTTCAAATAACTTTTTTAATATTAGCGAGTGAGAGTAGTTTGAGAATACTAAGCCCGCCACAAATTTAATTAAAACTAAGGAAATATTACTCCTAGCATTGTATTACGGTGAACTGGTTAAATTAATTTTTAGTTATATTATCATCGACTTCATGATATTATCAAAAGTTAATATTTTTATAAAACTCAAACGTTTTTATTATCAGGTTTATTTATTACACAGAAATTTTAATGAAAAATACCTACCTTCAAACAAAATAAATCAAAGTGTTTGCATTTTGATTCCACAGTGTCGAGCGAAATAGTCATTTTAATGAAACATGACAATCAAATGTGAGGAAAACACCTGCCGAAAAAACATACCGGCTCAGTAAAGTATATCTCAGCTCAATAAAGTATATCTATCGCGCTGAAACCTCTGCAGTGCCAGCAACCTCTCATCCATTCGCACTCATAAATATAATTTTTCTTTACTAATCATGTTTATTCGATCGCCTTGTTCTCCTGCCAATCCACTGACACATGATAGAAGTTTAAAAAGGAACTGTATAAATTCCAGCTTTTATCAAGGATCCCTTTTGCCGTTAAAAAAACAATTTTAAACACGCCTTCCACTTATTTAGTATAGACGGAACAGCATGCAACACTTTTTTACTTTTATTGAGGTATAATGGTTGAAATATATATATATATATATATATATATATATATATATATATAAATTTCAGCCTTTTGGCATTTTTTTGGAAATAACTTTAAATACACCCACTACCTACGTATTAACGGCGAAATAACCTGATATAACTCTTTTCTACATTTAATAAAATAAATTTTGAAATATGTAAATATTTCGTCAAAGTTACCTTAACCCAAAAGTAAACGTGGCACAAAAAACCTTGTCGATGAACGCTTATCCGTAAGCCTCCACTTTGCTAAAATGAGTAACAGGAAAATAGCTGTTGTTTTGACATCAACGCTTAAAAGTGCAGGAACCGATCAGGTTTAATATTAATTCATCCCTCCCTCAGAGTTTAATATTAATTCATCTTCAATTCGTCGCCAGAGTATGAAGCAAAGGCAAAGTCATTGGGATGGCAAATTAATCGAAGACATAATAGGACACAAAACAGTAAATCGCCTACTAATTTTAGTCTCAGGACAGGGTGTGGATCAACTTTTGGCAGTTCCCAATGTTAGCCATTGAACTTTGGGGGCGTGTGCTTCAGCTATGTATGACATTATTCTTTCCTAGAACTTAAACGAGAAAATAAAATGTTTGTGCTTTATAATAGAGCTAATGTTTGAAGTAGTCGTGCTTCAAGCATTAATTTGATTAATATTGATCAGAATAAGTTTACTACAGTTTCTTCAGACCCTGACTCTTTAAGATGGGTGACAATTGTAGCAAGTAGCACAATTTTATTTGCCGAGAAACCGCTGAACGTTTTTCAACATAGGGATGATTACAAGGAGTTATTAAAACTAGCGATAACATTCCTGGGAGATGTGCCTAACAAGGGTTCCATTCATACATAATCATTCAGAGCTCCAGGTGATCTTAATCGTGCACGATGGATGTCAAAACCATTTAAACCAAAATTTATTGCTTTAAGCTTTCCATGTTTAAATATAAGATTAACAAAAAGGAACTTAAAGCAATTACTGAAATTTGCGTTTTTGTTCTTATTATTTATGTAAGATCTTGGTTTCAAGTTGCAACTTCAGCACCAAAGAATGACTTAGGGCTGCTAAAAAATCTTAAAAGTCTTGAGAATATAAACAAAGCTATGCCCAAAAAGAGCCGAACGAAATTCCTAGGGCATTTGCGGTACCTTTCCGAAGAACTTGTGGCGCTGGCCTTTTTTGATGACGAAGTTTTATTTGAAAGCAAACAAAAAATGGTGATCGCACTTAATTAGGAAGGTCTTGATATATCATTAGGAAGGTCTTGAAGCCCCAAGCGTATTACATTGGATATAAGTCATATTGATGAAAAAAATATCGAGGTTTTCATGTCCAGCAACACCTTTAGATTTTTTAAAATCCTTGGAATTCTGACCGCATTTTAGCAAAAGGAACCTAGTTTTTGGGAAGAAGATGAATATTACAAAGCTTCCAACAACATTGTGTTTTCTCTGAGAGTGGTGAATGACATTGCAGAGCGAGGCGTTGCACTGATTGAAGAATACATTAAATTAATTACCACCAACAAAAAACAAAAACAATTTATTCTTTTGGTTGTGAACAATTTCAGGAAAAACTATCCAAATGCAAATAAAACCATGTTGTTAGCATAGGTTATTCATTTTTTCTTAATAGTTATAAAATTTGTGTATGATTGTAAATGAATAAAAAAAATATATATTGTTAATTTTTCATGCTCAGGTAGCGACTCCTAAATATTAATTTAAAAATGTCTAAAAATAAATGTAGTACTTTTAAGTCATAACCTTAGAACAAAACACCAGTGTGACACGTGATATATTAAACAAATTTTTTTGACTATTAAGAAGCACCCACTGAGATTTTGATGTTTACTTTTACTAAAAGTTTATAATTTCTACATTGAGGTTTGACAAGTTTCTTTTTATACCCTTGTTTATTTTCAAATATGAGCCGTAAAAACAAAAAGAAGTGATAAAAAATTATTGTAAATATACCTTAAAAATATTGCATATTAACATTATTGTATAGTTCATCGTTATATATTTTAATATTGTATATTTCAATAATCTTAAATGGCAGAAAAAAACAATAATCCGTGTAATTAAAGCTAAGTTATGCTCATTCTTTATAGTTTCAATTTAATAAACATTAAAAAATTACACGTTACAAAAAAAATTTACTCTCACTATAACTATTTGAAAAGAAAATAAATACTTCTCGTATTAACGGGTATATATGTAATTTTATAAGATTGAATAATAAATTAAAAGCTTGTCAAACATTTTAAAATAAATTACATCACCGCTATGCAAGAAATATTTTTAACAATAACCAAGTTTATAAAATACTCTATCATTTTTCAGTTCTATTTTATACATGTGAAGAAATTTTTATTTCAAATTTATTTGTCATTATTAAGTATATAATGGAGTATTAGTGTGAGTGAAATATTCTCATAAAATATTTAAGAGAACGGAGGACAGAAAAATTGCATTCATTGCATTCTCCCTACCGACTCATTAACTTTGTAAAAATATTGATATCTTATTCAAAAAAGAAATTTTTTTCCACTTAGTGTGCACTTCAGTGTTTATATTTTATGGCTTATGTAGCTAATAAGTTCTCTTTGGAACTTCGAGAACAAATTTAAATAAAAATAAAAATAATAATTACACAGTAATAATCTACCCAGATGGAAAGTAATTATTTTAAATATACAGAAAGAACAAAGACTAATTGCAGTTAATTTATCTTATATTGGAAAATATTACACTTCCCTACATGAAGTTCCATAACATAATCATAATTAAATAGCTGACAAAGAAGCATATGGGCTTTAAGTGTGTACAAGATATGAATGCTCGACTCACCTATATTTTTACTTGTTGGCCAATATGTATGTAATGATGTACGGCGCCCTTTAGAATAATTAATGGAAATTAAGTATTAATCATTTACATTTGTAACTTTATAATACAAATGATAATGAAAAAAAATATTTGCCCTCTAAATTAAGAATTAAAGAGTGATTTTTTGATCTTTTAAATTGTGTAATTAGTTCCAAAAAATTATATCGATCCATTGCTTCGTTGCGATCAATTTTCAGTTTTCAATGAGAATTTTCTTGGGTTGAAAATAGTTTATGCTATTTCCTTATATTTCTACTTTTACTTCGCGAAATATTCTATCGACACGTTGCAATGTTGCGACATGAAAAATAGGCTAATAAATACACTTCCACATTTTTAATGTTAGGCTATAAGCAATAAAGGGCATGACCTATTTTATTAAAATATTAGGTTCCAATGATATGTTTGCGGAAAATGGTTAATTCTTTTTTTTTCTCATATGGTTTGATTATGAAGAAAAAAAAGTATATGCAATGATAGTGTAACAGTGCGAGGTATTAAAAATATTACCCAAAAATCATTTCATCCAAACCGGTCCCATGATTTGGATATACGTGCACATGTACACACGCACGTATACACTTCCAGGCCTACATGCACTAACATATATATATATATATATATATATATATATATATATATATATATCCACATATACTTATGTATTATTTTAGGGTATTATGTTCTACTAGTTTTTTATATCAGTCGAAATAAAAAATATTATACGTATATTATAGCTTTTCCTTTTCATATGTTAGATGCTTACGTAGTGAAATTGCTTATAATCATTTTATTCCGTACAAAAATATGTTCTAAAGTTTTATATCTGTATTTCTTATAAACAATTTCATACTTTTATTTCAAATATTTAAATTTCATAATCAACGTGAAATTTTATTTTGATACACGGCTTTTAAGTTGCATGAAATATGATTTTGGGTGTAAGAGACACGGAACATACTACAATTATATATGCTTCAATAGTTCTAAATCATTATCTTACCTTTAACTAACCTAAAGAACCAGTGATATTACCATTATTATCTTCGGTTCTAATTTCAAATTCGTAATAATGAAAAAATAGGGCAGTGATTATATAATATGAGAAAACTGAAGGCTCAATTTGGCTCATATTCACGCCGTAATAATTTCGGTAATGTGAATTTAACATATAGCAAGCCGTTAAATCGGTCAGTGTCGCTGCTAAAATATGTCTGCTTAGGAAAAAAATAATTTGGAAAGTTATTAGTAAGTAATTAAAATTTTGACACGTTGTTTCATATACTTTTATGCTTAACTTTTTATGAGTTGGTATATTCCCTACTCTTCAAACAGGAGATTGCTGTATTCGAGTATAGTCCTTAATTTAATTCATGTGTAAGATAAGAATAATTTTTTTAAAACCTGTGTTTAGAATATCATGCAATAATAATCACAGAATTTACAACAAAATTAATAATATCAAAGATACCATTTCAAAAATGAATATAAGCTACAATCATTTTTCAGAAACGGACTAGGTCTTTCAATTGAGGACTTGTGGATGATGGAAGTAGTAATAAAATAGAAACTCGTCTTACAATTTGATGACAAATTGGAATCAGTTATAAAGAAAAATCTGATTATAAAAATAAAGAATGCGGTAATAAGTAATCAAAGAGAAAATATTTTTTGAACGACGTTCAAGTATTGAGTATCCATAGAATAATATTTAACACATAGAATAATATCGAATAATATTTTACAAAAATTATTATATACTGGCCGCCAGTCTCGGCTTTTCTGGACAAAAAAGATAACATGGCTGTATATTGTTCAAATTTGTTAAATCTTTTTTTAGACAATAATTATTTACGGTTAATTTATTAACGGCTTTTCAACGGGTAGTTATTCTTTTTTACTTTAGTCGAGTGCAAAACTTTACGACACGTTTTTGTAAAATAAAGATGCTTTTATCAATTTACAAAAATTAGCTACATGTATTTTGGAACCTATTGCAAATTTAATTTTTGTGTGTAATTCTTTTAAATATGGTTTTGATGAAAGGTTAAATTTGTTTAACTCACTTATATAGGCTAATTTTGCAACAAATGAAAAATCGTAACTGATATTTCGTACCTATTGGTCGAATTTCATAATTTTTACAATATCATTATATATATAACCCATTATTTTAATTCAGCCATGGTATTTTATAATTTAACTAAAAACGCACCTGACACACTTTGCGACTAGCTACTTTCAAATCGTTATGGCTTGTTACCCATTCTAAAACTTAAGTCCATCTACATACCAATAACGATATGATTACGAATATTTCATGATCATCAAGCTTTTATATCAAACCTTTAGAAACCGCCAAATAACATTTTTCTTTTTAATATTAATAGGATTAAATTAAAAAGAACTATAATATATTTAATATGCCTTTTAAAATTGTATAATGTAAATTTAAAAAATAGTGTACCATATTATTTTTAGCATCCTGTAGTCAAGCTATGTTTCTAAATAATTTTATTATCATGTTTGTTTTTCCGTTTGTATATCACAGCATCGCTATTTCTATAGCTTTATATCCGATCATTGAAACTCTGTGGAAAAATGCTTCAGATTGAGATCTCAACTAACATTTAGCACAACTAATATTGTCGAAGTAAAACTTCAAAAATTAGCGAATATCTGAGCATAAAAATATATATTTAAATGAAATGAAAACTACGATACGGCCAAATGTCTCGACAAGCTATCAGTTATAGACCGTCGGCATACCTCATCGGTAGCTTACGTTTATTTTTGTTCTATATACGTTCCCAACCATTAAAAATGCTACGCATAATAAACTTAAAATTTTCAGAACTATAAAAAAAATTTAATTCAAAATTATCAGGTTTAACCAGTAATATGTATATTATAATATGTATATTACTGGTTAAACCTGATAATTTTGAATTAAATTTTTTTTTTGTATTTCTGAAAATTTTAAGTTTATTATGTATATTGTAAATAACTGTAATTTTTTTTCTATTTATGGAAATACAACAACATTGAAAGTAATTTATAAAAATAGATCAATGTTAATCAACGTTTTATGATGAGAGTAATGGTTATCCAGAAGCAAGCCTTTTTGCTCCCGTATAATTGAAATCGTAATATGCTTCTTCTGACACACACCTTTTTGATTTAAGTTAGGTAAAATATGTACAGTAGACAATTAGGTGTTCATGTACCACTTTACGCAAAATATGATTTGTTGTGTTTTTTTAAATAATATTCATATTATTTCACAGTTTGTTATTGATAAATACAAATGGACCTAATTTCTTTCATTATTGTTTGACATTGAAATGGAAATAAATCGGTCACGGAATTTCGATGTCTTTTAATGGACAATTGAAAATACAGTATGGCTAGGAACAACTGGAACAAGGAACGTGGAAAGACCGGGCCAGCGTTTATCAGATGTTTGGGTCAAGGTTGCGGCTAAAAACTGGTTTGACATAACAAAGGACGGAATGAAATGAAAAAACAAATTGTGGAGGTCTACATCCGAGAGGGGTCCTTAATATCATAATATTCATGTAACAACACTAACTCATAGAGTATACGTACTAATCCATAGCTTTATTAACTATTAAATTTATTCCTTTTACTATAAAGCTTTTAACTATTAGTTTATAATCAAATATAATTAAAATAACCTTTTAAATTATCCATGTATGGGAAAAGAGGTTTATTATTATAACGTATTAAAATTATTTTTTAATTATTGTAAATTTCCATTGGCAAAAAAAAAATCAAAATTCCGTAATGTTTAACTCAGACTTAAATTAATTCCACTATTTCTAGTTTCTTAGACAGAATTATTCCCTGCTCTTTATTTATTCTTATCGGTATTCAAACGCTAAACGTTATTGGGAGTCAATACTAATGCCGACAATGAAAACTTCAATAAAATCAAACCAATTTAAAAAACGTGTTTCCAAATACTAATCTGAATAGCCTTTCCACAAACATTTTAAATGACATCTGCCTGTCGTCTCACAATGGAGGTTTTCCGAGAGCCCACAAAATCAAACACGCTTATCTTGTGTCGACACAGCATTCCGTGGAACGAAATTGGAAGTAAGCTGTAATAAGCGTATCAGCCGTAACAAAGCTCTCGCATCGACAAGTCTGTTCCTAAATCCTGTATCGTGTGGAGAAAAATGTGGGACACGCGCACTCTTGTATGCTTCCTGTCTTTGTCTTTAATAATAATACGGCTTTTATACGATTTAATGATTAAACGCACTTTGCAAGATCGTCAGTCACGTAATAATTAGAGAATATTTTCAGTGGATATTTTTTACGAAAAGTGGTGTGAAATTAATTTTTTTCGTTTCGCTTTATTTTTTTCCGTTTCGACTACATGCACTTTTTATGAAACGTATTACTATATATATATATATAAACGGCGAAAAACCAGCGAAGCATCATGCAGTATATACACAGTGATGGATGAAAGTATGCTCTCTTACGACACATCCAAGCACTGGTTCCAAAGATTCAAAGAAGGTAATTTTGACCTGTTTTTGACCCAAAAAAATTAAAAGCCGTATTGAAACAGATCCCCGATCTTGTTGTTTGGTAAAGCTATATTCATGCATTTATACTGCGGTGAATAAACACAATAAAATTACAGCTAAGATTTATTATGAACAATGTCACCGCTAAACTTCCTTCAATGCTCGACCCCTCGTAGCAAAAGTAACGCGTGAAAAACTAATTTCACGTGGATGGGTTGTGCTACTTCACCCATCGCACTCTCCAGCCATCTGTTTTGCTCTCTATTTTATAATATCAAAATCGAACTTCACCGGTTTATCAGTAAAAGGTCCAAACATTTCTACGAGGATGGAACTTCAACTCTGCCTACATGTTGGCCACAAGTGTTGAATACCGACGGTGCTTATATAATTAACTATTTATTTGTTATATATGTATATATATATATATATATATATATATATATATATATATATTTCTTACATTCCACATAAATAGCTCCTACCAAAAGAGACTTGTATCTTCTCATATGCATTACATACCGCGTAGAAACTATTTAAATTGAATTTTTTTCAATGTTTTTCTTTGAAACGCACGTGTCGAAACTTTTAATATTATTTATTGTATTATAAGTTCCATAATATAATTGAAAAAATATAGATAGTATTGTTTCGAAACGAAAAAAATTGGAATAATAATCATGTTTTCTAATGCGGCTGAGATATGCTTTATGATCTATAAACCGTAGAGATTTATGAGTAAACACTGTGAAATTAAGGTCTGTTTCTGAATTCATTTAGGTAAGTATAAAAAATCTAAATTCCAAAAATTTTAATATCCGAGTACCATTTTATAAAAAAAAATAAATTAATGCGCATTTGCAAAGTGCGTTTAATCATTAAATCGTATAAAAGCCGTATTATTATTAAAGACAAAGACAGGAAGCATACAAGAGTGCGCGTGTCCCACATTTTTCTCCACACGATACAGGATTTAGGAACAGACTTGTCGATGCGAGAGCTTTGTTACGGCTGATACGCTTATTACAGCTTACTTCCAATTTCGTTCCACGGAATGCTGTGTCGACACAAGATAAGCGTGTTTGATTTTGTGGGCTCTCGGAAAACCTCCATTGTGAGACGACAGGCAGATGTCATTTAAAATGTTTGTGGAAAGGCTATTCAGATTAGTATTTGGAAACACGTTTTTTAAATTGGTTTGATTTTATTGAAGTTTTCATTGTCGGCATTAGTATTGACTCCCAATAACGTTTAGCGTTTGAATACCGATAAGAATAAATAAAGAGCAGGGAATAATTCTGTCTAAGAAACTAGAAATAGTGGAATTAATTTAAGTCTGAGTAAGTCCGTGAATTTACAAATTTATATTCAATGACTTTTAAGATCCTTTGCAGATTCTTTTAATGACTGCAGATGCTTATACTAAAAAATATTTTGATCTCATACAAGATCAAACAAGACTCAAAGACCAAACAATACTGAAGATTATGTCTGCTCTCGTACATTTACACACTGGGATACTAATGTTATAGCCTTGTTTTGAAACTGAAAAAATGGATTTTAAATTTAATTTTAGTAGATCATAGGAGATTAGGCTGATTATCAAAAATAATAAATTCATCATCGTGGAGGAATGAGACAGTCACTATTCCAATCTAGAGAACTAGAACTGATTTGCTATTTGTGTAGCAAAACAAATGATAATAGCCATTGTGATGCTACCTTAACTGTAAATGGCAGGATTAAAAAAACACACGACACACGGATTACGGAATTTTGATTTTTTTTTGCCAATGGAAATTTACAATAATTAAAAAATAATTTTAAAACGTTATAATAATAAACCTCTTTTCCCATACATGGATAATTTAAAAGGTTATTTTAATTATATTTGATTATAAACTAATAGTTAAAAGCTTTATAGTAAAAAGGAATAAATTTAATAGTTAATTTATTCCTTTTTACTATAAAGCTATGGATTAGTACGTATACTCTATGAGTTAGTGTTGTTACATGAATATTATGATATTAAGGACCCCTCTCGGATGTAGACCTCCACAATTTGTTTTTTCATTTCATTCCGTCCTTTGTTATGTCAAACCAGTTTTTAGCCGCAACCTTGACCCAAACATCTGATAAACGCTGGCCCGGTCTTTCCATGTTCCTTGTTCCAGTTGTTCCTAGCCATACTGTATTTTCAATTGTCCATTAAAAGACATCGAAATTCCGTGGCCGATTTATTTCCATTTCAATGTCAAACAATAATGAAAGACATTAGGTCCATTTGTATTCTTTCGAATTAATTCATGTCTAATTTTTGTATTTTTATTTTTCTTAAAAGAAGTATCTCTTTCCATAGTCTTTTACATTGGTTATTATTTAATTTTTTTTATATTTCTGTATCTTATATCAATAAATTAGATTAAGTAGGATACAAGTGTACCCAAAATGTACCTTACAAATATTACAATAGCGATAATTCCGTAATAAATGTAAATTAAAATATTAAAAAAATTATTACTATTTAACAAACAAGGGTTTAGGCAAGGCTATATTTATGAATTACGCACTTTTAAATTTTATAAGGTTTTGGCAATCTCCTTTCATACTTTTTCATTATAACTGACATTTATCAGCTTACCAATTTGGTAGAATGTTTTAAATGGAAATTGATATCGATTTTTCTAATAAACGAAGAGGGTAATTTAAGAAATATATATTACTGGCTCAAACAGATATTATGGATTTATTCAATAATAAGACGTATTAAAACTCACAAAATTACTTCCGAGAATCATTAATTATATGTAAGTACAAACTTCAAAGCGCACAGATTTCTAGGAGAATTCTTCTTCAAAGCCGAATTAAAAGGTGAACAAAACTTCGTGAAGTGATGAGTGCTTCAAAAACTTACTTTTGCCGTATTCGCTTTGTGCTTTAGTTTCTGACGTTTTATTATAATTATCTGCTGTAATCAGACGTTCCTTTCGATTCTTTAAAAGTTAGCTTGGCATCTAAATTTCCCTTTTACGTTTGTTAGATACCTTCTCGAAAAACTGTTTAAATATTGAGAATAGAATTTCTTGAGGGAATTATTGAAATGTCAAATATATCGGTGTCAGTGTTATAAGCTTTTGCCAATTTTCAATAAAACTTTACTGTCTATTTTTTTCATTACCTGAAAATGTAATTTTTTATGTAGTTTGTAAATGCATACTTATACTTTTGTGCATATTGTTGTCATACTTGAAAATTAACAAACTGGTATTTTAAATTTAATTTATTATTTTCGTAATAGTTGTTACAATTTATACTCGGTTATATCATGAGAAGATTTTTTTCTTACTATCTGTAAAAAAAAATCTATCTCAAAATAAATTAGTATTCGGACTCCAAACTACAAAGCGAGTAGAAAAAGTAACAGTAATTTTGGAATGAAAATAGATTACTTTCATTTGGAAGCATTTTTACTCAACATTTTTTTTTAAATATTATCCTAAAGATTATAAACATAATAAATGGTAAACTAAATATAAAGCAAATCAAATGCTTTCTGGTTTTCGTACATACTTCGAACGAGTTGATGTTATTTATTTTATTAACTAGAAAATTTTCACGACATGGATAATGACACCTCATGAAATCACTTTGTCGAAACCCAATTCCCTCTTTCACTCCATTTTTCTTCTTTTTATAACATGCGCTTAGAAGACAATATTCATATAGGTGAAATTTTCTGGAAGAAACCTATTTCAAGTTCATTGGCGTGAGCAATGATTCAAATCTTCTGTTCACGATGCTGATGATTATATCGTCAGTGCAGTAATAACTGTACGCCATCCTCTATTTATGGTCCAGATTAATCTATTCAGGTGTTGGAAATATATATATGAATAGATGTTCCATTTATTTTCGTCATGTACACAGTTAAATATTCCACAACAATTGCTACTTAGCAATTTTCAATATTTTGTTTGAATATCGATTGTTTTTTGAATATCAACGTCGTCAAGTTGTGCTAAAATGGTCGGGCAGTGAAATAAGTTGAGTAATAGATTTCTCTCTGAATATTCATGATGGAAAAAGAAATCGTGCACCATCCTAAGTAACTAAAACTTAACGCGCCATCTTAAATAGTACTTAATCTTATGTGAAGAGAAAAATAATTAAAGAGCTACGTAAATTTTTAATGAATAAAATAGAGCTACAAATAATTTAACTTAATATTACTCTGTGTTTCTTTTTAAAAATTGTTATATAAATGTCTTCTGTGACTCGCGACACTATTATCTGGAAGCCTTAGACTGGACTTGAAAGCAAGTTTGAATCTAATCGAAAACCAAATTTACACCACTTTCAATCTGTTGACTATCGATGTAAGGTCAAATTTTTCTTCAAATAAATACTTCGAACTTGGTAATAACTGCAGAGTTCACATTAATTTCTGGAATCGTGGGAATTATCTGTCAAGGGGCATGCATTTTCATTTTCTGTAGGAATTGATGCTTTTTCGACGCTAGATGGAGCGATTAATTAAATTAAGTAAGGGTGAAAATTCAATGCTCCAATTATTTGGTGCATACTTTAGGTATGTAAAAAATATCGGAGCGAAAAATCAAGGAAATTAAAAATTTAATCTTTCAAAATTATGAATTTATTACGACGAAACCTTGGGCAATATTTTAAAATATTGGTTATTGCAATTTGACTTGACAAAACAAACTTACAAAGAGTCTATTAATGCAAGTTTTATATATCATATTGGAGGAACTTTGCTCAGTGTTTCCAGTACGAATACCAAAATTGTATTAGCATTTAATATGAATAGACTGGAATAAAACGACTTTACAGCTTTCAGTTCAATTGCTAGAAGTAAAAAAGCATAGAAAGCAAAAAACTGATATTGTATATAACCCATATGACAAACGTCAAACTTATTTAGATAATATTTAACCTCGTGCATACAATAAAGCATAGAAAATAAAGTAAATTTGATTCGACCTTTTACTATTTTAGTCATTGTCCTTTTCTAAGTTCCTTTATTCAATTCATGTACAGATAAAGAGTACTACTAAGTAACTTAGAGTACTCAAAAGGGGGATAGAGAGCTTACCTCGTACACTGTATGCTCCGTCAAACTAGACTAGTAAAAAGGTAAATATGATAGTAAATAAATAAAAATAATAGAAAATACAAGTAATCTAATAGCTGTCTTCTTATCTATTCAAAGATACTGTTCTCCTTGTGACCAATCGGCTATCACTTATACAATATTATTAGCTATAACAATCTGTTGACTCACACTATGAGGGACCCCTACACATTTATACATACATAAAAGCATTTAAGTGTTCATAATATTTCTATTAAACTATATAGATGCTAATATTATTTTTCATTGTATAAATATATTAACCTAGTATATCTTCTATAATCGCAAAATTCTCAAAATCTACGACGTTAGAACCACTGCTAACTTTTCCTGCAATTTTAGGTTAACATCATCGTCAATTTATTTGAGGGAACACTGGTTATGTCCGAATACATTTTCAACAATATACCCAAAAAACCTCATATTAAATTCTAAAAAATAAGTTTGGAAACCTTATAACTTACTCTCGATTCTTTAAACTAATAAATATATACATGATATAATAAAAATAATATAATATATATAAAACAATTCCACGTCAGGGTCATTTCCGAAAAAAACTGAAGTGAAAAACGAATAGATGAACAGATGGGCAGACACAGGGATCATCTTAAAATAATACCGTTTTTGAGGGAAGGAAGTCTTAAAATGGTCTGTGACCGAAAGGTACATACGTATTAAACAAATACGTAAATAATAAATAATATTATTACATCACTTAAAATAAATTATAAGGGTGGCCTAACAGTTTATCAAAATGAATAAACCACCATGAGATAACATCAAAAATACATTTATCGAAAGTTGGGCTTGAATTTTCAACTTTGCTGATCGTGGATAATTTTAGCAAACGAATCATGTTTTATGGGTACCGCATAATATTTCGTATATTTACATTATAGAGTATTTGAGTTTGTAAATGTCAAGATATTACATATATCTCTAACTTTCACTTGATATAACCCTTGGTTTACTGTAGTCACGCAATAATAATAGAAAGTCGATTTCTTTTATTTCTCCTATCTTAGATACCAAAGATTTTGTTTTCATCTATATTGCAACGTACGTTTACTTAAATTCTATTCTTCTCTATTATATATTCTACTAAATACGTTTACTTAAATTCTATAACTTAGTTGCATGCATTATAATAGCTAGTCGTAATATTGCTATTTTTCCGATTTGATTATTTAATTTTCATATTGATATGTAATTTTTTAATTGTTAATTGTACATTTGAGAAATCATCTTCTCCACAATTAAATGAAACTACGTGGTGTATCATTATTTTTACTTTCATTAAGTTCTTTACCACGAGCTAGGTTTCGTTGTATTACACCATCTTCAGGTGGGCTATTAGCAAAG
Organism: Druceiella hillmani; assembly: GCA_039881145.1. Taxonomy (NCBI): domain Eukaryota; kingdom Metazoa; phylum Arthropoda; class Insecta; order Lepidoptera; family Hepialidae; genus Druceiella; species Druceiella hillmani. Next base: position 15,782,925 of record JAYKKI010000021.1, on the reverse strand, counting down.
ATCTTTGCTAATTGACTATCTGAGGATGTTGTAATACAACGAAACCTAGTTCGTGTTAAAGAAGTTAAAGAAAGTAGAAATAATACTACATCAAGTAGTTTCATTTAATTGTGAATAATGAATTTCTACAAAATTAACGCCAAATATATTTAATATTTGAAATCATCTTCTACTTTTTTCAGTTTCGTGTCTTTTGAAAAAAAAATGTGCGTATCAAATTAAGATTCAATGGCCACAATTTTGGTCTTAAAATTTTGAAACCACTGATGCTGATTGTTAAATATGGATAAATATTTTAAATTCCATTTTTTGTGTTTTGGGTTCCGAAATCTTAATTGTTTAGAAAAGTCTTTTTCTCAAATGCGATTCTTAGTGCCGCAAACAAAAAAGGTTTACATATTCACTTGCAAATATTGTACGTAAATATTTTGATAAAAAAAAATTATGGATTTATTACATATAATACCTTTCTAAAGTTATATATCAAGCGACATTGAATACAAACAATGACTAACAAAAACAAGATTTGAAACGAAAATCGTGTTCTTGTAGACGCATTCAGTATTTAAGGAAACATTAAACAAAAGTTAAAGGTGAGAAGGAGGGAGCGAAATTGAATTACGTCAACGTAGGCATAGAGGTTCATGCAAACAAACACGCTTAGAACTTTTGAAAGTACTTTCCTAGCAGTTATGTCGCTTTAGTTTATCAGTTGCAAGATTTGTATTACGTAAGACGCTTATCTGAATAAAATGTGTTATTTGAGTACAAAAAAAACAAAATGTACATGTTACTTTTATGACATGATACTGAAACTTTTTCTAGGTTGTGCTCAACTTTTATGAAGCTGGTGTATTAAGAAACTGCGCGAGGATCCGGTTTATATTTCATTTTTAATTTGAAGGAGATTGAGTATATCAATAATTACATTATGTGGCTTTTTATCATTGTCAATTTGCATATTCCGTGTTGTCAGTTGATTTTGTTTGATGTTTATGAAATTTTATTGGTATTGTGTTTGCATTAATTAATTAATTTTTACAATCAAAATTCATTTTGAATTTTTTCTAAAGAGCTCATTTTAAGAGAATGTTTTCTAAAGCGATTTTTTTCGAAAGCTATATCGAAAATACATATAATATTGAAGTTCCAAAAATTAATCCAGCGAGAAGACAGCCTTTGAAGACTAAAAAGTATGGAATATGATTTTCTGTAACAGGGTATAATTGATAATAGGCAGAGTTTTAACGATTTTTTTGTGAAATTATGTTAGCGTAATACAAAGAATTAGTATAAATTAAAAGGTAAAAAATAATTAAAAAGCAGTTTGGGAGATTGTGTCGATGGGTGCCCCGTATAATATTTTTAAATTGCTCGCGAATCTTTCCCTGGGGACCCAATGTGGATTTCCTTATATTGCAAATACGGATATCCAAATTTACTTGAAGAATTTGCATATAATATTATTTTACGGAAAATATTAATGCTTATTGAATAGCTTATGCCCTAGTATATAGATTAGCCCTAATAGATTAGAGAATTATGCCCTAATTGATTACTAGTTAAATTAAAATTGCACAAAACTTCGGAACTTGTATAATGACTTCAACATTACTTACTCATTTGTCTCGAGTTATAAAATTGACAGATGGTAAAATATTTAATATTGGTAATTGAGAGATTCGTTGCAAATGAGCAATAATTGTATTATTATTCATTGTAATTAAAATTCGTAAAACGAGCTTTTCGTACACCATTAGGTACTTATAAATATTTAAGTGTTTATATCATTTTTATTTAACTATACGTAAATATCGATTTTTCAATACATTAAGATATTGCCCACTACATCTTTCACGTACATAAAAACATGGTATATATATTTAAAAGATTATAACAACTAAGTTAACTGGTAAAACTATTTCCTATAATCTTCTAGTTAGCGTTTAGTTTTATGTTTCTATTTAAGTAGTTCTGGAAACAATAATGTAATTTAAAATGTAAATAAATAGAAAAGGTTGTCTTTAATTTAGAAAGTCCCCTTTATGAGTTTTTGACCTCATTTGGCTTTGAAATATTAAGCTTCGAAATAAATGAGAGTAAAGCAAATAACAAAAAACAAACGTTGAAAGTCCCATCAAAATGAGTTCAAGATTTTTGAATTAAATAAACACTGAAAGTCCTATGCGGATTCCATTTATCTCGTAAATGTTATCTGTTTATGCAGGACTCTCTATTCAACAGTTTATTCCTACTTTGTTCCTATTGAAGAGAACCTTCGGCTAAAGCTTACCACTAAACAGTCACTTACATAAAGCTCCCTGTTACGCTTGATTTTTGTCGTCAATAATAATATTTCTGGCTAATGAAAAAAATCTTCCAGTCATTCGAAACAGCGGAATAAAAGTAATTTTCACCTTATTAATGACGTAATTTACGAAAATCGTGACACTTTTTCTTTTGATTGCATGAGTTTACTTGTATAAAGATGCTCGTGCGTATTATTATTTCTTTAAAAAGTCGACAATAAATTAATAATGAGTCAATCGCTACGGACCATCTAACAAGAAGTTCTTATTAAATACTTGATCTGTACGATTTGAATAGATCTTGTGATGGCTAGTTATATTAATTAGTAGGGAAAAGGGATATTAAATTTATGTTGACTCCCGGATTTTTAGGGCATATAACAAAACTACTAACTGTCAATGTAAAATGTTTGATTACATTTTTAAGAAAATACTCATATTACAGTGTGCTAAATTTCCAAGGAAAAAACATTACGGCCGTTATATTTTAAGGAGCCTTTGTGGACAAGACGTAAACGAAGGAAGCCTAACGTTAACCTGTACAAGTACTATCAAAGAGTAACAGGAGGCAATTTCGTTAAAAGCTTAACCGAAGTAACGGTAAATTTACAAATTTGCTTTTCTCTTAACAGCTTTTACGGCGCCATCGTGAGTTTAATTTAAAAACGTAAATAAGAAGTCTAATTATGAACACATGTTGCTTTTATTTCTTTGTGAAATTTCAAGCTGTTGTTATTATTTTTATAAGACTAATAGCAGCTAAATTTTAGATATTTTGTCTGGTATTTTTATTCTGTGTGTTTTATAAAGTAATTTAAAACTAATATTAGGAAAGTAAATTTAAAGAAATTTGCATTGCGAAATATAAATATGTCTTCCCCCGATGATATTAAAAATAACTTTTATTATGGCGCATTGCAAGTCTCGTCTTAATTATCCTGAAACAATTTTATATTTTAATGGATCGTTATTAAAGTATAAAAATCTCAGAATAATTTTGCCGGTTTTTGTAATTTACCTTATATACGCACAATTTGCACGATCAGCCAAGGAACGATTATTAAGACAAACATGAAACCACGTCTTATATTCATAATACAAAAATATGAAGCTAGAGTTAATGAAAAATATTGGAATTAAGACACTTTTTAATTTTTCATCACATTTTCCTGTTTAAGCGATAAGACCAAGCAACACATTTGCCAAAAGCTTGACTTTAACCCTTAATTACTCTCGCCAACCAAAACCTACACTTATGCTCACATGGGATGTATATAACCCCAATTTTATAGGTAAAATAAAGAACACTCTTAGTAACTTTGTATTTTATTTATTATAAAAAATAGACGTTATTAACGTTGTGCTAAAGAATAACCGTTTTCATAATCAACATTTTTGTTAAACTAGAAAAAGAGATCAATTTATATATCTAGAAACTTTTTAATCGGTACATTCATCACCTATCATGATGGAGTGATCATGGCAGATGTGTTGGTGGAATTGGCACACAAATTTTATTCTTTTGCTTTTGATCTTGGGCAAATATAATCTCTTTTATATATAGTAGATGGATACGTAAAACCACTATCTTGAAAATCAACACTTCTCTTGAGATGTTTTTGTATGGCCCGGGAAAATTGAGGTGCAGTAGATGAAGTTTATTAGTTTGATTTTATTAAATCAACAGCAAGGTGTTTGAGAAATTCCATTCACGATATTTTGTAGGCAATTTTGTTTTCACAAAAAACACAAGCATTGATAACAGGAACGTTGGGAAGGTGGTGAAATATAATCATTGGCTATCTTTTTGTGTGCCTTCCGACGTTATAGTTAGCACACATTTGGTCGTTAGTATCTACCTCACCTTTTGTGCGGTTATACTGCAAAATAATATCCAGTTTATTCTTTTTATTTTCGACCACAGCATTGTCATGATGCATAGATGTAATCAGCAATCTTTGCTAATAGCCTACCTGAAGATGTTGTAATACAACGAAACCTAGGTCGTGGTAAAGAACTTAAAGAAAATAGAAATAATACTACAGCACATAGTTTCATTTAATTGTGGACAAAGAATAATAATCGAAATATTCAATAAAATTTCAAATGTCATATATAAATTTGAATTAACTAAACCTCATCTTAATATGGAAACTTTGATGTCGCGAAGCTTGCTGAGGATGTATTTATAGGACAGTTTTAGGTATATAGTTTATTAGGAATACTTACAAAAGTCTAGCCGTTGCTTACAGAATCGTTTACGCTTTGTTGATTTTTGTCGTGTTTAATTACATAAATTTTGTTCCCGTAAGATATGTTTTTCAATATACATTTATTTATTGTAAAGTAAATAAATATTTTTACAATTTAGAATACGTTGAAAGAAGATGTTAATCGTTAATCTTATGTACATGTATGATTAAAGGTATTCCAGTGTAAAATGTTTCGAAATAAATCTGATACATTTTAATAAATTTTACAGAATCTGTCATAGATAATCAAATTTATTTAAGCCAATTCAATATTTTTATTTGACTAATGTAAATGGAAAGTGAAGAAAAATATAAGAAAATAGATGTTCCATCAATTATTTCCAATATCCCAATTGAACAAAATTAATCACCGAATGCGTCCTAATCTTGGCTTTTAGATTTCGATGCGTATTTGTTAATTATAATAAATATTAAAATTGATCAAATTGCAAACACGTGAAACTTTAACAAATGGCTAAAAGTTTTTGAAAAAATGTATTTTTCAATAACTCTTTAGGTTTATTACTATTTTCAAACCTTTATAAACTGTAACTCATTAAAAAATAGTTCATATATTTGCCCTTAAAACGTTCTTCTATGGCCACATTCAACTTGTCTTTATCCTCAAATCTTCGGAATGTAAATCTTTTTCAAATGACTTAAAATGAAGTAATCGTCGGGAGCCAAATCTCGACTATAGGGTGGATGGTTAACTAGAGCCGGTGTCTCACAAGGCTTGCCTTGAAATCCGCTCTATGTGAACTGACGGGTTGCATCGCAAAAACAAAACTACTTTACTGAATTGCTTCTTCTTTCCTCCGCAGCAGTTTATCGCCCTTTTTCTAAATTATAGCGTAATATTAAGCATTCATCGCGGTTTATTTTGGAAGATAGTTGATGAGCTATGTCTCCTAGAAATCTCAAAAGATTCTGGCTATGAATTTGGAACTTTAAACATTTCTTTCGACAGCTTTTCTCCTTTTTTTTATCTACTTTATAGTTCTTCTTTAGATTCCGAATCATACTGTCTTATGAAAATTATATCTAAGGCAGGTATACTATGGCAACAAATTTCATCAAAATTGTCCTTAGAAAAGTCTAAAAATCCCTGTTACTGCTCGTCGAAAGGAGTTAGCATTTTTGGCACCCACCGCGCACCGACTTTTCTCATGTGTAAAAATTATCGTATAAAATATCTTAAGTTCATTCTTCACCGATGCCTAATTCGTTTGACATCTTTTATATTTTTATTATTATTTTACAGAGGAAAATATTCATTATTATAATAATTCAACGTTTTTCTAAATTTTTTTCCAGATGGTCTTTTTAAGGTAACGAAACATTTAAACATGACTAAAATTGAGGAAGTTTTAAAAATTATAAATATTTTTTTTACTGTAAAATTAATTTTTTGTGACTAAGTTTCGAATTAATTTCGTTTTCGTCGTATGGTTTTAAAAAAATGTCTGGTCCTAACAAATAAAGAACCACATTTTATATAATGGTAAAATACTCTTATTGAATAACAAAGGCAATGTATAAAATACAGAGATTTATTGTCGTATTCCAGATAAATACTTGCATAATTCATTGTCACATTCGATATAAAAGAGTAAAAATAGAAAGAACAGATACAGTGAAAATATCGAAGCTATTATTATCTAGTTTGAACTAATCAGCAACTTGTGATAGTGGAAACTAATCAAAGAGCAATATTTATTAAGTTTTTATAAGAATGGAGTGTTATAAAAACAAAACATTATCCCATATTATCTACGAATAAATAAAAAGGTAGAAAGATAAAATAAACATGTTTTAAAAAAGATGAAAAGTAAGTCAGATGTAAAAAAATTAGAAAATTTTCAAGGATGATCATATTTGCTAAGATTTCGTTAGTATATTAAAACTTGAGGTAGAGAATATAAGTTACCAACATAGAACAAAAGAAAATAACACTGGTGTGCGTTTATGGCCATACGTTAGAAGTGAAAACTGAAATAAAAAATAAAATAACATTCGGTATTACATTAATCTTTTCTCAAATAGAATATTAAACACTAACTGTGTGTACTTGAAATATTACATTGATTATATAGTAATCATATGCGTATTATATTAAAATATACTCAAATAAAATATTTACCAAAAATTAAATATGATTCCCGAAACGACGTACCAGTTTTAGATGGTGAACTCGCTCGGCCGATGCCGAAGAAAGACGAGTTTACCCGAACAGTGAATTCGCTTGGCTGATGCCAAAGGGAGCCGAATTTATCCGATTCTGCGTCACCAACCCGAGCGTGGCGGCCCAGTTTCGTTCACTGCTCAGAAAAAGTGCGCATGGCACGTCTAAAGATGTTTTCCCTTCAAAAAAGAAAGAAAAATGGCGAAATAAAAAGGAGCGAGAAGAGAAAGTGTTAGATGAATAATTTGTTACACAGTAAATAAAATAAATTGATGTCAGTATACTCATACATACAGTAGGAAGTATTACTGACGGAAAAGTGTAAGTAAGGAAACAAGATATGTAAGACTAAAAGTATTAAGGGAACTTCGTTAAAAAAAAGAACTACTGCTACTAACACTATGGATATTGTTCACAATTTACTTTTCCACTTGTTATTGAAACTCCTATTTGTTACGTGAAAGCTAACTTTACGCATTATTCTTGAATTTATTAAAACAAACGTTTTGAACATATCATTATATCTTCGGAAGGTTACCAAAGGGGAAAAAAACTTTTGTCTTATGTAAAACTTCCAAACGGCAGTCAATACACTGCATAAAAATAAATGGGTGATCCAAGTAACCAAACTTTTCACTCAACAATTTTTATTGATTCTCTCATTTTGTCCATAACTTGAAAATTATCTAAAGATCGATATAAACGTACAAGAAATTTTCAAGGCTTAGAATGCCAGTCCAAACCTTGCCAATTTTCCCAAAGTGAAAAAGTCCTTCAGGTCGGAGAAGGCCCGTAAAGTCCACAAAAACGAAATAAAATTTAAATTTTGGTACCGTAATAAATTATATTAACTCGCATATATCACAATAATTAAAACTTTAAAGTATTCATATAGAAATTTTAGGGAAGCAAATTATGTACTCGAAAAATATTTTTTATATTCCACGTATAATGCGGGGTGTGGTTTGAAAGAGCTGTTATGGTCTTAACATTTTTTTTAAATTGTAGATATTATATCTTTCGAGATATACTGAAAGATATGCAAGAAAAAATATGTTACCCGTCCCCTTAATTTCAAAAACATTGATCCTAAAATTATAATCAATTATGGGTTACTAGGAATCGAAGTAAATTTTGTACGAAAACTAGCGATGATTCCAGATGTCATATTTTTTAAAATATTCCTCATAGTTTTTACGCCAACGAGAGATATGATAGGAAATATATTTACAATTTTCCGTTTTTTTAAGATGATTATTTTCAGAAAATATACGACGAAGAAACTGGAAAATGTAAATAGCAATACAACTTATAAACCCAGAAATGTAGCATATATTTGGCACCACCAACTTTTATAAAATAATCGGATGCGAAAAGATGAAGTAAATAAAAGTCTTATAATTTTTGGCTTCTTATTTTGTAAATCACGTGGAATATCATTTGAAAATTTATGAGCGAAAGAAAATTTTTTTTTTCAGAATTTTTAATTAAATATTTATAAAAATATATTTTTGAAAATACGTCACAATACAACATTCTACCCCTTTATTTCCAAAACAACTAAGCCAAAAATCATAAAAAAACAGGTTCAGTAAGTCTGAGTAGAAAATTACCGGAAAACAAAAGTAATTATCACAGATCTTAATTTTTTTTTAAAGATGCACCCTGTTGTTACGCTGTGAACAATATAGTACATAATATATTGCATTATATTTACGTTGTGAACAATTAATATTAGTAAATAGTTAAATGGGAATACTGTGATACTTCTATATTTATAAGTGCCGAAATATATACGGAATCCTCGTAGTGCGATCTCTACTCATTCCTGACCGGTTTGCTTAATATATTTAAAAAAAGGGAAAAAATTAATTTCTTACTGCCACTGTGCACTCAGTGGAACAAAAATTGGAAAAATTGAGGTTGTGACAGGCAGAAGAACAGACGAAATGACGGATACGACGAGTTGGAACGAATGTGATTTTCCAAGGAATTTTTTTATTATGGCCACCTTAAAAATAATAATTTATTAATTTTTTTTAGAAATATCCATATATAATAGCATTATATTGACATTTTAATGCTATTATATTATGTAATAGTGTCGTCTGCTGCACATCTACAGCGGTCAATAGCATTTTATATGGAGCCCTAACATTTAACGTAGCACTTCTAAATAACTAAATTTACAGTCCAGTAAATATTGGAGCCATTTGTTTACAACCAACTTAGTCTCAGCATATAATTAAAAGCTAAACAATTTCGTAAGGTTGGGATTTGGAATGGAAAAGACAATGAAATGAGCAATTTTTTTTTAAATTGTGAACATATTCGTTTTGCAGATTACATAAGACGATTGAAAATTCAAAGGGGAAATTTTATGAAAAACAATTCTTTAAATATGATGAATTATAAACGTTTTTTAAAATGTTATTTATGTGGAGTTCAAAGAATTTGTGAAAGTCATAACTTTGTCTTTTGTAATTTTTTTAAATACTAGTTTTCACGGAGTTTCCCACGTGTCGCTTGCAGAACAAATAATATTTTCTTTCACGATTGTTTGACCCGTGTAATATTAAATGAATCGGTTAATTTTAATAAATTTCGATGTCACATTTTACATAAGATAATTCTTATAATTTTATTTCTTTGTTACATTTAGATTTTTACTTTTCGATTCCTTTATTACAATAATCAGATTTGTTTATTCAGAGTTCATAATAGAAGCTAAATTTAAAATGATAGGTCGCGAGACACAAATATTAATTTCTTAATGTGGTTGGTTTGGCAACGACTAGACAGAAATGAAATAATTTTCAGAGGGTCATTCGGTTGTAATTGCATAAGCAATTTAAAATTAAACGCGTTTAAAACCATGTAAATATTAATAATCTGTTATATAAAAATATCTCATAATAGATATCTCATAAAACATTTTCACACTTTCAAAATTAACTTAGTTTTAATTTTTATTATCCTGATTATTTTTTATACTTTTGAATTTTTTTTTAACTCATTCAAAAAATTAATATTTTCCGTTATTTCATGGAAACGTCTATAAATGTTTATTTTCATATTTTTTGCTAAAACTGAAACTGGAACCAATGTACGGATTAAAAGTAATAAGTTATATTGCATTTTACATGAATGGAATTTGTTTTCCTAGAAAACTCGTACCCTAACAAGTTTGTATTGTCAAGTTTGTATTTATGATGAATTTTAGAAATGATTCATGCTAAAGTTTTTTCCTATAACGTTTAATTAAGACTTAATTAAGAAATTATTGTTACGTAGAATAACCTTGCAAAGTTATCTAAACGAATGTTTCTATTTTATTTTTCGTCAAATCAATATTTTTTTGAGTAATATCTTTTATAATTTTGAAAAAAATTGCGATTACAAAATGCTAAGTAGATTTTTTTCTAAATTGACTATAAAAATATGAATAATATTTCGTGAATCAGATCTGATGCGTACCTAATATGGATTAAATATTATTTTATTACGTTAACACATCTCGTAACGTTGTCATGGTGACCGTGATTTACATTCACCAATAAATAATAGACAAATTCGAAATATTTTAATGTTTCAAATATTTTTATTTCCATGACGCAAACAATGTTTTTTAATTTTTTGTAACAATCGTAAATGTTTTGCATTGCCTAAAAGGTGAAATCTTTCTATGAAAAGCGGTAATAAAATCATTTGACATGTAACTGAAAATGATAGCATTAAAAACTGTTACTTTCTTTTGAATAATACGTCTGCTTGTTTATGAAATTTAATTTGATCATTCTACAGCAGAACCCACACGTACCAGCATGTGTCAGACAGTAGTTGATAATGTGGTCATTGTAGCTTCTTCTAGCCACTAGTTCCAGTTTTTTTAATTAAAACTAAAAATTAAATGCAGGCTTCGGGCGCTCTAATTTTTTTTAAACGTTCATTATTTACTAGCTCAATACAAATTATTAATAAAAAATGTTCATTTGTAAATTTTAATGATGTTCATTTAAATTTCAAATTTTACTTAAAGTTACATTTCAAAACGGATGGTGGAGTAAACTTTCGAAAAGCCGACACTTCACTTTCTTTTAACTGTTAAAGATGGATGTCATCAAACAAGATGTTTTTGTTACCGACATTCACAACATATACAAAAGTCTCAATAATATGTAATGACTATATACAATATGCATTTACATGGAAAATGGACTCCTCCTATTAAAAAGATAATTTGAAGAACACAGAAATAATTAATTTGTAAAATAATAATTGAATCCATCTATCGTAACAAAATAAAATCAGTACAGTGTATGTACTTGCACATAGCCACTAATAACTTCTTCGAAGAAGCTGTAAATAAACACTTTTAAAATTACTGTGATTTTCAGATATTTAGATTCGAAAAGTTATATGAAGCAACGTCCACAATTTGTCGTGTAGGATACTCTACGATATATTTTTATTATTTAGAGGTACGTGAAAATGGGCTGGAAATCATTGTAAAAAGTTGAACTTGAGATTCGAAAATTCGCTTAAAATGTTTTCATCCGTTTAATTTAAATGCTGAACTTGAACTTTTGAAATTTCTTCGTTAACGTAAATGCCTAGCTTTCATCACCTCTTTAATTCGTTGTATTGGAACCCAAGTGCTGGGAATTTATGGGATTTTAAATTTGTTTTGTTGAAAAATACCTTCTATATTGCGAATAAAGCACGATGTATTTTTATTGGCCAATTTTATTGCGACCTAAATAGTCATTGAATGAAATGGAAAAATGAAACAATTTTTTTTTAAATTTAATAAAAAGTAACACTGTAATTATAAATAGTAATCTTGTCTGTTGGATGTAACTAATATTAATTTTGCCTGACATTGTTAAAGAGAGAAAATTTAAATTTTCAGAAATCATTAGTCATCTTATTGCTATTTAAATCAATAAGAAATCTTTCATCAATATGCAAAAATCTTCTTTATCAGTCTGAATTCAGTATGTGATACTAAATAATCGTCGTTTTCGGTAATAAAAAACACAGAGAAATTGATAGAATAATTGAGTAACCGTATGTTTTCCTAAAAGCTAACAAATGTATTTTTTTGTATCAATATTTAGTTATGGGAATACCATATAGTGTATATATATATATATATATATATATATATATATATATATATATATATATATATATATATATATATATATATATATATATAATATATATATATATATATATATATATATATATATATATATATATACATATATATATAAATATATATACTAATTATAAAACTAATACACTCATCATTTTAGTATATAGCATTAGATTTTCTGATTGTCAAACAGAACGTTCTTATTTCATTTCCAAACCATGAAATAGTTTTTCGACTGCAGTAAATGGGAATAGCTTCTCTAGATAACACGAACTCTGTTTCAATAAGATTTTATTATTTCCTAATTAATAAAGAGACCATCCTGGATGAAAATTACAGGAAATATCAAAATATCTTTGGATCGTTGCAATCAATGAAACTCTGTGTTATAGTGGAGAATAACTCTACCTGTTATCGTGCATATATTGCACGGTACTTCATTTAGTTATTGCTCTAAGCGAAATTTTTAAAGCACGAACCATCTAAGTGATAAATGATTTCGAGTATACAATAGAAGTAGAGGAAAGTGGAAAGGGGGAAAATGGTAACGATGAAGGACCAGGGGTATGCGGACTCAGTAGGGAAAGAAAAACTTCATGGTCCGGCATTGAAATGATGAAGAGCGTAGATACTCTGCTGAATGAAGCGCAGATTGATTTATGGTAACCGACGGTGCACAGTACCTACAGCAACTGGAGTCGGAAGCTATTAATACATCGATGGTAAAATAATACAAGAGTTTACGTTGGTTCTTGATCATCGCTGGAATGAGAAGACTTGACAGATATTTCATATGCATATTTCAGTGGAACATTCCAGTCCACTAGAAACAAGTGATATCAATGTAAATTGCGCGTATTGCACGTTTTCGTCTCTATTTTCATTTCGGCAAATGTAGAGAGGTGCTGCAAGATACTATTGCGAAGAAGAGTTTAAGGATTGTTTGTGTGGTACTCAATCACTTGGAATGGAAATACCGCACGAACAATACATCAAGCACATTTTTATCGAATGTTTCAAGTAGGGAAAGTCAAATCTTTGCTAAACCCATGTAAGTAAACGAACAGAGGTACAGAGATACGTCCGTAAATTCGCATGATGATGTGCATTTCTACTAAAAATTTGCAGCATTCTTGACTGTCTTCTAAGGCCCACTTCTTAGATTGACATGAAATTATGATCTGGACATCTGGATAGCTAGAATAATATGATGTTGCTAAGCGTCATCAAAGCCTATGTGAGCACTTTCGGTCTCGACCCATTGCCCTGTCGTATGCTGCTCAGTTTTGCTTTATTTGCTGTGGCCATCCTAGTTGTGCATTTGTATTCTGATCACATGCACGTATTGTTAGAAATGTGAAAGCAAAAATCTTGAGGCGTTTAGGCTTTTCAAAAGATGGGACCGATTGTGTTTGTTGCGTTATAAAAATGGACGAATTCATGATCAGCGCCGGTATTGAAGGTCGTCTCGTTCGTCTGTATCTTGTGCTCTCCATTGATATGAACGAGCATATGAAGTACGTGGCTCTATTGTGGACATTTCTTGCTTGCGCTGTTGCGCCGTAATCAACTTCGGTATATTTGTATACCTATTATTACCAATCTCCCCTTTAAATTGTGACGTCTTTCGAAACTTGTGCAGTTAAGGATAAAATTAAACTGTTTCCTAAAGGGACAAGTGTATTTATAAGTTTACGTAATTTTGTACCCCTTAGCTAATGATGGCTTTAAATGTATATGAGACAGCCGTACATTCTTTATGTTTGTACGTGATCAAAATACGTTAAAAGAAACTTTTTCATTCCCAAAACCTTTATTGGTTATAGAAAAAAATTAAACATTTTGAAAAAAACCTACGACGGGTGTAGTCGTTGTCATTGAAAAACGATTAAATATTTTTTTTAAAAACCAGTGACCAAAAGAAAGTAAGATTATATTAATATAATTACAAACCCAAGAAAATCCACCGGGGCTGCCATTCCATTTTCGTTCACAATATATATTACATTGTAGCAGCATAGAAAAACTATTTGCGTACCCACGATAATTTAAATAGTTACGAAACGATAAAACTGCGTAATTTTAGGCATAGGCAGGGCATGGCAGTCCGACGGGTTTTCTTGGGTTTGTAATTATAATAATAGGTCTTCTTCCTTTTAGTTGGGGGGGTTTTCAAAAAATATTTAATCGTTTTTTCAATTACAATGACTACATCCGTCGTTGGTTTTTTTAAAAAATTCAATTTTGCTTTTAATTTTATAAGATTTGATTAAAATGTCTAACATCTGTCATGAGTTTAATCAATATTTTTATTTTGCTTTTTTATTATTAGTCTTAATAATTAAGCTTCTAAAGAAACCTTCAACAAAAAACAAGTTTATATGGCTCTTAGTAGAGTACGATTTTTGACGGTGTAGTATTAACTGATCAAAATCAATGAAAAGTCTTCAATGATCCACAGAATAGCATAGAATTGGAAGAATTAAAGTCCTTGAGAAACATGTTAGGTGGATAACACATCAACGAAGCCGAAGAAAGGCCACAAAGTAGTTAATCTAGACCAATAGAAAATGTTTATTGCAGAACCCTTGACGAGTTAACAACATAACAACTGACTAATAATCTTCGCCGTTAAATTACAAACGAATTTTTATCGAAAACTGTCAAACGGATTTGGAGAAAAATGGGAGCATTCGTTTGGAACAAAATGTTGAATTTTATCCTATATATTAACCATCGCCGATTAGACCCGAATATTTTACAGAAAACCGTGTCTAAATCGAACAAACCATTTTAAAGATAAATGGAAAAATTCGTTTGCAACAAAATGTTCCAGCGTCTCCTTATGAGCTAACTGTTCCAGCGTCTCCTTATGAGCTAACGGCATAACACGTATCTGAGAACCATTGCCGATTAGTCGCAAATAAATTGTAGAAAACCTTGCCTAAATCGATCAAAAAATTTTATAGATAAATGAGAACGTTCGTTTGCAACAAAATGGTTATTGCAGCGCCCCCTGATAAGTAACCATTACAACTATCTTACAACCATTGAATTATAAATATTTTACAGAAAACTCTATCTACATTGGTAAAACCGTTTTGGAGATAAATGAGAACATTGGATTGCACACACAAACAACCTCTCACCCTAAACGCATATACCTTCTCCGTTCCGTCGTGGCTAAAGTTATTTTACCGTGATTTATTTTAAACATCATATGTATCTATGTGCATACGAAAATGTTTTGAAACTTCTACTTATACTTGACATGTTTTAAAAAAAATGTAAAATTTATTTAAGCAAATTTTTGCGCGAAATTAAACGATAAACATTATTTTATTTTGAATATTAGCTCCTTTTGAAGTCATAAATGTATATTGTTAACATAATTAACTAGAACGTTTGAAATTGGTTTATTGTTAGGGCTAATATCTTGATATCAGCTTAGATGTTACGAAATTTAAGAAATTAGAGGTCAAAATAAAAAAAACAAGAAAAGTTGAAAAATCATTAATCTCCATTATTAACATAAATTAATCTTTAACATAAGTTAATTATATAACATATTAACATAAATTAATTATATAACATATTAACATAAATTAATGTTTGCTAATATCCCACCTGTAGATGTAATACAACGAAACCTAGGTCGTGGTAAAGAAATTAAAGAAACTAGAAATAATACTACATCATGTAGTTTCATTTAATTGTGAATAATGAATTTCTACAAAATTAACGCCAAATATATTCAATAAATTAGTCTTTTGAACTTTTTCAATTCTATTCTTCACAATTAATAAAATAACAGAATATTTTGGAAATGTTTCGCAATTTTGATGAAAATAATTTTCATTCTTTAACATGAGCCAGTCCCGCTTCTGTCGAAATAATTGTTTGCAAAATACGACGTGTGTAAATGCGAATTCGTCACAAAGAGAAACTCTCAGTTTAGAATTTTGTTTATAATACAGAAGTTTTCTAATTACGTTTATATTGTTTATGAAATTCGTCACTTAACATGACGAATTCTAAAGTAATTCGGAATGTTATTTGTCAGAAAACGTGCTTTGAACATGTTTTGCAATTACTTAGCCGCATAAACTTTTCTGACTTGTAAATTTTAATTCCTTGTTTATAAGTAATGATGTAAAATTACAGTATAAATAAAGACAATGTGAGAATACGCATGTATATTTTCTAGTTACCAAAAACAATGTGTAATTGTTTTGTGTATTGAATTATATATTCAAATGGAGTTCCTGCATAACATTCATTGTGATTTAGTGGTGACTTCGTTCTTTTAAAATTTGTTTTAGAAAAATATTACACACCGTTCATTACTTATTCAGGAATACATTCTCAGGCAAATTTAAGAAAAAATATATTTTTTTATTTTACGTTTTGAAAACATTATATTTCATTAAATGTTTTAAAAAATTAAGAAAAAAAATCGTCAGTAGAAACGATTTTATAACTTAAACTGCAACGACACTTAGATCCCAGTTATATTCATATAGGTTTTGCAATTGAATATGATCTGCCTTCACCAATTTTGCGTAGTACCTTTAAGCTAATAATGTTTATTATATCTCCCCGATATATGTATCGACTGTTGATAAAACATTTGAAAAATTATTTGTTTTGATAATAAATTTGAGGACCGTTTATTATCCATTCGATTTGAATATCTTTACTAACCTTAAATATCCTTAATATTAGCCGTATTTTCTTCAGAATTTGTTTTATCCACAGAGGACTTGTCTTAATATGTTGATTTGTATAGTTTACAGCAGTGTATAACGTTTTTGGTGTACGATATTCGTAACAAGTAAAACGCATAATTAAAAGACGTATTTTTTTAAAAAATAGCTGCCATTTTTTTAACATTGAAGATATGTTCACTTTTATATACAAGATAGAGCAGTAATATTTTAAATATTTATTACTTATTTTAATATTTTGAATTTTCAATATTTGAATAAATAGTTTCATTACAGATAGGTTACGGTAATTTTTTTAGGATTTCAGAATAAAATACTTGACATTTTATACTTTAAATACGAAAAATACTTGATATTTTTGAACTTTAATTTTTACTCATGCAGTATTTTGCCCTCATTGCCAATGACCTTATATCGTTTTCGATTTGTTACTTAGTCTGTTGTTCATATTCAATTGATTTTTTTGATTGTATTAACTTTTTCATCTATAATTACACAAATTCTTCGACTAAGTTCCAACTTATTTTTTTCTCGGTCTCAATAAAAAACGATTATAATTAAATGCCGAATTTCAGAGTTATGCATTATTTTGTCGAAAGTGATATGATGATAATATAACACGTTTTTTCCGTGCTCTCCCGAAGGGCTAAATATTTGTAGTATTTAATATAAAACATTTATACTTTATAGTAGAGGAAGGGAATTAAAAAATAATAAAAATATAATATAATCTGCCTTAATACTTTGTGAATATTTTAGCCACCACTTTATAATCGAATTTTTTTTTTCTTTCCCTTAATGTTGTGTTATTTTATTTTATTTACAATAAATGCGATTAATAATAATATCGTCTTATTTTATACGCAATTTAATGTATTAAATGAAAAAAAGGTACTAATTTTGCAAAATATAATAACAGACCAAAGTAAAAATGTAAAAAACTAGCTTTCAGTCAAATATAATTTATAAAAACTAAAAGGCAACATATAATATTGATGTGCCCTTTCATATTTTTCTTCATATTATAAAAAAACGGGAGCATAGTGTGTCATACAATTTTTCATGGAAAAAAGTGTTAATCTTACTTTAATTTTTTAAGAATATTTTTCAAATTAGATAGCAGATCTCGACTTATAACAAAAATTTCACATCTTGTGTATATTTTTTTTTAATCTCAGTAAAAATATGAATATTTAAAAACAATATTATATCAATTTCCTTCAATTAGAACAGGTTCTTTTAATGATTAAATTACACTAATAGATTTTGATTACACTAATTGCTCAAATAAAAATGGAAAATAATTTTCGGAAGAAACAATCAACTGTATTTAAATAATGAAACATATTTAATAACTATTTTAAATATCTGTTAATCAATACTTTTGCCATTCTATATTTAATTCAGGAATAAATGAGCATACATGTAAATAAATTTTATAGAATGACACAGCAATTTTTCAATATGCCTATGTACTAAAAATATTTAAAGAAATATTTACGAATACTTTGCAACCGGGCCAGGAAAGAAAATGAATTGTTCCGTTAAAAAATAAATTCAGGGTTTGCTCTATGGCCACATTTTCTAAGATTAAATTATGAATATTTCATGAACAAAGTTTATTCAGGTTCTGTGGATTTAACTTAGAAAATATCCCCTTTATCTTTTGCCTTTTTTCCTTACGTTATTACTTCGGCTTATATATTATATACTGTGGAGTAAGTTTACCAAAAAAATATTCAGAATGAATTAAAGTTTGTCTAAAGTATCTGTGAAAGTTTCTGCTATGCATAAACAATTTAAAATGATTAACATGCTATTCGAAACGTTTTTATTGCAAGAGTTGTGTGCTTACTATATGCAACGCATGAAGTTAATACCATTTACAAAACATATATATATATATATATATATATATATATATATATATATATATATATATATATATATATGTTAAAAGATATCAGAGTTTATAAATGTGACTAACCATTGAAATTACACAAAGATTAAACGAGTGACTAAAGCAATGGTTTATATTACATAATAAACAAATTACTCTCATATTTAATGCAAGAAATAGAGTGATTAGCAACAAAAAGTGTAGTTTATTTATTCGATGCCAAATATTTGCGTTGAAGTGATCTCTTTCTGAAATTAACTTAATTGGAAATATTTTTCTAGAGTACAGTATCTAAAAAGGATTAATCTGTCCGTCTGTCGAAGGCATACTTTTTTCAAAAATTATTTCTAACCGTTTGATTTCGACATTGGAAATGCGGCACGGTCATAAATTATACTTGTACCGTCTGATAAACTATACTTTAACACGAATTAACTTGAAAATATCTAAATAGTTAATATAACATTTATAAATACTAACTTTAGAGGTGACAACTGAAAAGGATTTCAAAACTTTTGTTTTGAAATTCTTCTAGGATATTATATACCATAGTTCTAGAAATATTGCTGAAAATTTCCATAAATCAACTCCAAAAGTGACAATATTCAAAATATTGAAGGAGAAATAACGTTACTAAAACTTAATTTAAAGTTTACCGGAAAACTATAACGACGATTCAGATTTTCGTAATTTTTGCGAAATTCATTATAATTTTACGCGAACGAAAAATTCATTACATTATAAATTTACATGGAAAAGAACTGACAGTTTTAAATCGAGTAAATTCTCTGTACCTTTGGTATTTGCATGTGTCTAAGGGCAAATATTTATATGTAACTAAGTTCTTTGCAAATTTAAAATAAAATGTAATTATATATAATTTAATTGATAATCATGTCGCAGTTGTAATTTTATTAGAACAAAAATTAGAATGTTGTCCAAACCATATGGCATTGTTCATGTATTGTATACTGTAGAAAAATGTTGGAAGAATTTAGCAAGGGATTTTGGGACATATTCAGATGGTATAGATTGGAATTTCAATGAAGTCATAAAAAGTATTGCTTGTCATTTCTAATCGCAATCAAAGACTGAAATTCAACGACTGTTTTGTTTCAACATTATTCAACAGTATACAATAAATGATTAACACGATCTACAATTATTTACTTTAAAATAATTAATTTACTATGTTTCTAAGATGGACTAAAAAATCTATATGTCAATACGTGAAGAGAAAATTTTCTACCCCTTTTTAAGCATATTGCGCGCACATAGGAATGTCAGATTTGGCATAGTTAAAGAAGAAATGGAGAACGAGAGCAGAAAGCAAATTAAAATAAAAAAATTACGTGTGATATGTGTTACAAATACATGATATTATATATTGCACATATATTAAAAACATTGTTTATGTTCAACAATAAAAGATTAATTCTTTACCTATACGTATTGCAGGGAATGAATGTTTAACACAAACCAATGATGTATTTGTAAAAAATAAAAAAAAAATAATGTGCAATAATTACAGAATACTCACAATTAAATGAAACTACGTGATGGAGTATTATTTTATACTTTCTTTAAGTTCTTTACCATGACCTAGGTTTCGTTGTATTACATCTTTAGGTATTAGCAAAGATTCTAATCCCCACCTGAAGATGTTGTAATATAAGAAACCTAGGTCGTGGTAAAGAACTTAAAGAAAGTAGAAATAATTCTACATCACGTAGTTTTATTTAATTGTGAATAATTAATTTCTACAAAATTAACCCCAAATATATTCATTATAGAATACTCAACGATAAAAATTTAAAAGTTTAACAAATTACGGTCGAGTTTTGATGTCTGGGTGATCACTAGTTAAAATAATTTCCCCTTATTCCATAAAGATTTATAATCTGATGCAGATGTATATCCCCATATATATATATATATATATATATATATATTGTCCTAGAATTTTTTTATTGTGGATTTTAAAGAGCTATAAAAATACTTTGTAAAACTTAAAACGAAAAACGTGGGACTCAGACAGAGCGTAGAACGTAGCTGTGGTTCAAAAGAATCACGCAACTGGTTGTAACATTTGTGGTGCAGTAAATTTTTTAGTGACTTATTTAAACTTCCGCCTCACGTTTTTAGTGTTAGATCTTACAAGTATTTTTATGGCCATTAAATTTATTTATTTACTTGTTCAAACTATCAGGCGAACATAAGGATAAACATAAGGCGAAGTTTGTTAAAAAGTACAAAAAAAAGTTATAACTTGATGGCATTAATAAGACAAAGTTAATGTAATGAAATTACGTCTCATTATATTTAAAGATCATAAAAAACTTTTTTTGAGAAAACCATGATGTGGTAAAATGTTTCAATTCATTCTTAACAAACAAAATTATCATTCATAATTTATAGTCGTGGCACACAACATATCGACCCAGAGTGGTGGTTTTCACAAATATTAAAAAGAATCTGTTACAAAAATAAGAAAGTTTTATTAAAGTCAAATTTGGTCACTAACCCAATTATAGTTTGACATATTGTCCTCTTTTGGTTGGTCTATGACTTATCGGATACCTCTATACTATGCTTGCTTTCATGGATAATTAAGCAAATTTTATAACATGCTTCAAATACTCGGTTTCGCATAATTACTATCTGTGTCTGATATGTGAGGCAAAATATCACTTGTGTAGTAATTAAAGTAAATTAAAAGCTTTAAAAAGATAGAAAAAATATATGAATTTATTAACGATTATCTTACTTCACGTGAAAATTCATATCCAGGATACTAAAACCATTACGAAATTTGCAATAAGAGCACAATGTTTCATAAAACTACAAAAATATTTATTGTTTAAAATAGGAGCAAAAATCAAAACTTTTGGACAAATTAAATATTTACTTAACTCATTATATGAATAATTCATCGACAAATTTTTCTATGACTATATAAATGCTCTTTTTACAACAGAAAAGTAATCCTATTTTTAAGTTGGCCTCTCTGTAAATATAATATTATAATATCAGACAAGTGAAGAAATGTTATGAAATAATTATTTGTGAAAATCGAATCATGAAATTCAAATCATCAAAATGGGAATTCTCTTGAATTATTGTAGTGAAAATTCTTCTTCTTACGGGTAATATATAGAGTGGAGTTATTTGAATTCTGGACATGAATGAAACATAACCTTTAAAATACATGACTTGCTAAGAAAATATTTAACTTTCATCAATCTATTTGGTTTCAGTATGGTTCTTTACTGATTTTATATTTTTTACCTTAATTTTCATTAATATGTAATGGGAAAATATATAATACTAAATATAATACATTTCTACTAATGAAACATGTGTCTGTTCCACATGTTTCATTAGAATTTCCACATGTTTCATAAGAATTGAGTTATAATGTTAATGCGATTCTTCACTACCTTTTTAAAACATATGATTCAAATATTCTAAACAGATCAAACTATACATAAATCTATATTAAGCGACGGCATATGACAGAAATTTTCGTTTTCGTGACAGAAATAACTATCAAGATAAAAAAAACGATTTCATAACCAACAAACACCACGTACGTTTTAAGACTGATAACCATATTTATAGAACCACTGATGTAGTTTCAGTTTACACAGAATGCGAGCACAGAGATTTAATGCAAACAGAATCTTTTGATTCTCTATAATATTTCAATCTCTGACCTATTTCAATTCAGAAATCTGTGTTAGAAACAAAATCGAATATCTAGTTATAAATTATTTCATCAAGGTTCGATTAATATCGTAGCCGATTGTACCTTATGGTTTTACTCAAATGTGCCGCAGGTGCATTAAAAATACCCGTTTGGTGACGGGTATTTTTAATACATATGCGCCATCTTAACTATTTTAAGTTATAATAATAAATGAGAGAGTTAGTTTTGTTTATTTGTTATTTGTTTACTACTAAACTCATCTTGATTAAATATTGTATACATTTAGCTTGTATCAGTGATAAAAATCTTTTGCCAAGGAAAGCATTTTTTCAAAGTAAAAAAATCATCCCTGTAACGATAAGAGCGTCAAGGTAATAAAATTATAAAAGTTATTAATACCTCTTTTTTCTGCTAGCTGCGAGCTGGGCGTAAAAGTCAAGAATATTATGCAATTAGAATCATTAAACTTATTGCGCATGGATTAGCTTTGTACAAGAAAACAGAAGCACAAATTAAAAATTTAAAACACTTGAATATTGCCAATAAATTCAAAAATCTAGCCAGTCAAGTTGTATTAACCGCTCTTATAAAGAAATTTAAAATTAGATTGCTCGTACCTCAAATGGTACCTGCCTCAAAGGATCGCAGAAGAAATTATTAAAACTATTTTTAAAGTTCTTGTTATCTTTTATAGTAAGAAATTTAAGGAATTTGTTTATTTCTTTTCTGACAATTCCTAAATTTGATTTGATATTTTGGACATCACGTTCCTCAGCTGAAACGTTATGTACAACACCTGTGAGCCTGATGGATTCTTTAGAATGCAACGTATGATATTCTGCTTATCTAGTAATGTTTTATAAGCGCAATGCTTAATTTTTTAGTACCTTGAGTCAGTTTCTGAGTTCAGCCTAGTACTTTTGTTAATAGGACTGTATTGAAGTTCAAAATTAAAGTGAGTAGTCATATCGTAATGCCTTACTTATATTATAGCTAGGACGAAACTCATTAATAGAATTTATGACTATATTGTGTTATAGGAAATGAATTATTACCTTATTTTGGTTGCTATATTTAATTGAATTGTCAAATTGCAGTGTTGACGGTATATTTGACGCTGTTTCCTTTTGATTTCTTTGAAGACGGTTGGAAATTTTAAAGGACCACGTTAAGTTAGTTGTCATTTAAAATGCGTTATCGAAGAAATTTGCAGATTTTTTTTTATAATTTTCAAATTATATATATATATATATATACATACACATATATATATATATATATATATATATATATATATATATATGTATATATATGTATATATATATATATATACATATAAATATATATATATATATATATATATATATATATATATATATATATATATCTAACTTATTTTAAAATTTAAAAAAATTATTTACTTTTGGTAAAAGTCGCCTTCAAAAATTATGCAACTTACAGGAAAACTAATTATTTCACAATACTTTTAATTTTATTTAAAAAACCTGTCGAGCTATCTGTCTAATAAATTAAGTCAGTATACAACATTAAAAAAAATCCGTATAGTTTTGATATAAATTGGTCTTAAAAATTATACAAAAGGAGTAATTTCGCCACATTTTTAATTTTATTTAAACACGCGTCGAGCGATTTGTCTGAAAACTAAGTCGATATAAAATGACTTTATAGTAACATGAAAAAAAATTATTTACTGTTTAATTTTCCAAAATTGCACACTTAACGTTGAAAGGAAAGTAGTAGTTTCATTACACATAATTTTTTTTAAACGCGTCTAGCGATTTGTCTAAAAAGATAGGTCAAAATAAAATGAGGTCATCGTAAAATTTAAAAAAAAAATATTTACCGTTTAATTTGTTAAAAACCGCTCTCAAAAATTGTTTAAGTAACATTGCAGGAAATATAGGTTGTGATTTCAAAAAACGCAATATAGACCTAAAAATTAAATATTTTTTTTAAGTATAAAAAAAAAATAATTTTCATTAAAAAAATTTAAAATAATTTTGGAATCTTAATTGACAACGACTTTCAATATTCGAAATTTGCTTATTTCCAAGGTGAGATATTGTTTAAAAGCGCTAGTTATAAAATCTCAAAAATATTTATCATAATTTTTGGTTCATATCTTTGGATATACTAAAACATATGCAAAAGAACACAAAAAATAACACAAAAGACAAGATATTAACGTTTTCTAAATTCATAACCATTTTCTTGCACAGTAATATAATTAATATTAATAATTTGGCACAGTAATATTGTTTATTAATCCACATATATTGTAATGGTTAACTTTTCATAAATATCCATATGTGAAGAAGTGGTAAATTTGCAATTTCTTTTTGTCTCGATGTGATATGGAATATACCTTCAAAGAACTCAAGGAATACAAATCCATTTCTTTCGCAATTCTAAACTGAATATTTAAAATTACATTCCGAAAATATATTATTCAGAAATTAATGAGCCAAAAATCGCAAAGAATATAGTGTTGGTAAAATTTTACCAAGAGATTAGATATAATAGCGTTTAACCTAGGTCACATAATTTTTGAAAAAGGCATCATGTATTACGCCTGTGGAAGTTATGGTAGGCAAAGTATGCGGTTTTTGAAAAATTAATATTTGTGAAAAATAATATACTGTTAAATGTTCATAAGTGCCTAAAGGTGTATAGAACCCTTGTGCGAGTTTTACTCGTATTTGACAGTTTCTTATTTTATTTCAATCACTTAGCAGCAAAATTATATAGGAAGGAGAACAACATACCTTTTTACACTTTTTTTTTAAATCCAAGACGGATCATTAACCCGACTAGTGAAGTGAATAATTCATCGGTAAGTGGCTCCAGACTTTGAGGCCAGCTCATTTTGTAATAGTTCTTGCTCTCCATTCCTTACATGATAAGATTTTATGAGCTTTACTTTACATATTTCAGGAAAATTGATTGCTGAGTGTACTGTGCCCCATTAAAACAGGTAAAACAGTTCATATACGTTAGCAAATCTGTCTTTCTTTTCATAAATCTTTGAGTCGATTTAATATTTTACTAAAAGTTTTGAGCAGGTTTAACTCAAATATTAACTAGACACGCAATTTTTTTGGTAAAATTTTAAAGAAATGTTATAATCCCAAATTTTAATCTGACCCCATAAAAAGAAGACATAATAACTGTTAGGAAAAAGACTGTGAAAGATAAATTTTAGATAGAAATCCCACCACTAACAAGTCTGGGCATATTATATTAAGGTTCAGTTGACTGATGACATTTAGGTTTAAATAGTTTCCATTAAACAATAAAAAAGACGTTAAAGCACATTTCACTCCGAACGTATTACCGACGGTGCTTATATAATTAACGATTGATTTTATTGACTACATATGAAAATTTAAAAATTTTGTATACAGAGATGGCAGGTTTATAAGTGCAAGAATAAAATATGTTCAGTGCAAGAATGACAATATTCCTTTAAAGTTTATTATTTACGTATAGAAGTGAGCGTCATGTCGAAGTGAAAGATGAAATAAAGGCTAATTGTTCAGTAGTAAAACTATTGTCGTTCTGTTATGGAATATTAGACAGGCGAATGTCGATTTATTTCAGTTGCATTTACATTTATATAATTTTTCGCCTTTTTTATTCCTTATATACAAGAGGTTTTCATTTCTTTTCGGAAAACTTAGCCTATATTTTAAAAGTATTTCCATTTACAAATTATATTATGCATGTATTGCTTTATTTGCCTTATTTTTCATCGATTGGGTAATAATATTATTGCTGTGCTTGTGATTGTCATAATCAAATTTAATTGGGCAGTATTGGAAATTACTTGATGCAAATTTTAAAACGTCTCTATCGTATCTTCAAGTTTAATACTACGAGTATATTATTATTTTTATGTCTTTTCAAAATGAAAAGACATATAAATGAAAACAAATTTTTAAAAATTATCAAATTTATTGGATTAACACTAGTGTATATAATTAGATACAGACTGGAATAACAGTCGCAATGCTTGAAAATGCGTTTTTAGTAGGAACTATCGAAACGGCTCACCATCGTATAAATATAAACTACGATGAAACAAACATGACAGATCAATATCATCTAAAATATAATCCAAGTACACGACAACGTACAAGAAAAGTTCTACCATACACTATTTCCACGAGTCATACGAGCCATGTTAAACTTCATTCTGGGTTTCTTTCATGTGCCAGAAAACACTGATCAATATGATTAGGTACTCGGCATAATTGAAACAGTTCATGATCATAATAATATCTTATTACCTGAAATATTTTAATTTATCTATATAGCTGATATTATGCAGTATTGCATTATTATATCCAGATCAATAAATATTAAAAGAATATGACCTAAATTATTACCCTGGCTCATGTCAGATAAGCCATGTGTTATTTTGATCTAAAACTTTTGTATTAACAAAAACTGCTTCCGATATCCTAAGTAACAGAGGAAAAACAAAATTAAATTTCTTCAGAATATAGCCGCAAGTAATTTTACGATAATAATGTTATTATCAATATGATGGAAAGCTATTTTAAAATCAAAGTTAGCCCGAAATATTTTCTGCACTTCGTTTATTTCGCTTCAACAATGATAAAACGTTCGTAATAGTAAAATAAATATAGCAGAAACCGTGTTCACAAACCGTGAACCGGATTCAAATTTGTAGTAAATATGTCCATGCAACATCATAGTTGCTAGCCTGATTTTTAAATCTAGAACTGCTTTTCTGATTCATTGTAGTGCTTTTGTGAATCATGTATAAAATTTAAAAATCAAAAGAACGAAGGAACCATGTATAAAATTATGAACCGGGATATAAACCTGGATCTAAATGAAAATTCAGTAATAATACTAACAAAGAGATAAACGTATCAGCCATTATTAACGGAATTGACGCCGTTATTAATATATATATATATATATATATATATATATATATATATATATATATATATATATATATATACGAAACAAGCTACCATATAATCGAAGCAAGCCATGTATTTTAAAATAGTTTCGAAATGTTCCAAGTAGGTCTACAAAATTAGAACAAGAGTGAATCATTTTTGCACTTTCTGACGAATACTTAAAGCTCTGTGCATAACGCTTTGTGAGGTTCTCAATGTTTGAATAATAACCAAACATTAACTGATTACACTTTCAAGGACGAGAAGTTTATATCTAATGAAGCGAATTAACTTATGGTTAAACCAGGTTGGATATCATACTAATTGTTTAGCTTACACGCTTTATAATCGGAATGCCATCATTGAAAATTTTGAAACTAAAGCTAATTAGTTACTGAATTTTCATTTTATATTATGTGTAAATTATAGTAATTCATATATTTCTATGTATAATGTAAATATAAATATTCACCTCACAGGAATTGTATTTAGTACTGAAATCAGTCATCTAGCGAATTACTCATGTTAGCTATATGAGTAATTTGCTAGCGAAAATCCAAAATTTCTACCAAGTAGATTATGTTATCAACTCATCCCCATCCCGTCATTCACTGCATCCTAAATTCAAAGGTTAGTGTCTGTTCGTGACGGCAGAACACCAAATACTTTGACTAATATAATTCACGGTTACTTGATATTGATCATAATGATACCACGGCATAAAGCAATAATTGACGACTAACATCGAAGCACTCTATGAATTAAAGTTACTAAGGATGACAAAGTCATTATATTTAAGAAACACGAACCTTTTTTGAATCATCAAGTGATAAGAAATATGAATATTGTTAAAAATGAGGAAAAATAATGAGAATCACATGCACAAATCGACGGGTATATGAATCAAACCATCCTTTGCACTCCTTATATTGCCTAACTGCAAGTAAATGAATCAAAAGCTCTGAGAGCTACATATGTAACCATCTCACTTTTTGGTAGGATGTGGTAAGTTCTCTAATTTTACAGTTACTTTCAGGGCCGACCTGTGCGAGGAATCTCCAATTTCCTTGATTGAAGCGTTCAGGGGCTCTGTACCAAATACGAATTTCGTTATTTGATTTGCTGTTATAATATTACTGAGTGAAATTTCACCTTTCAAATTCAACCGTTTTCGAATAATTTAAACAGACATGTTTTAATAAATATTTAATATGATAACAAAATTAAATGACTTATAAATATTACTGTTATTGTTAAACAATAGAGGTAAAATTCCTTATCTGCTGAAAATAGTCATAAAGGATTCGATATTCTAGTTTTCGCTGTATAATGTCGTAGAATTTATCGCGATTTATATTGAAGGGAGAAAGATGAATAAAACATGGATGTTAAAAAATATTTGTACATAATAAGAGCAATAGAAAACCAAAATATTGTTCTTAGTAGTTTTACCTATGTGTTTTTTTGAACAAGCATCATGTAAAACCTATTTACTAAATTCAGATTGAGTTTTTAGGAAAAGGGTTTGATTTGAAGTAACATTTAATCTTTTTTTTCATTGAAATAATCACAATCAATCAAAACAATCGCATAATCAGAAAGTATGCGAACTGAATATTTTGAAGCATTTATTTATATTACATTAGTATATTAACAACAAACAGTAACAATTTCACTATGACATAAATTTAAAAAGAGATATATGTGCACGATGGGCATTTATTTTTTTCCGGGAAAGTAAATGTTTGACTTATCATCAAAACCTTTACTCCAGTTTCGGGCAATCTATATAAATGACATTTTATTTAAATGTAGTTAGTATTTTTGTGTATTTAAAGGAATAAATCTTTAATTCAGTCGGATAAGTTGAAACATTTTTTTTTTCGTTTAATATTTAAATTTTGCTTTCCAGGATTTGTTTGGAAATTATAGGGTGCCAAAATTACACTTAAAACTATTATACGAATTAGGTTATTGATAAAAGTCAGCTTAATTTTTTAAAGCCTTTAGTATCCTACCCTATCCCCTAAATGCTTGCGTACACAGTAATAGTTCTATCTCACATTTTATACAAGTATTTTTATCATATCAGCATAAAAAGTTTTATTACGGTATTTATTTTAAAAACGATAATTATTTAACTGTTTTGTAATTTAGAATATTTGCGAGAAATAAGATATGTGATCACGCGTGCAAACATTTATTTTTTTAAGTGCAAAAACGCCTTCTTTCCACTAAAAGAACAATCGTTCACAGAACTATACATATATATTTCATAATATAATTTATAACACCATTTATATATTAATTATATATTATTCATGTGTTAATTGGTTTATCTTTTTGTGTTGTTTCACTAACGAATAGATGTTTAATGCGAATATATTATCACGTAATATATTCTTCATTAATGTTATCTATTTACTTGTACAAATATATTTCTATCGCTAATGCTCAAGTAAGTGTATTGAAATTATATATCAAGTTAGTTTTACTTTTAAGAAAATTTAAATAATTTTGTTCGTGGATGACAAAACCTTACCACATAGAATTATTCCACCACCACCAGATGAAAGCTACGAAAATAAAAATAATTCAAGACAATGCGCCGGAAAATCTACAGAACCATCATTAATAATTTATAATAAGCATTTCGTTCTTCTAAAAAGTTGTCATAAGATATGTGTTTTTTTAAACATCAATAACTAATTTCCCGGAAACGTAATGAGAATTTGAGAAACATTTCAAAAATTCATGTTAAAACAATGCACGTTAACATAGGGTAGTCACTCAATATATTGTGAAAATTAACATTTCGATGAAAGATTAAATAAATTAAAAAATAATGCGGGTCATTATTTTAATGCTAGTCACAATTAAATGAAACTACGCGAAATAGTATTATTTCTACTTTATTTAAGTTCTTTACCACGACCCAGGTGTCGTTGTATTATAATATCTTCAGGTGGGCTATTAGCAAGAGCTATCTTTGCTAATTGCCCACCTGAAGATGTAATACAACGAAACTTAGGTCGTGGTGAAAAAATAAACAAAGTAGAAGTAATACTATATCACGCAGTGTCATTTAATTGTGAATAATAAATTTCTACAAAATTGATGCCAAATATATGCAATAATTAATGCTAGTCATTGAACGAAGGTAAAAATCCTAAATTTTTAAAGAGATAGAAAAGATAAAAACCAAAACGTATTCACTTAATAGGTGAAATAGATGAAATAGTATTATATGATATGTAATATTAATTTTTTTACTAATAAATGGATATTTATTAGTTGAAGTAAATGAAGTGCTCCAGAATATCATTAAATCGTTTATATGTTTGCGAAATTACCTCGTACTAGCGGTTTTAATATATAGATATTAGAAATGTTTGAAGTAGTAGTATGTGGTTAAAATGGATTAAAGGCATTATTAAAGACATACGGATTAGTTTCTGATCGTATTACATTAATCAGGTCAAAAACTTATTCGCACAGATTTTATTGTTCTAAGTTTTCGGCATTGTTAAAACTTTTCGGAATTGTGAAAAGAAATTAAGAAAGCTTTCCTTTCTGAATTTAAATTTTGAGTACATGAAAAGTTCCTATTGACGATTCCTGGGATTCCAAATATTTCTTTTTCATTTTGCCACCCATATATTAATAAAATTAAGACTAATTTCGTTCATAATTTTGTAAATATTTATGAACATTGCGACCGTACCTACATTTATTTATTTTTATTTAAAAAGTAAAAAACAACAAAACCGTCAATTAATTAGAATTCCTTATGAATGATTTGATAGTATAAATTTCTGAAAATTTATTGATTAAAAACAATTATTTTAATTATTATACATTACTTTTAGTCCAAAAAATGACAATTCTTCTTTTTCATAAAAAAATAATAAGAGCTGGCAGTTCTATCTTTATTACAAAGATCTGAGGATGAGATCCAAAGGTAAACTGAGGAACTCTTCAACGTTTCAGAGCACGTGTAGCGCGCTACACGTACTCTGAAACGTTAAAGGGTACATGGTTGTATTTATAAGCTAATATTAACGAATATTTATTTATAAGGCATATTTTTCATTATCTGATGATGAAACTTCAGATAATTCTCTGAATAATGTGTATAAATATATAATATTTTGTTGTATTTACTATTATGAACATTCGACGATTGGTCATTCGTGGAATATTAGACATTTGTTTGTTAATAGAAATTTGCAACAATTATCGACGAATTTGGGGATTACTTTGTACATTTCTTGTTGGCAGTTTAAGAGATTCGACGATTGCACATATGGCATAAAAACTGTGCGTTTTTCTTTCTCCTACCGTTATGGTCGTGTTGTAATAGTCTACGTAAAATGAAAAAAGTTCAATCAGTAATTTTTTCTGTTATCCTCCTCGTCTTTGCAAACAGTTCTATCTAGGGGTTGTTAAATCACCGATGCATAAACTGTTAAAAAATTTATATGTTGACGCCATTATGTGGTAAGATATTATCATTACTACACAAAAACAGAAGAACAGCTATAATTCTTGTTGATTTCTAGCCAAATTGGTTACGCAAAATAAAAGAGTGTCTCTGATACGCAAAAGCTGGTCAAAGTGACCGTGTAGTAACATTTAGACATTTTTCAACAATTGATAGTTTTTCTTAACTTTTGAGGATGTAAGTTAATGATTTTTGAATTTTTGCACAACATCATTGATACCTCATCTATTATGATGCAATTTCTACAATGCCACTTATGCCTCTCGTTCAAGGTTTGGCCTCCCGAGCATTTCAATTTTTTGCTGTTTCCATTTTCAACGGATAATGATAAGAGTAAAAAGAATGCAAGATTTTTTAAAGTATTTGGCGGGTAAAAGTATTCGGCCTCAATAATTAAGGAAAAAAATTCAACGTGGTACGTTGATGTAATATATTAATAGTTGGCGCATAACCATCATTCATTTGTTCCATGCTTAAAAGATTAAAATATTTGTCGATAATATGTTGAAGATTTAAATATTTTTTTATTCCCGCGGAAACTTTTGGAAAATGACCTGCCTGTTGTACGTTAAATCTTCGAATATTCCCAAAAAAGACATTGTTCTCCATTCCAATCCTTTCTTCAACGTCACCACAATAAATTTTAATCATAGCAATTTATTTGTCACTACTATTCAGAGAAGCGTTCAAAGCAGTCAGCCGATCAAACTCTTATTGAATCATTTATTACGTATTTACAAAATATTCTATGCCCATATTATTAACCATTTCTCATAATTGATTATGTACTTTTAAAAACACGTCTCTGCGGATCCAATATTGAACTAAAATTGACATTCCTCCTGAAATTAAATGTAGTAAACCGGCAGACCGTAATAGAATGCTTCATTGTCATCATGTAATCTGTAATAGCGTGTACGTAATACAGTTATCTGTATTGTTTTTTTTTATTTTTCAAATATTTTTTGGAAACGAAATAAAAAGTCTTCGTTTTATTTTTCGAAAAGAAATTACATTTTATTGTTACTTCCTTCTACTTTCTATAATCTTTCTCAACGATCCAAAAATGCCCACACAGCAGGTAAATTTTTAATAAAATGCAAAATTTCGAATTTAATTCACTTCAAAACTCTACAGTTATGCCTAAAAAATCTAGTTATGCTTAAAAATACATAAAATTAGGATTTTAGGCCCAGTGATAAAGAACTGACGTATCAAAAGCTGATACACAAAATAAATTACTTGGAAATTTGGGAGAGGCACTGCAAAATATTAACTGTGAAGAGAAGTTAGCGATTTCAAAACTATTTTTCTATAGCTATAAATAGGTATTTTTAGAGATACTTTTGAAAATATCCATAAAAGTATGTGTATTATATGAAGAAATAATTTAGAATTCGAGGGTTATTTCGATTTAGTCTCTTTTTTTATCTAACATGACGATCTAAAGAGAATCGGCCTCATTTTTTACCTTCATATTTTAAATGGGATTTCATGACATTTTAATAAAAATATGTGATTCATAGAATCTACCGATTAATGCCAAAAAAATAGTTGTCGTAAATGGAAAAGAAAACGAAATCCATACCTAATCCTAGTAATACGGAACCGCCAATGACCTTTCAAATTTTCATCACATATGCATTCTGTATCAGATTCATAAATACAAAGAATAACACATCGTAACGTGCTTAAATTTTACTAATTTTTAAAAGAACAAGTCATTACCACCGTGCGAAATACAAGTAACACCATCTATTGAAAAATAATAACGGTGACTGCAAATCCCCAATATAGAGTATTTTCAAGTATATGTTGAACATAGTCTGATTTCAATTAACAGTGGAATCAAATGTATTTATTTGCAAGGTATCTTAAGATTTTCATAGATGTCCAGAACAAGAAAGATTAATGTTTATTAGTTGCAATAATGCGGCTTGCAAAATATAAATAAGCGTTAAATTTGCATGAGAAATGTAATCTATGTCTGTAACGTCAAATGAAAATTATTGAGAAAATTGAACTCGACCAATATCTGGCTATAGTTTTATACTTTAGTGTATGTCGTCGCCGTGGTGTGTTGGGTTGATCACAAGGCCTGTGACGTGGTGTGTTGGGTTGATCACAAGGCATGTGACGACGAGGCGCACCGCATATACCTGGGTTCGATTCCCGGCCGTTCGTCGAACGGGGCTGGACGGATGTTATGGTTGGCTGTAAGAGATTGCTCTTGTAGTAAGAAGTCCGCCATATGAATCAATTAGATACATTAAAGTAGATAAATATGTATAAAACTCTATAAAACTCATATGCCAAATTTTAAGTGAGTCAGAGTAAGTTCGAGGTTTTGATGATCAATTAGTCACATAAATAGCAATTGGTCCCATAATAGCTTTTAGTTCTTTATTTTATTTTGATCATGTATCGTAAGTATATTGCACAGGCCATCTTAGTTTTTCCTAGCCATTTCGGTTAATAACCAACAAATCTAAACCGTCAAAATAATGCTAATAGATCAATGTAAACATTGTACTAAATGACAATTGCTCGCTAAATATTTGCCTTACATGAAGCAATATATTTTTCTCCATTTACATCCACAATGAATTTATTTTTCAGAAATGATTACCATGAAAAATTGGCAAAAATTTATGAGAATTTATCTGCTAAAGAAAATAAGCAAATTATTTCTAGGTATGTCTTAATTATTTTAGGATATGCTTACATAGAGCAAGAAAAATAATATTCTCAAAAGGACTAGAGAACGCTTTCAAAAACGAGAAAACATCTCATACCGGCAATTTTTACACCTAGTTCCGAGTTCAATAAATTTCCAACGGTATGTGGGTTCGGACAATTGAAGCGTTATCAGTTCCGTTATTTATTGTTGTCAATAAAATGTACTGGCCGGTTCTTAATCGTACCGCTAACCGGGGCAGGTCAATAACTCTTTTTCTTGAACTTTATTTTGTAAAATAACCGATAATGTCCGTGATTTACCGGCAATATTATAGATTTATTTCTGAATAACTTTTTTTCATTACTGATTTATGACTTAAGTATGTATGACATTAGATCCCGCATCTTCTAATTATCTATATATTTAATTTACATATAGACTTTTAGTAATTCATACAAGACATTCATACGCGTGTATCAAATGTGTATAAGTATTAAAAAAACTTTACACACGCGTGCACGTATGCGAGCATACACGCACGCACGCACGTACGCACAGATACTCGATAACTGTCCTGAATAATATAGCACGTAAGCACGGAAAATCGAGAGCTGATTCTGGACTATATTCTCGTCGCCCATAACCGATAACTACCGAGGAAAATGTTTTGAAAAACTTAGGGCGAATGGAAAATACCTTGCAAGTATCGTTACAGATGACTATAGTGGGAAAATTTTACCAAAGAATGAGAAAGGCTTTTGAATGAATGCGGATCAAATAAATGTTTTATGCGAGTATTTACGTTAGTATTTCGGATTTATGTGGTAACCGCCCACTTATTAATGGGCGGTTATCTCAGAAAAGTATATTGTTTTTAAACTACTCATAAAAATTAAATGAACGTTGAAAATTTATGGTCACCTTTAAGCAGATGAAAATTCAAAATTCAGACCCACACACACATACATAGGAAACGTGAATTCGACCGTGCAACTTCCTTGTGATAACCTTCGAGTAACGGTAATGCCGGCGGTCAAAAATTCATAACTTGATATGACCCAATTATTGGATTCCATGAGAGAAAAATATCAAGTTTAAAGATATTAACGTTGTAATATTTGTAAACTTGAAAAATGAATTAAGGATTTTTTATTTTTCTTTTTAATATGTAATTTTGTAGAAGTAGTAAAGATGTAATTAAAACATAAAAGACAACGTCAAAAGTGCGATAAGAAATGCAGTAATTAAACATTACGATATTCCAGCTATAAAACAGCATATTTTCTCAATTGAACTCTTGCAGTTACAGCTGCTTAAAATGGCCCAATAATCCTTATGTAAAAAAAGTAATTATATAGAGTTTTATGATAAAACTTGTACCGATATTATGTAATAAG
This sequence comes from Druceiella hillmani, assembly GCA_039881145.1. NCBI lineage: Eukaryota > Metazoa > Arthropoda > Insecta > Lepidoptera > Hepialidae > Druceiella > Druceiella hillmani. The sequence continues at coordinate 15,747,143 of JAYKKI010000021.1, read as the reverse complement.
TTTATTTACTTCAAAATATCAAACATTTTTAATGTCAGAAATTTAGTTTATTATAATTTTTATAACTATACTTAAGGACTATTTACAAGCTGTTCCGATACTAGTCATATTTTTAACCCACGACGGAACAGAGGAGGTATATGCATTTAGGGTGAGATGTTGTTTGTTTGTTTGTATAATCCAATGTTCTCGTTATCTCCAAAACGGTTTGACCGATTTAGATACGGTTTTCTGTAAGATGTTTGTGATTTATTGGGAATGATTCTTCGATAGTTGTTACGGCGATTACTCATCAGAGGGCACCGCAATAAACATTTTGTTGCAGACGAATGTTAACGTTTAATCGATTTGGATACGGTTTTCTGCAAAATATCTGGAACTAATCGGCGATAGTTCCTAGGTAACTATTATGGTGATTAATCATCAGGGGGCACTGCAATAAACGTTTGTTCCAAACGAATATTCCCGTATATTTCCAAAATGCTTTGACCGATTTACACATGGTTTTCTGCAGAATATTTGGGACTAATCAATGATGGTTCTCAGATAGGTGTTATGGTGTTAGCTGACCAGTGGGCGCCACAACATTTTGTTGCAAACGAATGTTCCATTTATCTCCAAAATGGTTCCACCGATTTAGACACGGTTTACTGCAAAATAATCAGGACTAATCGGTGATGGATCTTAAATAGATTAGTGTTAGGAAGTTAGCTTATCAGAGGGCGCTACAGTAAATAATTTTGGTTGATATAAATAAACTACTTCGTGGCCTTTCTTTGGCTTGATCGATATATGATACACGTAACATGTTTTTGAAGGGCTCTAATTCTTTAATGGTGTGCTATTGTGCGGAACGTTGAAGATTTTATATGATTTATGGATCAGTTGTTACTACGCTGTCTAAATACCCTACTAGGAGCTACATAGGTTTGCATTTTGGCGAATGTTTTACAGACGTTTAGTTATTAAGACTAAAACTAAAAAGCAAAATTAATATTTTGATAAAGCCTACGGAATATGTAGAGATTTTAGTCGAAAATCTATTAAATAAAAAGCAAAATTAAAAATTTTGAAAAGACGAACCCACAGCAGATATATTCGTAGAAATTAAAAAATGATAAAATATTTTTTTTAAAACACCCTGACTAAAAGAAAGTAATAACCTTTAATTACAAAATCACAAAAATTTGTCGAGGCTGCCACGCCCTGCCTGAAATTTTGCAGTTTTATCAATTCGTGATTAATGGCAACTCTTTTGGGCGCGCAAATAGCTTTTCTATGCTACTACAATGTAATTGACATTGGGAATGAAAATGGTAATGGCAGCCTCGACGGATTTTTTGAATTTATCTGCAAAATACCCAAAACTAGCAGCTAAACATTTATTAGCCAATCCAGCACAATTATATACCGAGGACGAAGTATCGCTTAACAGTAAAACTATTTGAAATAATTAATTTAGAAGATTTTATAAAGATTTGAACAAATATTAATAAAATATTAATCTGAGTTATATACATATATATATATATATATATATATATATATATATATATATATATATATATATATATATATATATATATATATATATATATATATATATATATATATATATATATAATCTGAGTTTATATTCTGCAAAGGAATAACCTCCGGAATATGTACTATTAAACACCATAACTACTTCAGCAGCATCAAACGAAAATCATTTTCCCCACTGTGCGTCAGCGGTCTGCTATATGTCTCTGTATGAGTACAAATTTTACTATAATTTAGAAACAACTAGCTAACCCGTGCAAAGTCTTCGCACTATATCGCCATCTAGCGTGTTCCAAGTATACAATTTGGCTAAGATATTTGATGTGTCGCCCACAGATGGCGCTCATGCCAATTGTTATAAAAATTAATTTTTTTATTAACAAAAAGATTTTTTTCGAATTTTTTTATATTTTTCGCCCAAAGTAGAAAACAAGCTTTAAGTGGGTATTTTTTTATTTTTTTTTGGTGCAGTAGTTAAAGAGATCGAGCCGCTCGACCAAAAAAAACCTTTTAGAAATAATATATTTAGATAAACAAAAGGAACATAACGCTTTATTTATATTTTTATATTTAAATAAAACATATTAATAACACAATTACTTCCGAAACAGAGACTTAAGTTTTTATTGGGATGCTATTTATATAACTAAAACGAGGAAAAAAATTAATTGAACTCAGTCTAACGAACAAAAAATCTTCACAATAAAAAATAACACTATAAAAATATGAAAAAATGTTTAAAAAAAAGGTTACCTTTTTCACTTATACGCCTTCTAGCGTTGAAGTTAATTATCGCGTATCGAGCAACAGATATATTAAACTGCAGCTTCAGGGTTCATGCCTGGAAAAGGCATTTTTCTGCTCATGGCATATTAGTCTCAAACATAAATAAAATTAGATTCCTGTTAAGGCTTGCATGATTCATATTATCATGTTTTATATTGGCTAAGTTAATCGAATACATGATACAACATCAAATTTGCGAGAAATAATTCAGCTACGTTGTCTCTAAAATATATAAAAATAACAAATATCTGAGTAACTAAATAAAAATATACAAATGTATATTGCAAGTCCCATTTTTGTATGTCTGTCATTATGCCAATATATCTGCTAGCTACATTACCTTTTTTGTTTTACGTTCAGGCTTTCGCTCACCCGGTGCCTCGGGGTCTTGGAGTATCACGAATTTGCCTGCTGTACTGCTATATACTGCTAGTAGAGTTATTATGGCGCAAAGGCATGTTTTCAATTATCGTGAATTTGACAAATGTCGTTGTTGATTTATTTTCTTTCTTTGTTTTAGCCATTAGAAGAGACTTTTCTTTAAAAAAATTCTGGTATGTTATGTGCTCTATGCTTCTCAAGATGTGAGTCTTATTCGTAGATCCAGTTTTTAGTTTTTTGTTTTAACTTTTTGTAATGCATTGTTTATATATAATTTGGAAATACTAGATGAATAGCAGTTTATTGAATCTTATTATTATAACATATAGTAGTTATCTCCTACAGCGCCCCAAATTGTGTTTCTTTTGATCTCGCTTTAAGTTTGCTTTATCCAGACCAGACAACAGGACATTAATTTTCCCTATATGTCCTTAATTTTTGGTATTTTATTACATGTATTTCTTTCGAAAATATATAATTCCGAAAGAAATACAATAACTCTAAGACTAAATTATTCCATAATTACCTTCACGTTCCTCCTCCATAATATTTCATAGGGTTACAATAAGCTTCTTTTATTTCATAAATTTATAAAGTGTTAATACTTAAATAATTGCACGATTATTTCGCAATTTGCGAGCTAGGAAAATATATGCCTCGACTTCTTGCTTCGTCGCGAGTATATAACATGGAATCATTCAAAGTAACATGCGTAGAAACTATTCGTTCTAGACATATGCCTGTGACTTCCATACATCAATTTTATTCTAGCCATATGTAATTTTTGTTGATATATCCCACGTTTCAAGTAGGAAGTAATATATTGGTAAAGCATAGTACTAAAATCTCCAAGTCGTATTTTTCGAACGCTGAAATCAATCGGCATTAAATTATTTGGTTAAGATTTTAAATTAACGGAATATTTTCACTACGTTTTGATCAAGCAATGCACAAATACACCAAACTGCAGTCACTTTCAACCTAATATTTTTTGGAAGTTAATAAAAAATATTTTTGGTGAGTATTAAAAAGTTCAAAGACAGAACTTTTTGAAAACAATTAATTTTTCCATGCAAATATGATTCACTTTTAATTAGATATACCATTTGCACTAGTACGTGATTCAGTCCTAGCAATGAGGAAAAAAAAATTCAAAATAAAAATCTATTTTTTTAAATTTACATTTCAAAGTTTGTCATCACATGTTCCTTGCCCACGTTATTTACACTGATTGACATTATCTTAAACTGATGATAATATTCACTGCTTTGTAATATCTATATATTTTCCCTAATTTTATGTTAAATGCGAGGAAATAGCTGCAACATCCTTAAGTTTCTTTAGGATGTTGCAGCTATTTCCTTTAAGTTTCTAAGAATATAAAAGTTGATTATGCCTAAGGAAAAATGGTATACAAAAATCGTTTGCTAACAAATTTTACCACTAACTTTCATTAAAATATGCAACTGTTTACTTAGGATATAGTTTCTTAGACATATTAATAACTTATCTCACTCGTACTTATATATACTACATGAAAACTCTAACGTAGTATAGTTTTATCGTATCATTTGTATATAGTGTATAGTTTTATCATATAATTTTCTAAATTTACGTAATATAAGTGTACCCGGCACAAACAGTTTTGTCTAATCGTTCGCGTTGTATATAAAGTCGTTGCCTTAGTTGTAGTAAGTAATTGTTTAAAGTACGGGTGTCCAATATAATTGTGTGGAGGACCAGGTATATTATTTTTGAAACCGTAGCTGGTCAATAACATAGTGAACTATAAATGTAAAGAAAATAGTAATTTTAATTTTTCAACATGAATAATTTATTAAAAAAAAAGAAAGCCTCAGGTTCACAAATTATCTCACTAATGAGAAGACAGTTAAACGGCAAAGATTTTCCATTTGAAACTCATATTTTTCCATTCAACTCTTTATTTCTTAGTGGATATATAGTCCTGTGGTTATATGATACAGGTTGGAGATCATTAAACGCAAATCAAGCAATTCCTCGGTCACTATATTGTCTTCTGTTACTCCTCTTACAAAAACTGCCAACTGCTCTGTATCTGACATAACAGTACTATGGTTGGGAGCGAAGCTATAGAAAACGCATTTCTTTAATTGTGTTTTTAAAGACGATTCGATATATTGGGACATATCTATGTTATAGTTTGATGTGACAAGCTTGTATTTTTAACTAATGCTTTATGTTCCGGACACGCTATCGTCGTGAATATTTCCAAGAATTCCTTGACAAATTCTCCGTCAGATAGGTTTTTGCATCGTTTGGCAATTCTGCTACCATAAAGCTAATTTTTGTAATTATCTCGGAAATTTCTTTTGGTATTTTAAACACCGCTGACCATATTTTTTTTCAATGAATTTATACGATCGATTCGAATTTAACCTTTGTAGAATAATACCGTTTAATATTTTTAAATCAATAAACTTCATCCAATATTGATTTACGAAATAGATAATTGTAACACGATCGCAACCGAACACGAGTAAAACCAAAATTTTTGCGTGCATCATTGACAAGCTTCGTTGACCAACTGATTACGGTGATGCAATCTGAATGTGTGGGTATCAAATGGGTAGGCGAGGTAAGGCGCATCTTGGTGTGCGAGAATTACATAAGTAAATTTTACATACCTGTTACGTACTCCGGTTTCATATTTAAGTAAATGCCGATATCTTTCAAAGATGACAAACTTTATTCAACCGCAACACAACAAAGCCAAATGGCAAGAGGGATACTCAGTAGTCTGTTATTTATCGCTATAATCATCGGTAGGTATACACTGGTTATCGCACTTCTTCCTTTTCGCTTTCGTATCTAAACTTGAACTGATTCCGCGGCGACCACTGCAGTAATATTTGAAAACTCATGAAACATCGAAAGATTTCTCGTAGATATCAGGGGTATCTATTCTAGACATTGGGGCGTCAGCTGGCGCAATCGTTGTCTATGTGTGAATACATGCACAAACTAATACAGGCTCTATAGCGGAGGCTATAAGGTTGATTATTCCTTGCAACTATAATATTAGTATCTTTGCAGAAGCAAGACAATTAGACTGACGTGTTTTTAGGGTTCCGTATCGTAACGCCGGATTCTGTACATTATTCATATTGACCATCAGTTATTGGTTCATTTGTCGACTAATGTAGTGCAACTGACATAGGTATATTTTGATGGATATTTGTACAATATTCTGTTGATGTTTTTAAAGTTTTAATTAACTCGCGGGCCGGATGCGGGGCCTTTGCCGTCCATGTCGTGGCCCGGAGATGTTTGTTGGACAGGCTGGTTTAAAGTATTTATTTATTTTTTTTTATTTTACCGGATTTCAATTATATATATATATATATATATATATATATATATATATATATATATATATATATATATATTTATATATATACAAAATTTGTCATTTTCAGATGTTTTGCTTCTATAATCGTTATAATATAGTTAGAAAATTAAGTTCCTGATTTTTCTGCGATAATATATAATCAGCATGGCTTTCCAGAAAAAATTCTAACTCGGCAAATATGTAACGGATGTTGTAAATGCTTTGGATAAACACAAACAATTCAATGCTATCCATACTAACTACAACCAGGCTTTTCCTTAAATAAATCACACTATTGTGATACACAATTGCAATATTATGGTATGTATATATAATACCTAACTGAGATGGATTCAATCATATTTAATAGAATGGCGAATAATTACACCTAAACTTAATAACTTTCCAATCGTTACTAAACTTTTAATAGTCAGTATGCCATCGATAACGTAAAACTAATTCTAAATGATAAATTAAAATTTGAAAAATGTATTATAAGTGATGAAAAGTATACATAAGTAAATGTTGCGAAGATGTCGGATTTTGTTTTGTAAGCAAGGTTATTAAATTTTTTCAAACTTTACTTTCTTTACAAAAGTCACTTTTTAAGTGTCAACTTTAATACGGGAGAATGGTTTGGAATCTAATATTTACGCAATACTCGGACCGCATGGAAAATATTTTCTCACACGCCCGATTAATAAGAAATTAGTTAGTTACGAAGAGCGTAATTTATATTTTAATTTCAACACTCTAGCTATATGGAGGAAATGCGCTGCCCGTATATTCGTTCACAACCTCGTACACAATGCCGTGTAGAGCGGTCCACTATTTCAACACGTTAATTTTAATATTCCTGGTAAAGGCCATTGACCGAATATCTGTCATCCCTTCATTGTTTCTAAGTGCCACACCAAGTTAGAATTTTTGCTCCAGTTAATAGATAACTCGAAGTCTTAACGAACATCTTCCAACTTATTATGCATAGCTTTGTATACTCAACCACGTCCTTTAAAAATAAACTTATTGACAATCCTATTAACAAGAACTTCTACATAGATCAGGTAAAGATTTGATGTATTTTTGATGTTTATAATAATTTAATTTAGTTAATTTATTAACTTCAATTATTTTTTTCTAATTTTAGATTATATAATTTAACTTTAATTGAAAAATTCTTCCATTTATTCGTTTAATTCTTTTTAATTAACTCAAATTTATCACCAAAGTTTACCACTTATAACAATACTCTTTGTGTACCAAACATAGCAATAAATAAACACAGAAATAAATAAAATTAATTTTGCGCATTGTTCGAAATAAATGGAATCCATTCTTTTTACGAAACGGAATAGGTACTATATCAAGCTATCATAAGAGTTTCATTATTACTGCACTGAAACTTTGGCTATGTTTCAACTCCTTTTTATACAAAAACAGTAAGATATATAATGTTAACATGTATATTGAATCCCTTAAAAAAATCAGTAAAATTATGAATGTTACTTCAGCACCCGTTTAAGAGTTATTCCATCAATTTTATTTAGCTTCTCATAATAAGCGGAGTAAAATATTGTATTCTTCTAGCTTTTTCTATTCACACCTCTTTAATTATACTTGTTCTCGTATATATCATAATACATAATCTTATATTTATTTAAATATTGCTTGGTTTGACCAACTTAAGTCTATTTGGTCTTAATCTACTGATTTTCTTACTTTCACACCTTTTGAAAGTTTTATAGGGTAAACAAAATAGTTCATAATTTTGTTAAACACATCCATTCGTCTATGTTAGATCCTCACAGATTTTTTAGTATAAGAGTATATGAATACAATTATCAAAGTCTTTGCCCTATCTCAATTAACATGTAATCAAATATTTATTTTTAAGTGACACGTCAAAATGGAAGTAAATTTGTTTGATCGTGAGAATTCAAAGAATAGGTCATTCAAAATTAAATATAGATTTTATTCTCTACTTTTTAAAACTTCGTTTGTGAAACATTAATCTTCAAGTTGATATGAAATATGTCACCCACCACACCCACCCTCACCTAATTTTTAATCCATTGGGTTGAAAAATCTTGAATATTCAACATGTTAGCAAACAATAACAACTTTCGAATGACATTATTTTGATAATTTTTGGAGATTTATTTAAAGAAATACTTTGTGCATATTCTGACACTACTTTGTGCGTATTCCGACACTCACTTAACCGGCTTATTAACATGAAACTTAATATTATTATCAAAGAAAAAATTTCTATTTGAAATTCACGATTTTTAAAAATATTAATACGACCTGAGATTTAATCTGTTTCAATTGCTAGTGCTGAATAAACGAACTTCTCATAAGCACCATACCTATATCGCAAATATATATAAAATAAATTGATGGAAATTTAGGGTTTCCAGTATTATGTACTTTATGTCTACGGGGTTTTAACTTAACTTATATTGAATATATGCTTATACGAGTATTTTTATGTCACAAAAGAAAAACCGCAAATGGTATATAAACTTAATTTTTAGAATATCGATTATTATTATCAGTATTTAATTAATTTTTTGTTTACTTATACATAGAGTATTACGTATTGTACATGCTACTATTTTTTCTTTTCTTTGAATGTTTATTTTTGTAATTATTTATATTCAGTGATAAATCAAATCATAACAAATTATTTTGAACCTAATACTGTCGATATGTAAACAGTTAACCTAAACAGTACGATAATTGCTATCGTAAAGAAAGAGCAAATGGAAGGAAGTGATCAAAATAAGGGAATGTCAGTCGTTATTATTATTTATTAGAATCATAAAGAGTAAAAAATTTAAGAAAGCAAAAAAAGAACTGGAAAAATATATTAGTAAATATATGGTAATAATAAAAAAATATATATCAGTACACAACAAGATATTACATTAAAAGAAACCGAAGTGATTTTTTTTTTAAATAATAAATAAGTTTCAACCCATTTCAAATATAACTTGTTCAGTACAGGTAGGATTCGCACTAGGGGGTTTCGCACATACTCAGGCATTTATAAATATTTAAAATCCTTAAAAAAAAAAGTATTTAGAAAAATAGTATATGAGATTGAAAAATATATTCAGGTCTCTGTAATGCAAAGATAATCCAAATTATAATGAAAGGGATTGTAGTCTATGTAATATTATATTTGCATTGCACCGAAGAAATTGAATAAAATGTATAATTACTGGATTTATTATCATCGTTTCTCGCCTTATTCTTGTTAACAATTCAGAAAATCTGTCGCGAATAAGTGTAAGTAATAATTAATAGTATTTTCTGTACAAAAATACATATTTTAATAAATAATATTAAGAAGTGTTTTGGCGGAGTGTGAAATGAACAAATCTTTTCATCGTTACGTGTCGAATAATATTTTATACTATCATTGATAACAATTGAATGAAAACAAACAGGATATTTCAAGTTGCAAATAAAAAAACTACTTGGAAAATATATTGGACGAATTGCGATTGACACACATATTATTTTTTTATGACGGTCATCAATTTCTTTCCTACGACGATCATCAATGGTTGTTTGTCTGCCGATAATGCGAAATAGATGCTAGTTGGTCGACATTTGAAAAATAAACTATGACAGTGGACTTCACCCACGTAAAAATTTGTTTATGACGAATTTTTACTTTCTATTGGTAGCATTATCCAATATTGCAATTATTAGAATCGTGTAGCAGAAATAAAAAAATTATTAATTATTTTAACGATATTACCAATTGGAAAGCCAGAACTGCCAAAATCATTATATGTATATCCTCATGTGTGTGCCCATTAAGTTAGACGTAGTTTGCGGTGTGCTACTCCCCTCCTGCCCTCATCCAAATGCTTCACCACTCGCCGCTGATACCGACTGCGTACACACTAAGTGTGAATCTTTCTATTCTCGGATTCATTGTTTAATCAACAGGTTTTTGAAGTGTGGTAATTTTTTAAATGTTATTTCTTTATTTGTAGCTATTATATGTCTAATATATAATTAGTAAGATCGCCCATATTTCATTATTTAATAAACAGAGTGATAGTTTGTATTAATATTTTTTCGATTCTATATTTATTTTAATTTTGCATTTTGGTCATTTAATTATACCTAGTAAAAGAATCATTAATAATAAAGAACTTTTTGTACACATCAAAATATCATAAAGAGTTTTGCAAAAATCCTTATATTTCATTCTCTTTGTGTGTGTCCCTTTCAGACAATCCATCAGTATATCTCTCTCTAACCCTTAGTCCCTCTCCCTCTTACTCCATCTTTTGAGTTTCTCCCTCTTCCTCGTCCCTTTCTTTCTGTCTCTCTCCTCAACTCATTTTTCTCCGTTTGTTATATCTTACTCTCCGCATTCCAACATTTTATTTTCTCTTCTCTTATCACCCATTAAGGTTTTGTACTGCGTTTTTTCCATTATAAATAGAGGTTCATATTTGAAAAATTCAGGTTCGGTTAAATTCAAAATTATATAATTTAGCCCGGGTAAAAACATTACACATGCTCAAATTACACTTGCTCTTTTTTAATTAATATGCTATAATGTCTTTCTTAATTAGTACATGGTTATATCTCTAGATGTATTAAATTTCCTGAATGATACGTTTACTAAACATATCAAAATTCATTCAGTTTCACCATCATTGCTCTATTTTAATTTTATTCAACTAAAGATAAAGCTAGTCGTAATGAAGCTAACCGAATATAAACGTACAAGTAAGTACATACTCATATATTAAATAAATGAGTATTCAAATTCTAGCAATGTCTATATTCAGCTTAGCGGTAAAAATTTAAAGTTCTTTGTACAGACATGACTGTATTCAAAGAGACGAACGATAATAACATGTTTACATGAGAAGCGTTGTTTTCACAAATTCCTCAGTAATTTTCCGCTCAGCCGAAACATATTTATGGATAGAGCTATAATTAAGACGCTTCTGAAAATAGAGATTAGAATATGAGGTAGCGTCGTCTTGCGTGTTATTATAATACTATAGATGAAAATGCTTAAAACCGAAAATTGTACCGAGTAATATTAAATAACTTCCGAGTAAGTCAAATGTTAAAACAATTGCAATAGGAGTATAATTTATATTAGATTAAAAAAGTAGAAGTAAAGTGAAATGAGAAAGCAGAATTGAGAAAGAACACAAGAAAAGTATTAATAAAAATCATAGATTTTAATTAAACCATTAAGCTTAATTACATTAACGTAAATAATTGAAACGTTATGTAGAAACTATTGAATTATTAAATTCTCTCATAGAGAATGGTTAATATTATTTTTATTATAATTGTTTTAAATAAATTTTAATTTTCATTTAACTGACTTACAATTTAATATAAGTAATTAATTTTTTTACAATATATAAGTAATTAAGTAATTTATTTTTTAACAAAAATAAGCAAAATACAATTAAATAAATTTAAGGATGCAGTTTATCCCTAACATGTATTTCCCTTAGGAACTTAAATGAAAAGTAGTTAATTTAATTAAATTATCCAAAAATCGGCTTAATCGGTATACCTAAAATTATTCACTTATATAACGATATTCTAAAAAAATCTCCTCTTCAATCGGGCAATTAGCTAACAAAATAGGCCTGTTATTTTAGCCAATTAAATCCCGAGATATAATTTTTTTTAATGAAAAACTAATTTATAAATAGATGCATTTGTATTGGCCACATTTAATGGTAAATGGCATGCAAATATTGTGCTCCTCAACTATTAAAAACTTGACTATACCGATTTATTGGTAATGGGCGAATCTAATCGTAAGTGAGAAATCTCGAAATAGCATAGAATTTCTTATTTAAACTAGATATTTGAGAGCGAGAGATAAAAAAAGTTTAAAAGTTATTCAAACTTAAGATATTATTAACGTATAAATTCTTGAACCTACGAAAATAAAAATTCCTATAAACACTAATGAAATAGCTTCAAATCTTAGACTCTAGCATTGAAAAAATCGAAGGTTCCGAATACTTCAAACAAGTATACTTCGAGCAAGTAATACTTCTAACTTTGCTTTTTGTAGCATCATCTACTTTTGATCTGTCCCTCTCGTTATTTCTTTTTTTAGCTAGTCGACATTCTCGTGACGACACAACTTTTATAGGTTTTTTTCCACTCTGATCATAATCCAAATATTTTCTTTTCACTTCGATTACATTACCAGTGTCTTGTTTATTTTTTATTTGTTGGTGCCTTTACCCTTTTATATCGATCATTTTAATGTTTTGCTATAAATGAAACTACTGCAAAATAGTGGAAATGTGCGTTATCATCTCTTATGTCTATGTGCGTTATTTTCTCTCTAGTTAAATATATACAATTCTATCAGACTAACTGTAACTGTTGCATGGCAAAGTAATTGTTTTTTAGCGTATCGTGACATAGAATTTATTACCATTCTCATTTCTACTTAGCAAAAAAATTATACCTAAATGTATTTATTTTTGGGAAACAAAGGGATAATAAAAAAATTACGACTTCTTACGGTCCTTCTAGCCATTTTTTTATATTTCTTTCATTCACAGTAATATGTGACAAAAATACGAGTATATACGCCAGAATGCATATAAATATATACGTAGAAATTTCATAATTTATTGTCTTGTACAAAAAAATTGAAAATTCGAGTTCATACACAGAATATTATGAAGATTTTATTTTCCAAGTATATTACGGCATATTATTTTTCTTTTTTTTTGTATCGTTTCGTAATATGTATACAGAATATGTCTTTTTTTAAGTCACTATCGTAAGTATAATGCAGTACAAATATAAGGCGATACAGTAAAATATTGATTTTTTTAACATATATTTTCAGAATGATTACCAGATGAATAAAAATATATTTTTAATTCCGAAATGTACTTAAGTAAAACTTCCCAAATTGTTACATTAAAAGTAGTAAATACATATTCGATTTAATGTTTAATTATACCATTTTTCCAAATAATTTTGTTAAATTTGTTTTTGTTCTACCACATTCATTTAGGCCAATTTCTACAACTTAAATGAAAGGGTCGATTAATTAAAAGTTAAGGATTTACAAGAATAACTGAATTTTAAAACAAGTTCTTATTTCCCAAAAATACAATCATATTTCTGAAAAATAAGTTGGAATAGTTCATAAATAATGTAATGTTTCTTAATTTTTAAAACGTATCTAAGAGAGTAAATTTAGAAGTTTGAATGGTCCAAATTAATTCATAAACAGTCAACATCAAGATAAACTAGATGAGAAATTATAGCATGATCGTAAAGAATATTTTTTCTTATAATACTGTTCTTTTTATTACGCTAAATCTTTATTTCTCATAAATAGATTCCCAATATTAATAAGTATATACCCGTCTTTAAAACATTTTCAAATGTTAAATGGTGCATACTTGTTTCCAAAATCTTCCTAAATGTTGAAAAGTATATATAAGTGCATATAAAAGAGTACAGTTTATGAAAGAAAATAGATTATGTAGACTTTTAATAATTTGATATACTGCCATATCCTCTTTATCGATGACAAAAGCCATATCCTCTTTGTCGATAGTGCAATCAATCTCATTTTTTATTTTAACCCTCATAAGTTTTATTCCATCGCATATTAATATACTACGTGAATACACAGAAAATATTCTTATAATAATATTTTCAAAGTTACATTCTTGCAATCATAAAGAACGTAATCCACTTCTGACAATGTTCTAATATCACATAAGATCGTTGCGAAAGGCTGATAATTGATTTTTAGAACACCCAAACTTTGTTTCATTCAACCTGTCACAAACTAATCTCATTTACTTTAAGCGACATGCGCGTGTCGTGCCTGCGAATGTCAGTTCAAGTTGGAGGAAAGTTTTGATTTAATTATACTTCAATTGAAATTTAACTCGCGTAGGTACTCAATAATTTAACAAATTTCTGGTAACTTGGATATCAAAATTTGTTCATTTGTTACCTCACATAATTTTATGGCAGTTTTTTGTGGTTTCCATATAAATTTCGTTATCACAAAAACTGTAATTTTGGCGATATGGTCATTGACATCCACATAAATTTGTAACGAAAATTAAGAGAAATATATAGAATAAGTTTTTATATGTACACTTACATTTTTTGGTTAAACTAGAATTGCAGTCACAAGCCGTTTTTTCAACTAATAAATATAACCTAGAAATAACGATTCAGTTCAAAGATGTTAGTAAATGCTAATAAATATATAATCATTCTTGTTAAATTTCGTCTACGTTGAAGATTAAAAAAAAAGTTAAATTTTTAGATGTGAATTTTTAAACATTACGTTTTAAACATTACGTAAAAAGTAATTTCTATATATTTAACCGCAAAGCAAAATAACTATATTTATTTTAATACATTTTGTTTATTACAAATATACAATAATAATTAGTACAATAGCAATTAGTACATCTTAAATAATAAATTAGGTAATTTTGTCAACATATATATATATATATATCTCGTATGTCATCTGATAAGGTCTGCTTATGTTATTTATTAATTGCATTGTCACTCTAGTAATTATAATTTATGAGGTTTAATTTACTTTTAAAATTAGTTTGTACTCGTGAAGCCACGAAGCATTCCCCGAATATTATATTTGTAGTAATATACATAAATTCATTCCGACAAGATAGAAATTGTTCATGTCGTATTCCTATATATTTTTGCAGTGACATTTAATGTAGTCGTTTGTCACACTTCAGACAAATGGCTGGATGGTAGGATGGAATTAATGTCTTCAGATGTATTAGGTTTGTGCTTTGAAAATTATTTAATGAACTATTTTCTGCATCCATTTCCATCGTTTAATTTTACTGCTCCTGAGTGAATTACGCTCATTATTAAGTAAATTTATTATTTATTTGTTTTCAGTAATTGTTTTAAAATTTTGACAATAATTCTATATATAAAGTTTTAGCAAACCTATAAGATGTTTATTCTTTTGTTTAGAGATATGTACCTTAATTTAAAAAAAATCGAATCTTCATAATAGCACTCAGGTGTGCATTTGCTTCTCACAGGCATTTTTCTCAAAAATTATTTGGTACAGAAACTTGAAATTTTGCATGGTATTAATGCATATAATCCTACATGTACTTAAATAAAACTAAAAAATATTTACATAATTATTTTTGGACATTTTTTTTGCAAATCCATGTGTCGTTTGAAATATTTCAAATGTTACAAAACCACTTTTCTCACTTGCCACTAGCTTTTACCCGTTGCTCTGCTGACGTACTATGTCTGCATTTCAGTTTTCCTAAAACATTTTGATTCTCCACCATGACTGCTCCATCTCATTATTATGTTTTTACAAGTAATTTGAAATATTTGGACATATTGGAAATAATTGTAGAAAATCAGTTATTTTAGTTAAAAAAGTTTGATGCCTTATGGCATTGTATTACTGATTTATTTCTTTCACTTCCTTTTTTTTCACGTCTCCTATTTTCGCAGAAAATAGCAAGCATTAGTGCCATTTACTCAGGTAGGGTCTATGGTTCCTAACAGTGTAAACAAATAGGAATATGGTTTTTTGCTTACAAAATTGTTTGACTCTCGATTATATTGAAATAAAAGGTTTTTGATCACATTTCCCAAATCTAGGTATTTTAAACAGTTAACACCTAAAACTGTGATCAGCTGATAAGCAAAATGTTTCACATTTAACCTTTGCGTAAGGTATTTCTATAACAAGGGAATACGTACTCGTATTCCCTTGTTATAGAAATGTGGCTAAACAATAGTTTTACAGATTATTTGTATTACGTTTACATCAGGTCTGCAAAGGCTGGTGCATGGCTTTAAGCTTTACTTAATGGATTAATGTCTCTTTGCAGACTAGGCATAATAAACAACGCTTAAATATACCGGATACACTTCATTACTTTTAACATTAAATTTTAGAAGTGTGTCCCATTTAATCCATGGTTTATTGGTTTATTTACATAGTACATAGAGTACATGCTACTATATTAGTTGTATGGTATTGTGACAATGAGTGATATTAAAAAGGTTCTTAATTATACTGAACAGAAAGGCTTACTATAATAACTGGATCAGATATACGGTTACAATATATTATATTTAAGTACCTTATACATAATATTTAAGAAGTCCGTACTTTTTGAAATTCATGAATAGGAAAACAAATTGAGACGAGAAAAAAGGAATTTCCGCGTAACAGTATTTTAAAATAAGAATGAGTTGTCTGCCTGAGTGCATCTAAATCCAAGTTCAGCAAATGTCGTCAATATATTTTAACTTTGGAATAAATGCAAGGATAATTAAAACTATCTGCTTACAGATATTAATATCGAAACGTCCTAAAAATGAAAAAAAATAAATCAATAAGAACAAAACCCAGTAACTAAAAGAAAAAAAAAATTCAAATAGTTATGAAAAAAAAGGTATATCCCATTTGTTAATGCAAGGGAAATGAATCCAACGTATTCTAGTCATCATTATTATTCTAGGCAAACTTTTATTTAATGACAGTGCTTGTTATATTGTAATCAATGCTAAAATTTGAAACGTGCCTTCTCCAATTTAATTGATTAGTTGTTTTACATATTATAAACGCTTAGATTTAAAAGTGTTGCGCGGATTCGATTTTTTCGAATCCACGCAACGCTTAATTAAGAATTTCATTGTTAGTATGTGAAAAATAAGGTATTTATAATATAGAACAGAAAAACGTAAAATACTAAACGTTTGTCTTCATACTTAATCGTATAATATTGAAATTATGTCTTATGTCAAATATACGGAAAAAATATTTATGTAAGTACAAACACAAGGCGCCGATAAATTAAAAGAGCTTTATTTGGCATCTACGCTTTTTGTTAGTCTACGACATCTACGAAAATACTGCTCCAAAGTTAATATATTGGAGCCATATTGTCGACCCCACTCTTGTTCGACAAGTGGGGTTTAATCTTTAGAAGAAAAAGGGGATGGTTAATGTTTTCGTTTTTTTCTAGCTTGCATGTTGTCTAACGTGATGAAATACGTTAGTAGTCTAGCTTTACGCGATACTCTTTTACCTAAGTAAAAATATGGATATCTAGTTCAATGACATAAAATATTCGGAGGATAAATTCACTCAAAATAAATATGTATTAAATAGTACAACTCGCATTACGAGGTTTCTACATATATTGGAATGTAAAAGTTTAAACATTTAAAAAATAATTTCTATTAAATTAATTACAAATTTTTGTTTTATTTTTTACAAAATTAATATATTGTCTAGTGTATCTTTCATAGGCGTAAAAATTTCTTTCATGGAACTATCCATTGGTATTCTTTACTATAGAACTAACTACAAAATATAGAACTAACTAGAAGATATAGAATAATTTCTATAAATTTTCGTCCAATTTCAAATAAGTAAATCAGAGTAATTTTCCTCATAAGATTAAATTTTCTATCGTTTCTGTCGAGATTAATTGATCAATTACTACAGATCAATTACTACGTAAATCTTTACATTTTATTATGGAGAAAATGCTCGTATAATTCTTACCGATTACCTTATCTAACCATTTTGCCCGATAGACAAATGATTTAAAGTAAAATCTATAAAGAACTAATGATTCTCGGTTTATTTCTTTAATATGACAACTATTATATACCATGTACTTTTAAAATAATTAATTTCAAACGTGTATATTGTTGCCGTGTAGTTCTAATTATTTTTTTAAGATTCCGTTCAAAAAAATTGAAAGAAAATTTCCAAAGGAGTAAAGCCTCTTTAAAAAAAAGTCGTGTCGTCTCTTTGTCGAAGTTTCTCTCTAGAATATATTCAAGAATTGTTATTTAATTTTTCTAAGAGTAATCTAAGATTTTGTCACTTCCTGCAAAGCGGGAGTATGTTGAAATAATTTTATTTACACTAACTTCTTGCATTGTTTCTGTAATTATGGTTTATTGAATTAAAATTATGTGTGTTTTTGTGTATGTGTATTTGTTACGCACCAGTTAAATAATCAATTAGACTTGTTAAAGATGGTTAAAAGTCTATTAATTTTTGTTTAATATCACATACTGCAGCATTCAGTTTTTGGAAAGTGCAGAATGATTTTTATATGTGCATTAAACGTTACTTTTATTTAGTTTCTGGAAAATCACTTTTCGTTAATTCCTAGAACTTATGTTAAATTCTAAGAATTAACGAAAAGTTATTTTTAATTTATTATACGTCTTTTTCAAACAGGGCGACCTGAGTGGTGCCAAAAGTCACAAGTAACAAAGGGATAACAAGTGGTCTAATATTTGAACTTTGAAAATGACGTGAGAGCATGAAAATGATTAAAATCTGCTATTATTTACTTTTTGTTATTAGAATTTAGTGAATCCTACTTATTTAATTTATTAGTTTGTGTATTAATCAACCCGCAGTTTCAGATTGTCTTGAAAGGAACTCTGTTTTGACTTAAGCACAAATTAACGCTCGTTACCTAGTACCTAATTTTTTGGGACATGGGGCAAGGGAAAAGGATATATTGCGAAACATTTGAATTCTTTGTATAAGTAAATTTAAATTTAATTATGTTTTTAGGGCCTTTCATTATTTTTAGGAAAAAATTACTTAATTTTAGAAAGACATAAAGTTGAAACATAAAACGGGTTCAGAATATGTAGAAATTAGGAATGTTTTAAGTACATGATTAAAATCTTAAAACTGATCTTAAATAAGATATCTATATTATTTTTAAATCGAAAGAGTTGAGGGGAAAAATCTAAGAAATACAATAATCCATCTTGTATTTGTCGAATCACTTTATGGAAACTTTGCTATTCAAAACAATACTCAATAACAATGGTTAAGACCATAAATAAATTAAAGAAAATATGCCTGTACAGATATCTAATGGACATAAAGACGATCGTGCTTTTTTGCAGATTTTATGTGCTTTGTTTCAAAAATGTTTGGTGAGCTATAATGTTATTATTCGAAACTTCATGAACATATTTTTTAATTGATGTACCTTTAACATGAAATCACTAAGTCCGTACACACGTGAGGCTTTTATTTAATTCGTTTTTAAATTGTTACCTTGACAATGTAATTTCTTCATTATATTTAATTCTTTATTGTTGATGAAATCAAAACTGCGAAGAATGGATATAATATAGATTTAATTTCACCGAACATCAATATATTTTTGCCTTTTATATTATTGCTACATTACTAGAAATAAAACTTATCTTGTCAATATACCATATGTATTATCGATGTTCTACTCTGTCATTATTGCATCTCGTGCTATAATTATGATTTAACATGTATAGTTCATAATTAAATGAAACTACGTGATGTAGTATTAATTCTACTTTCTTTAAGGTCTTTACCACGTCTTAGGTTTCATTGTATTACAACATTTTCAGGTGGGTTATTAGCAAAGATTACAATCTTTGCTAATAGCCCACCTGAAGATGTAATACAACGAAACCTAGGTCTTTATTTCTACAAAATTAACGCCAAATATATTCAATATGTATAGTTTAGTTGATGGTTTTATAATATTTATAATTTTTTTAGTTCTTGTCTAAGATGTGAAAATAATTTTTAGATTAATATATAAAAAAAAATCTACTCCTTAGGCATTTCTTTTACATCAGGTTATAAAACAGTCACATTGTCGCTCAGATTCATAAAGTGAATACCTGTAAGTTTATCCTTTATTTTAGGAATAAATTCATATAAAAACGTCTTAAGTATATAATCGTTACTTCCGCGTGGAATTTACTTAAATTTATTTGTCTTCAGCGAGCATGCTGATTTTCTCTACAATAAAATTTAAACCTATGTTCGTACCGGTCTATAGTAATTGATCAATTAGTTTCAACAGAAACAATAGGATAAAAAAATTGATCTTATGAGGAAAATTACTCTGATCATATTTCCAGCACTACTGCGTTACTAAATTAACATTTCTTTTCTCGTTATTTCTCATTTTTAATAAGGTTCCGTAGAAAAGCAAGGAGCAAGGGTTCCTTGCTTTTCTACGGAACCTTATTAGTTTCGTCAAGACTGTCAGTCCCAAAATGTTTTATTCGGAAAAATGTGGCTAAACAAAATTACTTAATATACTATTTTGCTTCTAATGCCTTTATAGAATGTAGCTATCAATTCTGAATATAAGGTTGCCAAAATATGAAAAAACTCTTTTGTTAAAATAATTACACGAAAATGATGCATATATTAAGTGATGATTATGAATAGATCTATTTATTAAGTGAAAATAGAACAGAAATAAGTCAGCTAATGACCTTTCTGTAGTTTATAAAAAACTCTCAAAATATAAAAAACTTAACAGAGAATAATATATTTTCAAAAGATTTTTATATTTTACAGTTGAGTTTTATATAGGTTTACTTTATTGAAGCTTAATATACTATACAATTTTTGGGATATCGAAAATTGAGCTAAAAAAGGAGTGGAGTACGAAGAGATTAGTCGTTTTGCCTTTGATTACAGGGTATTTTACTAAGTCTTACTAGAAATTGTTTTTTTTGCGAATGAATAACTGTGTATATATTTACATACTGCACTTAGTATATTTTGTTGACAATTTATTGATTTAGCATATTTTTAATAAAAAGGGTGAACTGTTGTTACAGTCGCCAGATGACAACATGCACGTGTCTCGCCGGTCATTTTTGTAGAAATGAAACGTTAATGAGTATTATTCACATAATTTCTAAGTGCGGTGCGGAGTGCAATATGGGTTGAGTGAGATTAGATCGTTTTCCTATGATGTAAACAGATTTTAACAGTGCAATATCTCCTGAGAAGAAAAGTTGGTTGTTGTGAATAGTAGTGACAAATACATTTTTATGGAGTTGTGTGAAGCGTTATTTGCAACCTAAAACGTTTTTTTTGCCAAAACGTTTTTTTTTGCCAAATATTATTCAAAAAGAAATATGATATCTGAACAAACATTACAGTTAAGACAAACAGTTAGAGTTAGAACATTACATTACAGTTAGAACAAACATTACTAATTCAAATCACGCTATTTCAAATTATAGATCTGAAAGAAATTCAGAATTGACTGAATAAAAATATCATTTTAATTTCAGCAGATGAAACAAAAAATGGTTACGGCCATTACGTGCTCCGTAAATCCATAAATTTGATATTCGAAAAGTAAGAACTCGAGACTGCATCAATAATACCTTGCAAAGAACTTAAAAGGACAAGTACTTCTTCTCATTCAATTTATGAATTGAACAAACAATTGTTAAACACACTAAATACACACAGAAAAACGTGTATATATATATATATATATATATATATATATATATATATCCTCTATGACGTTATTCCATATATAATAAAATAATACACCTAACGCCCCCCAAGTATTTTATCTTTAACTTATTTCACGTCACCTTCTTTGTAAACGGACAGCGTCTTTTAAAAAATTACTTGCACAGACTGGGTTGCCTCCTCAACAGAGTTGCCTTGCCATTGTTAAAGCGCTCGCACGCCGTTATTTTATTGTATCTTTATTTCATTAGATCACGTGGAGTTTCTTGAATATCACTTAATTGCTATCGAAGAACTATATTCAACCATATACCATTTCTATTTTAAAATTTGGGTTTTAAATGTATATTAGCCGACATGTCACGGACGATGTACTTCTTACAGTCGTTAAGGATGCAGCAGGTGACGATCGGTTGCAGCGTGTCATCAGCGCCGTTGTTGAGTAAACCGCAGCAGGCGGCTTACGACTTAATGTAAAAAAATGTTCAATAGTGCGTTACAGCCGTACATAAGCTCCTATTAATGACGAATATATAGTAAACGAGATCCCACTGCATCGTCTGGATGATGCTGAGTTAAGACTGATTTTATGACAAAAAAATTAATTGAAGGATTATCAATCCGTGTCCCCAATTCTCTTGCTCTACACTTTATTAGGGCAAAACCGATTAGGATCTGGCTCCATTATTTAAAACCCACACCAAACCAAATACAAATAGAAGTTACTTCCCCTTTCTATTTCATACCAATTTTCTCTTGAGTATGCTAGGTTTCTATTTTTTGTAACTCAATGCGCTTATGAAATTTACCTTTATGCCATTAAAAGGAAAAATCCTCTACCCTGTATTATTGAGTAAACTTTCGTTTTTCGTATATATCAATTTTCTGTGGTCGCGCAATCATAATTTTTTCATTACGCCACTTTCTAGAACCGAATATAAGAACTGCCGTTTTCCACGGTATTGAACTGCGCAACCACCTAATTGCTCTCGCACCAGAGTATCATTTGTTTATGACGAATGCAAGTAAATTTGTAATCGTTATCTCTTCCTTATCTGCATGTTGTATTAAGGTTTAAAATAATAGTTTAAAATTTGTTAAGCCATTAATGTTTTATTGTTATGAATAGGATATATGTAATGTATCGGTAAATGTTTTGTGTGACAAAACAAGTAAACATATATTTTAATTAATGTTTTATGAAACCTGCGTGTAGTTATCTAAATCTATCGATTGAGACGTCGTGACTTCACCAAGTCAAAAGTTTACTATTCATACTAATTTAAACTGTGCCGAAATTTCCAAATGTGCGAAAACAAACCTAAAATTCCCTCTCTCCTACGCGCAATATATTCGCATTCACACTTTCATAGCGAATTTTTAAGTCATTGGCTATGAAATGGTATAATTCAATTTGATGTTCATGTATGATCTCATACAGTGATTTACAAGTTGCAGTTCAAATTTCATTTCCAGTTTTCTGGATTACCTTGTAATAAATTTAAAGTACTCAAGTCAAAAATTAAAACACCCATCAGCTTCGATACAGATTTACAAGTGTTACATTAAAACCTATTCCCTCTCAAGCTTTGTATGGTTTGTTGTTTTCTCATTGTGTAATTTTTTAAACCAATAATTTTGTATAAAATTGGAGACCGCGATAACAACGACTAATTATTAAAATGAGAGCGCCTCTTATTTGAGGTAAACGAGGTTCACGAGTCTAATGAGCAAGAGCTAAGTATTTTTACCAGAACAAATGTATTTTTTTACTTGAATCATTACGATATTGGTTAAGAATAGTCTTCGTTGCCTGGATCATATTATGAATGTCAATAAAATTTATCTATAATTAGTTAACAAAATTTTTTTTAAATGATTTGAATTTAGTTAAGTCAAAATGTAATGTCTGCTTTATTATGTAATCAACTTGATCATCGGCTAAGAATAGTAATTAAAATAAAAACAAGAGAATAATTATCAAAAATATATAAAGAAAGAAGAACAAGTGAAATAAATTAGGAACTAGAGATTTATATTATGCACCAGCAATATTTATCGAATTGAATAATATCTATGCAATCTTTGCCGATTAATGGTGGGTATAAATTATTATTTCCTCTTACAAGAAGTAGGCGCACTTTTAATATTGACACTACAATCATTTCTGACTAAATTAAAATTAATTAAATAATTCAGTGTTATTTGTTTCTGAGACTTTACCGCTTTAAAAATAAAACTTAGTTATATTTTTTAAGTAAACGTTATTTGTTTTATGTGCTGTAATTTGGAGGTGTAAATTGGTTTGAATAGTGTCATAAAAATGAAGCTCTAGGCGGCTGTGATATATTATTAGCAGAAAAGTGGCATCAATTACTGCTAAGACACAAAATTATACGGTTTTATATGGCAAGTTTATTTATATTCAGTAATTTTTTAATGGTTTCCTTTATAATATCACTTTGGTTAAACATGCTGCTGAAACAAATATTATAGTTGAATATAGTTCGCAATTTGCTCATATGCTAGTTGACATATAAATCTTTTGATGATATTTTAAGATCAATTAAATATTTTGATGAAGCCATTTATGGTGTATATTAGATTATTTTTTGAATACATGGTGTTACACTATTTATGTTTTAATTTATTATGAATAAATAGCTCAAATATTCTACAAAAATTTTTATACGTGAACATTATTTTTAATACCTAATATTTTAATCTAGTTTATAGCCAATAATACAATACTAGGTTTATAAAATTAAACACATGTAATATAAGGCATAAACAAATTAATAAAAAATATCATAGGAAGTATCGTTTATCTTTAAAGAAATTTGCTCGATTTCTGCTTTCCTTCGGATTCCATGATAAAACAAGGAACACTTACAATTTTGTTATGTCCTTCTTTCTATCCCGTTGTTTATTTATCACCGACTCAGAGATTTTTTTTATTTGAACAGGGTAAAAATTATCGGATTAAATAATTATTTCTTATGGTTTTATTAGTCATATAAAAATTAAAAAAATCAAGTTCATTGCACGTTACAAGAAAATAAATTAATCGGCAAAATGTACAAATAGATGTTTTTGTTGTGACATAAATGTCCTCACCTAAACTTCATCATCTAGAACTCTAATGGGGTTAACGGGAGATAATACCATATCTACATAACTAAAAATAAAGTTGGATGTTGATAAATTGACATTATTACTCATATATGTTTTCGTATGAAAATTATTGTGAATTCCCTTTCTTCCACAATAAAGGTAATTATATTTTATCTAAGTACTTTGCACTATTATTTTTTTTAAATATTATTAAAATGAGATAAATAAATGATTTAGTATTATTTATTTTCAGAACAATACTTTTGAACAAAACGTCTAAAATGTTCATGTTATAAGAAAGAGATAACATCTTATTGCAATTTATTGATTATAAATTAAGTCAAATATTTACAAAGCCGTAAATTTGTTTAACACTAAAAAGCATGGATGAAAATTTTGCTCATCTGTTTATAATTATAATGTTCATCATATAATATCATCTTCATGTGTGATTCGTATTTGAGTACAATCTTACCTAGGTGTCAAACTATTTTCAGGAAAGCTCAATGTCAGGAGTAAACGGTGAAAGATATCTAAATCACATGTTCAAAGAATTATAAATCATGATTGTTTAAATGAGTGTATATTTCAAATTATTGATTGATTGTTTAAATGAGTGTATATTTCAAATTATTAATAATCCATAGAATAATAAGTGGACTTAATAACATTTCTCATTCATTTTCAATTAAATTAAATTTGATTATATGAATGATAATATTCATTACACATGACCGTGTTTGAAAAGTACCATCAGATGTACTTTTACAGTCTTATAAACAGCAAACAATAAAGAACGGAATCTACGCTGAAATATTTTATATCATTTTGTATATTCATTGATTGCATATTTTTGGATTCCTTCTTAACGGGAATAGACTTTGAAGAAAATTTATTAAATTATATTAAATTTAAACTCGGGTTCCGTGAAAGCTTTATTTTAATATGGTGAAATAAAGATGACTAGTTTACGGAATTCGAACGTTCTGTAATAAGTGGCATCGGTATTTTAAATTAATTTTCTCTAAAGAGACTACAAAAATATGCAAAATGTATCTAGTTTACTTATAATTTGCATAGGAAGGGTTAGTCTCATAAAATTTTAGTATTTATAAAATTAGAGACTTTCGACGTATGATGTCATATCGTACTTGTACGATCTTTATTTCAAAACTAGCCCAATGATATTTATTTGTAAATTTTACGGCACGCAAATCTCACAGTATTATATTAAGGAATATATACCAACACATTCTAAATACTTGACTGTGTGACGTGCGCATTGGACGCTTTTTGGCTGGGTAAATTTTTTTGAGTTCGCGTCACCGCTTGCCGTAATAGCAGTATATCTATGGCTAATTGTAGCATCACTGTGCAGTTCAACAGTGAGTACTAATTTACAAATTATAAAATTACAATTTTTGATACTACAATTAATTTTTTAATTGTCGAATCACTAGAATTGGCAACATTTTATTTTTTATAAATATTACACGCATATGGATTGAGTTCTCAGCAAACTATCTTCAAATTTTGAATTCACACATATTAAAATATACAATGGATAATTTTAATTATATTTAAAAGATGATTTTAATCAAAGATAGTAAAATAAGGACACGCAGTTATGAATACCAAATTGGTCGCTAAGCAAATTTTCAGGAGTCTATATTTTGTTTTTAGTAATTACAGCCTGAGATACAATCGCCTCCGTTGTCCTTTTGTTTGTATAATTTATAATACATGACCAAACTTCCATTGAAAAATGTTATTTAGCCAAATTTATAACTTCAACAAATAATTTTGGCTTTTCTTTTTAATTCACTTTGCTTAAAAGTATTACTTATTTTACATAAATATTGGTTAGGTGCTTAAAGCAAAGAACAAACAAATTGGCTGCAGATGTAAATCGACAACTTTTTGGTTACTTATTGTGAATCTCAAAAACAGGATAAAATTTTAAATAAAAATAATTTTTGTTCAGTTACAAATGTGATATACTAGAATAAGGTGTTGGTTGTATTTTTGACACTTAATAATCCATATAAAAAGCCTATGGCAAACACTACAAGGATGCGTTTTTCAATCACATCGCGTTCTACAACAAAACATTGACTTTTAAGAACAGTTTGTATTTATAATTGATCTGTGATATGTTTGTAGGAATAAAATTATAGGTACTAACCAAATAAATTGGTGATACGAAACAAAATTATTTGCAATAAACAATAGAGGGGAGGCAAACTAAACTTATTGATTTTATTGCTTTCTAGGAAATCGTACACAGCGTAGTAATGGATCGTAATATTGAATTCGTATATATTTATATATATATATATATATATATATATATATATATATATATATATATATATATATATATATAAATTATAACTGAATTACACGTGTTAAACTGAATCAAACATGGCAAAATCAAACAAATAACACGCACACGCAACAAGCGGCAACCTGGGATCGCGTACTCTTGATCGTACTCGTTATCTGAGGGTGGCGTTAAACTGGCGGGAGGAGGTGAGTGTCGCTTCTTTACGCAATAATAGTTAATATTCTTTGCCTAAAGCCTGTTCATACGAAGGAACGTAAATAAGTTATCTACTGAATCAAAGACTCTACTTAAATCTCAAAATCAAACACTTAAGTCTAATACGGAAGTTTAAATCGCCTATTAGTTTGTATCTGTCATACTCGGAATAAATTTGTTATTTTGTAACATAAGATATATCTTAGCTTGAATTTATTAATATTATTTAAAGAAAAGAGTTTTTATAATCCTCATTGAAATAATTTATTACCTATTTTTGAATTGATTTATGTAGCTCTCTTGAAATTAATGAATTCAATATTTAATACGATAGCTGCCGCTGTATATTATTCATTAGAAAACATTTAAAATTTAATACCACATCAGAGGGTCTTAAATATCGAATTTCAGGTTTCGGCCTCGAAATATATTTTAGAATCTAAGACACGAAATACCATAACCCTCATATTTAAAAACAATACTTGATTGTTCCGATATCCTGTTTGGAAACATATAATAATAATCTGATCAATAATTTAAGTGCATTTTTCTCAAAAGAAAGTTTCCCTAACTTGCTCACAATATATCTGAGAAATTTAATATTTTATTTACTTCGAACTTAGAAGACAATTTTCAAACATTTTTCCTTACAGAAACACATTACAATTTTTTAGATGTATACAAAAAATTATATAACTTTTTTGGAAAAAATTAAACTTTTTCTTTAAATGTATGCTGTTTTGAGTAAAAACAATATTTTTAAAATACCTTACATATTTTGTAGCTACGGACATGCTGATGATAAAAAACTTCACATTTTGTTTAGCATCCAAGGAGTCCGGAACCACACCCAGCATATTTTTTTATAAATGGTATCGCTGCCATTTTGATTCACATTACCAAAATAAACGGACACATGCCTCAAAACATAAATAAAGGTAAAGGCTTTTGTTTAAAAAATAAGTTCCCTAAATTGACTTTATTTCTTTATCGTTGCTTAACTCGTATTAGAACTTATTAAAATGAATGTTAAATTATCTGAGGATAAAAACTAACTCTAATTCTATCTTTTTTAAAAGACATTTTTTTTTGTACAAAGAAAATATCAGTCTAAACAAGAATTAATTCTAATTTCAAATACGTCTATTTGTTATGTAAATTAAAACCACGATCAATTTATATCGATGGAAAATATCCCGATTTACTGAAATTATTCGAATCCTTTATTTTATTTAAATACCAGAATAAAGTTCATTTCACTGAATACATATAAGTCTTATATATCACTTTGATTACGGCAGAAAATAATTACAATTGGTTTAGCAATCTAATAATATAAACTTTAGAATCATGCTCAAGACATGGCGCAATCAGTAGAAAGGTTTTAGGTTTTAAATCAGATAAATGACTAACGACTGTAAAGTTCAGAGTTATCACAGTTTTTTCTCATTTAATTAAACGTAATAATTAAGAATAAAAGATAAAAGGTTAAACAATGTACAAAATAAAAGTTTAGAACATAGTCTCCATTAATTCATTACACTATTATATTATTAATTTCATTACAATACTACAAAGAAAAGTATAACTTTCACATATTTTCAAATTTTCCTTTTTTTTATATTTTATCTTGATTTCATACTGCGTTAAGGTATTTATTTTATTTTATGTTAATTCCAACAATAATCAGTTTTTTGGCTTGTAAAAACAAATGCTTAATTCCCAAAAATGTTTACTGTTACAATTTCGTAAAGTATTAAGTTTGTTAATATCTATTAAACATTAAATCAATTTATTCAATAAAACTTATAATTTCATAGTCATCAATTGTCTAAAAATATTTTTATAAACAAACCATTAAGTCATCACGAGTTAAAAATGAAAGTTTTATGAAGTTTTCTTCGTCATGTCCAAGTTATTTGTCAGTAATTGTTTTTAATTTCGACAGAAGTTATGACTGTCAAGGTTTATCTAAATTATCAACTTTGTCAGTATTACTAAGTATTCAATTTACTAAGTTTTTAATCTACCCATCTTTGTGGGATTTTTATTTTTTTACCAACTTTTGGGATTTTTTTTTCTGCCAAATGCGTTTATTTAATTTAAAAATTTAAAATTTTTATTAAATTAAAATTTTTTCTCTAATTGTCTGTATATTATTTTACTTTGTGGCCAATCATGAATTCCTTATATTTTCCTCTATTATATTACACTCCAAGTTTTAGTTTAAATAGGAAATGAAAACGTTAGTTGTATAAATATACTTACTATGAGAAGGGATGCTTTAAACAAAGTTTGAAAAACCTTTGTTTTCGATTTGTATTATGTATATATATATATATATATATATATATATATATATATATATATATATATATGTATATTTATATAAGAAGGAATTGAAAAGCAGTGTGTTTACAAATCAATAGTTTAATAAGTTTAAGTGTATTCATACGGTGACGATATTTGAGAAGGGTCCTGCAATACTGTGACCCATGGATAATATAACCACTTGATGACGTATCAACACAAAATCTCAAGCCGTGCGCTGGCACAAACTGATTTATTGAATATTTTACCGAAATTTTATATATTCCCGAGTTTTGTGTAATCGGCAAGACGTGTTGTCCATTTTTCTCATGTAAATTTCAAAATTCAAAAAATATTTCGTGTAATTGTTTATTAAGTTAATATAGTGATAATAACATAACAAAACTTTTCTTTTGATATAACGCTGTTTTTCATTTCTTAAAAGCCTTATTTTGAAAAAAAAATCGAAAATGGGTAAGTATCGAGAAAACTACATATCTATGGTATTACAAAGGACAAAGCACTGATGGGCTCATTGTGACCCGTGGTACGTTTACCCTAATGAATAGTGACTAACTTGGGTTTCATAAAAACATGTTCTTATGTGCAGTCCAGTATCCATGACTGTGGCCTAACAACTCTGCGTCTCATATTCGAGGCAGACATACAAATTACTGCGGTAGAAGCGGACTTCTTTTGACACTGACATGAATCAAATATAAAAAAACATATACGGATAATGGAAGCGCGCTCTACGAAGTAGTATTATTTCAAGGTGCATACACTGCACAAATAAGTATAGTAATATTAAATTTTATCTGTTATCTTTTACTACTGTCAAGTGACAGCACCAAAAGGTAACAAAAGCAAGGTATACTGTTATGTATCTAAAATAAAAAATAAACCATTCGCAATGCGGAAGTTTCTAGGAAAAAGATGATGGCATATTTTGTTTAAAGATCTGGTTGATATAATATTGTTTCTTTAAAAAATAATGGTAGAGTTATTGAAAATCAATACATGAACATCTTTTGCTTTGAAGAATATTCGAGTACACAAATGCCAACATAACAGATCTATATTACATCACGGCATTGGTCAAAACCATTCCGCCAGATTACCAAACGTTTTTTTTAATAGCACCATTGCAAAAACGAATAAATCGTAATCAATTTCAGATCTTGAAAATTAAACATAAATTTCTAGTTTTAATGAAAGCGCAAATGAAATTGATTTCCTCAGGGTTGATAGTAATGAATTATATTTAACAAGGGTGGTTTTATGTAATGCTCCCGACAGATGCAAGAGTATCGATTGCAGAGGAGTTTACTTGGAAAAATAATAGAATAGTAACAGATGCGCATTCATTTTTAATCCAAAATTTCACTGTTGATTTTCCTCCTGATTGTTAATTAATTGGTAATTTATTTAACTTTTTCAAGTTAGATTCGAGTTACTTTGTTAAAAGTAAATAAAGATTTCGGCTTTAACTTTTGAGTGACAATAAGGATAAAAAAGTAAGTAATAGTAAAAAAAATTAAGAAACAGATTTTAAAGGAAATTTACTACAAAGTTTAAATTTTACAAAAAATAAAACGATATCCATGGATAAGTAGAAAAAAAATATAAACATTGGTCCTTAAAAATAGTATGATTAATTTTCTGTAAAGATCTCCCATTATTAGTACTCCATAACCAAAAAACTCATGAAAACGATATAACATAGCTCATTATTACGGAAAATATTCGATTAAAGCATTTTTCATACGAAATTGAAGAAAATTGTTAAAGTGAGAAAAACCTGTGTAAATAAAAATAATTACTGTTGTGTTGTCAATATATTATTTCGTCCTGGCAAAAAATACGAATAAATAAACATCACAAAGAAACTTATAACACCTGGAACAAGGGAAAACTTCCCAAGAGATAATATACTATGTTGTCGTCTGGGTCGTTTCTTTTATTTGACTGAATAAAAAGGACAAATTAGGTAGTAGTAAAGGTGGATAAAGTTACCATTTTTAAGAGTTAATAGCTTTTGGGTGAAGTAATTTATTTCAAGTTCGAACAGTAAAGTCTGGGAATAAATGGATCTTGTAAATTTGTATAAAGACTCTGCCGCAGTAAATCTCCTACTTGACTAGGCATGAATTACACGATACTCAGTTCTTCTTTAGCTCTGTAATAAATTTATTTAATTTGTTACGAAATTCCTTAAAATATTGTGTGAACTCACAAAAAATCACTTATATGCAAGTTTAAACAATTAAATGCCGCTGGAAATGCAATAGTTATAAATTTTAATAAAATTAAGATAATACGTGTATCGTGAGAATATTTTCAAATATTGTCAAAATCTGAGGATATTACAGGCATTTAAAAAAATTATATTTATAAAGTTTATGAGCGCTTGTCGAAAAATCGTTTAGCAGGAAATAAATATTATTTATTTTTGATAATTGCACTTCTGTCGCAGAAAGCTATAAATATTCCGTATTGAATTCTTTAAAATGTTTTTCACGAAAAATGTTATATATCTAACAAATACACACGGACATTTATGTGTGTGTATTTTTAATTCGTTTATGTCTATGGACTTTGATGTTAACATTATATCGACATGTAAGTACACTAATGGTCTAAATATAGATACAGTAAAGAAAAAACTAGCTTCACAATAATATTTTTTTATTTTAAAATATAACTACTTTCACATAATATGATTGAATTTCCAGTACGCTAGTTAGAGATACATTTGAAACGTACAAAATAAAATGAAAAAAGTAACGATAACATTTACTGCAACACAACTTAGTATCCAGTGTGCTTGCTGTTGTTAAATATAGCCATTTGACATCGGTGCGGCATCGAAGATATCACATTACGAGATATTTTTACGTAAAAGTATTTTATAAGCCTCTTAAGAAGTGGCATGTAGATCGTTTATATTGTAAGTGCGTTGATTTGCGACCTTTTGCTTAAGTTCATACTGCACGTGATCTATGGGATTTAGATCTATGCTATATGTGGGACAATCTAGTATCGGATGGAGAAACTTTACGATGAAATATTTGACGATATTCTTATCGTATTGAAACTTTCATATGATAGAAAAAGTTTCTTCACCATAAGGCAGAATAACATCCTATAATACTTATTATTATTGGTGTAGATAAAAAATGACAGGTTCCGGAAAAACAACCCCAATATTTTATGTTATTGCCTCCATGTTTTAATTTTTTTTTATGTATTTTGAGTTAATTTTTAAATTTAAAGAAACAGAATTTATCGTACTCTAATAAGAATAACACATGACCCCACTGAGAATAGATCCAACGTTCATATTTCCCAGTAAACCTAATAGTATCAATCTGAGGTCATTTTTCAGCAACGAAAATTCTTGAGCAATTCTTCGAAATACCTTTGCTTTTACTATCGATTAGTTCTTGCTGATACGCCGGTATTTGATTTTAACCCAAATATTTTTCTTTAGTTACAGAACTTTTAAATTAGTTAACATGAAACCTGTCTTGGCAATTGTGACCATCCTACGATCTCCTTGTGGGGTTGTTTTTCATGACATTTTTTTCTGAGACCACATCTCGTTATATCACGTGATTTAAAGTATAGCACTGCGTCATTAAATATATTTTTTGAATAATTTAGACGATATGCTTATTTGCGATGTGGCTATCTAGGTTGAAATTAATTATTACTTTAGGCATTGCTACATCACAATTCTTACTTCAAACCATGTTTCTTTCAAAAATTACAATGAAAAAACGTAACTAACTAACAATAAGTTAATCAGGAGGAGTACTAAAATTAATCAATGTGAGAGGTAAAGTGCTTTCCTTTTTGGGACAAGGTTATGAACATTTTAATATTCCTCATTAGATGAGCAGACAGAAAATGTGGTAAATGTGGACCCGAGGAATATGTTTCTGGATTAATTATTCACAGACCTTTTTTAATAATTATAAAGTGTTACTCAGGCTACGTGATAACAAATAGCATTATAAAACAAAATACCGTGGAATTTATTGCAGTTCACAAATAAACTGCTATTATATATGCGATACTTCAAAAATAAATTTTGGTCAGAGCTTTGTTTGTTCCTGATTAATTGATCACCATTGTATGTGTATATATATATATATATATATATATATACACATACAATGGTGATCAATTAATCAATATATATATATATATATATATATATATATATATATATATATATATACGTACAGATACGTACATATATATGTATGCGTGCATGCGCGCGTGCGTGCGTGCATGCATGCGTTCGTGCGTGCGTGCAGGCGTGCGTGCATACATGCGTGCGTGCATGCGTTTGTGCGTGCGTGCTAGCGTGAGTGCGTGCGTGCGTGCGTGCGTGCATGGGTGCGTGTGTGCGAGCGAGCGCGCTTGCCTGCGCACGCAGCGTGCGGAGTACGTCCGTGCGGGCGTGTGTATGTGGGTGTGCTTCATTCTCTTTAGGATTGTATAAATCATAAACTACAAGGTGTATACCATATTTTATCTATTTCAAATATAAAATTTATAATTTCTATAAATTTAATATCTTTAATGTATTTTAATGTACAAAATAATATCGGGAAACGTTTTCGTCTGTTTCTCTTGTAAATGTCAAATTAATTTTATAACGATTAAAGTTTTGTTTGAGTGTTTTTTTGTCAGGGTTTAGAACCAAAACGGTTTATCCGATTCACATAAAACTAAACTTCAATCTCGTACAATTGGACTTAAGCTATTTAAACGCTGCATAGAACATGTGTGTAATAATGATTTAAATAAAGGGAGCCAACATAAGCCGTTTGTATTTTTGAGTTAAACTTTTAATCTATTATAGCTTTGTTAAAATTAGGAATGAAGAAATTATAGAAATATGACAGTATAAAAGTTTCTGTAAAATATCTATGCTGCTAGTTATTATAGGCTGTCTAGAATATAAAAAGATCCGGAGAATTAATTTTTTTAGTTAAATAAATATTAAATTTATTTCAAAATAAAATTCGAAAGGATTACACTCGATAATACCATTTATAAATATATTCAGTACATACATACCTAGTTATGACGAATTGCTTGCTACAAGTGTTTTATGTTAGAGTATTGAACCATACAGTTCCATACAGTCTGTTATAAATCGCATAATTAATATACGAATCTTCCAGAACACCCTTGATAAATTAATATTAAATTATTATTAATCAAACAAATTGATTAAAACCAGAGTGCATTTTCTCTGGCTTTCTTTGCCCGAAAAAAGCCACGATGGACAGCTCGCTGTTGACAGATGACGTAGTTTTGTGACATACTATGTAAATTTTTGCACAATTTTGTAGGACATAGTTTCTGTTTCTGCGCTGTAAATACCTTGAATTTAATCATATTAACATTTGATTATATTGAAAGCTTATCCAGTTACTAAGGCAACGAAGTATAGAAAGGATTTAATATGAATTATGTTTATTTATGTTTAATTATAACTAGAGTTCAATATAAAAATTATGACAACACAGTAATATAAATAGGCGTTAGGTGGTTTCAAATTATTTTATGAGAAATATTAATAATATTGATTAAAATTGAATAAAATTATTTTGTCAAATATGCACTGTCAAATGTAGTAGAAAAGAACTTGATATAATTTTTATAACAATTAATGTGCATTAAATTTTGCTTCACTAATTTTGCGTCTTATAGAATGTACATTTATAATTGGATTACATTTACTCAAAGGCGATAACGGTTATCGAGTGTTAATAAAGTTGTTGGATCTAAAATGAAGACTGCATCTATTTTGGCAGATAGTTTATAATCTTATTTATAACAAAATCTTTCGAAGAAATTCAATGTTAATATCTGTCTCAACTTTAACCGTATAATTTGATTCCAAATATTATTCTACGTTTCTACGCCATCCTTCAGAATTTTATTAATTGCTTCAAACAAGAAATATTTTCTGACTGGCACTATATTATGAGTACAATAAATGAAAATAAAACAAATTAGACTTCGTCGGTATCGCTTCTTAAATTTGAAGGTACTTTGAGAAATAAGTTTAAAGAATATTTTCTTTTCGTAAAGTGTATTTATTGAAATACCTTGTTTTCCATTAAATAATATTTTAATTTTCTGCACAAATTTTATCAAATACTTTTCGAAATTGTACAATCATAAGAAATACAATTATACCGTTCTCCAATAAAACAATTTTTATAGTTATAAATAAGTAGCCATTTTCTTTTTATTCCTTTAAAGAGTAGTAACCTTGACACATCAGGAAAAAAATAACATGAATGAAGAGGAACTTCTACTACAGTTTCAAGGGTACTTAGCCTGAGTAGTTTCATATGAGTAACCCAAAGTTTCCAATGGTAATTGTTAATCCAAGATATAGGTTTATTAATACTTAAATTGAATTAATTTTTGAAAGAAGATTAAACATAAAAACACAAAATTTACTTACAGTATTTCTTTTTAAAAGCAATCACCTCTTCATTATATATTGCAAAATTGTTGAAATAGTTGATGTTTTAAAACTAATACATTAATAAATATACCAACATCAGATGAATTTGAAAAAAGTTAATTTTGTATCAACTATAATTACTTTAGCGAGATTTTTATAAATAGAAAAAAATAAGAAGTGGAACTAGATGAAGACTACACCAAATGAATTAAGTTTAACTTATGCCGGAACGAAGATCATAATGAATATATTATATTCATTACCTCACCTTTTTTCAATTTCTTTCTTGTTTGAAGCAAATTTCATATTGGTCTCACTCGTACATCAACTTTTAGGGAATTTTTTGCATTTATATTTTGTGTAAAATTTCAGATTCGGCTATATTTTTTCTTTATTTTTGCTTACGAGTAAACCGAATAAGTTTGGACACAATTTTATCATTTAAGTCTACTTACTAATTGTATTATTCGTATAGATATTTATTTTACTTATGGTGAAACTCAATCCAAAATAAGAAACCGGTAAAAGTAATTAAAACAAATTTAAAAAAAATAACAACAGCAGCTAGCACTCGAAACTTACTTATTTTGCTGTCAGCTTTTAGTCTTGCGAAAGTTTTTTTTTAGTCAACGACGTACTTAAATTTTCATGTACGTACGTATTTGTATTTACCACGCATATTCCAAATTTCTAATATAACGATTATATGATTTCCAAAATAATATAACGTAATAATTTCATCACAACCACTTAAATATTTATAAAGTCTTGTTTTATTTCGTATGCAACTGCTATTTTAAAATATATATTTAGAAAATACATATATGTGTAAATAACCACGTCAAGATCCTGTGAGGCGATCATGAAATTATTTATACAATTGCTTGTGAACTCAATCAATTTTAAATTGAATATAGAAATACAAATAATAATAAACAAGTTTGAATTTGAATTCCTGAAGAGTTTTTAAACATAATGAATAGAATATTATCGTACATACTTATTTTTAGAGAATATTTAGCGAAGGATGGGTCTGGAGAAGGATTATTACGAATATAATTTGAAAGTAACTCTACCATTTTAAATGAAATTAACGTCGCCGGATAAATGAAATGATAAACATTTAATTAATGTAATTTATATTAAGAAGGTATTAAAGTTTATCCATCCCGTATTTTAATTTAAATTATGGCGTATTTTAAACCAAATTATATTAGTTTAGTTAAAATATTTTTTGACAAAATATTTTTGTTTGTACATTAATTAATAAATTGGTTACATTTCAAATTTAAAAGCAACAAATTATGCCTCATAGTTTTAATAACACACCTATGGGGGACGACAGAGCTACTGCCGCCCGTACCCCTTCCTATTTTAATATGAAATTCGATCTGATATTGAGTTAAATTTAATTTTCAAAGTTACAATAATATATGTTTTGATAATATACTAACTGCGTAAAAGCTCACCTGTATTTTAAAGCGCAGCGTATACCTAACATATAATATACAAGTGTCGAAAAGTAGGTGATTCCAGAACTATTGTCCGTTAATCACTTTATACTTGTTTCCGTTAATCACTTAATGACATTAAATATGCATTGAGTTAAAAAGTATATAAATTAAAGAGTTTAAAAGTTAAAAAGTATAAAAAGTATAAAGATATATCTTTTCTGTGTAAACTTACTTTTTAACATTTGAGTTAAAAAGTAAGTTTACACAGAAAAGATATATCTCTTAACATTTAGTTATATCTTTTCTGTGTAAACTTACTTTTTAACTCAAATGTTATTAACAATTGAACAATATATTTTTAACCACTGTAATTTACATTAAAATAAAAAGAATTGTATTCTCATTTTATATTTTAGGAAAAGGAAAATTTTGTTTAATAGGAATTATTCTTTTTTCAGCGAAATAAAGTGTTTACATGGGAATATGGAGTTCCTTTGAATGTTCGTCTTCAACATAGCGGAAATGCTCTCTAAATATCTAGTATCCAATACGGACGGAAATAATAATGGGATGCCTCCCTTGTATATTTACTGTAACTACACGAGAGTTAATTAAAATGGTAGTCAGACACAGTTATGTTATCGCTATTTGCATTTCCTGTTTGGAACCATCGCCGTTGAATATTATGCTGTTCTTGCTTTTTGAAAACACAAATCATGCTCCAGCATGTTTCATAACAGGAAAATTTTAACATAAGTTAATTTTGTGCTGAAAACGAAGGCAATCTGGTAACCAGCCTACGCCATATAAAATCCAGGTCGCATAGTATGAAATATGCTATGTGCCACACTGCAAGGATTTGCCAATAAAATAAAAAAGTTTTAGAACATTTAAGGACTGCTCACATTTTTGCAAGGGAATAAAACTATTTGCGTGAGTTATCGGGTAAAATGTCAACAAAGAGAAAATAAATTGAAGACAGGAAGAAGAAACCTTACAATTTAGAGAGATACTTGGACTTATAGAAACGCAAAATAAATTTTAATGGATCACGATTTTATACATACTGGTTATAAACCGAATGTCTTATGACCACAAAACATGGGACAGTTCTAGCCATATTTTATAACATCTACAAATAGGATCTAGGCATGGCTCTCTAAGACACCATATACTAAAACTAAAGATTAAGACCAAATTATATAAGGTAAACCCAATGGTATTTACACGCTTACAACGTATAAGTTTATACTCCTGGTACAATAGATAAAAAAACGACGTTTCTCCCTTAAAATTAATGTAGTGAAATCGCTGGTTTCACCAAAACCTTCCAAACAAAAAATTTCACCGAAGTTGCGTAGAAATAACTCGTTTCGTCGCCACTCCAAGGTTTTTCAAGCGGACACTATCATTATCTACGAAGAGTACGACGACAACGAAGAAAGCAACAGTATGCTGTTATTGTTGAACGATGACGTACTGTACTGACAGCACATCCAAGATTATTTACTTCGTATTCCTAGGCCTATGATAGTTCGGTATCTATTTTATAGATTGTTTAGGAAGGTCCTTTTTAAAGTTTATTGGGCAGCTTTTAATTTAGGAATTTTTTAGGGTTCTGTCCCTCAGAAAATTAAATAAAAATAGTTATACGAATAATTAAAACAAGTCGTTGGTATAAAATATGCGCAATATATATGGGACAACAAGATGTACATATATATATATATATATATATATATATATATATGTATGTATATATATATATATATATATATATATAAATATATAATCGCATATACACACACAAATGTGTGTTTGTATCTAAAAAAATTTAGATAAAAAAATAATAATAAAAAATATATATGTAGAATGCTATGCCAATTTTTATATTTCTACGCTAAAACATTTCTGAAAAACAAAACAGTTATGACGGACATATGGACAGACACGAGTGAAACGGAATCCCGAAAAAGTGAATAAATAAAAAACAAATTGAAAACCACACCATAGAAAAAAAGAAATATTCTATATATCCTTAGAGGAGCCAACATTTATCAATATTGGTTCAGTTAACTGGATAATTTTTTTTTGAAGTAGAGAAAAGCTTTCATTTTTGGTCCACACTATAGTAAATTTCTTCAAAAATTAGCACACGATCAAAGAAAAATCGACTTAAGAGTGTCTTAACATACCCGGTAAACTCTAACTTTAAAAAAGTTTTAGAAACTTAAAGCACGTATATGCCAGTTAAGTTTCAGTTAAAATATAATTAATTTAAACTTTGCCTCCAACTTGAATTGACAGTCGTAGGGCCGCAGGCACGTCGCTCGCACGTCGCTCAAAATAAATGAGATAAGTTTGTGACATATTGAATTAAATTTAAAGTTCACGTGTTTTAAAAAATTATTAGTCTTTTGCAAGGATTTTGCGTAATATTACAGCTTTATAAGCAATGGATTACGTTTATGTCACTTATAGGTAATCGTTCTATTTCATTGCAAATTTATATATCCAAAAGTCAGTCGAAGAGAACAATGAGAAGATAAATATTTAAATAAAATAAGCTTATTTGAGATATATACATAGATACGGATTAGTATTTTTATTTATGTACATTATCTTTATGTTAGGATCGTTATATTATTCAATAATCTATTGCCTAGTTCTACTTAAATACAATCATATTGGTGTTTAGTATCCAAATACTCAGATTAGAGTAATGTTTAGTACTTTTGTTATTTGGTATTAAATTAATAGAGTGGCTCATTCACAGGTGTCCAAAATTTTTGTTAAGTAGAAAACATCATGATAAATCATTTAAAAAAGACGTGAATATGTTTGAATTTAAATATTTTTTGTATTTTTCCAAAACCCTTCTACGGTCACTCTGGTCACATAAATAACTTTTTTTTGGAAATTATTCCATTAAATCACATGAAATTTGATATAAAAGTAAGGTAATTATGTAGCAATCATGCAACTAGCGATTTTATATGATCGATATGTTTATTCTTAGCTTCTGCCATTGTATGTAACTTTATGTTGATGTTTTTCTCTTTTCAAAAGACACAATTAAAAAAATTCTATAGAGCCTGAACAATTAGAGATATGATTATGCCTTAGGATATGGAAATATTGTAGTTGTCACAGTTACATTGTAGTTGTCACAGTTACATTGTAGTTGTCACAGTTACATTGTGAACAAGTTTCATTGTACCTATAACAATGTTTGTAACTCTATTGAATTCGACTCATTGTTTAATACACTGCCGATTTTATGGTCTTCGTTCAGTAGATGAAATTCACAAACTATTACGAATCAAAAGAATAATGTGTTTTTTGTGTTTTTATTTAGACATTTTAATAATTACATAAATATGACTTTGCTCCTCATATTATTTATAAAACAAACAGGTACTCTTTTGATATCAGTACTTCGACTGTTACAGATTACATTTGATGTTTCCATCCATCTACCATTTATGTTGGCAATGTATTAACTAAACAATATTTCGAACTCTGACTTCTGATCTACCTTTAGCTCCATCAATAAACATACCTGAATTTACACGTGCTTCCATCACCTCTAGAATATGCATATTTGATAAATAAAATAACCAGGAACTTTGTCAAATGATGAATTCAATTAAGGTTTATTTTTGTATTTTCTACTAATACCTCATACCAAAATTGGCGCGATTCTGTCGCAATCACTTAACCAATGCTATTTAGGAGGATCTCTCTACAAATGTAACTCGTCCATAAATTGATTTTGATTGCGAGAATATATGTGATATAACATAAATTTACACACGAGCTCTAGGCAGAAAAGCTCAGTTCGACTTTGAAAAATCAAATGAAATAGATGAAGATGACGTACAATTTTTATTTGACCTGATTGGCCATTAGTATGTTACAGGTCTAAAACATACTGATTTAGCTGCATATTTATATAAAATGAGGACTGGTAAACCCGATACAAGAAATCCTATAAAAACCTTTATCTTGGTATATGACCACTGATATATAGGCTTATATAATAGGCTTATATGTTGCTATAGCATCAAATGCGTCTAATATTAGGAAATCATCAAATTTTTCCAGAAGAGAAACAGGTTTTGAATGAAGGTGACGTATTAGTTTTTTACCGCAAATCCTAAATGCTATGCCCGAATTAGAATCTCATGATTACGTTATATTTCTTCATCCTTTAATCTCGATAGTAGTCAGTTGAACACCGAGGATGTAAAAAATTAACAGGCTTATCAAATCATACAGTAAAATATCCAAAAATATTGTTAATGCTTTAATAGATCAATGAACTATATGACTGAATAACTATCTAAAAGATAGCTACAGCTCTGATAAATATTTTTCAAAAGTCTCACAAAAAAAGTCACTGTTCGGATACATTTATTAGAATAATTAATCAAGATTTGCTATAGGCACATATCATTTGATAATTGCGCGAATCTCGTACATCGAATATATTTGAGGAGTTATTAAATAGAAATGTGCAGACATCCCGAGCGCACAAAAATCAACAATGATTTACAAGACAACTTATTTATAAGAAATCGCATGTATTCCAGACAGGCAAGAAAAGAACTTGTTAAAATTATATCAAGTTAACTCGCGATCGCAACGTAATTACAGAATTCTTTTGCTCTTATATACACCCGCACTTTGTGGAGTTGCACCTACGTAATTAGTACATTATTTTCCCTATGCATGAAGGAGCCTTCATACAACTGGCAACATTTTTATATAATATTTTTTTAAAAATTGAGAGTCATTGATTGTATTATATAAGGGATTTTAAAATATTACTTTACGTTTTAAACTGATAATCTCTTCTTTCAGTTTCTGCATTGCTTTATAATGATTTATTTGTTTTAAAAGGTATATATATATATATATATATTAGTTCGAGGTAGTCTGTAGCGCGTTTGTTGTTAGGAAGATAATAGACTCAAAAAATATGGACGAAATTAATAGAGTCGAGACGACCCGTACTCGCATTGTTATATTTTATGAGTCCTCTTTAAAGCACGTAGCAGGTAGCACAAAATATACATCCATATATTGGACAAAATAACGTGTTTTATCATACAGCAGTAAAGAGGTTCAGACGTTTTTCAGTGGCGATTTTAAAGTCTATAGAATACGACCTATGTAGATTAATATTAACCGTTTACTATGTCGTATTAAAGAAGAAGACCAGAAAGAGCAACACGTAGAAACTTTTAAAATGTAGCAGCTCTCACATAATATTTAACGGATTTAAAACAAATGCTTAAAAGTATTTGGGCTTAATCAGTGAATAGCTCATGAATACGCTATGATTAATAAACGGCACGAGTTGTTGCTTGCACACAGTTACTCCCTGTCCAAAATAAATCTGCGCAGTATATAATTTATTTACTGAGGACGAAAAATGAGTTCTCTATGATAACCATACTAACTAGTCGTAATGGCTTATTGGTAAATAACGGGCAACACAGGTGGTAAAATAAGAAAGTAGGCGTAGAAAATTCCATTGATGGTATTCTGGTATAATGAAGAAATAATTTCTGCCACGAGAGACGATATTCAGTGCTGACTTCAGTTGTGCTATATTTCAAATTATTGCAGAGACATTTACGAAAAAAAGATCAGAAATTGTGTACCTTCTATACTATAATGCTTGAGCTCGTGACACACCGACCAAATGTAAGCAATTTTTTAATCGAGACTAGTTATCTTACGAGTATGTTCACTCTTCATATTTACCTGACTTATCTCCTCTATGCATAATTTACTTTATTCTATATTAACACACATCGCAGGAAAGTATTTCGATAGTGAGGATTCTCTCAAAGCATGGTTGAAAATTCGCTTGAACAAAACTTTTCATAAAATGGGTGACGTC
Organism: Druceiella hillmani; assembly: GCA_039881145.1. Classification (NCBI taxonomy): domain Eukaryota; kingdom Metazoa; phylum Arthropoda; class Insecta; order Lepidoptera; family Hepialidae; genus Druceiella; species Druceiella hillmani. The sequence continues at coordinate 15,703,867 of JAYKKI010000021.1, read as the reverse complement.
ATTACAATAACAGTAATAAAAAGTCATTGAAAAAAAATTAATCGTGTAGTAATTAATGTATTTTTTGTACACTTGGAAATATATAAATAAAATGAGCGCTTTAAATTGTCACATCATTATATTGTAACTTGATATAGAGTACAATATAATGATGTGACATCACAGGTATAGATTTTCTTACTTAATTCTCAATATTTCCAATATGATTGATTTCAACCATCTCTTTTATATTCCTTTACTTACAAACATTATAGCAGACTTATTGCCATATATTTTATTTCAGTCAATTCCGGGTTTTTGTCTCATATTTTTTACCATTCTCCTTTAGCTCAACCGTAATTTAATTTGGCTTATATTCTGACAAATGCAGTTTTCATGCAATGTTAATTATATTCTGCCAAATCGATTTTTCATACATTTAAAAATGCTTTATATTTTAATAAAACGTTTTCCTCTAAACGTCTCCTCGTTTTCGCATTAAATTTCCGTTTGTTACACGATAGGAACTCAATAAGTACTGGCCAAAAATTGGAAAATAATTACATTTATAATGCTTTGAGTATGATATTGGTATCAATTTAAACGAATCTGTCTTACATTCAGTTCAAAATAATCTACAGTTTTCTGTTCCTCAATATCCACCCAATATTCTGCAACGGTCACTTGTTGTACGGCCTCTTTTTCTAGTTTTTTAAGTTGGTGATAAACTTTGTCTCCTATTTTAGACATTTTTTTACATAAAAAAAACTTGCAATAGTGTTTTATTCTATTAAAGCGGAATTCGCTAGCTTTATATAAACTATATCAAACCCAGTCGATTTAACGAAAAGCTTTTTGGGTTAAATAAAACTCTTACCCTGAGATAACACCGGACCCGTGTCCGCATTAACTCTTTCCAAAATTAGTAGTACTAGCGGAGGCTTATTGATTTAGAGTTGATGATCAAAGGTTGGAACGAATTTATGAGTTGGTAATTAAAGCTCGGTAGAGCGCTATGAGTGAGGTGAGTAGTCCTTGAACGTGATTTGAATAATAACACAATAGAGACGTTACATCAAACAAATTTATTTCTCTTCGTATGTAAAACTATAGATCTGTGTGTATATATATATATATACATACATATATATATATATATATATATATATATATATATATATATATATATATATATATATATATATATATAAATAGAAACAATTTTGATAATCATATACATGATATAATTTTTTACTTAATTCCTACTTAGAGAGGATTCTTCCACTTACTCTCTTTGAGTAAATAATGTAGAAAGAACTTTCCAAGGTTTGCCTAAATTATTTTAGTGCCAATTTGAAATATTTTATTCAAAACAAAACAAAAGTGTTTAGTGAAACGATTACGGTATAGATGAAATAAACGAATATGAAAAGATCCTAAAACAATCAGATCCTAACACATTTCTTAGAATTATATTATTTTATTTAAGAGACAAATTTTTACCACTACTTTCAAATGTTAAGCATACTAAACGTGTGCTTATTTTTGGCTTTTGATGCTTTCTACGACAAATTGTATTTCGATAAAATACAACGCCTCTTAAGATTCAAATCGTTTATTAATCTTATATCAACAGAAGGTACTAGATAAAATCTTTATTTTACAGTTGTTTTTTGACAATTTCCAATCTAACACAAAAATGAAAAGACGATAATCTGGAGAAATATATAAATTCGTTTAGTATTTTTTTAAAGAGGCCTTTATATTATACAATTCTTTAAGGGCAGATTTATTGATATAAAATAATGGATGATGCGAACTTAAGGTTTTTATACCCTTTACCGTCTTGTATTATTAAATGAAATTGGTATTGTACTTATTTAAAATATTGTTCCTTTTCAGTAAATATATCTGTGAATTCTTTTTAAAATTGTGATCAAATAGAGTATGTATTCCTTTAAGTTGTTTTTTTCCAGTTTTTAGTCATCAGAGCTCAATATAATAACATATTCGGAGCCACAACTAGACTATTATGTTGCGAGTCTGTTGATTTTTAAATAGCTATTTGAACTCTTTATATCCAGTGCTTCCATTAAAACCCTGTTTCTTTAAAAAAATAATTCTCCCAATTGCTTCATTAGGGATACGAATAGTCAGAGATACGAAATTTCAACGACTGGTTTTTGAGAATCTGAAGTTTTATGATTCCAAAAATTGCGGTTTAGCTTTTGAATTCAATTTGGTCATTGAAATATAACTAAAATCAGAATTTAACTTAATTTTTTGAAAACTTTCACAGAGTGACAAAATGGTTCTGAAGTAAAACTTGATAACGTGTTGCTGAAATAAACTATGTATCACTCAACGGTTTAGTTTATAAAATAATCATGTTATAATATTTCAGCTTATCTTTATTGCTTTGCACCTGTAAAACCTTCCCAAAATTTTAAGTGCGGGCGATTGTTTATTGGTCTTCATAGATGACACTACCGGTTTTGGCGTTATTTTAACCTGTTTGGCGTTATTTTTAGCTATAGTAGCTACGAGGTCTTAGTATTTTAATCAACACCAATAATTAGTAATTTTATCACAAATAATACTTTACTAGATTACTTTACAAAACCATTTTTGTTGATTTCCTGTAGTGGCACTCTTCATCATAGGGACAAATTCTGATTTTTCAATAAATAAACTTTCCCAAATGGTTGTTTCACAAATTAATTCATACTAGTAAGAAAGGCCTAACACAAACATAACTAAAATTTTCTTAACATAGCGGTTTTCTAAGGCAATTTCAAAATATTATCTCACAAAGTAAATATTACAATATATTTCTTCACAAATATTGTAAGAAAAATTAAGTTTTTACAACTTTTGATTTTGGAGTCAGTGTAAACAGCTTTAATTCATATTTAACTATTTAGATTAGGAATAGTCCAAGGCTCAAGTTAAGTTTAGAATTTAGGTCAAAAATTGTCGAGAAATTTCATAAACGAACAATTACTGAAAAAAAATTGATACGATAATGGAAACGTCATATATTTGGAAAATTCTGTTAAAAATGCAATGTGATAATACAAATAAATAATATAAAAGATATTATAAGATATTATGAAATATGCAACTTAGAGGTCTATTATATTTAGGCTTAGTTGGGTCTGAGTTCTAATCAAACCACGTTCCATTTTTATAAATCGACCCAGTGCAAATTATTCGAATTACCAAGTATTGCCAGGAAAAACAGAGATAAATGAAGCAATGGTAACATTTGAAGGTTCAAAAAATATTTTTCCTGTAAGGTATATCAACCCCAAGTCAATCCCTTCAGAGCTAGTGTAAATAGTTTTAATTTAAATAGTTGGGAAATATGGAGCGACTTAAGCTAAAGGAATAAAAAAAACTGAATGAATTAATGTAATAAAAACATATTATAATATGAAAAATTTCCCTGATAATATATGCACTATTAAATGAAAAGTATCGAAAATTTGGTGATACTTTAGAAAATCGACTTACTGAGAGTTTAAAATTTTCAAATCTTTTAATAAAGTCAGCAGTATGAAAACCGGCCAGAAATATTTTACTTGGAATGAAGACGATATTAAATCTTTCCATTATATTACATTACATATTTGTTTCAAGAGGATGGCAGAAAAGAAATATGAAATTCGCCGACGGCCGAATATAAATGTAAAGAGTTCGAATTCAAGTTTCAAGTTCGAATTCAATATTTTTATATACCTTTTAATAAAATGATTGCGGTAGTCGAATTTTGTATATTCTATAATATAAAACGTTGAAACTAAATGATATCACGTTCATATTTTCTCACACTAGACATCAAACTGAGTCTTAACGTCATTTCATGTAGACGGAATTTTGAAGGCGATGTTGCATAATGGAAGTGTCGTGTATCCGGGAAACTCTATTCAAAAAAATAAGTTAGGCGTAAAGCGGCGCCTAAACTCGCAATAACCCGTTGTGTTTGGTGGGATGTCACTTTCGTTAGAGTAGGTTATATATGAAAAAGATCACTGATAAAGACTCGTACATAATAAATATATTCTGTATGAAATTCACGTTTAATATCACTATAAAAAACCTTTAATATTAATGTTGATATAATATTAAACGTAACATTAATATTGATATTGATTTTAATAAAAGATAATATTAATAAAATTTCATATCAGAATGTTGATTGATAAATTTACTAAGTTGCTAATATATTGCAGAAATCTGGAAAGAAAATAAATTATGCTTTTTGATAGAAATAGACGTTTAGTTTAAAAAAAGTAAATACATTTCTAGATGAAAGAAGGAGCATGATTGAACAGAAATGGAAAGTATAGATGGTACTATACATGAATGTGACAAGCAATCAGTGAGAAACCACTGTGAAATTATTTTTTTAGATATACGGAAAAAGCGTAATCAATTTAAGATTTATTTGATATTTTGTTAGATTTAATATAACTATGTAAGCTGAAATAATTACTGGTTTGAAAAATAATATATGATATAGATATCATATAATTTTTTTGTAAAAAATTGACCAATTTTAAACGGAAAAGTTAAATGTCAATTAATCTACATATTTCTTCATTTTCAGATATAAATATTAAAATAATTTAATTAAAAGTTAAATAGTCGTTCTTTACACGTTTACATTTATGATGCCCCTTGCTTCAAGTTACGTGCAATTATTACTTTATTGCTGTATAGTTTCTGAATAGTTTCTTCATTACATTAACTGTAATATTGTGGAAAATGAAAGAAAATAAATGAAATAGTAAAGCTATATTGAATATTGCTGCAATATATTATATAGAAAGCAACGAGCAAAAAAGTAGGTTTTTAGAGGTCCGTAACCAAATGGTTAAAATGGAACCCATATAGTTCCGTAATGTTCGTTCGTTAGTCCACCCCAATAAGTCCCTTAGGCCCTTATATTTTTACCGTTCTGGACCTATGTAAATAACATTTTGCAAGCAGATGACTTATGTGGGATCTCAATTAATATGTAGTAAAACCCAAAAATATTTTTTTACAATGTACATATCCATATATACAGTGGGTGTAAATTTTTTCCCACGTCTCTTTGGGAGAGAGTATCAACGGAAAAGTTTTTTTATAATGAAATAGAAATTATATTTACAAGCCACCTTTACGAAATATTAAAATTAAATTTTAATACTTTCCCCGTTTCTCTAAATTACAGACCCGTGGTTGAAAAGTAGTAAGTTAATGCAATAAAAAGAATTTAATGCAATAAAACTTAACTGTACTGCCTTTAACTATAAATAAATAACATTCAGAGATGCTCACGAGATGATAGCTTACGAAATTCATACCGTGAAACAGTGGGATGCCCCGATATAAATCTATTCGCATTGGAGTTACGGCGAAAAGTTTGTATTCGTGGTGATGAAACCTCTGAATCGTTTTAAATGAATGATACCTCAAGTTTGGTAAACATTGTAATAAAAACTACAAACTGCTAAACTAAAAGCATAAATATAAAATATAATATGAAAATAAATGAATTATCGAAAAAAAAATAATGTTTTTCTTGAACAATCTGCCGCTAGAAACATCATTTTTGCGACTTTCCTCATAATAATAAAATTCGGCTCTGTAGCGAAAGTTCTTTTATGTTTAAGTTTTTATGAACTATTATCAAGATTAAAGTCTTTGGACGCTCATATTCGCTAAATATGATAAGAGGGCCTGGGTATTTTTTATAGTTTTAAGCACCGGTACGTTTCATACGATTTTAAGCACCACTTTAAACTCAAAGTCTGAAATTATTTTTTTTAATTGTTTGATTTTAAAATCGTTTTTATGTCGTAAACATAGAATTATTTCTGTACATTTTCCTGCTTTCTTTTTATCTTTAAAACAATGTTTACTCCAAAATGGAAAAAGTTTGTTGCGAAATCATTGAAAATATAATTGTTTGTTTACGTTTATAGTTATTAGTGATTTTTATTTAAACCACTGTTAATATTAGATAATTATTAGATAGTGCTAAACGCTTTTTACTGGTTCATAAATTAACACAATGTACTTGTAAGCAGCATTTGATAACAGACGACAAATTTTCAAATAAGAAAAAAAAAGGTGTCGATGACGTCCAATAGATTAAAAAATATAACTGAAAATAATTTCTGGTTATTGTTATTACTTTAAACTTGTGGACAGAACAATTAGGGGAAATCCGTGCGAGAAGCGTAGGGCAGGTTAAAAGAATAATCGTTTTTTTCTAAAAATATATAATAGATGGCGTTACTATGCTTTGTCTAGGACTGGTACGTGCGATCAGCGACGCCATGATAGTTAAACTAAAACAATAAGCGTGTTGTATGTGTTGTGGAGAAAAATAATAAATAATTTTCGTTGTTTTCCTACGATTTTTGCAAAGGTTTATACACTAACTTTTTATATTACTTTTATATCAGTTACTTAAAAATAATATGTGTTTATTGTATTGTTAGTTTAAATGAGTGTAATTTGTGATTATTATTTATTATTTACCTATTTGCAATATTTCAAGCCATCACTTGTTGTAAATATTGGTACATTGTGCTAACCGTTTTGCTAACCGTTTTGGTATCCGTTTTGCCCGTTTTGTATTTTAATGTAGTTCATCTTAAATAAGCCGCATTTTAGTATTTTTACCCATTTTAGCTAATTTTACCTACATCTACGTTTAATTTATACCTAACTGGTACTTATATATTAAATTAAGTTAAAATCAAAACATATAAATCCAATATTTTGCGTTATTTTAGATGGTGTTAAAATATACACGTAAAAGTGATCGAACAGCATGATCAAAAGAAAGGGAGGGCATTGAAAGCTGTCAAAGATGACAAGCAATCCACAAATTCAACCGCGAAGAAATTTTGTATTCCATTTACAACTTTACGGAGACACGATAAGCCTGGAAATATATCGAAGAAATTGGGTAAGTTCACATCTATTTTTAGTCCAAAACAAGAAGAAGAGTTATGCGCTTGTCTTAAAAGATAAGTTAGCTTGTTTTACCTGTTTAATTTTTTAGAGCTGGTTTTTTATTATGCCTCAAGGTATAATATTTGCCATCCGTTTAAATATGGAAAAACTGGAGACGACTGGTTTTCAGGTTTTAAGCGTCGACACCCAGAAATTGCACTAAGAGCGCCGGAGTCAACATATTTAGCAAGAACAAGAGGCTTTAGCAAGCCACAGGTGGAGTTATTTTATATTAACTATTGGAACCTGGTAGAAAAATACAACTTCGATGCAACAATATATAATATGGACGAAACGGGAATAAATAGCAGTACAATTAAACCACCCAAGGTCTTGTCTATTAAAGGGAAAAAAGAAGTCAGAGTAAAATTCAGTGTGGAAAGGGGTCAATTTACCACTGTCATATGCTGCTGTAATGCAGCTGGAACTTTTGTTACACCTTTTTCATATTTGCTCGCAAACGCATGCAAGAACGACCGTTAGGTAATGCTCCACCAGGTTCACAAACGACCGTAACGGATAATGGTCGGATACATGGTGAAGCTTTTTTGGCTTGGTTGCATTTTTTTTATTGCATAAATTCATCCAGTTAGATCAGACCAGTATTACCGTTGCTTGATAATCACGAGGCCTATAAATATTATCCAGCTTTAGAATATGTGACAGAAAAACACCTCACCTTTTTGTCTTTCGCACCACACACGACTGATCGAATGCAGCCTCTAGATGTGGCTGTATACGGACCCTTCAAAAAGTATTTTGAGCAAGAACTAAATACCCTTAAAAATGCACTCAGACCGTATTGTAAACCAATATGATGTGGCAAAACTTTTTGGAAGAACGTACGCCAAAAGTGCTTTGGTTAAGAACGCAGTTAACGGGTTTGAAAAACCAGGATTATGGCCCCATGACCCAAATGTATTAGGAGAAGAAGATTACACTCCTTCGACTATGACAGGTCGTCGTTTTCATGACCCATCGTTTGTTCCGACTGTATGTCCTATTAATGTTCCTCCGTCGACAATAGCCGACATTTCTTACAACGGTGCATCGTCTACTCTGACCGCCGGCTTCAAATGATTCTCCTAGACGACTGAGCAGCTTTTACTTGAAATTGCATCTGCTACTCCTATAGAGGCAATACCTGAATTTTCAGCACACTATCAACGCATAACAACTTAGGCTGAGATGTCTACTACATCTTTGCTTGCTTCCAGCTTTTCCAATGATATACTGAAAGAAGGATCAGCTAATTTAGAGTGAGTAAATCATCCAAAATTAGCATGCGAATCTTACACCATTGCAAATCAGATCTATACCAGTTATGGCTGCTCCCAAACCAGGTCGCAAACGCAAGAGGCAAAAATCAGAGGTGTTAACCCATCAAACTTGATCGAGCTGTACAATTTAAAAAGATGAATAATAAAAAGACAAAAATTTCTGAGTTAGCAGACCCCAGTAAGACAAAGAAAAACCGCTAAGCAAAACCCGAAACCTGATTACTACTGTTTGTTGTGCGCTGAAAGGTACATTGATCCCCCAACAGAAGATTGGATTGAATGTAATCAGTGTAAAAGTTGGGCTCATGAAGACTGCACCATCTATATAGGAACTAGCAGCTACGAATGCCAAGTTCAATTTCTATTCTATTAGTATATCCCTTTTACCCTTGAGGGGTATTCGTTTTGCTCGGGGGGTAAAACGAATATTTGACAGCTTTTTTTAGAGATTTTTATAGAAGTATTTATGTTTCTTAATTTTAATTGTTATATTTCACAGATGATTAACCAAAGTACAAATAAAAAGTGCAAAGAGTTCTATTGATTATCAAGTTGTTCTTTTATTTACTCTTTCCCTTAACATATGCGTTTTGCCCGGGCTTCCCCGAAATTTATTATTAACGCAGTCTATCTCCCACCAGATCTACCTTTTAATAAATACGAAAACTATTTTAATAATTTACAGGAAATATATAAAGAACATAGACATAGCAAGTTTGGTATTGTAGGTGACTACAATATACCTTTAGTTACCTGGCAACATCAAGAAAGAAACTGCTTCGGATTATACACATGTACATCTCAAATAATGCATATTTCTTTTAGCACATTATCTTTTATGAGTTTTAAACAACATAATTATATACAAAAATGTAAAAACAGAGTCTAGTTCTTACTAATAAGGTCTACATACTTACTGCAGCTGACCCAAGGTTAAATAAGGATCGTAACCATCCCACTTTCACTTTTACCATTACGTGTATTCCTGAAATAATGCTGCCCGTTTTACAAAGCAAAAAATATAAATTTTATAAGGTCGACTATGAGGCAATAAAATAGATTGGGATAATGGATTGAGGGAACTCTCAATGGAATGTGTTGTGATCAGATTTTACGACCTAATCTTCAATCTAATTGATTGTTTTGTGCCACAAAAGCCTACACTTAACACCAAGCATCCTATCTGGTTTACTCCTGAACTCATACTACTTTCTAAATACAATGAAGCAGCATGACTGAAATGGCAAACTGATGGTAGCATTTCTGCCTATAATAAATTTTTGGAGCTTCAATATCGATCCAAGCGTTTGTCTAAGCAACCTGGTCTTATCAACTGTGTCATCCGGCGAAAGTGTCCGTAATAACCCGAACGAAATTTACCAAATGTTTTCAAAGTTCTTTCACTCAACTTTTGAGCAACCATAGGAATCTATATTAAGCCCTTTCTTATTTATTATATTTAGTAACGATATGGAAACGTATTAGAAATAGTAATTTCCTAATGTATGCAGACGATCTAAAGCTATTTACTCTTGTGAAAGACAACCATGACTGTTCGAACATGCAAGCCGATTTCGATAGACTCCATCTTTACTGTGAAGAGAACAAACTGCATTTAAGTTACTGAAAGTTCTAACAAATCTCTTTCACGAAGAAGAAAAAGCAAATCAACTTTAAATATGCAATAAGAGGGAACTCACTCAAAAAAGTTGTAAACATGCGCGATTTTGGTGTTATTTTCGATAATAAACTGCATTTTATTTTGCATATTGAGAAGATTGAACCTAAGGCCTATGGAATGCTTGGCTTCGTATTAAGAACGGCCAAAGTATTTAAAAATGCTGAAACATACTTAACCTTGTACAATGCTCTTGTAAGATCACAACTTGAATACACTGTTGTTGTCTGGAATCCACTATATGTTACTTATTCTGATAGTATTGAGAACATACAAAAAAAATTTTGAAAGCTCTTTGGTATTGTATATGTGGTATTAACTTGTCGTGTAAAATATTACTTTGTGATTATGAATGTGATTCCGCTTATCATAGACGTTCATTATTAGAGTTGAAGATTATGTTCAACATCTGTCAAGGTAATTATGACTATCCATCTCTACTGAGTCAGATAAAGATTCGAACTCCGAAACTAATTCGTAGCCATCTCTTATTTCATGTTGATAATGCACAAATAAATGCCGATGTCAAAGCACCGCTACGACGGTTGTGTGACTTATACCCTAAAGAGAAGTTGACACTTGATATCCTTGCAAGTCCACGCCCCCAGTTTCAATCAGATACAAAGGCTCACATAACAGGCTCCGTAAAATTTACGCACAGCAAATGGATCAGCAACGTTATTATCATTTTATTTTATTCATTGTTTGTCCAACTTAGTTAAATAGAGCGCCTTATATAGATAACTTGTAATCCATAGTTGCAGCTTTATTTAATTGATAAGTTAGTAGCAAGTATTTTCCTCATTATTTTTATGTCTCATTTTAAACAAAAAAAAATATACATTGTTTCATTTACTTCAATTCACATGGTCACATTTATGTATTGTTGTATTTAATTGGATATTTTATAAATTTATTTATTCTTCTTTGTTCTTTGTACAAATGTTAGAACCCAAACTTATTTCGGATTAGTGTTCATAGAATACTTCAAATGGTTTGGGTTTGTTTTTTTCCCTTTACATACAAATTGGATTAATTTTTCTTCTTCATTGTTTATTTTTTCTGATCACTTTCTTCTCCATCGCCTTTTTATTGACTTTTTCAATAATTACAAAATAAGACAGCGAAATTTCTGTTTATTTTGGCCATTGAATTTTTTTATGGCAAATTTTAAATAATCGTTATCCCGACTTTTCCAATTAAATTTTATTATAACTATCCAGTTTCTTTATAAAAAAAAAGATATCACTTAGAAGTTATCAAAATAGTGAAGTTAATAATACATTTTCCTATTTAAATTTTTTCGAAACTAAAGAAAGAAATTATTCGATAAAGCTAAATGTCATCATTTTCCAAACTTAAAATAGAAATGAAATCAAACTGAATTTATTACTGAATTACACGTGTAAATAT